>CM033725.1:18831413-20031413 GCA_019671005.1 Hibiscus mutabilis
ACCTTCTTTTATTTACTTACGTATTTATCTTTCTCGTTAACTTCAAAACTCCTATCATTGCCATTTATTATTTTTTAAGTGCAAGAAGTTAGAATCCAGAGTTTCAACAATCCCTGTGGAGACGATATCTTTACTATACTATTACTTGCAATGTGTATACTTGTACCGTTTGTAACCCCTATGACCCTCTCTAATCGCAAGACCGAATCGAGCGAGTCACACGAGGAATATTGGAGTAAAACCCGAAAGTATCACTTCAATAAACAACCCTTTTTTATTTTCTTTATTTCTAGATGCAACATAGTTAACCTAAGCGTGAGAGAAAGCAGCAAACAAAATCTCAACTCGATCAGGCGTCAAATCGACATCTGATTACTCCAAATAGTGTTTAGGGACCATTTTGTAAAACTATCTTTAAACAGGGACTTAACTCAAAATTGAAGTTACCATTTTTTAATTAGTTAGGTTTTGATCCACCGTATAAATTTTCAACTCATTTTAGCCATCCAAACTTATTGAATTGCACTTACAAATAATCAAGGACTAAAACGCAAAGATTTAGAACTTTATAAGATGCCAATAAACCACTTTAACTAATAGGGTATCGATACGCCCAAGCACAATATCGATACGTCGAAGCACAATATCGATACGGTCCTTTATAATTTCATAACCCAAATTCCAGTAGCTCAAAACGTATCGATGTGGTCCCGAGTATTGATACGTTTAGCCAATTTATTCTTTCACCGTATCGATACGGTTCATACTATATTGATACGCCTAGCCTTTTTTAGTTTAACCATATCGATACGGTAGCCAGCGTATCAATACGCCTGGGCACAAAATGTCACTTTTTGCTCGATGAACAATCTGTAAACAAATTATAAACCCCTAGGCATGCTTCTAACACACAGGCTACATATTTAGGGATTGATCCTCAACCATTAACAATAGAAACATCACCATACCATGATCACATGCTCAAAAGGGAAATCTATAGGCATGTCTCCTAATACCACATCAAACCAAACACCACAAATCATAGCAAAGCATAAACCAAACATAATAGGCCATTTACAATCTCAATAAGGCAAAACAAACTTACCAAACCAGGGAGTTCATCAAACATACACTCCCAAACCATCAAGGTATCCTCCCATTTCCATTCCCATTACTATTGAAATGTTAAAACCATACTTGAGCTTAGAGCGTCGAATGAACCACTTCTCTTGCTTCCTTGCAGCCCAAACAACTACTTTTCTGCATTGTTAAGAAAATAGAGCGTAAGCTATATGCTTAGTGAGGGATCCTCAAAACAAAACCATAACAATGCACTATTGAAAACCATTTTTTATCAAACCATTTTCCCATCATGCTTTTAGCAAATCTCACGCTTTAAAACCCATTAAAGCAAAACCATTAAACTCTTTACACATGTATCATGAAATTTCATGCTTAAAACCAAATCAAATCTCAATGCAAGCTTCACATGTTTAGGCATTCAAAACATATCTCAAGATATAGCTCATGTATAAATCTCATATACAATTTCATTTCAAAACCATGATACATGTAATCTCATATATTGGCATTCAAGTGACCCGGATGGTTTCTTCGCCATCCCTATACACATGGAGCTTGTTGCACTCTCCATAAAAAACACATCGGATATGCGGACACTCATTGATGGAGCTTGTTGCTCTCTCCACCAATACTTATAGAGCTTGTTGCTCTCTCCATAAGGCATATCTCATGGTGCTTGATGCACTCACCATGACTTAGATCCCGTGGTGCTTGCTTCTCTCACCACAAAATACTTCAGTTACCTTCAACACAATAGTTGCTACGCTAATATGGAGCCGAAGGACACACACACATGCGAATTTTGCTGCATTTTTATAGTGCACTCTCATCCTATTGGTCGACCAATTATATCTGATTATAATAAGCATCATCACTTGCCAATATATACTTTAAAACCATGTTAACCTACTATTTTCCAATGCATCAACATAAACCATAGCATATCCCATTTTAAATCATAAATCAATGCATAGCATTTTCTCATCAAGATGCAACCTCTATAAAACCATAAATCAATCTCATGGGATAACATGAATCATTTCTCAATTCATAAAAACATGCATAACAGTAGGTAACAAATCCAACTTCAAATCATGAGCATGAACAATTGAAACCATGTCAAAAGCCGAGAACCAAGAGCAAAACATTTCATACTTACTTCCGAGCTTAGATCAGTGTTTCATGCTAAATCTAAACTCCCATAATCTCTTTCAAACCTTTAGAAAGATAAAACCATGTTTCTAAACTCCTCACTTGGCTTGTCGAGGCAAAATCAAGCTCTCTTTCAAACCTTTAGAAAGATAAAACCATGTTTCCACTCACCAACATTTCTAATAAATCTCCAGCTATTACCGAACGAGATTTACACTTAAACAACATTAATTTACATCCAAAAACATCTCCTTAACATTAAAGAACCATCAGCAATCAATTAACTCCATAAACAAGCCACCAACCCAAAGATATCAACAACCAAACCTAACAATTTACCTAGTTCCGGGATTCTATTATCAAAATCACTTAAATCAACATCTAAAATCATCATAATCATCATATTATCTTATTATAAACCCGGCAAAACATATTACGAAAACCCATTAGAATGCCATCATAAGAGATCAAGAACTTGGGAATTTTAATAAAGAACCCGTCATTAGAGGAGAAGAACGAAACCTTACCTCCAATGCTGACTTTTCCTTTAATTGCAAAGATTTACATGAGAAAACATGGTTTAAACAACAAGGTTTTGTTAAGAAAACATCAAAGAATCATTTAGGATCAAAAAGACAAATCAAATAAGATATTTACCTTAAATCTTTGAAGAGAAAATGGTTGTTTGGCTGGAGAGAATTTGAGAGAAAGTAGATGAGAAAAGAAAGTAGTTAGTGAAATGTATTTTGAGAAAACAAATTGGTTAATTAATTCCCTCCAATTATTTATTTATTAAAACCATTTAAAACCAGCCAATAAAAGGAAAAGTCTTAATTAGACTCTTGGCCAAAGCTCCCTAAATATTCTAAGCCTTGATCTCCTACAATTTTGTCACTAAAAATAGTTTTACATATTTTACATTAGTCCCAAAATGTTAACCTTCCAAAATATATTTTCCAAAATTGGTTCCACTAAAATCACTTATATAATAAATAAGGATTTTAAAACATTTTCCCATATTTAATTTTACTCCAAAATTATTTATACCAAATTAATCTCGAAACTAGCCTAAATTGTCGAAACCAACTCAACGAGCCATCTAGCCTAACCTGGCTAACTTCTAGACCCAAAATCGGGGCATTACTACTCTCCCCCACTTAAGAGAATTTGTCCCCAAAATTTACCTGATGGAAAAAGGTAAGGAAACTGCTTCTTCATGTCATCTTTCCTCTCCCACGTAGCTTCCTCAACACCCCGGTGTCCCCATAACACATTGATCAACTCAATGGTCTTCCCACAAAGCACTTTTCTATCCACATCCAAGATTTTGGCTGGTTTCTCATCATAAGTCAAATCTGGATTCAACTCAACTTCCTCAATTGGCATAACATGCGACCGATACCTTCGAAGCATGGATGCATGGAAAACATCATGTATCTTTTCCAACTCAGGCGAAAACCTCAACCTATAAGCAACATGACCAACACCTTCTAACACCTCATACGGTCCAATAAACCTCGGACTCAATTTACCTTTTCGACCAAACCTCATCACCTTCTTCCAAGGCAAAACCTTCAAAAACACTTTATCACCAACCTTATACTTTATCTCCTTACGCTTTAAATATGCGTAAGACTTCTAATGATCCGAAGCCTCCTTCAAACGATTACAAATGATCTTTACCTTCTTCGTTGTTCCCTTAGGCATACCCGGCAAGGAAACCAACTTTTGCCCCGCTTCTACCCAACACAAAGGCATCCTACACTTCCTTCCATACAAGGTTAGCACTTGGTGCATATTTGACTCGTGTACCCGGGTCCTCAAGGTTATATTTGGGATATGAAATTGGGAAACGGAGAAATCATTGATAATCAGGCTATAAATAAAGGGATAATAAATGGTAAACATGTTAGAGAGTATATGAACTCTCGGGACATATTTATATGAACACTAATGGCAAATGGCAAGTATATCGGTAAGAAATTTATATCCGGTTTATATTATGTTGATACATGATTGGTATGATGGTAATATTTATATAGTGATCATGATGCATATAAGGCATATTATGATAACCAGGCATACATGAAAATCTTATGACATTGACATATATCATGCTATATAAACGTAGCCATGAACTTGAATAAAGTTTAAATTATTGTTATTAATTTCCTTTATTGTCTCACTAAGTTTGTACTTAGCGTGTGTTTGATTGTAAACATGTAGGTAAATCAAGATGAGAGGGAGAAAAGCATTGCATCAATATTGGAAAGCTCAACAGGTAATCACAGTATGACATCCTAGTTGAGGTTGATATTTATAGTGGCATGTATGCTTGCTAAACTTATTCGAGTTGAGATTGGCATTTAAAGTTGTTATGGGTTTTAGATAATTGATTCATGATTAGAACTTGAATAAATAATTTATGTCGATTTTAAGTAAAGTTAAGCGTGCTCGGGCTAGAGAAATTTTAGGATGGGTGACCATCGGGAAGTTTTCTAAAAATTTTAAATTACCCTGATCTTTGAATAAAGAAGCCATAGCATTTCCGACTTATATCTGGTATACGGATAGGGGAAGGGGGTGTTACATTTATTGGTATCAAAGCTACAGGTTTAGCTGGTTCTGGAGATTAAACGAAGTATGGTAAAGGTCAAAAGGGTATACATGCCACTAGGATGTCAGAATTACTGATGATTTTACTTGTTGGAATGGATGCGATTGCTTACTTAATTATGATAGTAATGTTAAATTCCAATGTATAAGAAAAGATTTGTGTCAGGTGTTTAGGCAAGTGAATCAACAAAAGATTCACGAAAGTGATAAAGTTAATGATAATGCTTTACCCTCAACTTAGCATGGTGCAGAGGCACCAGGGTAACATGATATGAATGTTCTGGATTAAAAGCTTTTCTTCCAGACATTAGATTCGATTTTGAATCAGCCTGCTTAGGCACTGATTGCAAAAGAATTAAGGGTTCTGGCATACTAGATTTTCAGAAAGATATTGATGGAGATTCTATGATTGTTAATCTATGGTCTAAGAATATAAAGGTTAGGTTGATGGAACTCTGTATTGATGATCAGAGGAGACTAAAAATAAAGTAGTATCTCGTCTGAAAGGATTAGACCTGTATTTGATAAAGTAATGTTACGGTACATGCTCAAAAGTTTGTTAGCTAGAGTTCTTTCTTTGAGTGTTCCGTAACAAAGTTTATCCTAGAGATGCAATGGAGTTCTTGCATCTTAATTTAAGCAATTGGATCATTTACGGGTATGAGTGCAAGTTAATACACTGAGCTGATTTGCTTCTAAACTGCTTTCTACATATAAAATGAGAGTTTGTTGTGACAGTTCATAGAGGGCTAGAGGTCAGGTATAAAGAAGTACTAACTGCCCTATGTATTTAAAAAAAATATGAAGCAGTAAATTATGTTGGATGCAATGGAAAGGATTCATAATAAGAAAATATCTAAATAGAGGTCATAGCTCGTGAAGAGGAACAGTAAATTGAGATAACCACCTTTAAAAAAGTGGTGAGGATTTCTGGAAAAAAATGCCAAGCTAAATTTATTACATTGTTCCGTAAAAAGATTGAGACAAGGAAAATTAGGAACTCTCTGACATTTATAATTAATGTTGAAGGTTCAAGAAAACTACAAAACCAATCATGTTGGTGTTGTGATAATTGGAATGCATGAGCATGCAAAGTTTTATTGGAATTTGTTATCAATATGAAAATGATTTAACTTATGCTATGGATACCGAGCATCAAGGATAGGTTAGGAGAGTATTCCTATTGTTTGGAAATTTTAAATGAGTTGCTTAAGAGGAGTAGTTAGACTTGATGCTTAATCGAGAGATTAAGTTTAAGATTGGATTTAATCCAATAATGGATTTATATTGATTACCACCCAGGTCGAGCAAAGGTTGTAGCAGATGCTTTGAGTTGGAAAACATTCGCTACATTACGTGCTTTAAATGCTCAGTTAAATGGAAAATCAAATGGTTTGTTATTGGTAGAGTTGTAATTGAGATCATCATTGTTAGATCAGAATAAAGAAAGTCAGCAACGAGATGAAGATTGCATAACCAAGATAAAGCAAGTGGAATCGGGTGGAATTAAAGATTTTGAGATTAAACCTGATAGATGTATTTACTATAAAGATAAAGTGTATATTCCTAAAGATGTTGAGTTGAAACAGGGTTTGATTATTAAGGCACACTATAGTCCCTTGACTATGCATCCAAAAAAAAGTATCAAGATCTGAAGGGTCGATATTGGTGACCTGGTATGAAAAATAATGATATTAGAGTTTGTTGCTAAGTGCTTGACTTGTTAACAGGTGAAAGCTGAACATCAAGTACCATCAGGGAAATTGCAATCGATTTCTATTTCGCATTGGAAATAGGATAGAGTTACAATGGTAAGAAAGATTCTATCTGGGTAATTATGGATAGGTTAACTAAATATGCTCAATTTATACCCGCTAGAATGGATTATTAGATAAGCAAGTATGTTGAGTTGTATGTCAAAGAAATAAGGAACAAGTAAATACCATTGGTGAAAGTCATTTAGCGCAATCACCAAGTGGAAAAAGCAACATGGGAAGCAAAGGATGTAATGGAAAAGAAGTATCCGCACTTGTTTAAAACTTGTACGTTTTGAAAATTCGAGGATGAATTTTCTTAAGGTGGAGAGAATTGTAATACCCAAAAATTTACTAAGTTGATTAAGGGTCATTTAGTACTAAGATAATAGCTTAAAAGCTAACTTAGTGACTAAAATGACAAAAATGTTAAAGTTGGGATTTCTTTAATTATGGGTTTTGGAAAGGAAATTTATAAGGTTTAAAGGTCTCATGTGATAGATCGTGAATTAAATAAGGTATTGTAAAAGTTTGGTTGAATTCCAAGGAAATTGGAATGGGAATTGAAATTGAAATTTAAAGAGGTAGTGACCAAAATGTAAATTTTGGAAATTTTATGGCTAAAGTATAAACTTTGGAAAAGTTTGGGGACTAAAGTTGTAATTTCCCAAAAGTTAAGGGTTTTTATTTCATAAATAAACAGATCACCTAAGGGTGTGAATCAAATGCGGAATTATTGGTTCGATCTGATATTTTGATTATTGGGAAAATCACAATTAAAGTTTAAGTGGAACTCGGATACCCGAATCGAACTGGAAAATTATGAAAATTTTTCCATATGATAGAGAAAGGTTATAAAAGTCATTTTCAAGTTTTGGAAATATTTTTAGTTTGATTCAAGATGAATCCTACAGTTTATATCTGAGTAAAGGATTATTTATCGGTATATTGGATCGAATGGAAATTTTGGAGACTAATTCAAAAGACATGGAAAATTCATAAAATATTATTTTATGAATATTTTATTGTATTTGGTTGGATTCCAACTAGATTTAGTTGAATTTTTACAATTATGGCAAACTAGTAAATAAAAACTACTTGGACGGCCAATTGGTCATTTGGCCCCAATGGCATTTTTGAAATATTAAAAAAGTTATAAGGGAAATTTTGGAAAGACAAAATGGAAGATTAAATCTTGTCCCTTGATTGATGATAAAATCAATCTCAACCATTGGATAAAAAAGGTAAAATTGTAATTTTACTATTAAATGAATTTAATATTCATTTAATAGATATATGTGTAAAATAATGGTGAAAAGATGAACATTCTTTTCCAGCCAAAAACGTGAGGGCTAGGGAAAGAAAGAGAAAAAAATTTCCAAGCTCGATTCAAGCCCCGAAACTCGATTTTCAGGTAATCTCTTCAACTACAAAGTTGTTCTACTCTTCAACCTCTATCTTTAGATATCAATAATTCATGGAATCCGTGCTTGATTGATGAGAATTTACATGAGAAATAAATTAGGGTTTATGGATAAAATTGGGGCTTTTGAGATTCTATGATTCCATGATTGAATTCAAGTTGAAATCAAGCTAGTATGATGTTAAAATCATGCTATTGAGTGGGGATTTAAGTTTTACATATTTTGATTATTATGATGATGATTATGGTTTATGAATTTAAGTTTAATTTAGGGTTGTTTGGAAGCAAAACCCTAAGTTAAATTGTGTAAGGACCATTTCAGCAACTTGAAAAGTTGAAGGACCAAATCTGAATTTTTAGAATTTGGAGTGTATTTGTGTTATTAATGATGTTGGAGATGTGAAATTGATGTTAGAATGCTAAACCGATGTTGAATTGAATTAGGGACATTTTGACAAATTGTCAAAATCAAGTGACCAAATAGGCAATAAATTCTTGGATGGGGATTAAATCTAATTTTTGGTTAAAATAATAGAATTAAGGTAGTAGTGTTGATTTGATGACTAAATTGCAAAGTTAAGAAGTTTAAATCTCTACCTTTGCATTTTAGTGACTATTTTGGGCAAAGAAAGAAAATTAGAGGGAAATATTTGAATAATTATTTGATGAAGAAGATGATAATTGATGTTTTGAAACAAGTGATGGGACTAAATTGATAAGTAGAAAAATTAGAAGAAGTTGGTATAAATTAGAAGTTGATTATGGAAGGCTATGATGAAGATTGAATTTTGGCAGTGACTTTGAAATTTCACCATAAATTCTACAAAAAATGGTTAGATGATGAATTTATATCGTTGTAAAGATGTGTTTGTCTAGTTTCGTATCCAACAAACGGAAACTGATTTTGAGTTCCGAGTCAAAAGATATGAATTTTTAATCGAATGAAGGTCAGAAAATTTACAGAGCAGTTTCTGTCTGTGACAGGAGTTTAAAGAATTTTCATAATTGTTATGATTTTATTAATTTATGTGGCTTATACCGTTAGAGCCGTTATCGAATATAGTTTTTCCAGTGTAAAGGAAATTAAGATCCGGTATGTATTATGCCCAGTATAAGTAAATCTTTAAAGGTAGCACAAGCTGTCAGAAAATAGAATTTGAAACATTTGGTATTTAAATGTGAGTTAGCAAGCTCGGAAGAATTATTAGAAGTTCAAATTGGTCACTATGGACCATAATGAGTTTGTGAAAAAAACAACGAAGAAAGGGAAAATAATTGAAAATTTTATATTCGAATGATTATATTAGACCGCATGGTTAAGGTATTGTTAGATTTGAATCTAACAAATATTTTATCTTGTTCATGTGAATAATGAAGTCAAGGCCGAATCAAAGAAAGTTTGAGGTTATATAAAGGAAAGGATCGAGTAGAATTTAGTGAGGCGTGCTAATAAATGGCACAGGTGAGTGCAATGCATACATAACATGATACATGGTTGTTTTATACATCATTGGTAAGACTTGCGATAAGTCTACATGATTTATATGTTGGCATGATATTTATGTCATTGATCATATATTTGACATATTTTAAATATGTCAAGGGTTGAAAACAAATGCATTGATCACTAGTTATTGATGATGGTATGCTATGAATGTTATTTTGGGTATGAACTGCCCAATATTAAATTATATTGATATACATTGCCATGGATTGAATAAATTCAGGAATTTTGCCCAAATGAGTCATTGAGGGACAGGGTATAGTTGGCATGCCATAGAGTCTAGTAGCACGCTGCATAATCGGGAATTCGGGATAACACTATAGTGTTAAAAGTACACTTAGTGTATGGTAAGCACGACCATATAAACGTGCAGGATAATGGTTAGCACGGCCCTATAAACGGATAATGGTTAGCACGGCCTTATAAACGTACAGGATAATGGTTAGCACAACCTTATAAACGTGCGGGTTAGCACTTTGGTGCATATTTGACTCGCGTACCCAGGGTCCTCAAGGTTATATTTGGGATATGAAATTGGGAAACCGGGAAATCATTGATAATCGGGCTATAAATAAAGGGATAATAAATGGTAAATAGGTTAGAGAGTATATGAATTCTCGGGACATATTTATATGAACACTCAGGGCAAATGGCAAGTATATCGGTAAGAAATTTATATACGATTTATATTATGTTGATACATGATTGGTATGATGGTAATATTTATATAGTGATCATGATGCATATAAGGCATATTATGATAACAAGGCATACATGAAAAACTTATGACATTGACATATATCATGCTATATAAACGTAGCCATGAACTTGAATAAAATTTAAATTATTGTTATTAATTTCCTTTATTGCCTCACTAAGTTCGTACTTAGCGTGTGTTTGATTGTACACATGTAGGTAAATCAAGATGAGGGGGAGAAAAGCATTGCATCAATTTGGAAAGCTCAACAGGTAATCACATTAATGACATCCTAATTGAGGTTGATTTTTATATTGGCATGTATGCTTGCTAAACTTATTCGAGTTGAGATTGGTCTTTAAAGTTGTTATGGGTTTTAAGATATAATTGATTCATGATTAGAACTTGAATAAATAATTTATGTCGATTTTAAGTAAAGTTAAGCGTGCTTGGGCTAGAGAAATTTTAGGATGGGTGACCATCGGGAAGTTTTCTAAAAATTTTAAATTACCCTGATCTTTGAATAAAGAAGTCATAGCATTTCCAACTCATATCCGGTGTATGAATAGGGGAAGGGGGTGTTACAACATGTCTATTTATTTTGTCAGAATGAAAATCACATTTTCTTTCTTATTTAGAAAACATTTTTGCATTCTTTGATTCTTTAAACATTTCATTCATTGTTATGGGGTAGTTTTTCGTTCTCTCATACACATATACACACATTTTTTTTGAAAATGACATGCATATGTATATATCATTTTTATCAGAACCTTGAATTTCAATTGCAAGAGTACCATTGATTCAAATCCAGAGAACAATTCCAAGTTGCTTATGTTTAGAACGAATTGAATATTGTGAGGCAATTGCAAATGCGAGCATCTGATGATCTATTTAGGCCAAAGAGGGAATAAAACAAGTGTTCAGGTACTAGGTAGATCCCATTTAGTGAATTCCCCTATCGGGCATTTGTCTTTAAGATCCTTGAGTCAAGTGTTGACCCTAAACTTTCACCCCCTAAAGACTTTCTTAGGATGTCTATGAATGGGACGACGAATGGCATTCTTTTACTTTCCAAGGAGGAAGAAATGAGACCAGATACAGTGGATACAAAGACCAGATAATCATAAGAAATAAACAATTGAAGGAAAATATATGCTCAAAGAGCCAACAAAGCAAAGTTGAAAAATGCCAACTAGAAGGCTGAAGCAATCAAGAATGAGAGCACTAAGCTGAACAGTGCAATAAAGAGAAAGCAAGAGATACATGAGGAATGCACCATTCAATAAGCCTTAATTTAGAAGAGCTTTAGAGAATTGACTAATTTCGAGCAAAAACATGCATCAATACTAGTCATGATGCAGTATAGTCCAAAGATACATATTCTTAAATTAGAAGAAAAGAAATAAACTCTAGGTTGAACGCCCAAAAAGGGGTAGTTTAAAAAGATTAAAGGAAAAAGGAAAAAGAAAAAAGAAAAAAAAGAGAAAAGGAACAGGAACAGGAACAGGAAAAAAGAAAGACAAAGAAAAAAAAGAAGAAAATAAAAGGAATAAAGAGAAAAGAATACTTTACATGAGCATACCCAGATCAAGCAATGCAAGAATGAGGCTTTAATTGAAAGAACTAAGTAAGAGACTTCTACATAATCCTCCATTCAAGTAAATCTCAATTTTGAAGAGCCTTGAAGGATCGATCACTTTTGAATAGAAATCGAGCATCAATATCCAACTAGGATGCAAGTTAGTCCGAAGTTACAGAAGAAGGAAATGAACTCTAGGGTGAAAACGCAAAAATTGGCAGTCTAGAGCGATCCAAAGAATGAAAGAGAAGAGAATATTTCATATGAGCATATCTAGGTCAAACAAGTATAGAAATGCAGTTTTCCTTAACCATGATCCATGGCCTATATTACGAGCCTACAAAGACCATTCTAATCATACGTGGATATCTAACTTGGATGAGTCTATCTTCAGATTATATTCCGCCTATAAGGATTAATCTTTCTTCAAGGAACATCAAACTTCAAGTGCCTGATCAACACCAAATGAGGGAATGATTGAGCATGGTGAGTTAGTGAGATTAAGAGAGCCATCTTCAATTGGTTAGAAAGTAGATATAGGAATTGTTCCTCTCATAAGCCTAATAGATTGGAAGGGACTACACATGTGCATATATTGCCACAACAGTCAAGATCTTCTAAACATACGCTTCATTTGAGTTGATATTTGTTAATTTAAAGCAAATTTGCCAATTGTATTTGATATCTTAGGGCTAAACATTGGTTTTTAAAAATGTTTAGCAGTTTCTCCAAATTTTGATTTTAAAATGATAATCATTTTTCATTTTTTTCAAAAATTGTCATTATTTTCTTGAAATATACGCAAGTAAATTGCCTTTTTTGCATTACTTTACAATGAGATTTAAAGCATAGGGACTTAGAGTTGGTGATCGGATATGAAACGTCATAGTAGTCGTGCAAGCGCACACGGTCGATGCAAGTATAGTTGATAGGTTGATCCTACCGAATATCGATCCCACGAAGAAAGCAATTTTCTACCTATTGATGTCAGTGCAAAAGTTTTGAAAGATGGAAAGAAATGTGAGTATAGTTGTCGGTGCAAAGGAAATGTAAATGTAATTGATTGCAGTGATTGTTATGAGTGCAATAATAAAATAACAAAAACAATAAAGGAAATAAGGAGAGAGATTTTCAATATGTAAACTGGATCTCCTTGGTGTAATTTGGAAAATGAACAAAAACTGCAAGGTAAAAGCATCTGATGATTTAATTAACAATGAAGAATATGTTTATTTTACAAACTTTCCTTCCACTCCAAACTAATGACTAAAACATGCGATTCAACCAGAACTTTCATTGCTGGCCAAATCTAAACATCCTCAAACAAGTGGATCAGCTCTCATTGCATCCTCATCCAACTCTCGCTGTGATGACTTGTTAATATGAACCGTCACTGGATCTCTCAATTTTAGTGCTACAATAAAACACTTTCGTGCAAACAAAGCATTCAAATCCAAAAAGTAAGGAAAAGAGAGAGAGCTTTATAAAATAAACCAGAGTTCTACAACCTCAGAGGTGTCACTCCATCTAAGAAAAGATAAATAGTAAATCATCATCTAAAATATTTACAAAAGAACATGTAAATCATACGAAAACCTCTATTCCTAGTTGAGTCAGCATGATCCATACGCCCCCTTGCAAAACGTATTCGAATCCTCTTTGTCACTAAGAGATCTGCTTCATTGCCACCTTGGTTCAACAGAAAAGGAGCTCAAGCTGCCATGGGAAAAGCTTTAAAGGGAGGAGATAATGATATTCTCAAAAGATGATGATATGAGCCTCCCCTCTTTAAGGTAAAAATATGTATGTATGTATGTATGTATATATATATCTTTTTTTCATCTTCCAATTGGGTGTTTACAGGTGTCCTTTGTAGATTTACAACTATGAATTTTGTGCAGGACAATTGTATTAATGGATAGCTAATCGTCATTTTGATCTTATCCTGATAGCTATCATTGTGGCGATAATGATTGTTTCAATGTGCTGCATTGCAATGAAAATTGTAGCGGCATCATGTCTAGACAAAAGTTGTTGTAACAAACTGTCAGCTCATCGTCCTTTGATCTTATCCTTTCGCCAATGTCATTTGATCTTATCTTTTTTACAGCTGTCAATAAGATGCTTTTACAGCGATATCAAAACTGCAGTGACATATCTGGCTGCAATCAAGAAGGCTTTTTACAACGACATTAGAATTACAATGAAAATAATAGAATTTACCAAATTCAACACAAAACACACAAGTATAACTGAGTTAAAGGAAATGCATAATTAAACTAAGGAAATGCAAGAAAGTATGCATGAAGAACTAAAGTGGGGACAATTTAATCAATAAATATAGAGGAAATACTTGCTTTTTAGAGAGCTATCAGTTGCTTTCCCTTAATATGCTTCGATTGAATTTAAGGATGAGTTCAGGGAATTGAGGTGTATGCTCACCCCTAATGTTGAGATAGATGAAGACTCTGCATGTTGGGCTAAAGACAAGAAAATAGTTGAGCCTAGGATTGATTGGGACAATGCTAAACAAAGAAGATGATAATAGTTCTTATATAAGAATAGTATAGGGCCCGAAGGTAGATTGTTTACAAAGGTGGGTGGTAACCCTGAAGACAAGAAAGTTGTTCATGCAAAAAGATTATATACTTGTTGAAGAATCAGATATGAGATGAGTATTCAATTGATAAGATGAAGATTTAAGATCATACAACAAAGAAGCGAAGCAAAAAAGAATCAAGAATGACTTTTCAGGGAATAGAAGCTTATTTGAATAGCTCTGGAAATGTTGCAATTCATGCATCACATATAGTTAGACATTCGTATGTTAGGAGCATGCTAACATAAAAACATTTTACTTATTTTAATAGGTATTCAAAGACTAGTAGAGACTTGGATCTGCAACTTCATGTTAAAGAGCTATATCTATTAAAGATTTCCACCTGGTAGTCTCTAAGTGAGAAACCACTTTTTAAGTCCTTCGGGACCTTCAAGCATGATGTTAAATCCTTCGAGCCATCAGTGAGACCTTTTAGCATGATGTTAAGCCTTGTCTTGATTCCAAAATGATTAGAAATCGGGGCATCGTCTCAAGTTATTTTGGTATTCTCTAAGCGAGATACCACTTGTTAAGTCCTTCAGACCATCAATAAGACCTTTGGGCATGATGTTAAACCTTCTCTCGATGCCAAAATGATTAGAAACTGGGACATTGTCTCAAGGTATTCTGGTAGTCTCTAAGCGAGATTCCACATTTTAAGTCCTTCAAGCCATCAGTAAGACCTTTGAGCATGATGTTAAGCCTTGTCTCGATGCTAAAACGATCAGAAATCGGGGCATCGTCTCAAGGTATTCTTATAGTCTCTATGTAAGATACCACTTTTAAGCCATTCGGGCATGATGTTAAGCCTTGTCTTAATTCCAAAATGATCGAAAATCGGGGCATTGTCTCAAGGTATTTTGGTAGTCTCTAAGCGAGATAGTACTTGTTAAGACCTTCGGGCATGATGTTAAGACCTTTGGGCCATCATTTTCGGGAGATGAATTTTTTTCCATGCCAGCACGGTAGAAATCGGGGCATCGAAGAACTTGCACCTTGAAGAATCCACCAAGGAAAAGCGAAAAGTTCTAGAAGAACTCATGATTCTAAGGCATCATACATGGAAATATGATAAAGATTAGTGCTTATGATCTTTGCTCTATTCTCGTTTCACAAGAATGAGCAAAAAGGGGCATCTGTAATAACTAATTTTTATCCGGCTTGTATTATTATTAAGTTAATTTATTATTATTGTTGTTTAGTATTATTAATATTGTTATTAATGATTAATAAATTTTGTTATTTTTTATTATTATAAGTGGGGTGTAAAAATTAAAAACAGATCTAATTGAATAAAAACCCATTATTAATGTCCAAGTCCAAATTACAATATTAATAACCCATTATATATCTTCTGGCCCATTTTGCCCAATCTAACTAAAATCCCTAAACCTAACTTCTTTTGGCGCAACCTTTTCTCTATCGTCAGGTCAAATCTTGATCTGACAGTTCAGATCGAAGGAGAGATGGTTGCTCAACTCCCTTCACGTGCACGTGAGGCCACTGCCCGAGACTGTTGCCATTCCCACACACTCTCACCGATTGTCGCCACATGTCTTCATCTATGGCCACCATTCCTCCGAGAAGTCAGACGTTATCACATCAACAATATATTAAGTATGAAATATTGTAAACAAATCAGGTATATAACCGGTACAAAAATCTTGTAATGAGATTCGGAGATCAATACAAAAGAAAAAAACCTTTAGAGGTATATGTCTCCTTTTTATATTTTGAATAAAAAAATACAAAGAAAGTGAGGGTTTTACCTATTAAGTCATAGGCAGTCGTCACCTTTCTTTTCTCTGTTTGGGATTTTAAACATCCTGAGCTTTCAAAAAGAGATTTTCAAACTCATTTTTTAAAAAAGAGGGCATTGATTTCGGGGTTTTTTAGATCTAGGAAAAACATGGTTGATTTTGAAAAATCTAGTATAATATATCTATATATAGAATACACGTTTTTAAATTATACAATTTTTATACCATATATAACATGTTTTTCATTAATACAATATACATATATTATGTTATATTTACGTAAGGTTCCTTTTTAACCTTAATTTGCACCTAAAATATGTATGTTTCCTATCTATCTATATGTATATTTCTTTTGCTTTAATTTTGTACCTTAATCTTATATATTGCCTTTTTCTGCTATAGTTTAAACGTGTATATATATATGTATATATTATATATTTATTGTAATATGTTTTATACAATATATTTGTTTTTTATATTCACCTATTTTTTATACATAGCCCATATATATATATATAGGGTGTTCATATTTTATGCTTTATTTTACTTGCCATTTATTGACCACTACACTACATAAAAAGAATCTCTTGCCCTGGTACATCTTTCTCTAAAGTACCCACAACAAGATCTCAATGTCCATCAGAAACCGTCGAATCATAAATTCAATCGCAACACTGTATCCTCTTAGTTACAATCAGATGCTACTTGTCGCGGCTTCCAGAGTTACTCAATTCTCAACTCGGAGCTCAACTAATAAAACACACTGTCAATAGTTCTCAGTTACATCAACTCATGTCGTTGGCCTACTCTCAACCTCCTTGGTGAACAAGCACTCAAAATTTCACACTGTTAGGGTGAACACAACCATCCCTCTTCTAGAACAAAAATACAACCCTGACAATACAACAAAACATCCTCAAAGATCTTAAAATCTTACTTGACTTTAATCGAGTCAACACCACTTTCACAGCAAAACAGTCTCACGTAGCTCGGATCTCCACCAATGTTCCTCGGCTCATTCCAGGGAAACTTTGATACTTATGAAAAAAATTTAGGAAGTCTCAAAAGCTTTATCTCTTTAACTGATCACACTGTAACTAGCCCTTCCCACACATGAGGGCATTTGGGTAAATATCTTGTTAACACTTATAATTCTATAATCCTCATACATTCACACATGTCACGCAAAGCATCAAATTAATATTTGGGAGACAATCTAGTGGCCCATCTTGACATTTGTAAAACCTTTGATGATTTTGATATAACAAATATTTTCAAGAACTTAATTGTAAAGCAAATAAATTTTTTAAAGTGTCCCAAACTGACAAATATTTTAAAGCATATTTGATTCTAAGTCAAAAAATTAAAGCCCAAAATTTTTCTAACTGTTTTAAAGGCCAAACTATTGAAATACGCCCAGGCGTATCGATACGCCTCTAAGAGTATCGATACAATTTTTGAAACATTGGCCACTATAAGCATATGTTTCGATACGGCTCTGTCTGTGTCGATACGGCCTTCAAATGGGCTAAGTATTTTTCCTCAGGTGTTTCGATACGATTACATTCGTATCGATACGACCTTCATAATGGGTTTAAGTTTTAAGCATTGCGTACCGATACGCCAATAGGTGTTTAGATACGCTTCAAAGATTTTCTCAAATATCAGCATTTAATGACTTAGCCGTTGGAGTCAGTTATTGGGAAAGACCAATTTTAAAATGTCGTTGGACCTGTATCGATACACCTTCAAGATGTACCGATACAGGTTCAGTCAGTAGCTCAAGCGAGCAAAATTGCATCGATACGGCTTCTCCCATATCGATACGCCCCTTTAGTTACACTGAGATCGTACCGATACTCTTCCCTGCGTATCGATATGCCCCTATTATTTTGTGCACAAGGGCTCTTTCTTCTTATAGACAGGTATCGATACGGTCCTTCATGTACCGATACAGATGGTTGATCAAGAGCATTAATTGTGTAGAAAATGCAGCCCAATGGCTACAATAATGATCTCAACCACCCAAACGGCTAGAAATCAATGCAAGGGTATAAAAGCAAGTCTCCAAAGCACCAGCAACATTTGATTGAACCTTTAAGCAACATCCAAGCATTAATCCAAACCTTTGTGCTTTATAGATTCATATCTTTGTACCCAACTCATTGGAGTTCTTCATTTAGAGCTTGGGGAGTGTTTTGATTGTAATTGGGCAATATCCATCTTGTAAGAGATATATTTAGATTGCCAACTTCTTCTTTGTATTGAGAGATTTCTTGGGTCAATCTTTGGGTAGAAAGATTGACCAATTGTAAAGTTTACCTCCTAAGACTAGAAAAGGGGAAGAAAATCTAGTAGATTTTGTTGAAAATCCTTAGTGGGAGCTAAGGTAGTGGATGTAGAGCTTGTTAGAAGCTTGAACCACTATAATTGCCTTTGTCCTTCATTTTTCAATTTTCATTTTGCTCCCTCAAATTTTAAATAGCCAATTCACCCCATCTTGGTCAAATCACTATCATTTGATCCACTCAACAACATTGCTAAAATATCTTGTGCGTCAATAGATACATCAATCTTTACTACGACACGTCTTAGAGAGAGAAAACCTTAATCTGAAGATCATACAAAAATCAATAGCCTCCAACATTTTAACCATAAGCGTTTCATTCTTTATCTAGCTTCGAAAAACAAACATGCACTCTAGAATTAGTTAACAAGCCATCCTCCTTAGTCAGATAAAAATGGTTCATCATTGTCACATATCAACTGTTAACATTTCATGAATCATTTAAACGAACCCACTTCTTATTAGTGAACAAGTCCAGTTCACCATTGGGTGAAACGCTCAGACAAAAGAAATCTCTTTCAAGTTGTTCCCTCACAACTGAACCTCTGACTTCCTTAAATAGGTCGGTGTCCTTCGATAAAAATGATGGGCACTAACGTCAAACTCGACCTTACCTTAATATCTACTCACGTTCTTGATAGGGAGGAAGTCTCGTCAAATCCTCTAGGAAACACAAACAAATACGGTCTCAGTCTAAAACCTCTTGAGCATTAAACTACATACATTGGCATCTGCCAAACGGTCAAACATGTCCTACAACCCCGTTATGCCACTATAAAAGTGACCACTATGAAAATCACGGTAGAAGAGCAATGGTTCAACATCCTCATTACCAAAGGTTAGGTTCAATTGAGGTCTCGAAGCCTTGAGCTTACTCTCGACATTACTGCCTAGCATCGCACTTGATTAACCAAATCAATTTCCAAGGTGCAATAACTCTCAAGAAGGTAGCTCTACCAAACCTGTAGAATGTCTAACTTCGATCACACTCTGATGAACTAGTAGATCCTGAATCCACTATCTCTGAGAAATGCCCTTAAGAAGGGCGTTGATACTTTCAAAGTATCAACGAGACTTCTTTTAAGCGAACAAAGGTCTTCCAACCAACGTGCATCCACTAATCAATTTTGAGAGTGGGTTATCCATACTCGCATTACAAATGTTATTTACGTATAACGATGAAAATTCTCTACTGTGAACTCTTTGCAACGTATCTGAAGGCTTCGAAACAACTACAACACACAATCAAGACACCATTCATGTGGTGCGAGGATGACACATCCTCGACTTCGACATCATTCAACAATTTCACATCTCAACGGTCTGGGGTGACCTCGCCCCCGGAATCACTCCCATAAGTGGATCAACCCCTTACTCGACCCTCTCGGCCGTGATCGTAATCATCTTAGCGTTTCACCATTGGACGCACCATATGGGTTCTAGTCTTAAGAAGTATGAACTTAACTTAAGGGATTGTATTCACTAGACACCATACTACAACACTTATATCACCCAGGGGTTTCTTAGAACCAGATAAACCTAAGCTCTAATACCACTAAATGTAACACCCCGATCACAATCTGGATCTAAAGTACCACATTCGGGTCACCAACATCTGGCCCAACGAAAATTCCAATTTAAAATCATAGATTTAGCCATCATGTGAAATCATTAAACCATTCTTAAACCATGTAAATAAATAAGAAGTATAAATCGTGTTACAAAATAAAAGGTCCAAATTTATACATTGGATACTAAAATAATATTCAAAATAAATTTACATACTTGACAACGTAAGGTCCTACGAATACTCAACCAGCTAAATACAAGTATCATACTCTAGCAAACATCGCTTGCTGGAATCCCAAATTGACAGTGCTCCTCAAGCTCCCGATTGATCAAGCAATCTACAAACAAAAATAACGATTCTGAGCGCTGAGCTTACAAAGCTCAGTGGTACACATCTACTCTACTATACTTTATGTTAATCATAAACATAAACATGCAAGTTGGTACGAGCAATAAGGAGAGATAAATAAACACGTGGCGCTACCACTAGTCGCCTAAACACATGATCAAAACAAGCAAGTCGTCATACATAGAACAAAAGGCCCAACCATACTCAAGATCTCATCAGATCATCTAGGCAAAAGACACACAGTATAACCACAAACCTGGAGTATGACCCGAGGCCATACATCATCAGAAACGTACACTTAAGTGAGACTCGAAGCCACATAGCATCAGGAACGTATGCTTTATATTCTCTAATACCTGATTGAGAGCCGAGGCCACACAACGTCAGGAACGTACACTTTATACTTAGAGTCCCCCTCGAGTATCTTCGAATGATACTTGGTGCCATACAACGTCTGGAACGTACATTCGACATTTCTAACCATGGTGTCGCAACACTCTCATCGGGTATTCAGATCCTATCAATCAAATTACTCAACCAATCAAATGCCTACCCGACATACAAGCAATGTGATCCCAAAGATCTTCATGTTGTTGCTAAACGTCATCACATCATTTATTTTAAATTACTGAGTTATTAATACATTATGGTGAAGCGTATAATTAATCTCATTTATTGTTTCCATTAATCCATATCATCTCATTTATTAAGGCATAAATCAATTATTTATTTATTCACATCTATTTTCATCTTTAATTTGCATTTATAGACTATTTAGCGTATCATGTACCGGTACTTGAACCCAAGCATCGATAAGGTACCCTTGGGTATTGGCACTCACATGCGTACCGATACTAACACTGCTTACTAGAAATCTCAATTTCCTCGAGTACCGGTACGGGTCGTCCCATACCGATACAACATTGAATAGCATAATGGTACAACCGAGATCCTACTAATACCCTAATCATGAGCTCGAACCATATTAGCAAATTACGAAGTTACGAGGCTTCATTCGATCCCTATAGCTTATGAAAGTCATTAGGGTGTGTTTACCAACGTATTTATTCATTTAATATCAATCCACGACCTTATGATCATTTATTCGAATATTACCAATTATCAGTGTATTACGTACAATTTCAATCTAGCATGTCAATTCATATCTCAAGCAACATAATAAGTAAACCAACCAATAAGATAATCATACGAATATTAAAATGACCCTATACGTTCTCTAAAGCTCACACGAGTCCCAAAATATTCTCAAACTCATCATGCATCTCATAACTACCAAGTCTCATAATACGAGTCTCAGCACATGCTTATTTATCATTAACCTATTTTGCAGACACTAACACACAAAACAATCACATTTATGATGCTCACGAAACATTAGGAGTTCGAGGTGTACTAACCTCATGTTCTATCGAAAGTTCCTTCATTAATCTCACCAAACGCTCTCCTTGATCCGTTATTCGAGCCCAAACAGTCCTCGTACAAATACAAATACACTATTTATGAATTTCTCGCATTTACTAACTAATTCACAAGGTCAAACGCATAAAAACAACTTACCGGGTTTGAATTTGGCGAAACAGACTACGCCAATAGACTTAGAACGTCAAAAAACCCATGGGTAGGGTCCCCTAGAAAAAGTCAACGGTCGATCAACAACTGATTAACTGTCTAGTCGATCTAGAGCGACACGGTGCAGGGTAGAACAGTGCACCCGCAAGGCATTATCTGGTACGGGCGAGTGTATGTGCAACTGGCAGAAAGGGTTCCAGTGTAGAGTGGTGCACTGTAAAAGTGTGCACCGCTTGCTGCTGTGCACGGCCACACTCCGCAATGGTGCGTGCGGTGGCCTCTAATGGCGGACGGAGACTAAAATTTACCGGTCAACTGTCCTCAAGATGGTGATTCTAATGGTGGTCACAGCTCTCGACGGTGAACACTGGAACCTAATGATCTAGCTTCTCCAAAATATCCTCCTCTTCACTCTGGCGAATGGCAGCTTTAACGATGATGGGAGACCACTAGCCGACTCGTCTCATCGAGTTAAAGATGATGGCCCTGACAGTGTCATGCACGGTGATCTAAATGACATTAGATCAGGGTTCTAAACTCCCTCTTTTATTTTTTTCTCTTATTTTCTCTCTTCAAAATATCATCCATCCTTTTCCTTATCCCACTTTTCAACCACCTTTAATTCAAATACCCCCCCTTTCCAAGAAAATGGGTAAACTAATTATTAAACACTTATCTTCCCCCTTGTTCCCACTTAGGCTCCGAACTTTAACTCTCATATTTTTTAGTCCTCAACTTCATTAATTTGAGCTTCACATTTCTAATTCTCTTTAATTTAATTACCAAATTAGAGGTTCAATACCCGGATCAAGACCCAATTTACTAACCTAAATTTTAGGTCGTTACAAAATTGAGCCTTGAACTTCAATCGGGCATCTTGTAAACACTTTATCTACAAGGACATCATACCCCAAAGCACTACTCACACGAACTCCAACCTCGAGGTCCTCAGCAAGAATACCCCACTGACAAGAAATCTCACTACAAATATAGGAATGGGTAGACCCCGAGTCTATTAAAGCAACAATGAGAGCAATGAATAAGGTAAAGGTACCTGAGATGATGTCGGTAGCCTCACACTCTTCTGGAGCTTTAATAGCATACTGTCTCGCTGGTGCCCTAGCCGTAGACTGGAATGTACCTCCACTCTGATGTCCGAACATATGACTCACTCCTCCTCTAGAAAAACCTTGACCTTCTGGGCTGTATAGGAAGCTCTCTAAGTTTAAATCAGGGTGGTGTTAGTAGCAAAAGGACAATCCCTCAAAAAGTGGTCCAATGAACCACAACCATAGTAAAACTTGCCATACCCATAACACTCCCCATGGTGCTTCCACCCACACTAATCACACTTGTGTGTACCAGAACCTCCAGAACTCATCATAGAAGAAGACGGCCGTTTACTACGATTAGCAGACTTGGATCTACGATATGATCTTGCGCTCTGATTTGATACTTCCCTATTTTGATTCCAATGACCCCTACTTTCCCGAGAGTGAGGCTGTGTCTGGTTAGAGTTGGTATAATTTCCTCCACTCGAGCCCCCTTGCCTACCAGCTTGGCTATAGGCCATGCCTTGAACTTGCTCGAGAGATTTGATACCAATGGTCAAATCTAAGAACACCTTTGGTGGGTTAGCAGTTAAATAAACTTAAATTTCCTTCCTCAACCTTTTTCGAAACCTCTTGCACCTCATCTTTTCCATAGCAACAAATTTCGGGGCATACTTGCTCAACTGCAAAAACTCTTGTTCATATTCGAAAACAGTTTGGTTCCCTTAGACCAGGTGAGTGAACCGATCTCTCAAACTACCAATGTAGGCTTTACCCAAATACTTCCTCTCAAACTTGTCCAAGAAATCATCTCATGTGGGTCGGTTAGGGTACCACCCCAACTCTACAATTTCCCACCATTCTTGAGCATTCTTCTTTAATAGAGATAAGATACATGTCAGCTTGTCCTCGGGTTCTAAAAGCATCTGTCGTATGATCCAGCGGGTGCCTCTCAACCACCGATCCACTTTGACCAGATTATCTTGACCCATCCCAAAGATATATATAGCACCATAACGGCGAACCCTCTCAATAAGAGCCTCACGAGGAGTAGCCGAAGGCCTAAGAATGACCCTCACAATACGGTGAAGGGCCCAGTGTAGATGGGAGAAGTAGTTGGCCCCTCGACCCTTCTCGTCTTCTAACATCTCTTTAGCTTCGGGAACGTAGTCTTCATCATAACTCCACTCACGGAAGCTCCAACTCTCCTCATGATCCCATGCTCTCCTAGGCATGTTAGATTCTACATAGAGAAGGAAACAAGGTTACACCATCAAATTTCAGCTTAAATCAAGTACGACTTTGACTTATGGTCATGTATTCTTTAGACAACTATTCATGACTCTCTACTACTAACCCGAGAATTCTTAGAATTGGTTAAACCTATGCTCTAATATCACTAAATGTAACACCATAAACCCATATGTCACATTCAGGCCTGAAGCCCAAATCGTAACTTCAAAATTTCCAACCTAGTTTAGCCCAAAAGTGTTTCTTATCATAAAACATTCAAATCCAAATGTTAAAACGTTGATAAACAATTTAAGATGTTTACATAAGGAGCTCCAAATAATTTAAAATAATAAAAATTTGCTTGCTTGATACAATCCTAAATTAAGAGTTACAACAATACAATAGGGTCCTACGAATATATAGCTCAATAAGACCTAAGTGTTGTACTCTGAACAAACAATGTGCTAAAACCTACACTGATGGTGCTCCTCCAATGATTGTACCAACCTAGAAACCTACAAACAGAAATACTGATTCTGAACGCTAACCTAACAAAGCTCAGTGGGTACACTACCACTCTATTATTCTTCATGCAAATCATAAATACAAGCATGTAACTAAACATGATGACATGACATAAAAATCAAAACAAGCATCCAATATCCAACTTAAGCAATATCAACAATCAATCACACAAACCTAGAGTGAAGCTCAAGGACACAAAGCATCAGGACTCCACACCTCATAATCTGAATTTCCCCTTGAGTATCTTTGAACGAGGCCTAGGGACATAAAGCATCAGGAATCCTCTGTTCGGTTCTTACCATTGTGTTACAACCCTAAGGTTCCTATATCATCCAAGCACTCAAGCAAATTACCATGTTTATTCACATTATGTTCGAATAAGATGTTGATTTCTCTGATTCTCACTTTTACAATTCATTTACCACCTTAGAAACCTATTGGGCTATAGTCCTTGAATTATCAGCCCCTCAAACTCAAAATTAAGGTTTTTAGGCAAAATGCCGAGTGGGTACTAATACCCTATCCTTTGTACTGATACGCCTGAACACCAACACTGGGTACCAATATGGGTTGACCCATATCGATAGAGAAATTACTCTCTATAATCCCAAAGGGCCAGAGGGTACTGGTACCTATTTTAGTTACTAGAATCCAAATAACCCAAGGGCGTTGGGAGGTACCGATATGGGACGACCCATGCTAGTACACCATTGAATCTCGTACTGTACTGGTTGAAGCCCGTACCAATATGCCTTATATAAAACCCAGGTGTTCATCAAATTTACACAAGGCACCGATATGGGTTTATCCTATATAGGTACTCGAGCCTAGAACTTCGAGTCTATAGCTCAAAAATCACACCAAGAGCCCCTAAACGACCCTTAAGCATCTCCAAATAAATCTTACATATTATGAGAGTGATTTTAGGTGGTTTCCTACCAATCTTACATGTTTTTAACACCAAATCTAGATTTTACCATTATCAGGACTTGAACAATCAAAAACACCAAAATCATCAAATAGCATACAAGGTGTCATTCTTATGATGTCCATGAAGATAAAGGAGTTAGAGGTGTACTAACCTTACTCCTACAGCTGAGAATGAAACTCTTAGCCCAAACCTCAAGCCTTCACATTCCCTTTATCCTTGGAAGCTTCTCCAACCTCTTTCACTACAAGGAGATGTTGCAAAACAAGTTACAACATTGCTGGAAGATTAACGGATACAAGAGGAAGATTTTTACAAGAAATGAAGCTAAATCTTTAATTCTCTTCCTTCTCCTTCAACCCCTATCAAAAACCATCTTCCTCCATCCTCTATTATTTCCCTTCATTCTTACATTACTAGATAGATATTTAGGTGTTGATCAACTTTCCCCCAACCACAAATTTGGGATTCTTACTCGAAAGGATAAAGATTGCATATTTTGTTGGTTTTTTGGGGAAGAGGTGAGGAAAAGGATGAAGATCTACAAAGAGGACAAAATGTCTATAGAAAGAATTAAGAGGGAGCAACCTTTTACTCTTTAAAAGGGGGAAATTACCCTTTTGCCCCTTCTTCCTCCCTCCATCTTATACACAAACCTAACCCTAAGCTCAACAACAAGAAGAGAGCCCAAAAGATGCCCCTTGAGCCTCACACGGCCCACCACACGACCCAGCAACAAGACTCGAGGCTCAGGTGAACCCAACCCACAGATTTTGAAATTCAATTCGTTACAATGATAATAACTACAAACCTAGTTGGGAAGTAAATTGGAACAGATTATAGATTTGCAAGCAACTGCATAACCGTATGTATTCACAGGTTGTCCTATCGGAGTGGTTGCTACACCTTTCAAAGAAACTTGATGAGCTTGTGAGTCAAGTTCGGTTGCACAATAAGGGTAAGGCAATGAATGGAGGGCAAGATGCTTACATTGTTCATTCTTCGAATAATGGTGAATTTTTTGAGGATTATACCTTAGACAATATGGTGGAGGTTGATGTTTGAGATGATATCGAGCGTTATATCGAGCAGTAAGTCTCTGAATCTTTTTTCCATTTTTTATAATGACATTTATTTTTTTGGAACTGTCAAGGCACAGACATCCTAACTTTTTAGAGAATTCTAAAATCTTTAGTTCATGAACATCGGGTGGAGGTGGTGGCACTCTTTAAGTCTTGGGTGTTTGGTAATGTCTTGGATGAGGTAACCTACAAATTTGGATTTTCTCATTCGTTCTATGTTAAATCTCATGGTTTTAGCCGTGGGTTATGGTTACTATGGCAAGAGTTTTTTAACGTTGAAATTTTACACATTTTAAACCAATTCATCAACGACAGTGTGTATACAAGTGATCAGCAAGGGTGGATTCACTTTACGACTGTGTATGCTAGTCCGAAATGGTCCAAGATGAGGCATTTGTGGGAGTAGTTGCTCACAATGGATCCAGGGGATGATATCCCTGGAATCTAAGAGGGGAATTTAACGTAATTTTGGAGTCGAATGAAAGGATAGTAGGCTTGGGGAATACACGTAGTGGAAGTTATCTTTTTTTGGACTTCACAAGTCCAAGGGCCACCATTCACTTGGTCCATGGGTAACCTGCAACAACGGCTAGATCGATGCCTTGTGAATTCCAGTTTATACTCTAGTTTTTCGGAGTTGTTGGTAGTTTACCTTGATCAAATTGGCTCAGATCATCGACATATGCTCCTTCGGTTAGCTGATCGGAGTTAAGATAATCTTAATAGACTGTTCTAATTCATTGCATCTTGGTAGGATCACCCTTAGTTTCAAGAGCTCTTGTAGACAAATTGGTCAAGGAATTGCTCTATCGAGGAAAACATTGCTTCCTTCAAATTGTTAATTTCAAGTTAGAATATGGAGGTGTTTAACCACTTTAGTAGAGGGAAGAAAATGATCCTAGTGCGTTTGCAGGGAATTGGAAAGGCCTTGCAGAGATCTTATTCCGAGGTTTTGGTACATTTGAAAGACCAATTGCGATCAAAGTTTTTTACAATATTAGAACAAGAGGAAAATTTATGGCGATAGAAAGCATGCGCTCAATGTGCATTTCATGGGGGCATTTTTTCATGCGTCGACGTTAGCATGTAGAAGGGCTAACAAAATTTCAGCGCTGAAATGTGTAGATGGGAGTTGGTGCACTGATATAAAGGAGTTGGTGTTTATAGCCCGAGAGTTCTACTGTTAGCTTTTTACTTCATCCGAGTCAAACAGCTCCACTTTTATGGTTTAGGGATAGTTTAAACCTATGATTTGAGCAATAAAGGATTCTTTACTAGTGTCGATGTCTATTGATGAGAGTAGGGCAATGATTTTTAGTATGAAGAGTTTCAAGGATTCGGGTTTAGATGGGTTTTAATTAGGGTTTTATTAGTGGAACTGCGATATTGTGGGTGATTCAATTTGTGGATGTATATCGAGGATTTTGAGGAATGTGTGGTCACTTAGGATCTTAACCAAATTCTTCTTGTCTTGTTATTGAAAGTACCTACACCTAAATGGATTAGCCAATTCCGACCTATTAGTCTTTGTACCGTAGTGTAGAAGGTAGTTACAAAGATTTTTTCAATCGTTTGAAATCCTTGTTGCCTGATTGGATCTCGGATAATCAAACTAGGTTCGTCCCGGTAAGAGCAATTACAGATAATATTGTCATCACTCAAGACGTAACTCATTCTATGCATCAAAAAATAGGAAAGAAATGGCAATTGAGATCGACTTGGAAAAGGCATGTGATGAATTGGAATGGACTTTATTGAGGACACGCTAGACATGTTGGCATCCCAGATTAGTTTGCGTCATTTGATAATGCAGTGCGTGTCATCAGTCTCGACACAAATTTTATGGAATATGTCATAGACTGACCCTTTCAAACCGTCACAGGGAATTAGGCAAGAGGATCCTCTTTCACCAACTTGTTTGTGTTATGTATTGAGACACTTGCACAAGCCATTTTGGTTGAGATCAATTAGGTTTATTAGAAGTCTTTTCAAACGTCCAAGCAAAACCTAGGTATTTCGTATTTTTTCCTTGTTGATGATATGATTCTCTTTGCTAAAGTATCACTGGAGCAACTTGGGGTAACTCGTAGAGTTCTAAATCACTTTTGTGAGATTTTTGGTTATAAAGTAAGTATGGCCAAAATGACCATCTTTTTCTCAAAGAATGTTTCCACTGTATTACGTACGTATATTTTAGGGTTCCAAGAGGTAGTGGATTTAGGGAAATATTTGGGGGTCCCTTTATTACACAGTCATGTAACCTCGACTACTTATGCTTACTTGGTTCAAATGGTGCAAAATAAGTTGTCTGGCTGGGCAACCAAAAATCTCTCTCTTGCAGGCCGTGTTACGGAGGCAAAAGCAGTCATCATCGATATCCCGACCTATACCATGCAAACGACAGTGATTCCAAAGAAAACCTGTTCGGAGCTGGAATGATTGATTAGACGATTTGTATGGGGTGTATCACATGAGGGAAAAGGTATTCGGTTGGTTCGTTGGGAGGAGTTGTGTCAGCCTACCTCTCATGGGGGGTCTTGGATTTTTTCGGTTGAGTATACAGAAAGAGGTTTATGAAGCTTGCTTTCCATTATTCATGGTTATGGAAATATATCTGCATGGTTTGGAATGATGCCTGAGAGAATGTTATTCGTTGCATTGGTAATGGATGCTAGATTGATTTTTGGGTCGATCAATGGTTAGTTGGGATTGATCCCTTGATATCATATATTTTTGCGCATTTAGAGTACCAGATTGGGCGGGAAACAGTAGGGGATATGGCTGATGGTCTTGGTAATTGGCATGGGAATAATTTTCAACAATTTTTCCCTCGAACATTCTACTCAAATTAGTAGCAACTAGAGGCCCTTTACACCAGGCTACTGATGACTCAGTTGGCTAGAAATGGTGGGCTGACCATCAGTTTTCTATAAAGTTTGCCTATGGGATTCAGTGTGGTCAAACTGCGACAATGAACGGTATTTTATGGAAGACGATTCATACTTTTTTCGGCTTGAAAGAGTGAAGATCTTCATGCGGATTGTGTGTGCTAATATAATAATAACAAATGTGGAACATGTTCGTCTACACTTTGCATTAGATGATAGGTGCCCTTTATGCTCAAGGGCAAAGGAGAATGTGAATCATGTGTTCCGTGGATGTCCGAGAATTTTGGCTATTTGGGGAATCCTAGTTCAAGCTGAAAAACTAAATGAATTCCTCTGTATGGACTTTCATGATTGGTTCTTAGTTAATCTTTGGGTAAAGTACACAAATGGTAACTGAACTTTGTTAAACAAACAAAACAGTAATCAAACTTTCAAATGTTACAAAATGACAATTAAACTTTGTGTTTTGTAACAAAATGGTAACTAGAACGTTAAAGGTCGTTAAATACTTAACGTGGGTGTTATGAAACTTTGTATAATAGCACATTTAACCCTACATTCAATCAATTTACTCCTAATTCGAAAAAATCACTAAATTTAGCCCTCGTTATTTATATAGTCTTTCAATTTGGTCCTTAAAACAAAATTCCAAAGCTGTTCCGCTACATTCCCAGCCACGCAACTTGCATAAAATGCTGAAATATGAAATTCCATAATTCGATTTGTTGTCTGCAGCTTGTATAGGTTGCTTCTTGTTGGGGAACGTCTGTGGCTCCGCATCAACAAACCAATTATGGGAATGCTTGGGTTCGATCCTAGAAGTATTATCAAATGAAGCATCTCCATCAGACATATGTGCTGATGCGCATGACCCTTTGCCATCCAAAAACTTTTAGTTTGAAAAGTCTGCAAAAAAAACAATCACTCAGAAGTTGCTTGTTTGTAATACTTTGGAGTTCAGTGATTCATTTCTTTCCAGTTCCCACTACTTCAACTAGAGGTTACACACTCCCCTCTTCTCTTGTTTTTTTCTTCTCTAGTTCTCAATCAAAGCAGGTAAACTCTGCTTACATCATCCAAATTCAAAGCTTCCCCTGAAAATAACGTGAGCATTCATAGTTCAACATTTTATGCAAGTTGCGTGGCTGAGAATGTAGTAGAATAGCTTTAGAATTTTGCTTTAAGGACCAAATTGAAAGATTGTGTAAATAGCGAGGGCTAGATTTAATGATTTTTTCCTAATTATGACTAAATTGATTGAATATGTAGATATTGAGGGTTAAATATGCTATTATACAAAGTTTTATAATAGCCAAGTTAAGTACTTAACGGCCTTTAACGTTTTAGTTACCATTTTATTACAAAACACAACGTTTAATTGCCATTTTATAACATTTAAAAGTTTGGTTACGTTTTGTTTTTTTAACAAAGTTCAATTACCATCTATGTACTTTACCCTTAATCTTTTTGATCCATCTAGGTTCGTGGTTGATACTAAGGACTGGGATATTTTATTTGGCTTAATTTTGTGGCATATTTGGATTGATAGAAATGTCGTGGTGTTTAACAATCCTTCAGATGAGACTGGTTCAATTCTAGAAAAAAGTAGATGGCTCGCTCTTTGCAGCACTGCATGCGTGAGAAGGGGGTCATGGTGACCGGAGAAGATAAACGACGATGGTTGTGTGATGAACGGTGGTTAGGGATTTAAATTGTGCTAAATATGAAGAGAGAATAGAATAGAGTAATCTGAAATTTCTTATTGAAAATATGAAACTGATTAGGTGATCAACCCATTACAATACTTGAGTATTTAAAGCCCAATATTAACGGCCTAACAACTGTGTAACAATTCAAACAGATTAACGGTTTCGCCCAACTAATTATATCTAATTAACAACTAATCTTAACATTCACCCGGCTTCTTTCACTCTTCTTTGTGCTTTTGAATTTTCATGAATTTGATGCAATGTGCTGGATGAGAACAAAAATTAAAACACAGTAAGATGAACTGCAACTGGTAAGAGCTGGTACCCAAAAAGAAATAAGCTTTCTTTCTCCATTCACCGTTCTTTCATCCGGAACTTCTTTAGAAACAAAATTTGTGTTTCTTACTTAGTGATTTACAGAGAATCGAAAGTGTTATTTTTCCTTTCGGTCTTCTTTACTCATTTTTTGTCATACAAATTTTTCATTTGAACTTCCTTCAGAAATCACTTCTTCCTTCATATGTACCGTCTTCCTTCACAATTTATTCGATCCTTCTTTTGTTGAGAGCAAGACAGTTAAGCTAGGAACTCCCGAATACAATCTGAAGCCTCTCTTGGGCAATAAAGCACCCTCTTATGTATGGTTAATGGAGAGCAAGGCTGTTAAACATTATACTCCCCCAAAGATTTTCTTCCCATAACTTGACTATTAAGCCTAAGTTTCAGGTACACCTTGTGCATGAAGCAAACAAGCAATGAAGAACTTTACTGATTTCAACTAAACACCACCTCACTGTAGCAAGAGCAACCAGCATTCACCAACATTCAAATTATCACCAGCATTCAATAACCAACAATATTAAAAACTGTCAATAACCAGCACTCAAAGTTTTAGGTACCATTGTCGAAAAAAGGTAATGAGCTAAAAGATTTAACAGATTTCACTAATAGTTGAATCACAAACTATACATCCAAATGTCACCAAAGATCATTGAAGCAAAAATTTTAGACCAAGAGAGAAGCAACTCAGATTAAACGAGAAACATGGAAAAAAAATAAAACACATATTATTATAGTAACTTCCAGCACCCCGTGTCAAACGAACAACCGAAAAATGAACCAGAAAATCATGACACTCCTTGTGATATTGCATCATCAACCTTTGTGACACTAAAAATTCTCACAAGGACCAACCAGATCAGAATAGTAACCAACACTCTCAAAACAGGAATGCTAAAAACTCAATTATTCACAAATCCAGTAGTAGCTCATGTGTAATTGCTAATCCCAAACCAAACACTAGTTTTCAAAAATTGGTCCACCATAATAATCGATAAATGTAAACTTCTCGCTCAATCATAACGCAACAACAGTCCATAGAACAAAAGTTCATTCAGGCATTTTATCAAACAATCTTATGACTTGTATTCCGGGCAAGAACCACAAACTTAAGCATAATGAAATTAGATCAGAGATCAACGAATACACTACCGCATCTTACAGTCACATGTATCAGATGAAGGGTCTAAAATCAGATAATTGTCGGTGATGATCTGACAGCAGCAACAACAACGGTGACACCAAACAGATCAACCACGAATGATGTTTCAATTTACGATTGAGCAGCAACACTGGGAGGAAACGACCACAACATGAAGAAGCAGAATTGGTTGATTGGATTAATGTTGTTTCAATAGTAGAGGCGGAATTGGTTGGTTGATTGCATCAAATCAAACGGCAGCAGCGGAATAAAGACAGCGTCAGGATCGACGTCGAATGATACCACGTGAGAAGAAGGCCATGGTGGCCGGAGAAGATAGAACGACGATGGTTGTGTGATGAACGGTGGTTAGGGTTTTAGATTGTGCTAAATATGAATAGAGAACATAATAGAGTAATCTGAAATTTCTTATTGAAAATATGAAACTGATTAGGTGATCAACCCATTACAATACTTGAGTATTTAAAGCCCAATACTAACGGCCTAACAACTGTGAAACAATCCAAACAGATTAACGGTTTAGCCCAACTAATTATATCTAATTAACAACTAATCTTAAGAGCACGATAGCCTGCTCTATCCCAAAACTGTAATCTGACACTAGTTGTTGGAGCTGTTGCGCCTGCGACCTCGACATTGTGGAGTTGTCCTTATCTGGGTTGTCCAAAATAAACACAGATGAGAGTCAGAACCTCGTTGATGGCAACGCTACATGTAGAGGGGTTATCCGGGATCATACAGGCAAATGAATAGTGGGTTTTTATAAGTACATTGATATATGTTCGGTCTTGCAGGCGGAGTTATGGGGTGTTTACATTGGTATGTCGTGTGCATGGGAAAGAGGTTCCGTCGAATTGGGGTGGAGATGGATTGCCAAGATGCTGTGAGATTGCTACAAACCATTCGGGACCGTACTGGTAGGTTGTCCATTCTTCTACACATACATGATTTAGTTAAGCGGCTGTCGACTATTCAGTTTCAACATGTTTCCCGTAACGACAATTGGGTGGCGGATTTTCTGATTAAATTTGCAAGCCCTTTGGATTTCGATGTGCATTATCTTGCTTCCCCTCTGGATGAAGTGAAAGGATTGCTTCATGCACATGAGTTTGCGATTGGGAGTGAGAGCCTTGGTGGCATTGTTGGTCTTTTGTTTTTCTAGTTTCAGGTTTATCCCATTTTTTTTATTTCTTTGGTATTATTGTGCGTTATTAAATTTAGGGGAATTTTTAATGAGGCACGCGATAATATTTCACGTAATATGATTATTAGTCAATGCAATCATTCCATTCAGGAGCTTATTTGATTATTGTTAATTTAATAAAGAACAATTTATTATATAAATCTTTATTTTTTTTATTCGAATACGTGTCTCGTTAAACACCCATCAAATAAAAGAACACAAGTGAAAATGTTACAAGCATGCATACGAAATCCGCCAACAAAGAAGCGCAACAGTTTTATGCACATCCACGTATCCAAACTCCCACAAAGAAGATCACGACATGAAGAAATAGGGGCATCATCATGCTGCACATCTCGATTGCAAATCAAAATCCCACGACACAAAAGATTAAACCGAGTCGGCAAGAGATCATAACACAAGCGCCATCCAAAGATCAAAATCTTAGTTAGAAGATCAAGAACGCCATAACCATGTTTACTTCATTGCTTTTTTACACCAGATGCTCAAGGAAGGACTTGGTTTTCAAAACCATACTTTGAAATTGTCTTGATCGTGTTTTGTGCTTCAAACCATACCAAATTCATGTTGCAAAATGCTCAGACTCTAAGAAATCTTCTGCAAGGTTGCTGATTGGAATGAGACATTTCATTTCCACCAAAGAAATTGACAACTGCAACTAAATTGGTTGCTCAAGTACACAATCTTCAGAGGACTTTCACAAGGGGGAGTAGGATTGGCATTATTTGGTAAATTAAATAACAAATTAAAAAATCACTTAACAAAAAAAACCGCTATATTTCTCTTGCTTCATTGCCTTGGAATGTGTATTGACTCATGTCATTCCATGACATGCATTTTATCTTCTTATGATGTGGAATGTGGAACTTTGGCTCCCTTGGTATGGTTGGATTCTTTGATGACCTTGAACATAACCAAAAACACACACCACATTAGTACAACCAAATAAACAATACCAATGAATTTTCAAACTATGTTACTCCTACTCTTCATTTTCTTTAGTATTCATGTAATTAGTACAACCAAATAAACAATACCAATGAATTTTCAAACTATGTTACTCCTACTCTTCATTTTCTTTAGTATTCATGTACAATAAATACATATTCGAAGAAGGTTATGGGCATGATCCTTGTAAAAACACACACCACATTAGTACAACCAAATAAACAATACCTTACCCAACTCTCATCCTCGAGTCTGAGTAACATAGCTTTTGAAACCTGAATCAAATAAAATTTTTGAGAAATTTCAAGCTAAACCAAGGTAAAATCTTTTACCTTCTAGGGATAAAAGGTCTGTCAAAGTAAGGCATAGGCTGTGCTTTTGGAACGAGCTCCTTCCTAAGCCTCTTTATCTCTTCTTCTTCTGCCATCTGCACACATAAAAAAAAACAAAACAATTAAGATTAGTTGCTTAAAGTCAACAACCTTCAATCATGCATATATATTCTTTTTAAGATCATTTACCTTTTGCTGTCTCTCCCTCTCCATTTTATATTGCTCTATTAGACTCATCTTCTCAGCCACCTGGAAATGCACAAGAAAAGAATGATTTTCCAAACCTGTTATCTATATATGTACTTCAAATTAGACACATTATAGCACTTCAGAACATCAATGCCACCAAAATATAAACTACCAATAAGACAGTAGTAATTAAAATGAACCTGGTGATCAAACTCTGCACGATCCACCGCACGTATATCACTATGGAGTCTTAGGTCTGCTGGTCTTGTGCTCTCTTTGACTGGAGGTTTGATCAAGACCTGCATTAAAACACTTGAATTAATGAGAGAGACAAATGCAACTGTTAATATTTTCGATTAATTTGAACTGTATAGAAGTGGTCTTGGACCTCTGGTTCATCGGTTGTCCATGGGAGGCCTTGAGCAATCGGAATCCGCTGCTTCTCTTGCTCTGTAATCATTTCTTGGATCTTCTTCATGAACTCTTCTTCCTTCGCCTTACCTCTTTGCTGTAATAGTAGTAACAAGTAATTGAATATTATAGCATAAGAATCACTTCAAATAAAGATGGATACATGATCTATAAACAGAAACTCCTAGTCAAAATGATGCTGTACCTACCTCAGTTCTTAGCTTGAATGGTTTTAGGGAAGTGGGTTTGAGCTGCTTTTTCCATCTCCTCCCACCAACTGTCCCGACAGAGTCAGAGCTCTAAAATGCGATACAAAATTCATAAGCCAAAATGCAGAAAATGAACATTTATATTTGCATATATTTTTTTATCTGTGATCCATGTTCTAAGTACAGGCCATTACCTATGTTTATAAACAATTGTAAGGAAGCCTAATGATTCATTTACAAGCAGTTTAAATCAATATTACAAATGTTATTATGTTTTTGTGATCACAGTTTGAATCCCTAAATCCTACCTTATAAATATAACATCTTAGCCTAAGTGAAAATTCAACCTTGTTTGAAGTTCAATATGATGAAAACGGTGAAAATATATTAGCTAAGTGAATGGTTACTTACATTTCTTCGGCTTCTTCGACCTCCATTAGAAGTTCTGCTTGAAACACTGCAAAATAAAGGAACAATGTAACAGAGAACCAATAATCAAACAACTTAAAAATATATATATAAAAAAAAAGCAGCAGTTGCTTCTCTGACCTTCCTTGGCTACTATCCCACGAAGAAGAAACTGCGAAACGCGGACCCAAACCAAGATTCTCAGCAGTCAAAACATAATCTGATGGACAGAATGAAGAAAATGATGCCTCGTCATCATTCGCAGCGTCACCCTCGGTCACGTTTGTTGGTTGCAATCCAGGTAACGCCCATTTCAGTGGCTTCTTCTTGTTATTATTATTATTATAATTATCAATCTTCTCTTCTTCAGGTTCCCTTTCATCTTCTCCTTCCTTATCTGTCCCCTTTCGATCCGGTATCGAAAGAAGCCTCTCAAAGGCCTTAACCAGATGCAAAACTTTCCCACATTCAGGCACACTATTCCTTGCTTCTTCCATCAACTTATCTCTCCTCCTCTTAATAATAATAGTAGAACTGCCTGCTTCACTCGAGTTTTCGATCTTGTCAATCTCTTGATTATCTGATCGATACCCTTCAACCAAATCACCCGTCTCTTTAGCTTCTTCAGTTTCAGCTTTGTTCTTGAAAAACTCTTCTTGAGATGCTCTCAGATTCTCATAAGCAACACATAAACATTTCTTCGAATTCCCACCAATCTTCTCTTTGCATTTGCAATTAGCCCCATCCGTCGTTGGATTCGAATCGGACTTTACTTTCTTCGAGTTCTTCTTGGCCACCACGAACTTCCTTTCCCTAAGCTTGTTACTCGGTGAATAGATGATTGGATTCTTGGAAGAGTGTTTCTGGGATTTTGAAGATTTTGTTAATGGAGAACTTGAATTATAAATATTTGGATTTGAATTCTCAGAAAGTTTCGAATCCTTTGGAGTTTTCGACCGAGAACAACCTTCTGGGTCTTTCGCAGGAGTCCCCAGTTTTGAATTCTTCGCAACCTCCATTGAGGAAAAACTGAGGAAATCTTTCAAGGAATGGACCGAAAATTGAAAATAAAAACTAGGTATTGGTTTATGATTGATGAGGGAAAAGGAGAATTCCAGGAAAGTGAGAGAAAATCCGTGGAGTCTTTGATTTGGATGAAAGAAGTGAATGGGAAGAAAATAATAAATCAAAGAAAAGAAAAAAAATATGAACGTTGGAAGCCTGGCGAGTGGCGACGCTCTGTGTAACGGCTAGTTTTGGGGGGATTATTTGGAGACCGTAGGATTAATTGTTTGAAAATTGTGGATTTTATTTATAAACCGTTAGATTAAGAGAAACAATTGGGATTTGCTTTGATCAGTAACGGTTATGGATGGGGAAGACTGGAATGGATCACATAGATACGAAAACACCCTTGATGGTTTTGGAAAATTACAATGGATCATATAGATCAAGACTTGAAGCTTTTAGCAATGGGATGATTTGGGTCAATTTGGGCTAATGACAAAATTTAAGTCATTAAATTCCTTTCATGGATATTTCAAGGAATAAAAAATAGGGTAAAGTATACAAATAGTCAGTAAACTATCCCAAAAAAATATAAAATGGTCACCAAACTTTTAAAAATTACATAATGAGCATTAAACTTTAGTTTTTGTTACAAAACGGTCTTTAGGCCATTAACTGTCGTTCATTGAATGGCGTGACAAAAATTTGAATAATAACATATTTAATCCTCCATATTTATACATTCAATCAATTTAGTCCTAATTTAACCCTTATTCTTGACGTCTAAATTGAATGAATATGTAAATATTGATGATTAAATGTGATGTTATTAAAACTTTCGTAACTTTCATGTCACTCAGTTAATAACAGTTAACGGTTCAGTGATCATTTTGTAACAAAAACTAAAGCTTAATGTCCATTATGTAACTTTAGAAAGTTTAGTGACTATTTTATATTTTTAGGAATAGTGACCGTTTGTGTACTTTACCCAAAGAATTAATTGGTCAATTGAAATATATATATATATATATATTCAAGATTTCAAGTAAGAGGCGGATCGTTTAAGAGATTAATTTTACCATTGATTCAAGTGTAATTATTTTTTATTTAGGGTCCGAAAGAATCCTAGGCAGTTTAGATATTGTATCAATGTGAATTTCATATCACGTTTAATCGTTTCGAGTGACTGTATTGACTAACTAAATTATAGGTTTGACTCCACTCCATCACGTTTAATCACCATTCTTTTTTATCAAACTTCACACCTTGATTTTCCAATTTAATGTATATTTAATATATTAGTTATACACATTGAATGTTGACGATCAATGTATTAAATATTAATAGATGAAAAAATAACGGATCGGATCCTAACCCTAAAATATTCATTTAAAATAAAATATTGCATATTATTCTTAAAAAATAAGTATTACATATTGAAAATGTAATTTTGATATTAATTAAGTATTAAATATATTAATTAACTGAAATGGATATGATTGGCATTTTCTTTAATTAGGTTCTAAAAGATTAAAGGTTTAAGACTCCTTTTGAATGGACGATGAGATTTTTTATTATCGTAGACGGTAAGGTTAAACTATATAATTTAATTGAAATGCAAAAAATATGTTAATAACATCATTAACAAATATTTTATAAAAAAACATCATTAACAAATAAAAACACATCAACCGGCAAACACATTTGGCCGATTGGTCAAGCTGTTCATCTTTGTTCTCTTACATTCCCTTAGGTCATGAGTTTTAGACCTAGTAGAAGCACCATTTTCTTTTCTCTAGAGTTTCCCATTCCCCCTAAGTAGGATTATAATTATAATTTGTCAAAAAAACACCACATCAACCAATCAATTTAAAGATCAATTATAAATAATGATTAATGAACCTCCACCCCTACCTTATATATGACCTCTCTCGTGATCAAAACATGAGCTCCAATACCTCTTAATTCATTTAGTTTTAAAAATTTCACATGGAAATTTGATCAAAATAGTGAGGGATGTGCATTTGATCGAGTAGAGTAAATAATTTTTGAGTTAGTCAAGTTAAAAAGTCTTATTTTGTAACTCAAATTTTATTTAATATTTTTTTGAGTCGAGATTATAAAATTCAAGTCGAGTCAAATCAAGTCGAGTTGTTGGAGTTTTTGTTTAAATTTAATTTTAAACATTTATAATGTTACGGTACTAATTAGTTCCAATTTAATCAGTTTTCTACAACCATATGCAATACACATATAAATTGATCCACTAATTATTACAAATTTCGAGTTATTCAAATTTCCATTTCATAACTCAAGCTTTATTTGAAATTTTGTTCAAGTCTAGTCGTGTTTATGAAATTACGAGTCAAGTAATTTCATATCAAGTCGAATAATTCTGTTTTTTTGAGTTGAGTTTTTCCCACCCCTAAATACGGTGGAGAAGTTTATTTTGTGAAGTAGAATGAGTGATTTTTTTATTTCACCAACTATAGACTTTTCTTTAGTACAAGACGACTTCATGAAGTCGTCTTGAAGTCTCGGTAACTTACAAAAAACACTGTAAAATCATCCATATTTGGTGAAATAAAAAAATCACTCACCCCACTTCATAAAATAAAATTTCTCACAACATTTTCCAAACAAATTTCCCAATTTCACAACTGCAAAATTTGACTTTATTTACTATCCAACCCATTACGTAAACATATAAATATTTTTTGTTTTACAAATAAATATGGCATATGACGAGTGTGTAAATGATCTATTTTACATACATTTTTACTTGACTTTTGTATGTGTTCAAGCTCATTTAGCTGCATTTAGGAGTATATTGCATACAGTTAGGGAGTTACACTGCATGTGCTTAAATGTTATATATTTTGGTTCTTTTTATGGGAAAGGTAGTGTTTTTGTGGTGCATGCACAGGAACTATTAGAGCTGGAGGAATGCTGGAGAGGAAGAGTAGAAGATTTCTCGGTTAGAACTAACGAGGCAAAAAAGGTTGGAGATAAATATACCTTTGATCCACGTGGACTTTCTCCTCGATACGAAACTCATTAAAGATAACGGGAAAACAAAGATCCTCTTAAAGGAGGCCGCACGCTTTAGAGTTATGAAACCCTAGCTTCTTCGCCTATATAAGGAAGACTTAGACGACAATTCAAGGAGAGCATGATTACAGACGACAGTCCTTAGTCTTCAACTATCGGAGAACCACCAGAGTCGAAATGCTAGAGGAGTCTCAACACAACAGACACCATCGAGAGAGGCAGAAGGAATGTGAGACCTGTAGCAACAATTGGAAAAGCACGGAGGAATATCGTCGATGATGCTTGACCATTTTTCTATATATTGCTTGATAAAATGTCATTCTTTCATTATGGATGTTTTAGGCTCAGACTTGAGCTAAATACTTTAGTTAGGTTTATTGCTTTACATGATTTTATGTTTTAAATACTTTATTTTAATGCTATAATTTGTTTCCCTTTATCTATTTTGTTCATCGTTCTTCATGCGTAGTTATTGTAAGAGCTATCGAGAGAGGCCTTTTAACTATTGATTTGTGGCTTAATATCGAGAGAGTTAGGTTAAACAAGCGTGAACAGTGGGACTAAACTTTTAACTTGGTCTTAATATGGCTTACACATAAGTTTAGGGTTTCAACGACTAATAGGGAGAACTTAAACAAATAATAGAGTTGTCAGGGTTCACGCAAATATGTATTACCTCATCTTCAATGTTATTAACCTCTAGGCATCGAGAGAGCCAGAGGCTTATTAGAAAATCCTGTTGAGTAAATAAAGATCTTAATGGTTTACGCATACATGTATTTCTAGTCGCGGTAGCATTAAAATTAATAATCAAGCATATACCCTTGGCAATAAACTCAACCTCCATAATTATATGTTATTCTTCGCAGCATCTGTTTGTCTTGATCATAGCTATCTTTGCTTTAATTGTTTTTAGTTTTGATAAATTGATATCAATAAATACTTGCTCAAACATTCTTAAGTACGATAACTTCGTAGTTATTGTTCCAATCCTCATAGGTTCGGCACTCTACTCTATCACTTTATTACTTGATTCAACGAGTATACTTGCTTTAAAGTGCACCACTTTTCGACAAACATCAAGTTTTTGGCACTGTTGCCAGGGATTGACAATTGATAATTACGTAGTAATTGCACTTAATATTTTATTTTATTTGCATTTAATTTTTGTTTTTGTTTTTATTTTTTTTTAGGTACGTCCCGGTGCATGACCCGATGCACAAATCATGAGGAACCAACTCTCCCTTGCAACCTAGAAATTGAAAGACATCTGAGAAATCTCCGTCGAGGACAAAGGAATATGGATCATCCTAGTCACTGCGTCAATAATGCATAAGACGACCATGGGAACAAGCATAACAATGGCATACCACCGGTGGTGGTTGTTGAAAACGCAACCTAGAATGGAGGACAGGTACGACAAGAGGCTTCACCACCTGCCAGACCTAGAAGGCCCATTAAAGACAATATGGAGCATGTTATCAACAACCTCAACCCATCAATTGTTGTGCTTGATCTAGGGGTAACTCACTTTGAGTTAAAGCTTGTTATGTTCAATATGAGCAACTCCATTGGAAAATTTGGAGGTTCAGCAAGAAAAGATGCTAAAGAACACATTCAAGCTTTTCTGGAAGTTTCTGATTGCTTTAAACAACTGAGAGTTCCTGATGATGTGTAGATACTTAAACTATTTCCCTACTCTTTAAGAGATCGAGCCCGAGCATGGTTGAAGACTATAACCTTAGGATCCATTACATCCTGGGATGACTTGTGCAAGAACTTTCTGCACGTATATGATCCACTGAATATGCACAATCAGAAGCGAAACGAGATTATTGCATTCACATAGCGTGACGATGAATCCATGTATGAATGTTGGGAAGATACAAAGATACGCTACGGAAGTGCTCGATTCTTGGATTCCATGATTGGCTACAAATAATGACGTTCTATAATAGTTTCAATGCACTAACAAGGATGATGATCAACTCTTCAGCTAATGGTATTTTGCTTGATAAAGATGTTGAAGAGGCTTTCGAAATACTAGATCAGATAGTCAATAACGACTACTAGTTTCCTAGAGGGAGATTGAAGCCCGAACCTAAATCTTTTGGATCAACCCAGTTGGACGATTCCCAGAGTGTAGCAGCTCAACTCTCCACAATTACAAATCTACTCAAGAACATGCAATTGATATCCAATACACGAGAGGCTAAGGTAATCCAGTAAACATGTGAGCGTTGTGATAGGGAACACCAGTCGAATGAATGGCCTTTTTCTATCCCTTGCTTGATAAATTGTCGTACTTTTATTATTTTATTATGGATGTTTTAGGCTTAGACATGAGCTAAATACTTTAGTTGGGCATATTGCTTTACATGATTTATGTTTTGAATACTTTATTTTAATGCTATAGTTGTTTCCCTTTATTTATTTTGTTCATCGCTCTTCATGCGTAGTTATTGTAAGAGCTATCGAGAGAGGCCTTTTAACTATTGATTTGTGGTTTAATGTTGATAAAGTTAGGTTTAACAAACATGAATAGTGGGACTAAGCTATTAACTTAGTCTTAATCCAACTTAGATATAAGTTTAGGGTTTCAACGACTAATAGGGAGAACTTAAACAAATTAAATAATAGAGTTGTTAGGGTTCACACTGAAATGTATTACCTTAGCTTCAATGTTATTAACCTCTAGGCATCGAGAGAGTTAGAAGTTTATTAGAAAATACTGTTGAGTAGATAAAGATCTTAATAGTTTACGCAGACATGTATTGACAGCCGCTATAGTATTGAAATAAGAAATCAAGCATATATCCTAGGCAATAAATCCAGCCCCCGTAATTATCTGTTATTTGCCGTAAAATCTGTTTATGTTGATCATAACTATCTTTAATTGTTTTTAGTTTCGATAAACCGATACCAATCAATACTTGCACAAACATTCTTAGGTACGATAATTTTGTAGTTATTGTTTCAATCCTCGTGGGTTCGACACTCTACTCTATCACTTTATTACTTGAATCGATGAGTATACTTGCTCTAAAGTGCATCACTATTCGACAAGCATCAACATAATGTCAAAAAAGCCCTAACGTTTGACTGGATTGTCATTTTAGGCCATATTCTTTTTTTGAAGCAATTTAGCCCTTAACATTTTATTTTGGGCCAAAATGGTCTTTCTACGAATAAAAATTGTTAGTCAACCAACGATAAATGACTTGAAATGATGTGGCAAACATATATGGTAGTGTAACATCCCTTTCCCGTATTTATCACCAAATACGAGTCAGTGATGTTACTAACAAAGATTAAACCCTTATATTTTCTTAATATAGAAAATTGGCAGCCTGCACTGCCTTTACTTAAAAATTTATACATTTTTTATAGACATCAAAAATTCGTTCCAAAATTTTCTAATTAAACTAGATTCATTAATATTTCTAACCATATAAATTATTAGCCTAAATTCATTACACAAAAATTCAAATAAATCCTTAGATTCACGTCACAGCCCAGAATTTCAAAAATTCTGCTACTCTGTTTTCTGACCTTTCGTCGAACAAAAATTCATAAATCTTTACATACAACTCGAAATCAGTCACCGTTAATTTTGTAAGAAACTAGAAAAAAATTTTAGTTCATACATATAAGATTCGCTGTCTAATTCCAATTGTGGAATTTATGCTGATTTTTCGAACACACTGCTTTTGCATACATTTCTGGGCAGATTTTTAAACTTTCTATCTTAGAATCCATATTTACTAAAAACTTAGTCCATTACCATTTATAACCATAATAGGACTTACTAGGTTCATCATCCATATGCAACAACTATTAACATACCATATTTAGTGATAAGTTATTACAACCCCACTAATTATACATGCCATCTAATACATTTTCAAAAGAAAGGATGGATGTCATTACATTACTATGAGTATGGAGATATACCTCCCAAAATATGAAAGTGATGCTCGGCTACTCTTCACTCGAAGCTCCTTTAAAAGCTACGCATGAAATTCATCATACGCTAAGCATATACTTAGTGAGGCAACAACATTTAATTCAAATGCAATTTAACATAGGTATCAATATATTATAGTGACAATGCATATGATCACCTCCCATTTTATGCATTTTAACATATATGACATGATATATATATATAGTACCATATTACATGGTAATAACTTTGATTCTTACCAATACCGTTGCCATATTCATCATCGAGCTTTCAAGCCTTTTTAACATGTTTTTCAATTCATTTAGCCCAAGTATTGAATTAAAGAAATTTTTGGTACGCGAGTCATCCCCCTATACTTACTTGAGTATAGTATATTAGGTGCACTTTATTGAAGTGCTTAACACCAAAGTGTTTTTGTATACTTACCGGAGTATACAATTATTAATTATTTTGCACTTTACCTAAAGTGCTTATAATAAATTGCACTCTACCGGGAGTGCTAAAATGTTTATACAGCTGTTTATGACTCTATGAATATCCAACTATACTTTTAATTTTCTATCTCATACTTTGGGCTTTATATCAATAATAATCTCATACATGGCAACATATATACATATTAAGCAATTCATACGTAAAATAACATTCCATGGATAAGTAGTGATCCATGCATGTATTCTCAATTCTGGACATATTTTTAACATGTCAATTATATAATGAATGCAATAAAAATCATGCTATGCATGCATTGCACTCACCTTGACACTTTCAAAGTTATAATTTATACTAGCCTCACTAAGCTCGATTGCACTTTCTATCTTCTTTCTTCACTCGTTTGTACTCGAACTCAATTGTTATCTATTTGTACATTAAATACATGACACAAGCAACCTTAAGTACATGTCCAACCTTTACTAATACATGTACATACCAATATGGAAAAATTAATATTTTCAACCAAGTACTTCTTTTTAACCACCATGCTCCCAATACCTTAATCTCATCTCAAATTACACATTACAACCAATAGTTTGATAATCTCCCTTTAAACCCTAAATTCTTTCTCTTAGGGTTTATAAACTAAAATTTGGAAACTTCCACATTTCATCTCCGTTTTCAAAAATATTAATACCAAAATGATCATTGTATCATAGCAAACAACATACCCATGCTTCTTGAGTATTTTCCAATTTTCCCCTTATTTCACCCAATTTACACAATTCACAAATTGGTCCTAAAATGATGTTTTCTTCAATCCAACAACATAATTCAACTTAGAAAACATCATTCTAATCAAATCCATCATCAAAATATTTTTTTACAAAATTTCCCCTAATATTATTCATTTTGCCGAAATGGTCCCTATAGGTTTATCAAGAAGTTTTCATCATTTCCAGTATCTAAACAACACTACAACACCATTTCCAACTTGATTAAGCCTTAAAACATGAAATATTAACATGCTCTTCAACCACCCTAATCATCAAACTCAGCTTAGAGATATGGAAACTAAGCAAAAGTTATGTCAAAAAGATAGTCTTTTCTAGTCTTTTCTATCTTTAATTTTAATGCCAAATGTCTTCTAATTTGGCTATATAAAAATAAAAATCTCTAATATAGTCAAATGACTATTTCACCCCTTAGTTATAACCAATCACAAGCCAACACCTATATTTTATCCTCTTCCATAATAAATTTTCTTTAAAAAGTATAGGTGAAATGTCTAAAATGCCATTAATGAAATAATTTATTTTCAAAAATGCCATTCCACCACCTATACAAAATACTGAATATAATAGAACCTAAACTGATTTAAAAATGATTCAAAACTTCGATTCTATGCTCTTTGGGTCTTTTTAAGACTTCCTTCAAATTTTCATAAAATTTCGAGCTCATACGATTACCCAAATTACACTTAAACTTTAACCGTAATTTCCCAATAATAAAAACATCAGATCAAACCATATTTTTTATATTCGATCCACACCCTTAGATGATCTATCTATTTATGGAATACAAATAATTATTGGGAAAATTACTATGTTGGTCCTTGAACTTTTCTTAACTTTTCACTTTTGTCACCAAACTTTAAAACTTTACGTTTTAGTCACTGAACTAAAACCACTAACTTTTGTTTCTTTACATTTTGGTCACTAATCAAATAATGGGATATTACAATTCTCTCCCCCTAAAAAATTTGTCCTCGAATTTTTAGAACGTACCTGGATTAAACAAATACGGGTACTTTTTTCATTCGTTCTTCAGTTTCCCATTTGGCTTCTTCCACTTTGTGGTTTTTCCAGAGCACCTTAACCAATGGAATCGATTTGTTCCTCAATTTCTTCACCCCATGAGCTAAAATCTTTACTGGTTCTTCTTCAAATGTCAAATTAGGTTGTATCTCAACTTCCGCATGTGAAATGACATGAGAAGGATCCGACCTATATTTGCGAAGCATCGATACATGAAAACATTATGAATCTTGCTCATTTCTGGTGGTGAAGCCAATTGATACGCCACCGGTTCAACTCTTTTCAAGATTTCATACGGACCAATGAATCTGGGTCTAAGCTTCCATTTTCTTCTGAATCTCATTATTTTCTTCCATGGTGAAACTTTCAAAAATACCTTGTCTCCTACCTGATACTCAATATCTTTTCTTTTTAGATCTGAATAAGCCTTTTTTCTATCGGAAACTGCCCTTATATTATCTCGAATTATCTTCACTTTTTCTTCTACCTCTTGAATCAAGTCAAGTCCGATAATCTTGCGATCTTCTAACTCAAACCAATTTAACGGTGTCCGGCATTTTCTTCCATATAAAGCTTCATACGGTGCCATTTTAATACTTGACTGATAACTGTTGTTATACGAAAATTCAGCCAATGGTAAATACTTTTCCCACGAACCTGCAAACTCAATGACACACGCTCTTAGCATATCTTCCAAAATCTGAATTGTCCTCTCTAATTGTCCATCAGTTTGTAGGTAGAAGGCAGTACTAAAATGCAATCGAGTACCCAATGCTTCTTGTAGTGCTTTCCAGAATCTAGAAGTAAACCTGGGATCTCTATCAGACACAATGGAAATAGGAACTCCATATAATCTAACAATCTCCCGAGTATACAACTCTGCATATTTATTCAAAGAGAAATCTGTTCTAACGGGCAGAAAATGTGCTGATTTGGTTAATCGATCCACGATCACCCAAATTGAGTCTTTTCTACTTGGTGTTAATGGTAATCCGGTTACAAAGTCCATAGTCACTTTTCCCATTTCCATTCTGGAATAACAATTGGTTGAAGTAACCCTGATGGCACTTGATGTTCTGCTTTAACTTGCTGACAAGTTAAGCATTTAGACACGAATTCCGTTATAGCTCTTTTCATTCATGGCCACCAAAAATGGCTCTTCAAATCCTGATACATTTTATTTCCTCTCGGGTGCATCGTTAAAGGACTATAATGTGCTTCTGTAAGAATTTCCTTTTTTAATTCATCATATTCAGGAATATAAGCACGTCCTTTATAATATAAACATCCATTGGACTTTACTTCAAAGTCTGAAGATTCTCCCCTTTCAGCTTTCTTCTTTTTCTCTAAACAATTTTCATCTATTTCCTATGATTCTTTTACTTTGTCTATCAAAGTAGACATGATGTTCAACTCAGCATGTAGAGCACCATCATCCAATATTGATAATTGAGCATTCGATATCCGCAAGGCTGAAAACATCTTTCAGCTAAGTGCGTCTGCCACCACATTAGCCTTTCCCGGGTGATAATCAATAATTGCATCATAATCCTTAATTAGCTCAATCCATCACCTTTGTCATAGATTCAGCTTCTTCTATGTTAAAAGATATTTCAGGCTTTTGTGGTCTGTGTATATATAACATCTTTCACCATATAAGTAGTGGCCCCAAATTTTTAAAGCAAAGACAACTGCAGCTAATTCCAAATCGTGAGTAGGATAATTCCTCTCATGAGATTTAAGCTGCCCATAAGCATAAGCCACCACTTTCCTGTCTTGCATAAGTACACAACCCAAACCATTATGTGATGCATCACTATACACCACAAAATTCTTACCCGATTCAGGTTGAACTAACACCGGAGCTTCTGTCAAGATTTTCTTCAATCTTTCAAAGTTTTCTTGACATTCTTTAGTCCATATAAAAGGTACATTATTCCTAAGCAATTTGGTAATAGGTGTAGCAATCATTGAGAAATCTTTCACGAACCGGCGGTAATATCCTGTCAATCCGAGAAAACTTCTAACCTCAGAAACATTTTTAGGAGGTTTCCACTCCATGATAGCTTGAATTTTCTGAGGATCAACCCAAATTCCTTCAGCCGATACTATATGTCCAAGAAATGTCACCTCAGAAAGCCAAAACTCACATTTAGATAATTTGGCATATAATTTCTTCTCCCTCAAAATCTAAAGAACTATTATGAGATGAACATCATGATCCTCCTTGGTTTTAGAATAAACCAGGATATCGTCTATGAATACCACTACAAACTGGTCCAGGTATGGCTAAAAAATTTGGTTCATCAAATCCATAAATGTTGCTGGGGCATTAGTTAATCCAAACAGCATCACCACGGATTCATAATGACCATATCGAGTCCTGAAAGCCATCTTTGGAATATCCTGCTCTTTAATCTTCAATTGATGATAGCCCGATCGAAGATCAATCTTAGAGAACACGGCTGCCCCCTTTAATTGATCAAAAAGATCATCAATTCTTGGCAATGGATATTTATTCTTTATCGTCACTTTATTAAGTTGACGATAATCGATACACAATCTCATCGATCCATCTTTCTTCTTTACAAATAATACAGGTGCTCCCCATTGTGATATGCTTGGTCGTATAAAACCTCGATTCTATAATTCTTGTAGCCGTGATTTGAGTTCCCGGAGTTCAGCAGGTGCCATACGATACGGTGCCATCGATATGGGTGTTGTACTAGGTAACACATCAATTCCAAATTCTACCTCTCTATCTACAGGTAGTCCCGTTAATTCTTCTGGGAATACATCTGGGAATTCCCGCACCATAGGTATATCTTCTATTTTCACTCCCTTCTTCAAGGTATCAATTTCGAGAGTTGGATCTATTTCACAACCATCCATCAACATTTCATTCGCAACAACAGCCGAAATAACATCACTACGATGATTTGGCTTCTCCCCACAAATATTATTCGTGATCCATTTGGTGCCTTTAAAATTAATCTTTTTAATCGGCACCACAACATCATATATAAATAATCAATCCATCCCCAATATTATTTCAAACTCACAAAACGGTAATTCCATAAGGTCAGCTGGGAAATCCACACTCTGAATTTTAATAGGACACTGACGGGAAATCCTCTTAACCTTAGCACTCTGGCCTAACGGATTGGTTGCTACCACCTCACTCTTAATTAGTTCTACTGGAATGTTTCTTTCTAGTATGATTCTAGAACTAATATATGAATGAGTGGAACCAGGATCAATTAGTGCAAAAATAGGTCTATTAAAGAGTTCAACCATACATGATATCACATCAGGATCATCTTTACTCTTTATGGTCTTGATATTATATACACGAGCAGGAGTTTTGCCTTTCAGATTTGATGCAACTTCCGATGCACCTTGATGGGAATTCCACCCTCGTTTCCCTTTATTTCTCTGAGAAGCAGCCACCGATTGATTCTCATGTAATTCTGAACATGCTCATTTGAAATGACTCGGCTTCCTACATTGATAGCACACTGTCTCCAGTGCATACCAACATCGACCAGGATGTTTTCTTCCACAAGTCTTGCATTCAGGTCTATTCCAAAGTCCATCACCTTTACTTCCACTAGTTTTATTGTAAACTTTCTTGGATTTATCCGCAGAAGAATTCTTCTTTACGGACGACATCGACCCAACTGATCCTTGCTGCTGAAAACCTTTACTCCGTTTAGACCAGGGTAAAACATTGGGGCCTCCAGGTCGCTTAATTGACTGTGTTTTCTTCTCAGAAGCTTCTTCTTGTTCCACCCTTTCCATTCCTTTAGCTCGGTTAACCGCCACTTAAAATTCGGAAAAATCAAGAGCAACCAGACTTTCTTATACTCCGGATCTTGGCCTCCCACAAATTTATTAACTTTATGCTTCTTAGTCGGAAGGAGCTCTGTAGAAAACCGGCTAAGCTTAATAAACTCATACTCATATATCGATCTGCCTACTTGCTTTAGATTCATAAATTGAGTCCTCACATCCTCGATAAAAACATCACCAATGTACTTGTTCTGGAACTCTTTTAAAAAGAATTCCCAAGTAACTCGTTCCCAGGGAATTTGAGCAGTAATGGTGGTCCACCAAATTCGAGCAGGCCCCATCAGAAGTGATGTTACACCTTTCAGTCTTCCTTGATCATCACACCGGATAGAGTCCAACATAATTTTAATATCATTTAGCCAAAAGTCCGCAGACATCGGATCAACATCAGAATCACCTTAAAACTTTGATGCCTTCAACTTCCTCAACTCCCTTGGCACAGACACTGGTTTCGGTCTATTTAAGATATCATCTAATGCCTGCAGGAACAGTCCATGATCCTGAACCGGCATGTTTTGCTATCCTTGTGTAGGTGCCTGACCTTGATATTGCTCTTAAGGTACATTCTGATTTACCTCGTTACTTCCACTCTGCACAGGAACCTCCTGTTCAAACACATGTCTAGAACCCTGATGGTCCGAAATCTGAACAGAACACATTTTCAACAAGTTTCTTAATATAGAGTAGCATTACTAATTATAGAGCATCAGAGTATCTGCACATAATCATTAGTAATTATGACATTCTAGTGGCATGTATACAATTCTCACTCATTTTTAAATTCAATTTCTATCCAGAATCAACTAAACCTGAGGCTCTAATACTAATAAATGTAACATCCCTTTCCCGTATTTATCACCAAACACGAGTTAGTGATGTTACTAACAAAGATTAAACCCTTATATTTTTTAATATAGAAAATTGGCAGCCTGCATTGCCTTTACTTAAAAATTTATAAAAAATTTTATAGACATCAAAAATTCGTTCCGAAATTTTCTAATTAAACTAGATTCATTAAGATTTCTAACCATATAAATTATTAGCCTAAATTCAATACACAAAAATTCAAATAAATCCTTAGATTCACGTCACAGCCCAGAATTTCAAAAATTCTGCTACCCTGTTTTCTGACCTTCCGTCGAATAAAAATTCATAACTTTTTATATACAACTCGAAATCAGTCACCGTTAATTTTGTAAGAAACTAGACAAAATTTTTAGTTCATAAATATAATATTCACTGTGTAATTCCAATTGTGGAATTTATGCTGATTTTTTTAACACACTGCTTTTGCATACATTTCTGGGCAAATTTTTAAACTTTCTATCTTAGAATCCATATTTACTAAAACCTTAGTCCATTACCATTTATAACCATAATAGGACTTACTAGGTTCATCATCCATATTCAACAACTATTAACCCACCATATTTAGTGATAAGTTAATACAACCCCACTAATTATACATGCCATCTAGTACATTTCCAAAAGAAATGATGGATGTCATTACATTACTATGAGTATGGAGATATACCTCCCAAAATATGAAAGTGATGCTCGACTGCTCTTCACTCGAAGCTCCTTTAAAACCTATGCATGAAAGTCATCATACGCTAAGCATATACTTAGTGAGGCAACAACATTTAATTCAAATGCAATTTAACACAGGTATCAATATATTATAGTGACAATGCATATGATCACCTCCCATTTTACGCATTTTAACATATCTGACATGATATATATATATATATATATATATAGTAACATATTACATGGTAATAACCTTGATTCTTACCAATACCGTTGCCATATTCATCATTGAGCTTTCAAGGCTTTTTAACCTGTTTTTCAATTCATTTAGCCCAAGTATTGAATTAAGGAAATTTTTGGTACGCGAGTCATCCCCCCTATACTTACTTGAGTATAGTATATTAGGTGCACTTTACTGGAAGTGCTTAACACCGAAGTGTTTTTGTATACTTATCGGAGTATACAATTATTAATTATTTTGCACTTTACCTGAAGTGCTTATAATAAATTGCACTCTACCGGGAGTGCTAAAATGTTTATACAGCTGTTTATGACTCTATTGATATCCAACTATACTTTTCATTTCCTATCTCATACTTTGATCTTTATATCAATCATAATCTCATTCATGGCAACATCTATACACATTGAGCAATTCATACGTAAAATAACATTCCATGGATAAGTAGTGATCCATGCATGTATTCTCAATTCTGGACATATTTTTAACATGTCAATTATATAATGAATGACATAAAAATCATGCTATGCATGCATTGCACTCACCTTGACACTTTCAAAGTTATAATTTATACTAGCCTCACTAAGCTCGATTGCACTTTCTATCTTCTTTCTTCACTCGTTTGTACTCGAACTCGATTGTTATCTTTTTGTACATTAAATACATGTCACAAGCAACCTTAAGTACATGTCCAACCTTTACTAATACATGTACATACCAATATGGAAAAATTAATATTTTCAACCAAGTACTTCATTGTAACCACCATGCTCCCAATACTTTAATCTCATCTCAAATTACACATTACAACCAATAGTTTGATAATCTCCCTTTAAACCCTAAATTCTTTCTCTTAGGGTTTATAAACTAAAATTTGGAAACTTCCACATTTCATCTCCATTTTCAAAAATATTAATACCAAAATGATCATTGTATCATAGCAAACAACACACCCATGCTTCTTGAATATTTTCCAATTTTCACTTATTTCGCCCAATTTACACAATTCACAATTTGGTCCTAAAATGACGTTTTCTTCAATCCAACAACATAATTCAACTTAGAAAACATCATTCTAATCAAATCCATCATCAAAATAATTTTTACAAAATTTCTCCTAATATTATTCATTTTGCCGAAATGGTCCCTATAGGTTTATCAAAAAGTTTTCATCATTTCAAGCATCTAAACAACACTACAACACCATTTCCAACTTGATTAAGCCTTAAAACATGAAATCTTAACATGCTCTTCAACCACCCTAATCATCAAACTCAGCTTAGAGATATGGAAAGTAAGCAAAACTTATGTCAAAAGATAGAGAATTCAAAGGAGATCAATTTCTTATTTCATGTCTCTAACAAAAAACCAAGTAAACAAGCCAAAAATTGAATTGAAATTTTTGCTCTTACCTTGCGGGGTCTCGGCTACTTGGGAGAAAGATGAGCAAATTTCTAGTCTTTTCTATCTTTAATTTTAATGCCAAATGTCTTCTAATTTGGCTATATAAAAATAAAAATCTCTAAAATAGCAAATGACCATTTCACCCCTTAGTTATAACCAATCACAAACCAAAACCTATATTTTATCCTCTTCCATAATAAATTTTCATTAAAAAGTATAGGTGAAATGTCTAAAATGCCATTAATGAAATAATTTATTTTCAAAAATGCCATTCCACCACCTATACAAAATACTAAATAGAATCGAATCTAAACTGATTTAAAAATGATGCAAAACTTTGATGCTCTACTCTTCGGGTCTTTTTAAGACTTCCTTCAAATTTTCATAAAATTCCGAGCTCATACGATTACCCAAATTACACTTAAACTTTAACCGTAATTTCCCAATAATAGAAACATCAGATCAAACCATAGTTTTTATATTCGATCCACACCCTTAGATGATCTATCTATTTATGGAATAAAAATAATTATTGGGAAAATTACCATGTTGGTCCTTGAACTTTTCTCAACTTTTCACTTTTGTCACCAAACTTTAAAACTTTACGTTTTAGTCACTGAACTAAAACCACTAACTTTTGATTCTTTGCGTTTTGGTCACTAATCAAATAATGGGATATTACAGGCAGTGCACACCGCAATAACAATGTCATATAGGCAAATATGTTGACTTTACAGAATGACACATCAGTCAAAAAATGATTTTAAACTTTTGTATATATATAAAATATTTTTTGTTCTAACGTGTCATTCTGCCAAGTCAGTTCAAGTTGCTTATCGTCAGTTGACTAACAATTTTTATTCACTGAGAGTTACTTTGACCCAATGAAAAGTTGAGGGCTAAATTGCTTCAAAAAAGAATAAGAGCCAAAATGACAATTCAATTAAACGTTAGGGGTATTTTTTGACATTATGCCAATAAATAAATAACAAACGCAAAAGGAAAATATTTTTTCTTGCAATTAGACCGTATTTTCTTTTTTAGCAATTAGAACTGGATTTTATAAAAATCAATGGAAGATATCGCAAATACAACACACTCTAAGAGAGAAAAATAGACTATCTCCACCAAAAAATCATATAAAGTTAAAATATGAAACTCAAACGTGCAAAGAAAAGCAACATTTCCTTCGATATTGGCATACATCATCAGTGAACCCAGAAACCTACATGAATCTCTTTATCTCTATCTAAATGAAACGTTTTACTATATGAAAAAGAAGTAATGAACTAACAACCTATCATACAGATTGTACCGCTACACAATTCTGATTATATCGTCTTTTCACTTTTGTTTTGTTTTGAATAATGACATTTTCTTTTCCCTCTCTTCTTATATAAATTATTGGAAAATACTTTGATACACAAGCCTTTTAATTTTAGAGTTTAAGGATTTAGGTTAGGGTTTAGGGGTTTAGTGTGTAGGGTGTAGAATTTAAGATTTATGATTTGAGTTTAGGGTTTAGGGTTTAAGTTTTAGGGTGCTAGGGTTAAGGATTTAAGTTTTAGATTTTAAAAGGTTATGTAATTTTTTTTCCAATGTATCAAAATATAACCCTAAATTGTTTTTACTTGTTATATACTATTCCTTATTTTATGACATGAGTCGTCATCGTCGATCACCTTGTTTTCAATCTATTTATGTTTCTCCATCTCTACTTAATATGGCTTCAACTACACTCCAAACTTTAGTTTTGCTGAGTCCTGAAGTAACTTCATTCATTCTTGGTTTTCAAGATTTCCTTTTCCCATCAAACTCTGCAACAATAATGCTTACCAATTGATTCATCACATGGAAATCAGATATCAAAACATTAAAAAATAAAAAAAAGAAATTATAACATTACTTGGATTAGAATAAGTCCCAGCCAAATTTTCAAAGATCTAAGCTACCCTCAACTAACATAATTACAATTAGGCTCCCTTCGCTTAATCTTGGATATTCTTAGGACCTAGAGGAAAAAAAAGTAACTAAAAATGGATGAGTAGCTAGCCAACCTCCAAATGTGCTTGATTCAAAATTTAAAAAATGATGAACCAAAATCGATTCAAATTAATGAAAATTACTAAGGTCAAATAAATTTAAATGTTACTATTTAATTTTATTTAAATTAAATTTTTGCAAGTTCTAAATACGGCACAATTTCAATTTCACTCGAAAAGGGTTTGCCTGGATTTTTACTCATTATTTTTTTGAAAAAGTAAAAGTTGTTTCGTTAACTTTAGAGTTTATATTGATTTTGTCAATAACAATTTTAATTTTGTATTTAAACTTTTAATTGTTTATTGATTTTGTCATTAGGTCATTCAATGAAGTGGTTGTTTCTTCCCTGTTTCTCTTAAATCGTCAACCCCTTTGACAGTCTTTACAAGTCCCCTTTGACAATCTTTACAAGTCAATCGTCTCTCGTCACTGATAACTATTTTTGGCAAGATCGGTATCAAATGTACACATTTCACTTATCATCTCGAATTAATTTTTTAGGAAACTCCCTAAAACCAATGAAAATTTACATAAAAGTTTGGCGTTCTAATGCTCCAATTAGGAATGGTCATTTGATCTAGACCCGACGAGTTCCAATCTGACCCACCTTATAGGGCCGGGTTTTTAAAAAAAAAAATTGGGTTTGGGTTGAGTTTTTTAGGATAGTGTCATGTTTGAGTTTAAGGTGAAAAATATTCGACCCGACCCGAAAGAATAGTTTAATTTTTTTTTCTAAATATTTAGGTATAATTACTATAATACCTCTCTCTTTATATATTTTCAATTATCTCTTAATTTTGTCTAATAAAAATGGAATAAATATTATAATGCCCCATCTCTATTTGTATTTTTTCAATGAACTACCTATTTTATCGAATAAAAATGAAAAAAATATTTTATTTATGTCGGGTTGAGTATGGGTCTTTACTCTAAAATTCGTGTCAAGTGGAACATCATGAAATGTCGGGTCAGGTCGGGTCGGATTAGGGTGGAGGTGCTACATTTCTAAGTCGGGTGCGGATTGACCAAAAACCCGACCCATGGTTAGTTCCGATCTCCTCCGACGATCGTTCGAAGAGATTAGTTTTGATGTAGTTCATCTTCTCGAAAAGAATGTTTATCACTGCTTGGATTTTTAAACAAGCACTCAAAACCCTTACATCCAAGAAAGCTCCTCAAATCCCAAAAAAATGGTGAACTTTTCTATGTTTAATTATGTGCGTTTAAAATAGGTTTTGAGAAAAATCTAAACCTATAAAATGGTAGAGGACAATGAGAAAAGTTCATCGGTGCCTAGGGTGGCCGCAAAATACTATAAAATGGTGATTTTTGACGAAAGATGGAAATGAGTGACAACCCCTAATTTTAATGAAGATGATATTGTGAAATTAAAAAAATACTTTTATTTTGCTTACACATCAGCACATGTTAGCTTCAAATTGTCATGTCATATGGTTGTTAATGATTTAACGACCCAATAGTGATTTTCGATGAAAGATAGAAATAAGTGAAAACCCCTATTTTTGATGAAGAAGATGATGTTGTAAAATAAAAAAAATATTTTTTTGCTTTCACATCAACACACAATAGCATCAAATTATCGTGCGATATTGTGATTTTGATGTTCGGTTTACCTTAGTTAACTCTGTTTTATCCTCATTGCCTATATACTACATGGGCATATTCTTAGTTCCTAAGGAGTGATAGCCTCTATTAACAAAATTTGATGTGTGTTCCTTTGGGGAGGTGTTGGATTGCATAGGAATATGAGCTGTGTTAGTTGGAAGGTGGTGTGTAGACCCTAGCATTTTGGGATCTTGGGGTGGCCAATCTTACTGTGAGAAATGTGGCGTTGCTTTCAAAGTGGGTTGGTGATATGCTAATGATCCTTCATCGTTTTAGCGTTCTTTGACTATAGCCAAATATGGAGAAAATGTCCAATGGTGGCATTTTAATACAACACGTAAAGGGTCTTTGTCGGTTGTTTGAAAGAAAATTGTTTTAATTGCTTTGAGCAAGAGCGTGGCTAAACATGTGGGAGTGTTGAGCTTCTTATGTAAAGTAGGATGTGCTGAGAAGGTGCTCTTTTGGTTGGAACCTTGGTGTGGCGACAAGGCTTCAAAATATATTTTTCTGCGAATTTTTTTATTGTGGTTAACAATTAGCTATGGTCTATGAGTATGTTGTTGCAATTCATTTTCTCATGATCTTTGGTTGGTTTTCTTTCGTCATGATTTGTGAGTTTTTTAGCATCGTTAGCTTATGGGTTTGCAGTCCTTGTTGGCACTGTTGGTGACACGAATTGGAGTCTCATATGTTCTTGTGTGGAAGTCGGATTCGCTTGGTTGTTTTTCGATTCACACCCTCTCTAGTTTGTTACTTTGTGACAAGATGGATGATAGAGTCTTTGGGGAATTCTTCGCACGAAAACTTCTTGTTCCGCCAAAAGTTCAAGCCTTTTATGGTTCTTTTGGTTAAGGCGTTTGTCTATGTTTTAGTTCCTGCATAATCGTGGTATTGCTTTGAATCTGAGTCAAGGTCTTTGAGTTTGGTGCGAGGTGGTCGAGGGCAATGTTGATCATATTCTCTTCTTGTGTAGCATGGTTCGTTCAGTTTGGGATTGGTTATTGAGTTGGTGGGACATGAGTTTGGCTATGGCGAGTGGTCTTTCAGCATTTTTAACCTTAAATTGTTTATGTGCCTTCTCGGGTCTGGTACGCTAGTGGTGGCTAGCATGTGTGGCATCGCTCTTTTAATCCCTATGGCTTGCTAGGAACGAGGTGGTTTTAATAAGAAATGAAAACTGCTTGAGGAAATTTGTTTCTTGATTAAACTCCGCTTATTTTTTTGGGTGAAGACATCTAAGGAGGCTGTGATTATTGACGAAGCAAGCTGGTGAAGTTTCCTAGTAAATTCTTGGTTTCGAGTAATTTTATAGGTCCTTGAATTGGTGTATTTTGGGAGCCCCTACTTGTGGTGTTTTAAATTTTAACGCCAACAGCTCCGATCGAGGTAAATTGAGTCTAGCGGGTTGTGGTGGTGTTATGAGAGATGATAAGAGGAAAGTTTTAGCTTTATTCTCAAGGCCTTCGGGTGTTTTAGACTCTAATGTGGTAGAGTTACGTGCTATTGAGCTTGCTTTATCTATGGTGTCGCAATCGACGTGGGCTGACCGGTGTGTGGTAGTTAAATCCGGTTCAGCTATCGTGATTGGTTGAGTTTTACATAGCCAGTGCAGATCGTGGAGGCTTTGGGATTTATTTGTTTCTATTGATTCTCTTTGTAGTTTGTTTCGAGGATGTGTTTTCACCATGTTTTTCGCGAAGCAAATTTTCTTGCAGACACGCTGGTTAAGGAATGTATGGTTCGTTCTGTCCTCTTTCGAGCATGTCTTGTGTTTTTGTTGTTTGTGTCGTTGTTGGTTTGGCCTGGTGCTTGGGACTTGGGGAGGGGTTGGCTTGTGCTTTGTTTTCTGTTTGCCCTTGCTTGTTTTTGCTGGTTGTTTTGTTTATGCGTGTTCATTTTTGTTTCATGTCTAGTTGTGTTGTACTCTTTTTCTTCATCTAGGATTAGTGAGGTTTTTAATGAGGCACACAATTAAACATAGGGTCTGTATGATTTCGCGTTCTAATAAATCATACTTTGTCAGGCAAAAGAAAAAAAAAACGATTAGTGAGTAGGGACAAAGTCGCTCTAAGGGTGGGAGGGGATGTTGCCCTTTCCAATTTTTTTTTTGGTATAATGGTATTTTAGGTCTTTTTTAGTTTAAATATTATTCAAATAAGACATTTTCTCCTCACAATTTTTAAATTTAAATAATTTATTAGTCTTTAGCCCCTCTCAATGTTTGATCCTAATTTTGTCCCTGACAATGACCAAATGAATGCACAATTAAAAGTTTAGTGGTAGAATTAAAATATTTTAAACTTTAGTAACCAAATCAATACACGGTCTGAAATTAAGTTACTAATATTATAGTTTAATCTTAATTAATTGATTAGGGTCAAAAACATTAAAATTGTATTTTTTTCATTAAAAATATGAAAGAAAACCTCTAGACCAAATTGTTCAAGGGGAGTGGGAGAACCGACCATTCATAAGAATTAAAAAACAAATTAGAAATTAAAAAATATTATATTTACTGCAACAGTGGTGGAAACATTTTTTTATAAGTGGCATAACTTTAGAGTTTAGGGATTTAGCTTAGGGGTTGAAATTTATGGATTATGATTAAAATTTAGGGTTTAGATATTAGGTTTTGAAGGTTTAGGGTAATATGGTTAGGAGTTTAAAATTTAAATTATAAATTATAAATTTGAACATTAAGCCATAAATATAACGCCCTAAACCCGATGTCACATTTAAGACTCAAGCCTAAACCATGCACCCATAAAAAGTTCACCTAGTTTAGTCCAATCCACATTTTTTCTTCATAAAGCCATCAACATTTCAAATTGAATGGTAGAACATATAGTTAAATCGTTTACAAAGGGACCTCCAAATTAAAACAAGTAATTAAATCATTCGACATGACCAACTAAATCCAAAATAAGAGTTACAGACATAAAATCAAGGGTTCTATAAATACATTTCCCGACAAGTCTAAGTATTGTACTCTTGATCACATCAATGAGCTGAAGTCCTACTCCGATGGGGCTCCTTCAGTGAAACACTATAACCTAAAAACCTGCAAACAGAAACAACGATTCCAAATGCTAAGCTCATAAAGCTTAGTGGATACATCTTTACTCTACCATGCTTCATGCAAATCATCATAAGCATATAGCTAGAAAAGATGACATGGCGGTGAAACAAGTGTGACAATACCACAAATCATACACATATAGCATGACATCATAAAACACCTCATAAACATCATAACCACAAACATGGAGTGAGACTCGGGGATACACAGTGTCAAGAGCATACACTCTAAAAGAGACTCGGGGCCACACAACATCGGGAAAATACGCTATGTACCTGGAACCCCATCGAGTACCTTCGAATGAGACTTGAGGGCCACACAACAATAGGAACGTACATTCAGAAATATCTTACCATGGTGTTTCAACACTTTCACTGGGTATCCAATTCCCAACAAACAAGTGCTCACAAGGCACACAAAATCATCATACAACCATACCACCCTATGGTTTCTATCCATATAAGTTACACAAGTCATTTACCGAGTTCTTAATATTTATGTTCAAGTAGAAGGTATTTCTCAGATTTATAGTTTTACAACTCTTTTCAGGCCATTAGTGGTCTATTGGAACGAACATTATAATTTCCAACCTTCCGGGAAAAAATCAGCATTTTCGGGCATGTTGCTCAGTGGGTACCGGTATTAGTCTCTGCGTACCTGTACAGTACCCTTGGGTATCGGTACCCACAACATACTGATACGAAATTAGCTTATTAGAATTTCTTCCAACCTTCTCGTACCGGTACGGATCGACCCGGACTGATACCGTTTTACATAGCGTACCAGTACAGGTTGAACACCGTATTGGTACCCCTTTATAGCTCATAACAATGGAACAATGTTCTTAAACCTATAACACTAGGGTACCGGTACTGGCTCCCTGTGCACCGATGCCGAAGCCTAGAAAATGACTTTTTAGGCTCAAAAAATCACTTCCAAAGCCCCCAAAACATAACCTTCAACCCCTTAACTCGATCATACATCTTAAGGAAGTTATTAGAGTGGTTTTCTACCATTTTTACAAGTTAGTAACAACAAAACCAAGTTTTACCATTAAAGAGAGTATCAAGCTCTAACACCAAACAACAACCAAGAACATCAAATCTAGCAAACAAACCATCTTACTTAGGATGTGCAAGAAACAAAATATGTTGGAAGTGTACTAATCTTCCTTCAAACGTTGGAAAGGAACCTCCATGCCACAAGCCTCATGCCTTCCCTTTTCCTTGAGCTTTAGAGTGCTCTCCAACCTCTTTCACTTAAAATGACAAAGATTTCATCTTTGTCTTTGGGCTCTTAATAAAATGGAGAAGAAAAAGTGATGGAAATAATGAAAGGGACAAAGATGAGATCACCCTCTTACAAATTTGCAGATCGTTACGAACACATACCCTTTTTCCTCTTCAAAAAGGAGTGTTTTACCATTTTGCCCTCCCATCATCTTCTTAACTTATATAGTAACCCAAAGACCCAAGCCCAACAAAAGATGAAAGCCAACCAAGGCCTTCTTAAGCACCTAATGGGCCTCGACTTTTGGCCCAACACACAATATCCACTACTTGGGAGAACCAACCCATAGATTCTGAAATCTGGATTGTTACACTAAATTATAAGCACAAAAACCTTAAATTCTAAATCAGTGTAGGCTCTCTAACGATCAAAGGTTGCTTGCAATCTTTCCTTGATAATTTGAACCTTCTCTTCGGTTTGTTAGATTAAATCAGATCTTACGATCCTTCTCTCATTGAGTTTCGTCCAACATAGTGGTGTTCTAGACTTTCGCCCATACAAAGCCTCGAAGTGAGCCATCTTGATGCTCGATTAGAAACTATTTTTGTAGGAAAACTCAACTAGTGGAAGATGCTCCTCCCATCTTCCCTCGAAATCAATGATGTAACAATGAAGCATATCTTCCAAAATCTAGATAACTTTCTTAGACTGACCATCAATTTAAGGATAAAAAATGGTGCTAGAATGGAACATAGTATCCAACGCCTCATGTATATTTTTCCACAACCTTGTTGTGAACTGCATATCTCTATTCAAAATGATCGATGAGGGTACTTCATGCAACCTCACTATCTCTTGAATATACAATCATGCAAGCCTCTCAAGCATGAAGTCCATACGCACTGGTAAGAAATGGGCCATCTTGGTCAAACAATACACAATCACCTAAATGGAATCATGCCTCCTTTGGGTTAACGGCAAACCTGCCATGAAATCCATGGTCACCTGATCCCACTTCCACTGTAGAATCTGAATGGGCTGAAGCAAATATGAAGTGTAACCCCTCGACCCGGCCTAAATGCCAGACTGAACCGAGTGAGCTACATTGGGTTTGTCGAAATAAACTCGAATTGATCTACTAAGATTAGGTCCATTTTTTCCTTTTTATCTTGTCTTGATACAACATTATGTCCTAAGGTGTGCGTGCTGGCAGCGGGTGAAATCTTAACTGAATCGGGCGTCGAATTGACATCCAAATGCGCATATATGCAATTCAAGGACCAAATTGCAAATCTAGAAAGTTATGAGGACTTAGTTCAAATTTGAGTTACCAAACCTTAATTAATCAGATTACATGCTTGCTTGCCAAAATTCAACTCAAAACGGTCATTCAAAAACCATACAATTGCATTTACAAGTAACAAGGACCAAAATGAAAGAATCAGAAACCTCAAGAATCACTTTAACTGAAATAATGACTATCGGTATCAATACAAGGGCACATGTACTGATACGAAGCTTCAATACACAGGGTCGTACCGGTATAGGTCCTAGGCGTATCGTTATGCAAGCATCATTTGCAAAACCATGGATTCTAGTATCTAAAACTCGTACCAATACGGCCTCATGTGTACCAATCCCCATGCCTATTTCCAGCTTATACGCACCGATACGAGGCCTCGCGTAGCGGCACGCTTCGACCACTAATGTCCAATTTCGTTGGTTTTCCATACAACCAAGGATTCTAACATACTTTAACGATCCCTAAGCTTGTACACCACTAAACTAAAGATCAAACTATGTCATAGTATCAAGGAAACATAAACAAATCATAGCAACACACTACAATCATATGTCTAGAGGCATGCTTCCTAAAAACCAATCCAACCAACGCACGAAACGTAAATCCGCATCAAAAGCAAACATATAAAGCCTTATACAACTTCACAACAACAATATAAACTTGCACAAACCGGGAGTTTAGCAAATAACCCTCCCAAACAACAATGAACCCCATTGCCTTTATTACTACTAGTCTAGTTTAAAAACCATACTTTCGAATAGTTCAAGTCCTTGGATTTCCCCTCACTTGCTCGCTGCCTCCAACCTTTAATTCTTTGCATTGATGGAAAAATAGAGCGTAAGCACACTAGGCTTTAGTGAGGACTGCTCAAAACACAACACCATCAATGAATTTAAAATTTATTTCCAACTCACAATGAATTCGTCGTTTAAAAAAACTTTCAAAACAACATTCCTTTTAAACCATGCACTTAACATTTCCAAAACATGCATATTAAACCATATGCAACATGTATCATGGATCAACAGCAAAAACCCCATTTGCAATCCCTCAATTTAAGCTTTCTCATGCATAATAACCCATATGCAAGGTTTAAAGAATAAACATGTATAAACCAACATTATACATCATAATCCATCAACATGATACATTAACAATTATATTGGCTTTCAAGTGATCATAAACCAAGTTCCACCTTACAAAATATTACATCGGATACATGGATTCAACAAGTGTCCTCTCAACACTTCATACAATCTCAACCGGAATTAAGGTACAATCACAACTAGGTACCATCATAACCCAATCATCGGTTAGATGTATAATCCACTAAAGGGAGTTTTCGGTACCATATAACCCCTTAACTATTAGGGTACTCGTGGTGGAGTATTTAGTACACATAAACCCCTCAACACCCGAGGTGACTTATTTATAGTGCACTATCAATCCTATGGCTGACCAACTATATCCGATAGCATTTTAAACCACATTAATTTCCAATATAATTCATTATTAACCATGTACCTCACTGTTTTTATAAGCAACATTCAAAACCATTTTCAATACATTATCAATTATTTCTCATACTTACATTAATCATTTTCCAAATGCATTCATCATCAATATATGATCAAAATCAGTATAAACCATACTCAAAGTATGCTTAAACAACAGGTACCATGTAATTCAAAAACAAGTGCATAAAATCAATTTCGCCAAAACACGACCGATGGAGAAATCTCATCATACTTACTTCCAAGTTTAAACCAGCATTTCAAGCTTAATTTAAACTCCCAAAACAACCTTTCAACCATTTCAAAGTTGTTATCCACGTTCTCACTCACCGACTACGCAAAACCTCATCCACCGATGCGAACTACCCCTCCAAAGCTTCCGAAATGATGCCATTGAGGATTAATTTCCCATGATTTAACCACACAAAAATAGGGGATTCAATGCATCTAAATGCATTCACTTAGCTTCAGGATTCCAATGTTAAAACCAACTTATCAACATTATGAAACATCAAAATTATGATTAGAACCAATCAAGAACTCAGCAAAACCGACCAAAACAAAAATCACTTAATCTAATCAATTAAACCTTGATTTAACCAATTTCTACAATTAAATCTTTAAAACTTATTAGAAACATTAAAAAAGTATCAAATACTTGGGAATTTTAATAAAGAACCATTCATTAAGAGGACAAGAACGAACCTTACCTCTAATGAGTGAATTTTCTCTCAATTGAAGAATCCATTAGAAATCAAGAGTTTATGAAATCAAGAGCATTACCTCAAATTTTGATGCAAAATAAAGTGTTTGGCTGAAGAAACTTTGAGAGAAAAGTTTTAGAGAAAAGAGTTACGTCAAAAGTGATTTTAGGAAATAACTACATTCTTTAATTAAATCCTCTTTAATTCCTTAATTAAAACTCATTTAAAATAATCCAAATTGAGAGAAAGCTCAGATTAAAAACATTAGGTAAAATAATTCCTTAAGGATTCTAAGATTTGATCCTTTTTTTCAAAATAGTCACCAAAAACAAATTTTATTCTTTACATTTTGGTCACTATCCAAAATGTCCAATGTCCAAATTCCATTTTTCAAAATTGACTTTACCAAAAATACCAATATACTAAATAATGATGTTAGGATATTTTCCATATATTTTCTCACAAAAAATATTTATTCCGATTTTTATCCTAAATCTGACTCGAATCTCTAATCCTAGTCCATCAGATCGTCTAATCAACCTAGAAACTCCTAGGCCCAAAATTGAGGCATTACATTCAGAACCCGATGCTCGACCTTAACTTCCTGACAAGCTAGGCACCTTGTTACAAACTATAACACATCTCTTTTCATGTTAAGCCACTAATAAAAAGGGTGTAAATCTTGATACATATTGTTATTGCCCGAATATACCACAAACGGGCTACGATGAGCCTCCATGAGAATCTGGTCTTGCAAATCCTCTAAGGTCGAAACGCATTGCCCTCAAGTAGGCTCCACACAAATCTCGACAAGACCCTCATCTCACACTTTAAAGCTTGATGTCTCACCACGTTTAACCAACTCTATCTTCAATACTAACTCATCATCATGAACTTGAGTCCTCTTGATCTCTTGTACTAAAGTAGGCTCCACACGAAGCTCGACTACCAACCCGCCATCCTCGGTCATCCTCAAACAGGTAAACATTGCCCTCAAGTTTAACATAGACTTCATACCCAAAGCATCAGCCACAACATTTGTTTTACTAGGGTGATACTCAATAATACAATCATAGTCCTTAAGCAAATCAATCCATCTCCTTTGTCTCAAATTCAACTCTTTCTAGGTGAACAGATAATTTAAGCTCTTGTGATCGGTGTTGATGTATCACTTCTCTCCATAAAGATAGTTCCTTCGAAATCTTCAACGCGAAGATAGCGGCCACAAGAAACAAATCATGCGTAGGGTAATTCTTTTCATGAGGCTTAAGTTGTGTCAAGACGTAAGAACTACCTTACCCTCTTACATGAGAACACAACCAAACCCATTCAATGAAGCATCATCGATAACCATGTAATCTTTTCTCATCTCGGGTTGCGTCAATACTGGGCTTCCGTTAGATAAGCCTTTAACTGTTCAAACTTTGTTGTCTCATTTCGTTCCACTCAAATAGAACTATCTTTTGTAACAACTTTGGCATAGGTGTCGCTATGATAGAAAAGCCCTTGACGAAGTGACGATAATATCCAAATGGTTTAAGAAAACTACAAATTTCCAAGATATTCCTAGGTGGTTTCTATTCCACCATAGCCTGAATCGTTTGCGGATCTACGTAAATCTCATCTGCCGCATCAACGTAGCCTAAGAATGCCACCTCGAGTAGCCAAAACTCGCACATACTAAACTTGGCATAAAGATGTCTATCTCTCAAGATCTAAAGGACGACACGAATGTGATAATTATGCTCGTCCTTGGAACTCGAGTAAACCAAAATATCTTCAATAAAGACCACCACAAATTGGTTTAGATAGGGTCAAAAATATGGCTCATCAAATCCATGAAAGCTGTAGGTGCGTTGGTAAGCCTAAAACGCATAACCAATAATTAACAGTGGCCATACCACGTCCTAAAAGTGGTCTTTTAGATATCCTCATGCTTTACTTTCAACTAGTATCATATCAATCTTCGAGAACACACGAGCACTTCTCAACTGGTCAAATAGATCATCTATCTTTGGAAGAGGATAACGGTTCTTTACCGTCACCTTGTTGAGTTGGAAATAATCGATGAACAACCTCATCGAACCATCATTCTTCTTGAAAAATAAGACTGAAGCACCCCAAGGTGAGATGCTTGGTCGGATGAATCCTCCTTCTAACAATTCTTCAATTTGATTCTTTAATTCCTTTAATTCTATCGGTGTTCGTGATAAAGAGAATTAGACATCGGTGCTGTAAGTAGAATTACCTCGATTCGAAACTCTAGCTCCTTATCTAGGGGGTAATACAGGTAACCTTTCTGGAAATACATCGATAAACTCTCAAATAGTCTGAAGGCTCTCAAGTGCCAGACTCTCAACTCTTGTATCGACCACGTGAGACAAGAAAGCCTCACAACCTTGTTGAATCATCCTTTGTGCTATTAAGGCCGACACCACATTGGAAAGGCAAGAATTTCTCTCACCTTTCACCACTAGCTTGGCCTCATCCGAACCTTGAAGCTTAAGACTCTTAGCTCTACATCCCAAACTTGATTCATGCTCAAACAACCAATCCATGCCTAAGATAACATCAAACTCTTAAAAGGATAAAACCATCAAATTTGCAGGGAATATTGAACCCTAAACCTCTATCAGGCACTGATATCTCTTTGAAAAGAATGGTTTTTCCCTCGATTTATAGGTCTTATTGTCCCCACATCAGCATTCATTGCATCCATTTTTGCATTTTCATGTCTATTTCTGCATAATTTCTAACTTAGTTCCAATGGCTCGTGTTTTGTATATTTCTGCCTATTTTTGCCCTACTGTCGTTGCATTACCAATGTCCCTACCGAGGAAGTTTCCACCACTACAGCTAGTTTGATACTGCATCTGCCAGTTATCCAGTTTGCTTGAGGATAAGAACGAATATGCCAGTTGTCCATTATGTTATAACAAATTGTACGACACTGAGCACGCAAATAATATGCAGGGTAGGTGTCCTTCCTCAAGTGGTCTATATAAGGATGATTTTAGCGGAAAGAGAAAGACACGTTATTCTTATTTTTACACAATCTTCTTCCTCTCAAGCTTTTATCCTCCATTAATGATGGCCAAGCTTATTTTCTAGAGATTTGAGGCAATGTAAGGCAGATCTATCTGAGGAGATGAGAAGTTGAGTGCTTATTATAGGGATTATCTTGTTATCTTCATAAACTTTTCTTTATTTTGCTGATTTTATGAAGATTTACTTGTATTCGTACTTTTATTGCTTAAGGTTTAATTTTCTAAAGCTTGTGGAACTTATTTAAACGGTTTTCTTAGTTTAATATATTTTAGTGTTAGCTTTTTCTTAAGCTTCAATTGTTGGATTTGATTTACGTTTTACATGAGAGTGTTAATAATAGTTGATGACATCGACGGATGCAGTAACAAGTTAGATTAACTAGTTTTTACAATGAAAAGTTGTCTGGATTCAACGAAAGTTGGTTTACTCGTTCAAGGGGCCTTAGACTTGACTTACAATAGAATTTGAAGCCGATCTTTGTACTTAAGACAATAGTTGAAGGGTAAATGGAAGATAACACTCAAGCTGACCACTAAATTGTTGATTAAACCTATCATGAACCCTCGATGTGCACTTGATCTTTCAGTCGAGCTAAGCCAAGGAGATCCAGGCTTATTCTCATTATTCTCTATCTTTTATTACTCTTTGTTATTGCTACAACATTAAACCATTTACTCTCCTTTTTATATTACTATTGCAACCACCATTACACACATAACTACTACCTTCACAATATTTATTGTAGACACAAAAGTATAAACTTAATACACCATCCTTGTGGGATCGATATTCAAACAAGATTACCTTGTTTCTATTCTTGCATCAATAGTGTAGTTTGCACTAAAAAATGTAACATTTTCACACTGATCAGGCACCTCAGGTAAATCTTATCCACCAAGACATCATACCCCAAGGGACTAGTCACACAAACCTCAACCTCTAGGTCCTCGGTAGGGATACCCCACTAATGGGATATCCCACTACGAATATAAGAATGAGTAGACCCTGAGTCTACCAAAGAAATAAAAGAAACATAGAACAAGGTAAAGGTACCTGAGATGACGTCGGTAGCCTCATAGTCCTTTGGGCCTTGACCGCATATTACATTGCTAGTGCTCTTGTAGTAGACGGGATAGTTCCCTAACTCTATTTTCCCATCATGTGGCTCACTCCTCCCCTAGCGAAACCTCAACCCCTCTGAGCTATAAACAAAGTCCTCTAATTCTGAACTAGGATGACATCAGCTGCCACTAGGTAGTCTCTCACAAAGTGTCTGGTGATCCACAACCGTAGCACACTCTAATATTTCCATAGAACTCTCTATGGTGCTTATGCCCACACTGTTCAAAACACAAGTTCACTTGAACCTTTTTCCGAACCTTCGAAACTCATTACCGAAGAAGAAGAGTTAAACCTTCGTCGGTTGCCAGACTCTAACCTCCAATCTAATCTTGTAGATTTATTTGAAGCTACCCTATTCTGATTCCAATGAACCACATTCCTCCGGCACTGTAACTGGTTGAAGTGGGTATGGTTCCCTCCACTCGAGCCTATTTTCCCACTAGCCTGGTTATAGGTCAAACCTTGAACATGCTCGAGAGATTTAGCACCAGTGGTCAAGTTTGAAGACACTTTTGGTGGGTCAGCGGTCAAGTACATCTAAATTTCTTTCCTCAATCCTTTTCATAACCTTTTGCACCTCATGTTCTCTATAGCAACCAATTTTGGGGCATACCTATTTAGCTGCATGAGCTCTTGTTCATATTCGAAGACAGGCCGATTCCCTTGGACCATGTGAGTGAACCGATCTCTTAAACTATCAATGTGGGCTTCACCCACGTACTTTGTCTCAAAATCATCCCAAGAAGGTCAGTTAGGGTACTACCCCAACTCAAAGGTTTCCCACAATTCCTGAGAATCTTCTTTAATAGAGAAAAAAAAATGCAGGTCAATATGTCTTTGGGTTCTAACTTCATATGTGGCATGATCCAGCGGGTATCCCTCAACTATTAATCTACCTTAATTAGATTGCCTTGTCCCATACCAACAAAATCTATTGCACCATGACGGTGAAGCTTCTCAATCGGTGACTCACGAGGGGTAGTCGAATGCCTAGGAATGACCCTCACAATACAGTGAAAGGCCCGATACATGTGGAAGAAATAATTGGCCCCTCGACCCCTCTCATCTTCCGACATCTCTTTAGTGCCAGGAACGTAATCCTCATCGTAACTCCCCTCACGGGAGCCCCAACTCTCTTCCTGATCACGTGCTTATCGAATATTCAACTTAAATCGAGTATGACTTTGACTTATGGGCATGTATTCATTAGACACCCTTTTTAGACTCTCTACTACCTGGGACTAGAACTGGATAAACCTAGGCTTTGATACCACTAAATGTAACACCCTAAACTCGACGTCATATTTGGGCATCAAGCCCAAACCACGCACCCATAAAAAGTTGACATAGTTTAGCCCAATCCACATTTTTGCTTCATAAAACCATCAACGTTTCATATAAAATGGTAGAAAATATAGCTAAATTGGTTACAAAGAGAGCTCCAAATTGAAACAAGTAATTGAATTATTCAACATGATCAAATAAATCTAAAATAAGAGTTACAGACATAAAATCAAGGGTTCTATGAATACATTGCCCGACAAGTCTAAGTATTGTACTCTTGATCACATTAATGAGCTGAAGTCCTACTCCGATAGAGCTTCTACAATGCAACGCTACAACATAAAAGCTGCAAGCGAAAACAACAATTTCAAACGCTGAGTTCATAAAGCTTAGTGGATATACCTCTACTCTATCATGTTTCATGAAAATCATAGACATAAGCATGTAACTAGAAAACATGACATGGCAGTGAAACAAGTATGACATTACCACAAAGCATACACATATAACATGGCATAATAAAACACCTTATAACAATCATAACAACAAACTTGGAGTGGGACCCGGGGCCACACAGCATCGGGAATGTACACTCTAAGTGAGATCCAGGGCCACACAACATCAGGAACATACGCTCTATGGTTGGAATCCCCCAGCGAGTACTTTCGAATGAGATTTGGGGCCACACAACATCAAGAACATACATTCAAAAATATCTTACCATAGTGTTGCAACACTCTCAGTGGGTATCTGGATCGCATCAAGCAAGTGATTACAAGGTACACAACATCATCATATAACCATACCACCCTATGGTTACTATCCACATAAGTCACACAAGTCATTTACCGAGTTCTTAAGATTTATGTTCAAGTATAAGGGATTTTTCAGTTTTATAGTTTTACAACTCTTTTCAGGCTATTAGGGGTTTATTGGAACGAATATTATAATTTTTTAGCCTTCTAGGCAAAAATCAATATTTTTCGGGTAGATTACCCAATGAGTACCGGTATTGGTCTTCGTGTACCAGTACGGTACCCTTGGGTATCAGTATCTACATTGTACCGATATGAAATTAGCTCACTAGAATTTCTTCCAACATTCGTGTACCAGTACAGGTCAACCCATACCGATAACGCTTTACATGGCGTAGTGATAGAGGTTGAACATCGTATTAATACCCCATTCATAGCTCATAGCAATGGAATAGTGTTCTTAAGCCCATAAAACTAGGGTATCGATACTGGCTCCCCTTGTACCGATATCGAAGCCTAGAAATGGATTATTAGGCTCGGGAAATCGTTCTCAAAGCCCCCAAAACATAATCTTCAGCCACTTAACTTGATCATACATCTTATTGAAGTTATTAAAGTAGTTTGCTACTATTTTTAAAAGTTACTAACAACAAATTGAGTTTTACCATTAAAGGAAGTCTCAAGCTCTAACAAAAAACAACCAAGAACAACAAATCTAGCAAACAAAGCATCATCCTTAGGATGTGAATGAAACAAAAGGAGCTGGAAGTGTACTAACATTCCTCCAAAAGCTGTAAAGAATCCTCATTGCCACAAGCCTTTCCTTTTCCTTGAGCTTTAGAGTGCTCTCCAACCTCTTTCACTTAAAATGACAAACATTTCATCTTTGTCTTTGTGCTCTTAAGAAAATGGAGAAGAGAAACTAATGAAGAAGATGAAGGGGACAAAGATGAGATCACCCTCTTACAAATCTGCAAACCATTATGAACACACACCATTTTCCCTCTTAAAAATAAATGATTTACCCTTTTGCCCTCCCATCATCTTCCCAACTCACATGGTAACCCCAAACACCCATGCCCAACACAAGATGAAAGCCCACCAAAGCCCTCTTAAGCACCTAATGGGCCCCGACTTTCGGCCCAACACACATCACCCACCGTTCTGGTGAACTGACCCATAGATTCCGAAATTCGGGTCGTTACACTAAATTATAAGCACAATTCCTAAATTCTAAATCCCTAAACACTAAAATTATCACACTTGTGAACTTTTTTTATTTCCACCTCTTATGTATAGAATAATTGAAAAAAAAAACAACTCAAGAGACATCACTTTCAAACTTCAATATATTATTCTTTTAACTTTTTATTTATTTTTATTCTTCCGATTAGGTGTTGATTGTCCACTCATTATATTAATAAAAAATTTAAAACAGTTTTACATGCCCTCATTATGATTTATGTTATAATCTACTCATCTAATTTTATCTTATTTATACATACTCTAATTTATACATGTCAAATTTTGAGTAAATAAAATGTTCTATTAACTATCTATTTGATATAATCATAAATTAACGTTTTTAGTTTTATTTGTAATTATGCAGATGTTTTATTTGTAATTGTGATTCCATTTATATTTTGTACCAATTGATTTTTTTTCGTTTCCTTCCGGTTTCCAGGTTTCGCTCTGACTAATTCAGAACGACCCGCGTCGTACACTTGATTTTGTACCGTTTATATTTTGTACCAATTGATTTTTTTTGTTTCCCTTTCGGTTTTCAGGTTTCGCCCTGACTAATTCGGATCGACCCACGTCACACACTTGATTTTGTACCATTTATATTTTGTACGAATTGATTTTTGTTTATAATTAAACATTAAATTGTTAAATCAGATAAAATAAATATCTTTTCATATATGTAGAGATTGATTGAGTCTTAACTCGATTAACACATTTAATGTTGTAATATCTAAAATAGATTTGGGTTCTCTCTAACATACAATAACCTTCTATTTAAGGAATCTAAGTATTATAGAAAATTCCAGATGTGGTATTAAAAATATAAAGTAAATGTTAGCCCGTGACAAGTAGAAGTAAGTAAAACTCGATTCACCTTTAGAAAATTAAATTTCGAGTTAATCAGTTTTTTAATCAAGTTATTTGAGTTCATTAATTTTTCGAGTTTGAATATAGTTGAATTTTACCATTCATAATTTGAATAAACTGATTTACAAATTTTTATAAATATCATTTAGGTCTTTGATAGTTTCAAAATATAAAAATTGGTCCCCTAAACAAAAATCATAAAAAATATAAAAAAAAATATTAATATTAAAAAATAATATAAATATATAATTCATAAAAATTATTTCAAAATCCATAAAAATGTTAAATTAAAAAAATAAAATTATTCAAAAATGATAAATTCGAGACTTTAAACAAATAGATTATCAAATCTTAAGAATTTTGTTTTTCTGTTATTTTATTTTAAGAGACTTATATATGGTCTAAATTTATGCTCCTTGACTTAAAATTTAGTCATATTATTGATAAGCTTTTAACTTATCTATTTTTAATTTAATTTAATTTAATTTAATTTAAATAAATTTATTCGATTTGACTCACAGGGGCAGACGCTTATGAGAGCCAGTGAGATCGTGGCTCTTGGCAAATTAATCTTTAGTCTTTTGAGGATTTTAAAATTTTAATTTGATGTTATTATATTTAGTTTTTTTGAATATTTTTAATTAAGTCTCGTTTATTTTTTTATAGAAAAAATTCATTAAGTCTCACATTTTAAAATTGTATTTAAAGTCTTAAATTTTTAAGAAAAAAATAAATTAAACCCTTCAAAAATTTTAAAAATTTTAATTTAGGCATCTATATTTTTTGAAAATTTTAAATAGGCCATCTCAACATGTATTGTTAAGAACCACCACTGCTAAGTTGATTCATAAAAAAATTCAAATTGAATTAAGATGACAAAATATGGCTCTTTAGCTCGACTAATTTAAATTTTTTACTCAATTCAATCGAATACTTACCCATAATAACATGCACTCAAATTCGACTGTGATAATAAAAAGTTATTTTCATTTCTGAAATCCAACCAGTCTTAATCGATCTAAAAAGTGCATTTTTATTGTATAACTTTTTATTAAATAATAGTTTTCAACTAATGAAGTTGCTTATATATATATATATTTCAGATTTGGTCTAATGGTATCGAATCCATGGTAGTATGGTGTCCAAAACACTTAATAAAAGATGGACAAAACCACTGTATTTTTGAGTTTTACTAGTCAAAAACCATTCAAAATAGTCCCCCGAATAAGACATTTTGACTATTAGATCACCTTCCTTTTCTTTATACTATATGATCATCTAGACAAGAAGAAGTTCAGTTTATAGAACAAATATTGAAATACAAAGAGAAGAAGATACCAATCATTTTAATGACAAATCAGAAACTTCAATCATAACTTAAAAGTATATAGAGTTTTATGCAACATTAGTAGTCTCAAAATCCAACATCATAAGTACGTTGTAATGAGTATTCTACTTTTGGTTATTTTTTTGAATTGTACTTTTGGCTATTTAAGTATTGACAAAGACATTCTGAATTTTAAGTGACATTTTATGAATAGAAATGTTGCTGCCAACCTAGGCAAAACTAAATAAATATAACTTTTCCCGAAATTATATAAAGAAAACAGCCCCAATCTAGAAGAATATTTCCTCTCAGGTTACGTAAGACAAAATTCACACTTACCGAAAGTAAGTTTCGAACTCGCTTCAAAATTAAACTTGTGTTTCATGTTGAGTGAGTAGGTAAGAATTTTTTTTTAATTTACAGTATTTCTTTTACACATAACTCGTTTAGTTAAACGCGAATTTAAAACTCGCTTTTGGTAGGACGCGAATTTAACTTACATAGACTAAAATGGGGCATTTTTTCTATATAATCTTTTTTAGAGTTGTTTTTAAGTAATTCCCGAAAAAGGAATATTCATTTAATTTTGTCGCCAACCTACACCTAGCTATAGCTTTTTAAACATATAATTTAAGTTCGATGTTTATACTACTCATACCCCTTTTTCGTTCATAAATAGGAGAATATTAAACGCTTAAACATGTTTAATCTCATATCCTCTAATGTGTTGTACCAACGATAATATCAATCAAACTAAACTTAACTGATTAACATATTAAATCATTCAAATTAATTGTATTAAATTAAAATATTAATACTAAATCTCAAATTTGAATGTAATAAAAACTATGATTTAACCTAAATTTAAATTTTTTTAAAAAATATCTTGTATACGAAAAAAGATATGTCATTTCTTCAATCCCAAGCCGTCGAAGAGGAGAGTTATTTTACGATAGAAATATAAAAATGAGACATGGTTCTGTTAATGAAGGCCTATTTTTGTAATTTCGTTTCAGCTGACAAGAATTTCAGTCGGTAAATCACATGACATGTTCACCCTCCGTTGTTTATTGTCAGAAACAGAATTCTCGGGAAAATGAGAAGGGTACATTTGGAATTGAATTTAGTATAAAACAACAACCCCGCTCTTCTGATTTCATGTCGTTAAAGCAGAGCTGCTCTCTTCTTCTCTTTCTCTGAACTTAAACCGTCTCTATTTGAGGAGCAATTCTCGAGGTAAACGAATCCAAATTATTCCATTTCTAATCCTTTTTCTCTTCTTTGATTTGAGTTTTCACTTTTTGTGATTTGGGTTTCCTGCATGTTCTGGACAGAGTTTTTGTTAGCTTGAAAAATATGAGCTTTTTAAAGTTGTTTATTCTTGATCTGCCTCTCCATTTGATAAGATTCAGAATTTCTTTACTTTTTTCACCTTGATTTATCATGTTTCAAAATGGGTAGTTGTTTGTTTCTGTATTGAAATGTTATATTGATGGTCAACTAGACCCTTCAAATTTTGAATCTTTTTGAGTGGTAGCTCTTGATCTGACTCTATTCCACAAGATTCAAAACCTCTTGCCACTTTACATTGTTTTTTCATGAATTGAAACGTTTATTTTCCATATTTTTAGAATGAGCTCGTTTTGATTGGTTTTACAAAACAGATCTGCTTACCGACTTGTCTCTGTCAGTTTATCTGTAAATTGCGTTTATGAAACTTGAACTACAACTTTGAATCAAGCTAATTGTCTATGGATCTGAATTCTGAATATAATTGATTTGATTTCCATTTGCCTGTGTTTGAATTTTGGATCTACCATTTTATTATTTGTCGGTTCATATGTAAGTTTGTAAGTCAAATCGTAGTCGGTGCTGCGATGCCTTGGTCAGATCTGAGAGTATATTTTTCCTGTAATTACTGTTTTCTATTCCATGTTGAGAATTCGTGTATGCATGTCTGTTCAAAGACTTTCCACATACAAATATGGATCCTGCTGTATTCACAATGACATTCTTGTTAAGTTTCTTCTGGATTTACTGTTTGATTTGTGCTTTCGAGATGATTCGAGTAATGTTTTTCACTATTGTGTTTTCGTCTTCTATTTGGATACTTCTCTTTGTTTAGGTAATAGTATAAGAACAAAATGGTGAAGATCTGTTGCATTGGAGCCGGTTATGTTGGTGGGCCAACAATGGCTGTCATTGCACTTAAATGTCCATCTATTGAAGTGGCTGTTGTCGATATCTCTGTTCCTCGGATTAATGCATGGAACAGTGATCAGCTTCCGATCTATGAGCCTGGTCTTGATGATGTTGTGAAGCAGTGTCGTGGAAAGAACCTTTTCTTCAGCGCCGATGTAGAGAAACACGTGCGTGAGGCTGATGTAGTCTTTGTTTCTGTCAACACTCCGACCAAGACCCGAGGGCTTGGAGCTGGCAAGGCTGCAGACCTTACATATTGGGAAAGTGCTGCTCGCATGATTGCTGATGTATCGAAATCTGACAAGATTGTGGTTGAGAAATCAACAGTCCCTGTCAAAACTGCTGAGGCAATTGAAAAGATTCTCACCCACAACAGCAAGGGAATCAAATTCCAAATTCTTTCTAACCCGGAGTTTCTTGCGGAGGGAACTGCGATTCAAGATCTTTTTAACCCTGACCGTGTTCTCATCGGAGGCCGGGAGACCCCAGAAGGCAACAAGGCTGTCCAAGCATTGAAGGATGTTTATGCTCACTGGGTCCCGGAAGACCGAATTCTCACCACCAATCTTTGGTCTGCAGAGCTTTCCAAGCTTGCTGCCAATGCTTTCTTGGCTCAGAGGATCTCTTCTGTAAATGCCATGTCTGCTCTTTGTGAGGCAACCGGGGCCGATGTAACACAAGTGTCATATGCTGTTGGTAAGGATACAAGGATTGGACCAAAGTTTTTGAATGCTAGTGTTGGTTTCGGTGGATCCTGCTTCCAGAAGGACATTCTGAATCTGGTTTACATCTGTGAGTGCAATGGCCTTCCAGAGGTGGCTGAGTATTGGAGACAGGTCATTAAAATTAATGACTATCAGAAGAACCGTTTTGTTAACCGTGTTGTTTCCTCGATGTTTAACACGGTTTCAAACAAGAAGATTGCTATTTTAGGGTTTGCTTTCAAGAAGGATACTGGTGATACTAGGGAGACCCCAGCCATTGATGTATGCAAGGGGCTTTTGGGAGACAAAGCTCGGTTGAGCATATATGACCCACAGGTCACGGAGGACCAGATCCAGAGGGACCTTACCATGAACAAGTTTGACTGGGACCATCCCCTTCACTTGCAGCCAATGAGTCCCACAACTGTGAAGCAAGTCACTTGTGTTTGGGATGCTTACGAGGCAACAAAAGATGCTCATGGAATTTGCATTCTGACCGAGTGGGATGAATTCAAGACTCTTGACTTCAAGAAGATATACGACAACATGCAAAAGCCAGCTTTCGTCTTTGATGGTCGGAACATCGTGAACGCGGAGCAGCTGAGGGAGATTGGTTTCATAGTCTACTCTATTGGTAAGCCACTGGATGCATGGCTCAAGGACATGCCTGCAGTGGCATAAAATGTGATGCATACAAGGGTCATAGATGCTTATGTTCCGAATCGACGGATTGAAGTTTGAGGCTGTCAGTTCGATTCTTCACTACCGATTTTTTCCTTTCAACAAGTTTTATCGCTTCCTTGCTTTCCCTTCACCATGGTAGCCAGCAGAGTTGGAATTTTACCATCATGGTGAAGACAGTAAACGGTCCTTTGTTGCACCATACATTTATATTGAATAATATTTACCATCTTTCTGTTTGTTATAAAACTTAATTATTGTTGGATTTAATATTGTGTCATCTGTGGAATGGTTTCATAAAGAGTGTCTCTTTAGTGAAATGATTACATAAATGAGTTGCCAATGTATGGACTCTTGACAGAAGCTTCAAAGTTTTTCCCTTTCCATGACCTTCCTCTTCTCTGCAAATAATTTACTGAGAATCTTTTGTTTCATGGTGGAAGAAAGTGCAATGCACTCGAAATTCCAATGTTTTTCTTTTTAGTATTTTAGTATATATTGCAATATTTCATGCCTTTCGAAAATCTAAATACGTTGTGCATATTTTATTGTTCGAACCCGAGTCACCAATATTATTTAAAGTATAACTTATCTTGGTTTGGGTAAATATAGGATCTAATATTATTTATGACATTAGTGCACTCCATGTATGTTACAAATTTTCATATATCCAATGCCCGTCTCTAATTATGTATGCAAGTGGCAGACATTTATGAAGGTTCCTAATTAAGCCTTTCATGTGTAAAGATGCAATTGAATTTAACAACTAAGCTCCATGTGGGATGTGGCACAACACTAGAACGTGATTCAAAGTGGTGAAGAAAAAAATAAATATTCAAACTCAAGCACCCTTTAATTAAATAAAACCATTTTTAGAAAATAATTATTTGACTCCCACGTCGGTTTGGATATGATTTTTTAGAAAATAACTATTTAATTTATAAAAATATTTTAATCTAATTATAAAAACGTATAGATACTTTTAATAGGTTAACTTTAGTCAAGTACTTTCTTGTTTTGTAAATTCAAATTTAATAATAATAATAAGGTAAACTACATAAAATGCTACTAAACTTTAACTTTTCTATTGAAAATACCTTTGAATTATAATACTATTATACCACCGAACTTTATTTTTGGCTTCAATCCAAGCACTCCACTGTTAAACTATTATTGCCCGTTAAATGCAAAACAACGTCATTTTGGTATAGCTACTTTGATGCCTAAGATATGCCAAAACGACGCCATTTTGATAGAGAAAAATTAAGAAAACATTGCATTTGAGGAAACTCGAACCTAGAGCCTCTAAGATAAAAGATTTCTACCAAACCACCAAAGCTAACTTAAATGTAATGTTTCCTTAAATGTAATAGTCAAAAAGGTGCCAAACCTATACCATTTTTTCCAGTTTGGTGCTTAACATTTTTTTGGGCCACTTTGGTGCCTAACGTTTCATTCCGTAACTCAAATTGGGTTTTTCCGTCAACGACCGTTAAAATTTTCCGTTAATCACTTATAACATGACACGTGGTATGTTTTATTTATTTATTTATTTATTTCTGAATTACTTTAAAATTATGTATATCTTAGAAAAACTCAAAGTTTTAATTTCTTTTAAACAAACCCTCAAATCACATCTCCCTCACCGTCCGACATCCCCAACACTCTGACGTTTCACCACCCAAACGTTAGGTACCTCATCGTTCAACACCCGCACCCTCTAACTATTGTTAGAAGTCCAATCGGTCTCTTTTTTTTCTTTATATTTAGATGTTCATTGACGGAGCAATCGATGGTTCATTAGCTGGTTTTTGACGACGGGTTTATGGTGCTTTCAGTCGTGGGGGGTCAACGAAGGCAAGGGTGGCCGGTGGTGGGAGGGGAGGAATTTTAGGATCTAAGGTTTGGGGGGTTTAGAAAAATTAAATATTTTGGGTTTTGTAACACTCCTTCCTGGTCTGATAGAGAACCAGGTCGAAAATGCTACCAGAGAATGATAACAGTAGAAGGTATAGTAACTCCTGTAACTTAGCAATGTTCGATGTCTCAATGTAATGTTTTAATGAATTAATATATGCAACCATAACTTGTCTAGAGTACCAACATTTAAGTTTTACAAGTTTAGGGACTAATTTGCAAATTTTGTAATTCTTGAGTCCTTATTGGTAATTAACTTGTTCAACATGTATTTCACTGTCTATATAGCTAGTCTATCAGTTTGCCTACCAAACAAAGGTCATTAACTTAGTTAATTAAGCCATGTAACATTCAGTGACCATGTTGTGATTTTCTAAAACTTGTTTCACCACTTTCAACTAACTTACCTGAATCAGTATCAGTACTCGAGAGGCAGTACCAATACGCCATGTAAGATTCGTTTACCACCAATTTTCCAGTGAACAATATGCGTAACGATAAACATTAGCCAATATCGACACGCCCTAAATAATATCAATAATGATTCTTTAAAATTTAAAATGGGTATCGGTACTGGCTTAGCCGTACCGATATGGGTGCCCTAATTCCCAATTTGAGTTTAATAGGGTATTGGTACTCATTTATTTGTATCGATACCCTACTACAATAATTTTCCAGTGTCAAAAAATTATATCGATACGCCTTTGGACGTATCGATACACACCGTTGACCTCGTTTGACTTGGTCCAAATATTGATACTCGTACCGATATGCTATGACCCGTATCGGTACGGCATGGTCTGTAATGATAGATTTTATCTGGTGTTTATTCATTTTAGCATATCAAAACATAATCGAATTTCATGAAATTTTATTAGTAACCTTGTTTAGTCCTAAACTATGATCACTCAAAATTTCAAGGCTAAATAAATATGTTTACCTTGTTTTCCTCTTTTAGAGCCGATTATGCATATTAAGCTAAAATTTCAACATATTCATAAGTCCATTTTACCTTAAACTTAATCTTACATAAAACTATCACTGATACATATCAAAATAGGTCATTGATGCATACTTAAACCCTACACCACTCTAGGAATTCAAAGTCAAAAGAAACATTACATAGTCTTGTTGTGTGACTTGTAAAACTTGATTCTTTCTCGATCCTCAAAGCTTATATCCCTTAACCTGAAATGCATGGAAATGAGATGCATTAGGCTTATTTAGCCTAGTGACGTAGTCAATAACAATGTTAAGAACAATACAATGAATGCCAATAATATCAATGATAGTAACTCAATTTATAAAGCATCTTAAATCATGCTTAACAATGATTTCAACAACTTAAACCCTTGGATTGATACGAGATAATGGATACGTGAATTCCCAACCAACATCGCCAAATAAATGAACATTTAAAAGTTGTTAACATCGCCAAAGGACCAGTATCACACACATCCCACCAACATCGCCAAAGGATTGTGGTCCACTCCGTACCAATGAGCTCATGAATTCTATGGCATGCCACTTGTATCCAATGTCCATTCGAATCCAAGGTTCGATAATTAAGCCAAAAAATATCAATAACATGAATGGTATTAGTAGCAATGTCAATAGTTCGATGGTAATAATAATAATGATTTGACGGACAATGATTTGATGCAATGAACTTACCGGTGCTTACTAATAATACCTCATAACAGGACTAGATGTGATAAAACCTTATAACATGTTAACTATGTATTTAACAATGGAAATGAAATCGGGGAGGCACCTAGCCAATCCCGAGACTCCGACTACACTCATCGATACTCCTGAAGCTTTCTAGGCTCTCGGATGGTGATCCCCTTGTTCTTTGACTTGTTGAATTTCGGTGGAATAGGAGATTCCCCACCTTGATTTTCTTGAGCTACATAGAACCAAAATTGTAGTAATTTCAATAACGATTATCAAATTCATAGCAACTATTAGCTATGAAAATAATAATGGTTAAGCTTGATATCTCTAGAAATTTTCTAGAGTTCTTGATTCTTGAACATAGAATCATTCATAGATTAAGCTATGGAATCAACAAACTAATAAAGGGTTATTGCTTACTCGATTGATAGCTATAATCTAGAACTAAGAATTTTAAGAAAACAAAGCTTGGATTACTCTCCAATGGAGGTGTGTGCTTGATAGGAGAAGGGGAGGTGCTTGATTAGAACTTTGTAACCGATAAGCTTTCTTTCTTTTTTTCATTCTTTCATTTTAATTCATGGGCTTTTCTTCCTATGAAGGAACTCAATTGCCAAAATCCCACGTAGGTGGTGATTAGGCTTAGGGAGGGGCTAATCGTAAGGTTAGTCCCTCAACTTATTGTACTTTATACTTTTAGCTCAATAGTTTCAATCTTAATAATTTAGTCACTATACAATATTCCAACAATTTTAATATAGTCTTTAATCAATAAAAATGCTTAATTAGGGTTCAATACTTGGAGGATTGACCACTTGGTCAAAGGTCGAAGTAATAGTTTGACTTCCCAATTTTGGGTTTCTGATCACCGGAATCCAATTTTCAACTAGACCGGTTTTTAAGATGTTACAGTTTTTTTTATAAAATCAAAGATTTTCTAATTTTTAGAAAAATAAAAATTAAAAAATACCAAAATATGTCACGTGTCGTGTTTTTATTGGGTAACGGAAAATTTTTAACGTCCGTTACGGAAAACACCCAATTAGAGTTACAGAATGAAACGTTGGGCACCAAAGTGACCCATAAAAATGTTAGGCACCAAACTGGAAAAAGGATATAGGTTGGGCACCTTTTGACTATTAAGCCAAAAACTTAATATAATTCCAATGCACACAATATATAAATAAAATTGCAGTTAAACTTAATTTCATTTATTTCATGATATAATTTTATAAATATATTAACTTTATAAATAAATATTAATTATAATTTATATTACAAAACTAAAATACTATTTATAAATAAATAAACCCCAAACCATGTAGGCAACTAAATCCCAAACCTTAAACTCTCTATATATAACTAAATCCTAAATCCTAAATCATGAACCCTAAACCATATACATAATTAAACCCTAAATACATATAACTAAATCCTAAACCCTAAACCCTAAAAATAAAATATTATTTATAATTTATATTACAAATCCTAATATATATTAGGCTTAAAGATCAAATTGGCCCTCAACAAAAAATAAAAAAATCAATTAAGCCTTTATGAAAAATTTTCACCTAATTTAGCCTTCAAAATTCAAATGCAACCAATTTAGCCCTTTCGTTACATTGACCTTGTTGACCGTCAATGCCCTTTAATGATCAAAGATAGAAGAACACGCGGCATACTCTGGACGTGCCACATCATCAAAAAATATTTTTTAAAAAAATTCTAAAAAAAATCTACAAAACTATAATTTTTCTAAAAAATTCTTTAAAATATTAAATTAATTTATTTTTTTTCTTATTTTCCTTTAATTTTTATAAAAAAACATAAAATAATATTTTTTCTAAAAAACCCCAAAGTTTCATTTCTATAAAAAAAAAGCCTCATAAATCCCTAAATCAAGCATTAGCACCGATTCAACCACTGGCTACTCCTCATCACAGGAAACCCCTCCCATCTTCGTCGTCCTTGCACTCATTCTTACCGTTTGACACCCCTTGTATCGCGCAACCCGTTCTCCCTCAATATTTCTTCTCACCAACACCACTGTCTGCCATAGTACCACCAACTTCCACCGTCGATTAAACTAATTTGAGGATTTGGGAATGTAAGGTTAGGATTAAATATTTGAAAATCTTGAGATTTTAATTTTTTTTTTGAAATTTTGGGATTTTATAATTAAAAATATTTTTAAAAACATTATACAAATTTTAAATATTATTTCATTATAAATATTTATATTTATTAATAATTATTACAATTATTTTTATATTTTTGATTTTAAGTAAAAACTTTTTTTATATTTTTTTATAATTTTAGTTTGTTTACACATTTAAATATTTTTTATATTTTTCTTGAATTTTTTATTATTTTTTGATTTTTTTATAATTTTAAATATTTTTTCATATTTTTTTAATATTTTTAAAATTTTAAATATATTGTTTTATAATTTTAAATGTTTTTTAAATGATTATTTACGATTTTGATGACGTGACACGTCTAGAGTGTGCCATGTGTCACCATTATAATAACTACTTTTGAGTTAACGGTCAACTATAATAGTCAACGTTACGGAATGGTTAAATTGATCGCAATTTGAATTTTGAGGGTCTGATTGATCGTAATTTGAATTCTGAGGGCTCAATTGAGTGAATTTTTCATAAAGGCTTAATTGGTTTTTTAATTTTTTGGGTTTGAGGTTTAAGATTTAGTTATAAATTTGGGGTTTTAGTTACATATATGGTTTGAGGTCTAGTTATATATATTATAAACACAATTAAAGTTAAAATTAACCTCTAACGTTTGACTATTTAGTTATTTTAACCTGTACTCTTTTTTTGAGCGTTCAAGCCTCTACGTTTTAATATTTGGACAATGCCACATGGCATAATACGGTTGATTTTAAAATAAAGAATTTAAAAAAAAAGCATGTTAGGTGTTATCTTGTTATTTTTTTTCCGCATTCAGTATATATTCAATGGTGCTATTATGTTTTTCAGGTGTTTTGACTCTTCGATTTCCTTTCTTTTTCGGGTGCCATTTTTTTCATATTTCATATGTTTTCTTTGTTGGATCTTCTGAGTTTTTTATTTATTTTATTATTATTAACCTATTATTTGGTTGAAAGCAACAAAATGGGCTATATGTAAAAGGTATATGATAATAGAGATTTGAGTGGTGAAAAAATGGAAAAAGGCATAAAGAAATGCTCTAAGCAAGAGAAAGGAATGAGATCGTGGAAGAAAGTGACGTTTTATTATTATTTATTCTTTGTTGGGTCTTTATATAATTGCTTATATTAGCGTTTCTCCTCTAGGAATTAATCCAATATATGTGTTCCAATAATATTTTATTGTTTTGCTGTACTTTAGAAACGTTATTTAAGATGTCATCTCATTTTTAGTCGTTTTTCATTATTTGATATTAATTTGAGGTTTTAGTCATGCTTTCTTATATTAACTTTAGGTTAAAGATGATGTTGCTTTTATTATTTATAACCGAGAGAAATATGAAGGAAGACGTGGAAACCGTAATACCACCTTTGATTATATACTGAATGTGGTGAAAACATAACATGGTAGCGTGGTGGCTTGGTGGTAAGGTGCTAGGTTTTTTAATCACATGTGGGATTTTCCTATTGGTTATAATTGGTATTTATAATTAATTTAATATAAAATTATTTGTGTTTAATTTAAAAAAAAATTAACGACATGACATAATGTCATGTCATCACCTAATCACACATGGACATGTCACGTCATCAACTAAGTTAACATGGACATGCTTAGTAAGCATAAAAACGTTAATCGTTAGTCAACTAATTGTTTTCATCTAAATTGGGCTATTTTGACCAAAGATTAAAAAATTATGTGCTTAAATGCTCTAAAAGAGAATAAGAGCCAAAGTGACCAAATAATCAAACATTGGGGGGCTAATTTTGACTTTATGCCTATAAATTATATTTAAATATAATAAAATTATATCATGAGATAAAATGAAATTAAATTTAACTACAATTTTATTTATATACTATTTGCGTTGGAATTATATTGACTTTTTAAGTTTGCTTGGTGATTTGGTAGAAACCTTTTAGTTTAGAGGTTATTGGTTCAAGCCTTCTTATATGCAATGTTTTCTTAATTTTTCTCTAACAAAACGACGTTGTTTTGGCTTATCTTAAGCATCAAAGCAACTATACCAAAACGACACCATTTTGCATTTAACGAGCCGTTACAGTTTAACGGCGGAGTGTTTGGATTGAAGCCAAAAATAAAATTCAATGGTATAATAGTATCGTTTAATAGTTTAATATATTTTCGATAGAAAAATTAAAGTTTAGTAACATTTCGAATAGTTTATCTTAATAATAAAATTTCAAATGTATTAAATAATCTTTACGATATTAAGAGAATGGATATATTGATTAGTTGACATAGTTTTAGTCACAATGAATGTGCCATTCAATTGGGATACGAGGAGATTACATAATGAACAATTTTTTTATAGATAACCTATTGAATAATTATTTTTAAAACTTACAAAAACTTAGATTAAACAAGATTTTTTTTTAAAGAAGAATCAACAGCAATGATCAACCTGGCAAGCACAATAGATTTATAAAAAAAAAAGTTCTATTAAAAAATTATAATTTTTTTCTCTGAAACCTAATTTTCTATTCATAGCCACCACAAGCTTTTCTTATCTCTTTTTTTGCTTAACCTGTGGCGGCAACCAGTCCGACTACCGTTGTTCATTATTTTTTTGCTCTTCATGTTTTATTTTTTCAATTTTAATAAAAATCTCTTGTAACACCCTAAAAACCGGTCTAGTCAGAATTGAGTTCCGGCGATCAAAAACCCTATATCGGAAAAGTCCAAATATTGCATTGATTTTGACCATATGGTCAATTATATTGATATTGGACTCTACTTGAGTCAAAACATTGATTAAGGACCTTATTGAATACATTGAAAAGTTTTTGGTGATTAGATTGTGAAATTAGAAGTTTGGGAGTAAAAGTGTAAAGTCTAGAGAATTGAGGGGCCAACCTTGTAATTAGCCCCTCAACCCATTAGTCACCAGTTACATGGATAAAGGAAATTAAATTCCTTCACCCTAAGGAATTCCCTTAAGCTTTGAAACATAGAATTGGGAAAAGAATGAAAGTTCATCGATTAGTATTTTTCAAACAAGCTTCACTACCTTCATCTTCTTCCTCTAGCAAAATTAAGCAAGCACCTCCATTAGATACTTTTTCGGGGCCTGTATATCCTCAATTTCTAAATCCTGTCTTATAATCATCGATTGGGTAAGTAAAACCCCTCAAACTATTGAAGTTTTCCTTGATTAAAACATGATGGATTTCATGTTGAAGGATCTCGAATCTTAGAAGATAATACATGGATTTCGAGTTTAAATCTCTATTGGTTTCATAGCTAAAATTATTGAGCTCTTGAACTAAGCTCATGTTCTCTAAGGCTTTAATTCATGAATATCAAATAGCTAATGGCTATTTCAAGTTTGAATATTGATTTCGATATCATTGTATCGATTTTAACTCTTCCTATTATCTTTACCTAGCTCAAAAGTTGGAGAAAGAAAATCCATCATCTCCATCAAAGGCTAGGAACAAGGGAGTGGTCATCCGAGAGCCGTAGGAGCTTCAGAAAATAAGGTGATTGTAGTCGGAGTCTCAGGAATAGGTTAGGTATCTTTCCTAATTTCATTAATATTGATTATTGCATATCGAACATTGTGTTTAAGAATATTGCATCGAATCTCTCGGGAGACTATTTTGGTAAGCTTTGGTAAGCTATTACATTAAAATATTGTTCATAGAAACATTGTTATTGCCATTTTCATCATTGAAGCATTGACATATATACCATCGACCATTGAACATTGATAGTATCATTGATATAGTCATTTTTATTGCTATTGTCATTGAATAATGATATTGATATTGTTATTGCCATTGAAATATCATCACCGATATTGCTATTGATAATGCTATTGATACCTCGTATTCGAAAGGACTTTGGATACAATTAGCATGCCATCGAATTCATGAGCTCATTGGTACGGGTGGACTACGGTCCTTGGGCTACGACCTTTATTGTGGCGAGGTGGATGGATGTTTGTGTTATTGGTCAATTGGTGAGATGGAGGAACTAGACTATTCATTAATTTGGCGCGGCGTAAGAATTTGTGTATCCACTATCTTGATTCGATCCAAGGAATAATATTGAAACATGATATATTTGCCATTGAACATGAATCATTGCATTGTTATTGATAAAACATGATTTGGAATGCATCTCATTATTACCGGTATTATTTATGACTACCTCACTAGGAAAAGTATACCTAATGCATTTCATCTCATGCATTTTAGGTTAAGGAAGTCATCGTTTCAAGATTGGGGTTCATTGGAAGTTTTGGCAAGTCACAATAAGCTACAAGTAATGTTTATTATCCTTAAAAACTCCTAGTATGGTGGCAAAATAGTTGAACTAATCATTTTTAGCCTATTTATTGTGTATAAGTTGCATATGGTATGTATAAGTTTAAAAGGCCTAAAATGGATTTTAGTAATTGGTTAAAAGTGGTAAAATATGCATGTTTGGCCTAAAAGGTAAAATCCTATTTAATGGATTCACATGGTTATGAAAGTTGGTATGATAGTAGATTATGGAGTTATAAACTTGTATGCAAAATTTTACAGGATTTGGGCATCGTTGGACTGGCCAAAAGACATAAAAACTAGACTAAAAATGACATTATAGTGTAGGGCGTATCGATACGGGTGATGGCGTATCGATACGAGTTTGTATCATCGATCATAGACGTACAAGCATACCGATACTACTATGGGCATATCAATATGGAAGCTTAACACTGAAATTGGTGTATTGTATAGGGTACCAGTATGGTATAGGGCCGTATTGATCCCTCATTGAGTAGCCAGCTTTGTACTGATATAGATAGGTACGTATCGGTACACCTTTTTGACACTAGAATCTGAGATAATTTAGACCAACCTCGCGTACCGATACAGGCTAACCCTATTCCGGTACATACTTACCAATCCTTAACTATTTTACCAGTCATGAAACATGCGTACCCGTACCGATTTAGGTAAATCTGTTAAAAGCTTTCCGAATAATTCTAGAAAATTTTAAAAGGGTCACTGCTTAATAAATGCTTAAATTAAAGAGGTAAATGGTCTTTGATTGGTATGAAAATTTGCAAGTACATAGTTTTAAGTTGAATTTCATTGTGGTAAGGTTAATTTCAGTAAAGAACCTCTAATTGATCAAAATTATGGAATAGTCCCTAAATCTTGTAAAAGTTTAAAATTGGTCATAAATTGATAATCATAGTCTTGTATCGAATCACCGCTCCACTGTATTGATTTAGTAATGTATTAAGACTCTGAAATGAACATCATATTGATTTTGTCTCACTAAATTATTGAATAAGGATTAAAACATTGTACCGATCACCATATTGAATCACGGTTCACGACCAGCCCGAAATGGGGTGTTATATCTCTGCTCTTGTGGCACGCGTTTCCTTTGCCTTTGTGGCACACTTTTCATTTGCGTTTGTGGTTCGTTCATCTGTCGTTTGGAACGATTTCAACATATCATAGCGGTCGTTTGATGCTCATATAGAGATGATCCTTACGATTCTAGCTTTCTGATTTGATTCTGTTGGTGGTCATAGAAAAGATTGATCCCCACTCGTTTGATGGTTTGTTAGCCGATGTAATCAGAATTGTGTAACGCAACAATCTGGATGATAGTTTGGTTCGATCACCACTCCTTTTTCATCTCATAAAACGTCTTGTTTGGCTAGAGACAAGGAGATTCATGAAGGTTTCTGGGTTTTGATGGTATGCTAATCTTCATGGAATGATTTGCTTTTCTTTGCACCTTTGTATGCGATTTTTAGTGGGCTAGTTCCTTTTATTTCTCTCTTTCTGATGCATTGTATTTGTAATATCTTTCACGGTTATTAATAAAATCCAGATGCCATTGTTCAAAATAAAATAAAGTTCTATTTGATACAAGAAACAAATATATTTATATATTATGACTAACTATAGACGTATAAAGAATATCTTATTTTGACATAGTATTTAGATAATAATCTTATTCTAAATCATTTTAATTTATCTGGTAATATACTTCTTTATATAAATTTTCTCTTTTTTTGACAAATCTTAATTCTAATGATAATCCTAACTAGAGAAAAGAGAATAGGAAACTTTAGAGGAAAGAAGGGAGTGCTCCTAGTGGTTCTAGAACCAATGACCTAAAAAAGTATGATAAAACAAATATGAACAGTGATCAGTGTGAAAACGTCACACTAAAAGTGTATGCAACATTGTCAATGTAAGAATAGAAATAAGGAAAATCTATTTAAATATCGATCCCACGAGGAAGATGTATTTGGTTTGAGATTTATGTAGCCACAAGGAATTGGTGCAATGGTAGATGCAATAAAAGAAATAAGAGATGAATAAAGGATTAAGTGTGGTAGCAATAGCAAAATATATTAAAAGTTAGAAAAATATGAAGATAAAACCTGTATCTCCTTGGTTGAGTTCGGCAGAAAGATCAAGTACACTTCAGGGGAATATTATGATGGCCAATCAGCAATCAGAAGTGAGCTCGAATACTAGTTTCCATTTAATCTTCAACTATTGACGCAGGGAAATAGATCGGCTACAACTCTCATCATTAGTCAGTACAATAACCCTTTAAACGAGCGAATCAACTCTCATTGTATCCGTTCAACTTTCGTTGTAAAACTCGTTAACCTAACTTGTCACTGCATCTGTCGATGTCAATGGCTAGTTCAACACTCTCATGCAAAATATAAATTAGATTCAACAATTAAAGCTTAAAAAAAGCTAGTAGAAATATATAAACTGAAAAGCAAATTTCAACAAGTACATAAACTCAAAGTTTGAACCTTCGTCAATGAAGTGCAAAATAAAAAGGTAATATTTAGCAAACATCTAAATGGAGAAAATTTTTAGAAGATAACAAAGTATTTTCCTCGATTTAGCACTTGATTCCTCTTGTCATCGGATAATTTTGCCTCACTTCATCTCAGATCTCTAGAAATGAACTCAAGCCTCCATGGGAGGGTAGAGAAAGCTCGGAGGTAGAAGATGATATGAGAAATGGAAATTGCGTGACTCTCTCTTCTCGGATTAGTCCTTTTATAGGCTACTCAAGAAAGGGCACATGTCCTGCAGGTTTTTTGTGTGACCCAAGATCGTACAAAGTTTGTTAGAACAAATAATATAGTTTGCAGGTCATCCTTATCTTTTAGTAGACTAGAAAACTGTTAGATACAATATTGAACTGGATGCAGTGGTGAGACTTCCTCTGCAGGGACATTAGAAATACAACAACAACAAAGCAAAATAGGCAGAGATATATAAAATAAGAGCAACTGAGACTAAGTTAGATGAAATGCATGAAATAGACATGAAAATGCAGAAATAGATGCAATAAGCACATATGTGGGGACAATTAGGTCTATTAATCGAGGGAAAATACATGCTCTTTAAAGAGCTATCACATCTCCAAACTTGAGTTTTTACTTGTCCTCAAGTAGAGATTAAAGCAACAAGGTCCAACAACAGTTCATAGGCATTCTAGATACTTTAATTATTCTAATCAACCAATAAATCAATTGCATGGACAAGAGAGAAAATTGCATAAACAACCCCATATCAATAGATAAGCAAGCAATTCAAGAATACCTAACATCATCCCTAACATCTCAGATTCATTATTCCTATAAGCATTTATTTAGTACCACAAATAATAAAATATAAATATCATATATATTTTTCATAATTTTCTTCTTTTTCCTTTTTTATTATGTAACGAGGGATATCGAACAATGAATGCACCCTAAACCCTGAGAAGTAAGATATTGTGCAACGAAACCCCAAGAAGTACTTCATTGCAACGACACACACTCATGCAACGACAGCCTTTGGCAAGATTTATTTTTCTAACGCATGCAGAGGAGTGTTCCCCCTTAAAGCTACTTTTATTTTATTGCACTCACATTGGAATGTCTTTTATTTATACTTAATAAAATATACTAACCTATATAGCACATGTTGAAATAGGTGGAAGTCATTAAAAATCAAAGGAATAATTCTAGATATTCTCTAATCAAACAAGCAGACATACTAATTTAGAGTTAAAAATGCAATTATCCATCATGTATATCCAACCAATTTATCAAAAATAAGAACAATTCAAGTTTTATCCATCAAATACAAGCTAAGGATTTTTCAACACAAAGGGAACCTTGCATTTATTTATTTTTTTTGAAATGGGGGTGCACTTCAACTCCTAGGCGTATATCCCCAAACTTAAAGATTACATTGTCCCTAATGCAAAAGAAAAGGAAATGAAATGACAAAATGCAATGACAACATGTGGCTACAAAGATGAATGCAATGATATTACAACTAAATGCTATTACAATGACAATGAAAATGTCATGACAATACAGAAATATAAAAAGAAAATACACTATATGGAATTCATGCCTACTAAAACTAAAAACTAACTCAGTTCTCGGGCTCTTCGGAGGAGGAGGCAGAGCGTCTCTTCTTCTTTTTGCTCATCTTCTATTCTTTGCACTTCTTTTTGCTTTTCTCTTTGTACTTTGAGTGCTTTCTCTTCTTCTCTTTCTTTGTAAGAGGGGTCTCTTCATCATGTTAAACTTTCTCTTCTTTCTCTTGCTCCTCTTATTCATCAGCATCACCGGCCGCATCCACAGTAGGAATGAACAGTGGTGGTGCTTTGCATAGCACCATTGTAAGAGGGTTTGCCTCTTGTTCATCTTCCACAGCTGCAGCTTCCACCGGTCTTGCAACAACTTTCTTCATCTCTAATCCTTCTGATGTTGCATCCACAATCTTGGATGCAACCACAATATTCTCAATCAAAACTTTCTCAACAACAAACTTCTCATGGGAACCATCTTCCTCATCTTCATCAATGTCCTCAACCAAGACTTCATCATATTCAACAACAGTGGGTGTTGCATCAACATCCGTAGGAATATTCAAATAAAAAAGACAATCCTTAATGATTTTACTCAATGCCTCCTCTCTTGGTGTATCACCAACCTCACTTACATTGTCAGGAAAATTCATAGACTTAGCTAATACCTCTTTTGTGCCAACATCGGAGGAGAAGTCATAACTACAGATGATGGGAGGAAATTCTGAGAATTTCGGGAAAACAACTAGAGTGATCCTTCTTACTGCATTAAGAGCAAACTTATGCCACATCTTTACATAGGCATAGAATAAATTTTATGCCAGATCTATTGTTTGCACTCTGGATGCAACTCTTCCCAATGTACTTGTCACAGTATCGAGTTTGTCCTCTATAGTCATAACTTTCTTCTAGACCTCATCACTTGTCGGGATATTCTCTATTGCAGCGTCTACATTTACTTTGCCTTTTTCCACTCTCGTTGCAGTGCCCACTTTTGGTGTTAAAACCTTTGAAGTTCTTGCCATTCTCTCAATAGAAACCTTGTTGATTGGCCCTTTTTGGATGTTCTTTCCTTATTTTCAGAGGTTTTACTCCCTTTAATTCACAAAGTTGCATGATCAACGAAGGAAATGCCAATATGCCATTCGTCCACTCAGCAAAACCCTTAATCTCCTTATAGATGATTGCACCCACATCAATCTTTCTCCCCTTAATAATAGAATGTATAACCTAGAATTTATGAACTAAAACCAAATCTTGGTAGGTAAAGTCAAGAACTTCCTATACATGGTAAAGTTCTTAACATTGGTCCTCGACCACAATGCACCCGTAACACATAAATCTTCAAATAACAAATCTAGTTTTTCAACAGTAATATCAGCCACAAAATAATGCATGCTTATCCACATTTACATCAATTTTGAATATCTTCTTAATGGTAGTAGAACTCCAAGGAATAGAGTTTTCCCTCACAAAACAAGTCTTAAAGAAGGCTCGTAAAGATTGGCGTAAAACTCTCTTACCAAGGCCTCACTGAAATTACCAGGATGAGTGCAGAAGGTACTCCATTTGTGAAGCACGATAGTGTTGTGGATGGATTTTCCAGGTTCCTCATCGGAAGAAAGCTCAATCCCCTATTCTAGATGGATGCTTCTCTTTTGGATATGCTCCTTAAAACTCTAGCCCGTAATCTCCATTTGAAATACCTTATACTCGGGATTTTCTTCCTGAGCAACAGGGTCATTGGATGGAGGGTTTGATTATGAGTTTGGAACATCTTGTACAAGAGGTTCCATTGATATTTTTTGGCTGCTCTGGTCTTGGTCATGATATATTTAGAAAGAAGATGGAAAGAAGAGATTTTGGAAGAGAAAAATCTAAACTTTGAAGATTCGAAAACTCAGAGAAAACAGAAAATTTTGTGAGTGGTCAGTGAAATTCAGAGTTGCTTAATAAAGAAGAAGAAAAAGGGGGAAATAAAGAGGCATGATTTGTACCGCCTGATGCGATGAGAATCAATAGTCTGATCTTGGTACAATAATCATGCCCGTTCGCTGCATTTCCTACTCGCATGATCAAAGGTTGTGATTTTAGGGATTAATCGGTGTAATTGAATTACCTGAATTGTCCCCCCAAAATTCATGCATATCTTGTGAAGCCTTTTCCCGTACAAGTTGTTAGAGAAAAAGAATCATTGATAAACCAAAGAGATATTAGTCTACAAAAAGGAAATAAATAAAGTTAAAAGAAAAATAACGAAAATAAAATATAAATCTAATAAAAAAATTAAAGAGAATTTCAGAAAAAATCGACCAATTTAATGGTCTCAATATTCCTAGGATCAAAGACACTAAAATAGAGTTTTAATCGTAGTTTTCCTGGGTGCAATTTCAGTCTAGACATGAATAGCAAAACTAGTTGTCCGACTTCAAATTGTCGCTGCAAAATAAATTTATCATGCAAACACTTTCTCTTGTCCTTGTAAATAGAGGCATTTTCATATGCATTACGATGAATTTCTTATAATTCAGTAATGTCTAACAACGGCTTCTTCCCCGCTACCTCATAATCAATATTGACTTGCTTGAGAGCCCACAAAGCCTTGTGTTCAAGCTCCACATGCAAATGATAAGATTTTCCAAAAATAAGTTGATACAACGAAATTCCCAATGTAGTTTTATATGCAGTACAGATAGCCTAGAATGCATCATCTAAGCGAGAGGACCAATCTTTCCTAGAGGTATTAACCACTTTTTCCAAAATGTTTTTAATTGCCTGATTAGAAATCTATGCTTGTCCATTGGACTAGGGATGATACATTGCGGCCAATCTATGGTTTACTCTATAGCGTTTCAATGCAGTAGACACCTGGCTGTAGTGAAAATGCTTTTTCTAATCGCTAATCAATGCTCTTGGTGTTCTGAACCGAGTAAGTATATGGTTGTGAAAGAACTTCAAAACCATTTTGCATCATCTTTAGGTACTATAGCGGCCTCTATCCACTTTGAAATATAATCCACAACTACCAAAATATATAAGTTGGTGATCGGCTATGAAACGTCATAGCAATAGAGCAAGCTGTAACAAAGAAGTCGCCACCAGTCCCTTTTATTGTATTAGGTGAACCGAAAACCTAAAAGCAAACCAGAGATTACGAAATCTCAAGGGTTCGGGAGCAAGATTACGTGTGGAGAAGGATTAGCACCCCCATCACGCCCGTAGAACAACGCTTACTTTATCACTAATATTTTCCTTATAACCCGGATGAATGTGTGCAAAAATATATCTCTTTTTAAATGACGTTTTATGATTTTTTAAATTTTTATGGATGGTTTAAATGTTCAAAGTTAATTATTACTTTTAGAAGCATGCATTTAAAGAAACTAATCCTAAAAGGCTCTATCTAAATGCTTACATTTTACAAAGAAGAATTATTTACTTTTCCAACTTTCCAAGTTAGTTTTTATTTACCATTCTTTACAATTAAAGTAAGGTGAAAAATATTTAAGTTATCTATTATTAAGATGTACATTATTTTAGGAATCCAAATCTAGATATTTAATTAAACCTATTATGGTAAACTAAAAAAAACCTAAGCTACTAATTAAAGAAACTAACCTATAAAGTTTTCATGTTAAATATTTGATAGCTTTTCCCTGTTTTTTTAAAAAAAACATTAATTGTTAAGAGATCCATTTACCTTAATATCTTACCGAGTTAAATTACATGATGATGAACAGATCATAGGACATGGCGAATATGCACAAATCAAATGTTGAAATAAAATGCATAAAAAATTAAGAAATAAAAAAATATTAGAGTAAAGAAATTGCAAATAGTGAGATCAAAGCAAGAGCTTGTCAACATGGGGTATAGGCTGGTGACGTCACTGCTGGTCGCCAGCTATTGCCATTGCCGACTACTACACAACGGTGACCATAGCGTGCCAGCAGTATGCCACTGTGGCTGCTGTTGCTCTGGTGGTGATGCTGGTCCTCCCTTTGGGCAACAAGTAACTCTCCACAAGCTTCATTAGTGAGGACTCGTACCCTTTTTTCCTTATTTGGGATCGAATAACCAAGAAAAAAGAGAATAAAATATTAAAATAGAAAAAAAAACTAAATTTGAGTAAAATACCTCAAAGAAATTGCTTATATTGCTATTCAATTTTTGTGTTACAAAGAATGAATCTTGTTTGTGTGGTTGTGAATGTGAATGCTTGGCCTTTTTATAGCCAATTACAAGGTTATAAAGGGGAAAATAAAAATAAAACCCTAATAAAATCTTAGTAAAACCCTAGTATCTACATGATTTTACTGCCTAATTTGCTTGATATGAATAAAAGGAGTGTTGCACAAGAAAAACTAGGTTTTGTCACATATGAGGGCCTAATGCACATGGATTTTTATAACTTTTGCATTTTACACATATTTTTTGGGCTTTTGTATCGTATATACATGGGCGGATAAAGTAAGTGATTACAGTTGCCCCCTTGCTCATTCTGGTGAAACGGGAATAGGGCAAAGAACAAAAGGTACAATTTTTATCTGACCAAACTGTATGTTGAGCACCACTTCTTCTCTCTTGAGGCAATGACTAAAAAATTTGTCTCTCGTCCCTATAGACACTAAGTCAGTAATGTAATTGGCTTCTTTAGAATGGCAATATGACCCTCGTTCCTACAGAAACCAAGTCGGTATGGTGACTTTCTCTCTTGCAGGCACTGAATCGGTAAGGAGACTCTCGCCCCTACGGGCACTGAACTGGTAAGGTGACTCTCGCCCCTATGGGCACTGAATCGGTTAAGTGATTCTCGCCCATGCGGGCACTAAATCGATAAGGGTGACTCTCGTCTGCGGGCACTAAATCGAAAAGGGTGACTCTCGTCCCTACAGACATTGAATCAAAAAGGGTGACTCTTGCCCCTACAAGCACTGAATCGAAAAGGGTGACTCTCGCCCAAGCGAGCACTAAATCAAAATGGGTGACTCTCGCCCCTACGGGCACTGAATCAAAAAGGGCCACTCTTGCCCCTGTGGGCACTAAATTGAAAAGGGTGACTCTCGCCCCTACACACACTGAACCAGAAATGGTGACTCTCACCCCTGCAGGCACTGAATCGGTAAGGTGACTCTCGCCCCTACGGGAATTGAATTGAAAAGGTTTCATTCTCCATGAGCCTAAACGAATAGGCTATAAAGGTTTCCATTCTCCATGAGCCTGAACAAATAGGCTATAAGGGTTTCCATTCTCCAAGAGCCTGAACGGATAGGCTATTGTTGAAAAATAAGGTTTCCATTCTCTATGGGCCTGAACGGATAGGATATTGTTGAAAATAAGGTTCTCGTTCTCCATGAGCCTGAACGGATAGGCTTCAAATAAAAAAATGATGTACTTCTTCTAAAGATGGTAAAAAATATGGTTTGCTCCATCAAAGTGATGTGGGGGTATCTTTCCCCTGAAGCGACATGGTACATTGTTCATATTGCTCCTATTGAAAGTGATATGAAGCGGCATAGGGTATCTTACGCCTATGACCTCCTTTAGAAAACGGTGCAAGGTGTCTTGCTCCTGAAGCGGTATAGGGTGTCTTGCGCCTATGGCCTATTCTATAAAATGGCATGTTTCTTAAATCTCGTTCAACTCATTCTATTTGAGTTCTGCCTTCTGAGAAGTCAACTCAATCTTCATATCCCAACAAGTTATTGCCCCAGAACTTTGAACATTTCAAGCTTTTCATTACTCAAGTTGCTTTCTACTTTACATCTTGTTTGTTCGCATGTGAGCTCATCTTGTCATTCCATGGGTAATGATGCCTCACTACTAAAGGCTCTAAGAGGAACCCCTTCTGACCTCTTTAATCTGGCTGGACTTAGATATCCTATCATGGCTTGCTTGTGGAGGAAATCTCTGCCCCACTCTTGTATTTCTGAGATCTTTCAAACGTGAGCTTTTCTTCTACACTCGTGCCCCTTATGCAAGGTAATGCCCATTCAACTTTGGGTTCAGCTATCTTTAACGTGATCGAGTTATCTCTTGATTTAGTTCATGATTGCTGCACCAATTCTTAATATCCATTTTGTAACACCCCTTTTCGGTCTGGTAGAAATCCGGTCGAAAAGCATTATTGGAAAACAATACAGTGAACGGTACAATGATTTCATTCAAAATTCAATGTTAGGCTATGCAGTATGATGCCATGGCTACAATCTAGATCAATGAATTGATATGGAACGATATTAATCGGATTTAGGACCAATTTTAAACTTTAGCCACCTTTAGGGACTAAACTACAATTTCTAAAAATCAGGGATCCTTATTAGAATTTAACCATGCAACAATGAAATTCAATCCATAACTAACCACCATGCAAAATTTCATGTTAATCTAATGTCATTTACCCATCCAATTAGACTTACCAAGTTTCAGTGATCAATATGCAAAGTTTCAATACTGTGCTCAATGACTTATGACATAATTAACTGCTCCCGTACCGAAACACCATAGACCATATCGGTATGATGCAGGTGGATTATGAAATCCAGACTTCATTGCCCAAACTTGTTTCGATACAGTCGATGACTGTAACGATATAGCGTGCAAGGTTGATAACCCAGCTCCCAACAACCCCAAAAACTCGTTTCGATATAGCTCAAGCCGTACCGGTACCCGTTGACCTTCATTAACCCATTTCGATACGCCCATAGGGTCGTATTGATGCGATTAAAATCTTAAATGCTTTTGAGAGTTTCCATACCGAAACACCTTTAGGTCGTTTCGGTACGCCTAGATTGACCTGGGCTTTGACTGACCAAATATGCACAGCCGTACCGAAATAGGTGAACCCATATCGGTACGGCCTGCACTGTAATGACAGATTTTATCTGGTGTTTAGCCAATTTAACCTGTTGAACGATGTCCAAATCCAATGTAATTTTACCAGCAAGATTTAATCACTATAATCTACCGTCATGCCAAATTTTAGAGCCATATGAATCTATTTATTAGGTTTTCACCTTTTAGTGCCCAATATGCCATTTTAACCACTTTTAAGCAAAACCAAAAAGCCAAAATAAGCCTTAAACATTAATACAATGCAAGCATGAACACACCAAAATGGGCATATATGACTAGTCTAGCTACCTTGCCACCATCCTAGGAGTTCATAGAGACAAAATACATTTCTTTGGCCTTGATTGTGACTTGTCAAACTCTTCAAATGCTCCGATCTTCAACTACAAATCTCTTAACCTAAAATGTATGACATGAAATGCATTAGGCATACTTTGCCTAGTGAGGTAGTCTAAAACAATAGCAATAGCAATGGTAGGCATTTCAAGTCATGTATAGGAAATAACAATGCAATAACACAATGTTAACAATGCATGATCATGTTCAATAACAATAAGTCCATATTTCATTATTAATCCTTGGATCGATTCGGGATAGTGGCTACGCGAATTCTTACGCATCACCAAATCAATGAATGGTCTAGTCCCTCCGCCTCGCCAATATGACCAATAACACAAACATCCCTCCGCCTCGCCATAATAAAGGTTGTAGCCCAAGGACTGTAGTCCACCCGTACACTGAGCTCATGAATTCTCTGGCATGCCAATTGTATCCAATGTCTTTTTGAATCCAAAGTCTGGTAACAATATCAATGATTGGTGTTCAGTAACAACAACAATGTTCAATATTCCTATCAATAAGCAATTATTTGATATCAATGTTCAATAACAATATCAATAACAATGTCAGTGCTTAATAATCTCAATGGCAATGACAATGATCGATGCCTCATTTATGATATTTTAATAACAATAACTATATCAATAACAATGCGCAATGAGAATAACAATGACGATAGCAATGACTCTGCTCTATGATCAATGTTCTATGTTTCTATAATTCAATGATGATGATAATAACGAAATCGATAGTGAAGTCCAATAACAATGTCGATGCTCAATAATCTATAGTATACTTACCGATGCTTACCAATAGCACCCTCAAAGTGATTCGATGCAATATTTCTTAACAATGATGTTAGAAATACAATAATCAATGACAATGGGATTGGGAAAGGTACCTAGCCTATCCGAAGACTCCGACTACAATCACCTTGATAATCTGATGCTCCTACGCCTCTCGGATGATAATTCCTCTGTTCCTAACTTTCGTCGGTGATGGTGGATGATCTCTATCCAATTCTTGATCTAGGTTAAACAATAGGAATCAGTTAGAATCGATAATATAATATCAAAATCAATATAACGGTATCAAAATCAATATCAAAGCTTAAAATAGCCATTTAGCTATCAATTCCCATGGATAGTCAAAACCCTAACTTGAGATTACACTCAATTTATCCATGGATTTCAACAATAAATTAAGGATCCTAGCTTACCCGATCGATAGCAATGATTCAATATCGATAAACTGAAGAAATCTTAAGCTTTTCCAACCTCAACAATGGAGGTGCTTGCTTGGAGGTAGGAGATGAGATAGAGGTGCTTGCTTCCTCATAACCCGAGTAAGCTTTCTAATCCTTCCTTTCTTTTATATATTATAACCTTAAGATTTCCTTAAGGTGAAGGAATCTATTTCTAATCACCCACGCATGTGGTGATTTTAATTGAGAAGGACTAATTGCAAGGTTAGTCCCTCAACGCTCGATACTCTAAACTTGTACCTATAAACCTTCAATTTCTATAGTTTAGTCACTAAAAGATTTTCGATAATTTCAATAAGGTCCATAATCAATAATTTGACTCAATTGGATTCCAATATCGATACAATTGACCTTGCGGTCAAAGCCAATGCAATATTTAGATCTTTCTGATGTACAGTTTCCGATCACCGGAACCCATTTCCGACTAAGTCAAATTTCGGGATGTTACACATTTTCAGCAACAAATGAATTCTTTCATATTCAACAACGCCTCCTTCACACGAGTGTGAATATTTACTTTTAGATTCCTACAATTGGAAGTCATACCAAGAAATCTTTTGTTTTTTCATGAATCCATGCTAATCTACTTGTAAGATGCTTCTGAATAAACAAAGTAACAACTTGAAATGAGAATTCATGAGAATTTAAAGGAAATTTAAAAAGTCATGGCAAACATGGAAAATGTAAAATCAAGAAACAAAGTCAAATGCCCTCGAATTCATAGCATGAATGATTCATGAGCCCATTGACCGGATAGCGTTCCTAATTTCTACAAATTTAGGTGGCTCTCTTTGACTCACCACTCCCCCAAATTCATTTTCCATGTTTTCTAATCTCAAAAAAACATTAAAAGTTTTGAAGTTCTTAGAAAAAGGATTGTAATGTGGCTAGAGTTCATGGTTACAAAAGAAAGGATATATGGGCGCAAATAAATGTTTGAGGGTGATTAAACCAAGGATCAATTCTTCTTGATAAAGTCCCTGCTTTGTATTGCTTCATTAACTTCCTATTTTCTTTTCCTTTCTGGATTGCTCTAGACTGCCCATTTTTGGGTTTTTACTTTAGAGTTTATCTCATTCTTTTTGCTTCGAGAATCTTCAACTGACACATGGTTCATGCGATGCTTTCTTAAAAACTTGTACTTTTCAACTTGGTGATTCCTCTAATGATGATATTTTCAACATTTTTCTTTCAAATTTTTTTCTTTTTTTTTGGATACCCATCTTAGTCTACATGTTGTTTTACTCATGTTCCTCCTTGCATCCAATGCATTCATTCTTGTTATCTTCATATCATGGTCTGAACTAATCACATTTATCATGAAAATAGACTTTCATCACTTTTCCCCCTAGTGTGGGGAGTGATCCTTGGTTAGGGTTCAATTGAAAGAAAAATATCAGGCTCAAAAAAGGACAACATGGGGTAGTTTTTCCTTTTTTTACGAATGGAAATGGAGGAATGCCAAATCTCCTCTTGTACATGGATATCATTGAAGAAAAGCCGTCCTTAGTTGGTAGATGTTTTAGAGTTATCACTTAATCCAAAGACCTTAAACAACAATGTTTGAGAGGAAAATTTTCTCAAAATTTGTATTTGGGATATTTCCCATTAATCATGAGCACATTTTTGTTTGCCCTCTATCGCGGGATTAGATTCAAGAATCATTCATGCAACCAATAATAGGGGCCATGCAAAAAAGAGAATATAGATATAATGAATAATTTATGAATGAAATGAAAAAAAGGTTTGCCACTTGAAAAATGAAAAATATATATTTTAAACAAGTAAAATAACATAGCCGCCCTTGCAAAAGATCTCTAATGCTCATGGGCAAAAGAAAAAGGATTGGTTCCGAGTATGACTTCGTAATTGTCCTAGAAATAGTAAGAAACTGCTCTACTTGTTCCATTTTCTTTTGAATTCCGCTGAGGGCCTAGTTCTCTCATCAAGGTCCCATTGTTGACGTGCTGGGCTTGCCAATTAAGTCTTCAACTCTTGATGGTTGTCTGTATTCGTAACCATGTATGTATGGTTTGTCGTGCGGCCATAGAAGGGCTCTCTCAAATTCATCGAAGAAAACTCATTTTCCAGCAAAGGTGGCTATACCAAACTGTCTTGTATTGCCATCATATATTGGCGAAAATCCTTGTTAGATATCTAGTCCACGCCTTGCAGCATATTCTAATTTGGGTCCATGTTGGTCATCTTCTTAACCTATTTAGAAGAAGCCCTTGACAGTAGATGAACAACTTCTCGTCTTTGGTAGCACATGATCAAGTGTGCTGAGGGGTAAATGGTCCTATCAATTCCTTATTCTCAATGATCTTCTTATATTCTCTTTAGCCTTGTCTACACCCTCGTTGAATTCGTGAATTTTGAAGTTTCGATTGAACTTCTTATTTTTTACGGGCAGAGAGCTGCAGCTTCACATATTTGGTCACCTCAATGCTCTTGTAGCACTCCTCTTGTTCTTGAATTCCTTCAATGGATCCATAGGTGTTGATCTCTCAATGGTTAACATAAAATTTGAACTATGGAGCTTGGCATTCATTTCTAGAGGGTGTTGATCATTCACTTCAATTGGTGCTATATTTTGAGTCGTTATACCAAACACGAAAAAATTCACAGAGATCAGGCAAAGAAGAAATTGTGGAGCTTCAGTGAGCTTGGATCATATAATCTCAAACGTCAACTCTGGCGATAGGTGGAAGACATCTACTTTGGCCTATCTTATCAAATGGATAAGCAATTTTGAACTTCGCACTAAATCATGCTTTAAATAGAAAAGTTAGCAATGACCCATCTTTCAATCCTAGTTGGCTCCACCAGCTTTTTGTTGTTAAAATTCCAACGCCCGTTCCTTGGAATGAAATCTACGTTGTTACCCGTCCTTGACTTTGTAGGGCATATCCTTCAACTTGGATGACCATAGGTCTGGTCTTCCTAAATTTTCTATTTTGATGAACCAGCTCTTAGCAGAGTTATAAATGGACAATGAGGGACAATGAGCTTCCCCCTTTGTTTTCTGTATTTGCTTGTTTTTATTTCCTTCCCTCTCTATTGTTCAAAAAGAAAAAAAGGTAAGTCTTTTTTTACTAAAATCTTTCCCGTTATACATTCAATCTTCTCTATGCCTTTTGCCTTGAACTTTCAACCAGGGATGCTCTTTGTGAGGTGGTTAGAGCTTTCGTATAGCGTTGCCAGGATAACCAAGATCAAATATCAATTGGGCATTTTGTCTTGCATAGCAAGCCACCAAAATATTGCAGATGTATGTTGTGGCCATAGATGGTCATCTCCGGTGTCTTTGTTTGTCTCATTCTTATTTTTGTTCTACTCACTCAATCTAGTGATCTTGTACTCCTGGTTGGTAGGCCTAATTCTTAAGCACTTCTCTAGCCTTGATCTAGGGAGTGAGGGTCTCCAGCATTGTGATTGGCAAGTAAAGATGCCACTACAGACCAGGTTGAGCTATCGTTGTAGTTGACACATTAATATTGAGTGAAAGGCCTCCTTTAATGGCTTGAATTAAAACATCTACATCTAATGGCACCTCTTCCAATTGTTCTGAAAGATTGGCAAACAAGTAGGTACTCTTGCCTAGTTGCATGATGCCTTAAGCACCTTCAGCGTGAGTTCTCAAATTCCTTTGTTTGAATGGAAATCTTAGTAGCAAGACTCATCTCCACCTTGAACATCTTCAAATGATATCAACGTTTCTTTTAATGTTCATTAGGGCTGCCATCATCATCATGGCTTGCACCGCCATTGATTTTGTTTGTTGTACTTCTCAAGTTCTAAGATCTTGAGTTTTGGAGGAATTACCGGGCCAGGTACTAGGCTCAAACCCTTTTTCTGGATTGGAAACTTCAAATTTTGGACTCCTCCAAAATATGGATTTGAAATATTCCCTTTGAATGAAAATAAGCTACTCCGAGTTTGGTGTTAAAGACCTTAATTGCCATAGCTGCTATCTGGGCATAGTAACTTGCTGAGCTTGTGTAATTTCATCCTTCAAATCTTTCTTTATCTTCAAAGGCCATGATTCTAGTTCGTGCACGAGTACCATAGTTTTTCTGCTTGAGCTCAGTTCACAGATCTTTCCATAATTGCTCCGGATGTGATGCAAATGGAGATGATGATGCGTGTGAGGTATTGATGCAATCAATGGGATACAATGCAAAACAAATAATCAAAGAAATGGGTTAGTAACTAGAATAAGCAACCATAACAAATTAAATCAATGTTTTTTTAAAAACAATAAACCTAACTGCTGCAACAAATAATTTTAATACAACTATATAGGAAAAGACAAACTTAACCATTGCAAAACAAACAAAATAAACGAGTTAGTGCACAAAAATAAAGCAAGAAAAGCGTTAGTACATAACAACAAGGAAATAAAACAAAAATAAATAATAAACAATATAAGAAATGAAACCTGTGGTCTTTTCACATGGCTCTAACAGGGTGGGATTTTTAAAACATACATTCATGCGATTTAAATCTAGAGAAGGTTCTTGAACTATCCCTTTCCCCTACTCCAAGGTGGATAAGATGTTCGATCTTGGCTCATCACATGCTTACAGATCGAACACGGCTCCAGGGGATGCATTTCCGTTATGCTCGTGCGAAGGGTTACTCACGAAAGCATAAGTACTTTGGACCTCAAAGACTTTAACTAGCCCATGCGGAAGGTTACTCATGAAGGCATAACTATTTTCTTCCACTTACGTTTAATAAAGCCCGAGTAAAAGGCTTATGTTATGATGCAAACAGTTTAAAGCACAAAAAAATGCAACGGATTACTAAAGAAAATAATTAGAGATCAAGTAAAAGTTGTGCCTCCTTAAAAATAGTCCCCGGTAGAGTCGCCAAGCTGTAACAACAGAGTTGCCACCAGTCCCTTTTATTGTATTAGGAAAACCATAAACCTAAGAGCAAACTAGAGATTACGAAATCTCAAGGGTTTGGGGGCACGGTTACGTGTAGGGAAGGATTAGCACCCCCATCACTCCCGCAGAACGACGCTTACTTGATCACTAATATTTTTCTTATAACCTGGATGAATGTGTGGAAAGTTAATTATTATTTTTAGAAGCATGCATTTAAAGAAACTAATCCTAAAAGGCTCTATCTAAATGCTTACATTTTACAAAGATGAATTATTTACTTTTTTAACAACTACCTAAAGAGTTTTATTTACAATTTAAGAATTATTTACCTCTTTCTTAAAGAATTACCAAGTTAGTTTTTATTTATCATTCTTTACAATTAAAGTAAGGTGAAGAATATTTAAGTTATCTATTATTAAGATGTACATTATTTTAGGAATCTAAATCTATATATTTAATTAAACCTTGTTATGGGCAACTAAAAAAAATCTAAGTTATTAATTAAAGAAACTAACCTAAAATGTATTCATGTTAAATTATTTGATAGCTTTTCCCCTTTTTTAACAAAAGACATTAATTGTTAAGAGATCCATTTACCATAATATCTTACCGAGTTAAATTACATGATGATGAATAAATCATAAGACATGACGAATATGCACGAATCAAATGTTGAACTAAAATACATAAAAAATTAAGAACTAAAAAAGATTAGAGTAAAGAAATTGCAAATAATGGGATCAAAGCGCGAGCTTGTCAACATGGGGTACGGGCTGGTGATGTTGTCGCTACTGTCGCCGTTGTTGGTCACCAGCTCCTGTTGCCGCTCTCGACTGCTACACAACGTCGACCATTGCGTGCCAGCAGTACACTACCCTGGCTGTTATTGCTCCGGTGGTGATGCTGATCCTCCCTTTGGGCGACAAGGAATTCTCCAGAAGCTTCGATTAGTGAGGACTCGTACCACTTTTCTTCCTTATTCGGGATCGAATGACCAAGAAAACAAAGATAATAAAATAGAAAATTAGAAAAAAACTGAATTTGAGTAAAATACCTCAAAGAAATTGCTTATATTGCTCTTCAATTTCTGTGTTACAAAGAATGAATCTTGTTTGTGTGGTTGTGAATGTGAATTTTTTGCCTTTTTATAGCCAATTACAAGGGTATAAAGGGGGGATAAAACCCTAGTAAAACCCTAGTATCTACATGATTTTCCTGCCTAATTTTCTTGATATAAATAAAAGGAGTGTTGCACAAGCAAAACTAGTGTTTCTCACATATGAGGCCTAATTGGGCCTAATGCACATGGATTTTTCTGCATTTTGCATTTTACACATATTTTTTGGGGGTTTTGTATTGTATATACATGGGCGGATAAAATAAGTGACTACACAAGCGTACATGGTCAGTGCAAGTATATTAGATAGAAGAAAATATGTCGGATATCAATCCCCTAAGGAAAGCAGTTTTAACCCCCTTGACCTGGCCTAGTCGTTAGACTCGAACCAAGGTCACATTACGTTTGCCGAAGCAAACCCAAACGATCTTACTCGAATGAAGGTCCATTTTATTTTCTTTTAACTTGTCTAGATGCATTATTAAGACCTAAGGTGTTTATACAAGCAATGGTTCAATTTTCATTCGATTCGAACATCGATATGCCACTCAAATGCAAATACAAGCACTTTAGGGACCAAAATGTAAATCTGAGTATTTGCAGTGACTTACATAGGTTTCAAATTGCAAATTATTTATTAATCATATTTCATGCTAGTATGTACAATTTCAACTTCAATAGTTAACAATTGAGCATCCAATTTTGTAAATTATGAAATTAAGGACTAAATCATAAAACTGCTAAAATACAGGGACTAACATGTTTATTAAAGATTTTTACATCAATTAGATACATTTAAAACATGCTTGCAAAATCTCAGGTCAAGCGAACATCATTTACGTATTCAATTGATGCAACAACATATGATGACCAAAGTGCAAAGAATCTAAACTTAGTAAAATCCATTAACCGAATTAACCACCAGCCATACCCGTGCACAAGATGCACTAAAATGAATTTTGGGGATTTGAATCCCAACTCGAACTTATCCAAAAACATTCGAGCAACATTGGCATGCTTATAATATTATACCACCATTAAACACATAGGCTCAAATAATTACATATCAATTATTCAACACAATTCATATTTATACAAGTAATCTAGAGGCATGTTTTCCTAACAATATAAAGCATTATCCAAAAGGCACCAAATGGTCAAGACCTCAACATAGGCTATAGATTAATTAAGGAATTTAAAGTATATGACCATATGTGCACTTAGAATCAATCAAACCATTCAATTGCTATTTCAACCATTCTAGATCATTAGATCGTAACCACCAAATAAACGAGGTTAAAACAAAACCAACATCTTAATCAATAAGTACAACCATTATCTAATGTAATACAAAATCAATCAAGTTACCATTTCATAAATAAAACAATCCATCCCAAAGATTAACCCACATTGCCTTATTACAAATAATAATATCTCCATAAACATACTCTTTTAATATGTTTATCTTGAGATCCCACCTTGCCTTGAACCACAACCCCACACTTGCTTTATTTACTACATTGACGAGAGAAAAGAGAGCGTAAGCATATAATGCCTAGTCAATGCGCTCAAAAAGTAAAACATCAATGCATTTTCAAATCAAATTTGATACTAGAAAACCGTATCAAAGCAAGTCAAATTTTCCGTTTCCAAGGCATTTAAATAAAACATGCTTATTCGAAACATATACTTCATGCTTTCATAACAATCTTTTCATTCTCAAGACAATTAAATAAAACATGCTTGATCAATTCATAAGCCTCATATCTTCCGGCATAAACCATGCCTTAAATGTAAAATGAGATATGAGTGTAAAGCCAACACAATTTGTTTACTTCTTTCGAAAACATAACATGCATAACAACTATATGCATCAAAACACTTTTCACAAGTCTTGTGCTTAATCAAACCGAAGCAGTTTCCTGTTTGTTCCCAAAACGTATCATGCCTAACAACCATATGCATCAAAACACTTTTCATATGTCTCATATATCACATATATTGGCAATTATAGTGACCCCAGATAGACTCACCTCTATCCTTGGATAGACTCGCCTCTATCCTCACATTTAAACAGAATGTTAATTAACCACATCGGATACATGAATTTATCTTGATGGACTCACCTCCACCAAAACTTATTTCGGTCAGGAATAGGCTCACCCTTACTCCGTCATGATAGACTCTCTACCACACACTACAAGAAATTTATAATATTGTAACAAAATTATTTATCACTAAAAGTACTAAATTTGTCACGATATATTTATTTTAACAAATTTTGTTTGTTACCATGTTTGTTAGAACAACCCCGTCATGTAAAATATATTTTGACGAAATTGTGTTTGTACCATTTTATACTATTTATCGTAACAATAAAATTTTGTTACTAAAATTTACTTGTCACAACAAAATATTTGTCACAATAAATTAACTATTTCATCACGAGAAGTACGTTTTGTCACAATTAACTTGTATTTTAACATCAAATATGAAAAAATGTTGTGACAAAAATACATATTAAAACAAAAATTAATTTCTCACTGTTTTTATTTTGTCAGTAAATGTGATTTTAGAGACAAAATATTTGTTAGAATAAAAAATTTATTTCATCACAAAAATTAAATTTTGTCACAATTAATTTAAATTTTAAAAACATTTTCGTAACAAAAATACGTATTACAACAAAATTTAATTTCTCACTGACATTATTTTTTCACTAAATATTACTTATAAAGACAAAAATTTATTATATCACAAAAAGTATATTTTGTCGCCATTAACACGAGTCTTAACATAGATTTTTTTTAACAAAAACACAAATTACAAGAAAATTTAATTTCGCACAATTTCGTTATAATAACAAATATTTTTTTGACAAATTTATTTACTCAAAATTGTAAATAGAGACAAAATTCCTTTTTTGTCATAATTTGTTATTAAGACTAAATAAATTTGTAATAATTTGTTATTTTGAAAAAAATATTGTGACTAAATAAATTTTACATAATTTCTTATTTTAACTAAATTTAACAATGCTATTTTGTACAAAATAATCTTTTTCATAATTTTTTATTTAATTAGTTGTCATGATTTATTTTTTATTTAATTAATTGTCATAATTTGTTAATATTATTGTAGACACCAATTTTTATCCGATACTCAAGCCCAAAAGTAAACCAAATTTAAATGACCAAAGTCTAATTACAACCAAAATATTAAAGCCGAATCCATGAGCCCAATTATTACAACCCAAAACTTAAACAAGACCCCAAACTTAAAAAAACCCTAATTATTAAGATTGCCAGGTCTGAGACTCCTTGGATCTCTACTCGTGGGTGAGATCCAAGGGTTTCCAAAAGCTTCATCCGTGAGATCCACATGCTCCCATCGGACGTTCAAACGTCATCCACGTCGTCTCGACGCACTCTCCTAAAACCAACCGTGAATGTTCTCCAATCGGCATCCACTCACTCATTGTCGCACGAAACACGAGAGTTTGTCTCCCACTCACCGTATGCAAACAATAACAGAAATTAGTGGACCAAAAAGAATGAGCTTTTATGTAATATATTTATAAATGGAGAATGAAACGATGTAATACGGGAAGTTTTTATCAATAAGAGAAACAAGCAAAGATTCAAAGGTATATGTTTAGCAGTTATTTTCAACGAATTAAAAATTATAAAAGTAGATAGGAGAAGGGTTTATCGTAGAGAGAGTCAGTCGGTCGGTTGTGGCCGTTCTTGTCTAGAGGCCACTATTGCCGATGAACAATAGTCTTCGGAGTGCAAACCCTATCCATTTAACTCGCGTCATTCAGGGGTTTCACTAATGGAGGAAATACAAAGGTTCTGGGTTTTAAAATATTTGGGTTTCGAGTTTCTTTTTCTCAAATCTACGACTAAGAAAGGATTTTTAGGAGATATAGAGACAAAATCTAAGTTTAGAATGAAAAAAGATTAGTGAGAGGGTAAGATTTGATTTTTTATCGACGCCGGCACGGTAGCAGATGGTGGTTCATGGTTCGGAATTTGGAAAACCCAGTGAACAATGAAGAACACTATTGAGTTTCTTCCTTGAAAATTTCAGAGAAAAAAGTTTTAATTTTACGGTTCAAAGAGGAAAGAAGGATAACTTTATTATTTTTTTATAGTTTGGGAACGGGTTAGGCTTGACCTGCGGCAAGCTCCGCGCTTTGACCCGGGGGGACTCGATCCGTTCTGTATGACACATTTGCCCGTTTGGTGTCTCGATTTTTTAAATGATTCAATTTGGTCGTTTTTATATTTTTGTTACTTTAATTTCAAGCTTTTTAGTATCATTTGAATGCAATTTAATCATGCTTTAATTAATAGTCTAATTTTGATTTGATATGGTATATGTTTAAATTAATTGTCCTAATGACTCAATTATATATATTTAGGATCCACTTACATGGTGTAAAACTCAATTACTTTACACTTTTTTTGGACCGTTGGATGATGGTAATTAATGGCTAAGACTGTTTCCTTCTCTCTCTTTTTCAAGTAATAATCTTCACATTTTTTACTTTTAATCTCATACATCCATTTTACTCATCTAATGGTCATGGATTAGTGTAAAACTAAATAAGTTTTACACCATATAACTGGATCCCATCCTATATATGGGTTAGGATCCATTTACACTGTGTAAAACTCAATTACTTTTACACAGTTTTTGGACCGTTGGATGAGGGTAATAAATGGCTTAGATTATTTCCTTATCTTTTTTTCCAAGTGATAATCTTCACATTTTCTACTGTTAATCTCATCCATCCATTTTACTCATGCAATGGCCATGGATTAGTGTAAAACTAAATGAGTTTTACACCATGTAACTGGATCCCATCCCTATATATATATATTTACATGGTGTAAAACTCAATTACTTTTACACTTTTTTTGGATTGTTGAATGATGGTAATTAATGGCTAAGATTGTTTCCTTATCTTTTTTTTTTTCAAGTGATAATCTTTACATTTTTTACTGTTAATCTCATCCATCCATTTTACTTATCCAATGGCCATGGATTAGTGTAAAACTAAATGAGTTTTACACCATATAACTGGATCTCATCCCATATATATATATATATATAGTATTTCTTTATTTATCAATTTAAAGTTTTTATATATGTAAACTAATTTGATTTCATTTAGTACATAATTCATGTTTGGTAATATTTTAATTCATTGTTTTAATTCATATGATACTTTTTTTACTTATTATATATGTAAATTATTTATTATAATATATCTATATAGATAGGAATACATGTTTTCAACTAGTATAATGATTCTATTAAATAAACTAGTGTATTGATGTTTTCTTACCATATATATGTATATTATCTCATACAATAACTCCTTTGCCACCATCCTAGGACTTCATAGAGACAAAATACATTACTTTGACCTTGATTGTGACTTGTCAAACTCTTCAACTACTTTGATCTTCGACTGCGAACCTCTTAACCTGAAATGCATTAGGCATACTTTGCCTAGTGAGGTAGTCACCACTAAACACTTTATCAATGAAATGCATTCCAAATCATATCTTGACAATAACAATGCAATGAATTAATAGTAGCAATGCAATGATCATGTTCAATAACAATAAGTCCATATTTCAATATTAACCATTGGATCGATTCGGAATAGTGGATACGTGAATTTCTACTTCTCACCAAAACAATGAATAGTTTAGTCCCTCTGCCTCGCCAATATGACCAATAACATATACATCCCTCCGCCTTAACACAATAAAGGCCGTAGCCTAAGGACCGTAGTCCACCCGTACACCGAGCTCATGAATTCTATGGCATGCCAATTGTATCCAATGCTCGTTCGAATCCAAGGTCCGGTGACAATATCGATGATCGATGTTCGGTAACAATAGCAATATTTAATGTTCTTATCAATAAGCAATGAGTCAATGTCAATGTTAAATAGCAATACCAATGACAATGACAATGTCCAATGATTTCAGTGACAATAACAATGATCAATGTTTCGATAACAATAACTATGTCGATATTAATACACCATGACAATAGTTATAGCAATAGAAATGACAATGTTCTATGATCAATGTTCAATGATCCTATGTTTCAATGGCAATAATGATGAAAAAATCGATAACAATGATCGATGACAATGACAATAGCAATAGCAATAGCAATAACTATGCTCTATGTCCAATGTTCCATGCTTCCATTTTTCAATGGCAATATCAATGATCGATATTCAATGCAATAACTCCTTAACTTACCAATAGAATCCACCAAGTGGTTCAATGCAATATTTATTGAAAATATTGTTAGCCATACTATAATCAATGATAATGAAATCGAGAATGACACCTAGCCTAATCCCATGACTCCGACTACACTCACCTCAATAATTCGATGCTCATACGGCTCTCGGATAGAAATTCCCTTGTTCTTAACTTTCGCCGGTGATGATGGATGATCTTTCTCCACTTCTTGAGCTAGGTAAACAATAGGGAATTTGTTAGAATTACCAATACGATATCGAAATCACTATAACGATATCAAAATCAATATTGAAGCTTAAAATAGCTATTAGCTATCAGATTCCATGGATGAACAAAACCCTAGCTTAAGATTAAGCTTGTTTTATCCATGGATTTCAATGATTGTTTGGGGATTATAGCTTACCCGATCGATAGCAAGGTTGCGATAACAATAAACCGAAGAAAACTCAAGCCTCTCTACCCTTAACAATGAAGGTGCTTGCTTGAAGGAAGATGAAGATGAAGGGAGGTGTTTGCCTAATACACAATCTAGTAAGTCTCTTTTGCTCTTTTATTCTTTCATTTATTTCCTAATGCCTTAAGGTTTACTTAAGGTGAAGGAAACTAATTCTGTTCACCCACGTATATGGTGATTTTAATTGAGGAGGGGCTAATCGCAAGGTTAGTCACTCAACTCTCAATTCCTTATACTTGTACCCCCAAACTTTCAATTTCTATAATTTAGTCACTAAACAGATTTTCAATACATTTAATAAGGCCCTTAAACAATAATTTGACACAATTGGAGTCCATCATCAATGCAATTGACCTTGCGGTCAAAGTTAATACAATATTTGGACCTTTCCGATGTAGGGTTTCTGATCACCGGACTCGTTTTCGACTAGACCAGATTTCAGGATGTTACAACTCTCCCCCTTATGAAAAATTCATCCTCGAATTTTACCTGAATCAAAGAGATATGGATATTGCTTTTTCATCAATTCCTCTGGTTCCCAGTTGCTTCTTCCACGGAATGGCTCATCCAGAGCACTTTAACTAAGAGAATAGTCTTTTTACGAAGCCTCTTGACTTCCCTTGCAAGAATCTGAATTGGTTCTTCCTCATAAGACAAGTTTGATTGAATTTCTACATATTCAGGTTCAATGATATGCAAATGGTCAGAACGATACTTTCAGAGCATTGATACATGAAACACATCATGGATCTTACTAAGTTCTGGGGCCAACAACAAGCGATAAGCTACAAGGCCAACTTTCTCCATAACCTTGAAAAGTCTGATAAATTAGGGATCCAACTTCCCTTTTCTTCTAAACCTTAGAACTTTCTTCCATGATAAAACTTTAAGAAAAGCTTTCTCACCAACTTCGTACTGTATATCCCTTCGCTTAAGATCGGTATAGGCCTTCTGTTGGTCAAAGGCAACTTTTAATCGATCATGGATGGTGGTAACCCATTTCTCAGTTTTCTGAAGTAAGTCAGGGCCCAACACCTTGCCTTCACCGAGTTCAGACCAACACAACGGAGCTTTGTAACGTCTGCCATACAATGCTTCATACGGTGTCATCTTGATGGAAGCTTGATAATTTTTGTTGTAGGTAAACTCGATGAGAGGTAGGGATTTCTCCCAAGAGTTTCCAAAATCAATGATGCATGCTCGAAGCATATCCTCCAAAACTCTTTTCGACTGGCCTTCAGGTTGAGGGTGAAAAACAATACTGAGGTTAACTTTGGCACCCAGAGCTCATTGCAACAACTTCCAGAATCGAGATACAAATCGTGGATCTTGGTCGAAAATGATTGATTGAGGCACTCCGTGGAGTCGGATAACTTGATATACAAGTCAGTTAGCTTAGAAAGACTGTAATCCATTTGAACTTGCACGAAATAGGCTGACTTGGTGAAACGGTCTACAATGACCCAAATGGCATCATGTTTAGTAGGAGTTAAAGATAGACCACTAACAAAATCAATAGTGATCTTCTCCCACTTCCATTGCGGCAGATCGATGGGTTGCAATAAGCTGGTAAGAACACGATGTTCAACTTTAACACGTTGACACGTGAGGCACTTGGATACGAATTTAATTATGGCTTGCTTCATGCCTGACCACCAATAAAGCTCCCGTAGGTCCTTGTACATCTTTACTGACCTTGGGTGAACAGAGAAAGAACTCGAATAGGCTTCCTTAAAAATATAAGTACGAAGAGATTCATCATTGGGTACACAGACCCAATCACGAAAATAGAAGAGCCCCTCAAAATTCATTTTGAAGTCGGGGTTATCTTACAGCTTGGAAATGATATCTTAAAGCTTAGGAAATTGTTTTTGCAATGCTTGAATTCTCGATACGATGGTAGACTAAACTTGAAGTTCAGCCATGAGACAACCATGCTTCTGAAGACGGAAGTAAGCATTGATAGCTCGAGGAGATAAAATACAAGGACTTTACAATGAGTCGATACACTAATCAATATATTAGACTCAATGATTAATAACGATACTTACCAGGTAGAGGTTTGCGGATGAGTGCATTAGCTACAACATTAGCCTTGCCTAGATGGTAATCAATAACAAGATCGTAGTCCTTGAGGAGTTCCATCCATCTCTGTTGCCGAAGATTCAACTTCTTCTAGGTTATAAGGTACTTGAGACTCTTATGATCGGTGAAAAGGTAGCATTTCTCTCAATAGAGATAGTGTCTCTAGATTTTCAATGCAAAGACAACTACAGCCAACTCTATGTCATGAGTAGGATAATTCATTTTATGTGACTTTAGTTGCCTCGAAGCATAGGCAATGAATTTTCCTTCTTGCATCAATACACATCCTAACCCAAGATGTGAAACATCACTGTAAACGGTGTAGTCCTTTCCAGACTCGGGTTGGGTTAGGACCAGTGCATAGGTCAACACTTGCTTCAATTGATCAAAGCTTCTCTATTGATCCACAGACCAAACAAACAGAGCATCATTTCTCAAAAACTTAGTTAAAGAAACTACTATCATAGAGAATCCTTTAACGAACCTTCTATAATAGCCAGAGAGACCAAGAAAACTTCTCACCTCACCAATATTCTTCGGTGGGTGCCAATCAACAATGGCTTGGATTTTCTTCGGATCCACCTGCATGCTCGATGGGTGCCAAGAAAGGTAACTTCGATGAGCCAAAATTCACATTTGGAAAACTTAGCAAACAACTGCTTCTCCCGGAGGATCTAAAGTACAATTCAAAGGTAATCTTGATGCTCGACAGGATTCTTAGAATAAATTAGAATGTCATCAATGAATACCACGATGAATTTATCAAGGTAGGGCCTGAAAACCCGATTCATTAGACCCATAAAGGTTGTTGGTGCATTGGTTAGCCCAAAATGCATCACCAAGAATTTGTAGTGTCCGTATCTTGTTCGAAAGGCAGTCCTGGTATATCACATTCATTAACTCTCATCTGATAATACCCAGACCTTAAATTGATCTTGGAAAACACGGAGGCATCCTTAAGCTGATCGAATAGGTCATCTATACTTGGCAAGGGATGCTTATTCTTGATAGTTACCTTGTTCAACTGCCGATAATTGATACACAATCTCATAGAACCATCATTCTTCTTAACAAAAAGAACCAGTGCCCCCAAAGAGAGAAACTCGGTTGAATGAAAACTTTATTCAAAAGGTCTTGAATCTGAGCAAAATCGATACCAAATTTGACTTCACGGGTTGGAGGTAATCCCAGAAGTTCATCAGGAAAAATATCAAGAAATTCACATACGGTGTCAACATCCACAAAATCGGGTTCATCCTTGGCTTACAATGTCAAATCTTGCAATGAATAGTTTCTTGAACTCATTAATACGATACTCTCCTTGCTAAGATCTCAGAGATACAATTTCCTCTTGCTACAATCCACCCACGCTTGAAGCTCACTAAGCCAGTCCAGACCCAGTATAATATCAAACTCATAGATCGGTAGGGCTAATAGATTGGCTACAAAAGGAATCTCTTGGATCACTAAGGGACAATTTTTGCACATGAGATTTATGGTGACACAATCACCCAAAAGATTTGTTATAGAAATCCTCGGTGTTATAGGTTCAAACGATAATCTGTGCCTTTTAACCAACACGATACTTATAAAAGAGTGGGTAGAACTAGGATCAATCAATGTATATAAAGGATATGAATACAATTCAATGGTACATACAATGACATCAGGTTCATCACCTTCTTCCCTGCTCCTCACATGATACATTTGGGCAAGTGCCTTTAATTCTTTCTTGCTTGATGCCTTCCCAAAGCCGCTAGGTCTCCGATGAACCTTGCCTTGACCCTTTACCTTAGAAGGACTGAGTAAAGGTTGCAACGTTAGATAGTATAAAAGTAGACTTGGTTGTATTCAGCGGACAATCACGGATAAAATGGCCTTGCTCGCCACAAAAGAAACAAGCTCCAGTTTATTTATGGCATGGACCTGCTGGATGCCTGTTCTGACAATGGTTACAAATAGGGTGTTATGAACCTCTATTAGAGCATCCAGTGCTCTTAACCGAGGTTGCCTTGGAAAAAGACTGAGTCATAGTCTGAGGCTTCTTAATGTTCCTAGAACAAGATGGCTACGGATAGACATATTGCTTAGAGCCTTGATACTTTCCCTTCTTGTTCCATCTAGGAGGTCGAGAATCATCTCTGGACCTTTTCCCAGCTTTGCCCGACCCAATAGTCTTTTGGACTTTCAACGATGCTTCAGTATCTTTGACTCGGTTCACCAAGTCTTGGAAGTTGGTGATGCCCAGTGTAGTGAACATGGGGCAAAACTCATCTCTTAGCCCGACAATGAACATACAGCACTTTTCTTCCAACTTCTTAATATATTCAGCACCATATCGAAAATACTTGTAGAAATCATGGATGTATTGCTCGATTGGCCGCCCATCTTGCTTGAGGTAGAGGAAGATGCTATGTCTTTCCACGAGATAAAACTCGCTAACGTACTTCTTACAAAACTCTCGAAGAAAGAATTCCCAGGTTACAGTGTCTTCTGTGATCGTAAGGGTAGTAGTCTCCCACCAATGCAAAGCTTCATCGGCTAGTAATACAAGGGCACATTCTAACTTGTGCTCATCTGAACACTACAACTGCTTATTCAATATTCGTAGGGTGTTGTCCAACCAATTTCAGCAATTTTAGGATTGTCATCATCCTGACCAGTGTAAGTTTAAGCCCGGTACTGTGAAAGCTTATCAATAGGGGCTCGAGCATGCTGGACAATTGGTGCGGTAGGCTGCATTGCCGACTCGGCTCTCATCGCAGTTATAAACTGCTTAAACATATCAGCCAAATTTCGATAATATTCACCTTGAGCAGTAGGCACCTCAGGCTCTATGCCCTGTGTATGGACTTCTTATAGATTTGGAGGATCTCCCCTAATTTCCTCGCCATGTTTCGAGTAACCAGTGATAGGCTTATTGATGTGAGCTTCATTAGTTGTAGACATAACTATAAGATAAAGAGAGATTGGATTAGTCGACAAGTTACAATATATACAAAATATAACTCCTAGGTGGCAAAGTAACTCAATAACAATGCAATAGCCTTCAGTTTAGTCCTAGAATTGACTAAACTCTAGCTCTGACACCACAACTGTAACACCTCCTTCCCGGCCTGGTCGGGAACCGAGTCAGAGCATGCTACCGATGAACGATACGGTGATTCGGTGTGATATTTTCAATCAACGATTGTCAGTTAGTCCATGCTATGCTTTTTAAACCTTATTAAACATAAACATTAGCTCAATTTATCCACTAGGAAACAATAATTAATTAATTAGGTTTGATTCTAAACTTCTACAAGTTTTAGGGACTAAATTGTAAATCTGATAATTTAGAGATCCTTAAGTACAATTAACCATACCATAATGAAATTCAAAACAATAATAGTGAGTCTACAAATTTTCATGTTAATCTAATGTTATTTACCCATCAAATTAGATTTACTAAGACTTAGTGACCAATATGTAAACAATACAAAATTGTGTTCAATAGCCCCTAACTGATAAAACGACACCGTACTGAAACGTCTTGAGGCCGTATCGGTACGAGTATCCATGGATTTGACTCCTAAAATGAAACTGTCCAACTTCGTTTCGATATGGTTGAGGACCGTATCGGTACGACATGTAAGGGTGATAACCCAATTCTAGTAACTCAAGAACTCGTATTGATACAGTTCAAGATGTACCGATACCCGTTGACCTTCATTGACCCGTTTTGATATGCCCCTAGGGTCGTATCAATATAATTAAAATCTTAAATGCTTCTGTGAGTTTCTGTATCGAAGCACCTCTAGGCCGTTTTGATACGCCTAGGTTGACCTAAGCTTTGATTGACCAAATATGCACAGCCGTACCGAAACAGGTGAACCTGTATCGGTACGCCCTGTAGTTTAATGGAAGATTTTATTTGGTTTTAGCCAATTTAACATGTTGAACGATGTTCAAATGCAATAAAATTTTACCAGCAATATTTAATCACTATAATCTACTAGTATGTCAAACTTTAGGGCCATTTGAATCTGTTTACTAGGTTTTACCCTTTTAAGGCCAAATATACATTCTTAGCCAATTTTTGACAATGCAAAAAGGTCATTTAGAGCCTTAGTGACTTTTACAAGCCATGCATAATACACACATATCAAAAGAGTCATAAATGACTAGTTCAACTCCTTTGCCACCATCCTAGGAGTTCATTGAGACAAAATACATTACTTTCGCCTTGATTGTGACTTGTCAAACTCTTAAACTACTCCGATCTTCGACTGCAAATCTCTTAACCTGAAATGTATGAAATGAAATGCATTAGGCATACTTTGCCTAGTGAGGTAGTCACCATTAAACACTTTATGAATGAAAAGCATTCCAAATCATATCTTGACAATAAAAATGCAATGAATCAATAGTAGCAATGCAATGATCATGTTCAATAACAATAAGCCCATATTTCAATATTAACCCTTAGATCGATTTGGAATAGTGGATACGTGAATTCCTACTCCTAGCCAAAACAATGAATGGTCTAGTCCATCTGCCTCGCCAATATGACCAATAACACATACATCCCTCCGCCTAGCCACAATAAAGGTCGTAGCCCAAGGACCGTAGTCCACATGTACACGGAGCTTATGAATTCTATACCATGCCAATTGTATCTAATGTCCATTCAAATCCAAGGTCCGGTGACAATATCGATGATCGGTGTTCGGTAACAATAGTAATATTAAATGTTCTTATCAATAAGCAACGATTCAATATCAATGTTCAATAGCAATACCAATGACAATGTCCAATGATTTTAGTGACAATAGCAACGATCAATGTTTCACTTACAATGTTTCGATAACAATAACTATGTTGATATTAATACTCGATGACAATAGTTATAGCAATAGCAATGACAATGTTCTATGATCAATGTTCAATGCTCCTATGTTTCAATGGCAATAACGATGGCGAAAATGATAACAATGATTGATGACAATAAAAATAACGATAACAATAGCAATAACTATGCTCTATGTCCAATATTCCATGCTTCCATTTTTTAATGGCAATATCAATGATCAATATTCAATGCAATAACTTGCCTTAACTTACCAATGGAATCCACCAAGTGGTTCAATGCAATATTTCTTGACAATATTGTTAGCCATGCTTTAAGACTCACCTCAATAATTCGATGCTCATACGGCTCTCGGATAGCAATTTCCTTGTTCCTAACTTTCATCGGTGATGGTGGATGATCTTTCTCCACTTCTCGAGCTAGGTAAACAATAGGGAATTTGTTACAATTACCAATACAATATCGAAATCACTATAATGATATCAAAATCAATATCGAAGCTTAAAAAAGCTATTAGCTATCAAATTCCATGGATGACCAAAACCCTAGCTTAAGATTAAGCTTGTTTTATCCATGGATTTCAATGCTTGTTTGGGAATTATAGCTTACCAAATCGATAGCAAGATTGTGATAACAATAAACCGAAGAAAAATCAAGCTTCTTTACCCTCAACAATAGAGGTGCTTGCTTGAAGGAAGATGTAGATGAAGGGAGGTGCTTGCTTGATACACAATCGGGTAAGTCTCTTTTGCTCATTTATTCTTTCTTTTATTTCCTAATGCCTTAAGTTTTCCTTAAGGTGAAGGAAACTAATTTTGATCATCCACGTATGTGGTGATTGTAATTGAGGAGGGGCTAATCGCAAGGTTAGTCTCTCAACTCTCAATTCCCTATACTTGTACCCCCAAACTTTCAGTTTCTATAATTTAATCACTAAATACATTTTCAATACATTCAATAAGGTCCTTAAACAATAATTTGAACCAATTAGAGTCAATCATCAATTCAATTAACCTTTCGGTTAAAGTTAATACAATATTTAGACTTTTTCGATGTAGTGTTTCTGATCGCTGGAACCCGTTTTCGACTAGACTGGATTTCGGGATGTTACAACAACAACACATCCCTTCTAGAAATATATCTCAATGCTCATAGGCATCCATATACTTTTATAAATATTACATATTAATCCAAAATGATGCATTACCAGTAAGTAAACCAAACCATATTTATCAACCAAAACATGCAAATCAAATCTCATATCAAACCAATATTTCAAGCAAAAATAGGGAAAACTTACTTCCGAGATTAGGTAAGCTTGCTAGGCTATAACCAAACCCCAAACCTTACTTCAAAATTTATTTGAAGAACCAACTCATAATTGCACTCACCAACTTGATATCACTTCAATGCCAACGACTCAACGCCTAACCGAAAAATGCCCGAACACTTGCCATCTGTTGGAAAAATATGATAAAGTGGAAACTTTGAGGCATATTTTTCATGGGTAAAGGTGAATATTCGAATAATGAAATTACAGCTTCATATTCTACTCCATGAGACCTTTACAATGATATCTCATACGTTCAAAACAGGTGAGTGATGAATGAGAAATTGATGCTCAAAGTGGGCTTGTGAATTGAGTTGAGGAAAAGGGAAAAGCTTACATCCCATATTGATGGGTTACCAAGTGCGAGATATGTTTATATACAAGACTCTACTTGGTGGTTATTAAATAACTTAAGTTGATATGATATAGGAAAAGTGAATATCTGGACCGGTCGGGCCCTTCGTGGGCTTGCGGATATTTTAACCCATTACGAGATAATTTTCCTTAAATGTAGCATTTTTAATATCTCAAATAAAAGGATATATGATAAGATATTATCCTTAAATTTGAATATTATTATTTTTGAATATTCTAGAATTAAAAGGATAGATATATGATAAGATATTATCTTTTATTTCAGATATTATTGTAATAATGCTATTTGATAAATGAATTTTTATTTTAAATTAAATTCAGATAATTCACAAGTTTTATTTCCAATGAAACCCATATCTCTATAAATAGCATGCAAACCTACTAGGTTTTACAACTGTAAAAACACATAGATTTTCTACTATTTGTACTATGTGATTTTCTAAAGTGTTTTTGGTGATAAAGGAAGGCAAGATTACAGTTCGTGATCTCCACAGACGTGCTACTATAGTTGATCATCTAGTTGTTGTATCATGGGAGACAAACGACCAACGTATCTTAAGCACCATAGGAGTGACCGAAAATTTGTCTTAAAGAAAACTGTGCCTACACATGCCTCAACTCGTTTCTACTCAATCAAATTACGATTTATTTATTCAATTTTCTATTTTTAATTTCAGATTTATTTGTAGTTAATTATGTTCTGCTTGATCTAATAATATTATCCGTATTTATTTTTACTGTTTTATTATTATTCTTGAATTACTAATGTCATTTTTTTAACGATCTTAAGACATATTCTAAGTTTAATTCAAGGCGAACAGATTATCATGTTTTATACACGACGATGCTTGATCAATTTACATTCGCTTGTAAACCATTGAATTACAAGACGCATTTGGACTATGAGCATGCGGGCGTGGATCGATATGAACTGGGCAAGCAACATGCACCATTCATGGCATTGATTATTCGTAGAAGTAAAACCTTAAATTATGGTAATTCCAAGACCATAAATTATGGTACTTTCATGGTTACGTGTGTGTGTGAATTATTATCTTATAATTGTTTGTCTTTATTAATAATTATAGAATGTTATAATTATTTTGTTTGTGTTTTGGAAACTCTATGAATTATTATTATTATATTAATATGGTTGGAAACTAAGATTTTGTAAACAATTTGTTTTAGGATAATTTCTATTGTTCCTGTAATAACGGGAGTCGCCACCAATCCTTTTTAATTTGGGTGAGATTGGATCACCTGAAAACTCGGCTATTTTAATAAATATGTTTTCGTGTCATTTTATTAAAACAACGAGTTTTGGGTCTGGGAAGCCAGAAAAACAGGTTCGGGAGTCAGTTACGTGTGGAGAAGGATGAGCACCCCACAACACCTAAAATTGGTACCTGGTCGATTACATATTGTCTAAATGATGAAAATTAAGAATTAGAATTTAATTTAAAATTTGATCCCTTAAAATAATTTAAAAGTGTATTTTTTGTGTGAAAGAATTTTACACCCGTACATCAAGGGTATAATTCCCATTAGATTCCCGAATAAAGGGAATCTATTTTGAAAATTATAATTTATAATCAAAAGACAATATTTTATAATAGGGACTAATGGAAAGCCGCACATCTTTCGTACGAGGTACATTTTTTACAATCATCCCTGATAAAAAGAGTCATTTTAATTTAAAATTTGATTAAAAAGTATATAGGACGTGTACGGATATATGCGCATATGTAGATGTATTAATACACATTGAAATATAAACATAGGATAAATAATTATAATAGTAGTAGTAATAGTAATAATAAATTATATAATAATGATAATATATAATATCCTTAGAAATAATAATAATATAGCAATAATAATTAAATATAATATAATAAATAAAAAGTAACAATAGAATATATAATACATAATCGTAATAGTTATAATAACAATAAATAGCAATATAATAATATAACAATAAAGCTAATTAATATAATTAGTGTGATAATGTAAGATTAATAATAATTATGATATTAATGAATAAAAAAATAGAAACTGAAATAGTGGCCAAAATTAAATTAAAATGAAAAAATACAAGGATACAAAGGCAGGAGGACTAGAAATGCAATTTGTCCATTTTATAAAACAAGCACGAATTCTCTATCTGGGTCGAGTCTGTGCACGTATTACACCAGAGCAAAACGACGTCGTTTTGCGTTGGGGATAAATACCCGTTTTTGCCCAAAAAATCATTCTTTCCCTTGTATTACAAAAAAATCTTTGAATCTCTCAAATTCTCTCTTTCCCTCCCTTTGACCGAACCCAACGTCGCCTGGTCGACCACCGTGTGCCGCCATTCGTCGGCGACGGAAACCGCCGTGAACGGCAGCTGGAGAGTATGAAAAGGGGTATTTTTGTTCGGTTTCGGTTCCTAATCACTAATCTGGGGTCTGATTTTCCTAAATTCGTTTCTATGTAAGTAGATCTAAGATAAACCGAAGAGTTTTTTTTACCTTTGATTTTATTTGTTTTTTGTTCTTTGGTTCTCGATTTTTTTGATTCTAATCCCACCCTTTTTTCTCTAATCTGTTATCTCTTTTCTTGTTCGAATTTGATCTCTTCCTCCACATTGTTGCAGGTTGCAGATTTATAGAGGAGAGTGGGCGGGCGTCGTCCTGCCACGTACCAAGATGATGAGGACGATGGCTTTTAAGGGCGGTGGCAGCAGGTGATAATGAGCTTTGGACGGTGGTGACAGAGATATGAGTATTTGGATTAATTGTTTAGGATTTGATTGAGGGTATTTGGGGTTTCGGTTAGTGTTTAGATTGGTTTTGGGTTAGAAAAAAATGACGATGAGATTGTTGAAGGTGGCGATGAACGACTTGGTGTCGAGCGATAGCGGCAATTGAAGATGATGGAGGCAGCGGCGGCGGCTATGGTTAAGTGGAGGCGGCTGAGTGTAGTTAGGGTTAGGGTTAGGGTTAGCTTAGGTTTATTAGGGTTTTTTGGTTAGATTGGGTTAATGGGTTATTGGGTCTGGTGTAATTATCATTGGGTTTGGTGGATATTTAAAATGGGTTAATGGTTTTGTAATATTATTTGGTTAAGCCCAAACAAAAATGGGCACCTACAGCTGCTTCTCTTTACTTATTGTTGTGCAAGGACAATAGAGCAAAGACAAAACAATGACCATTTTTGTCTGGTCAGGTCAAGGCTCATTTCTCTGGCCACTGTTCCTTCTTGAGCTTTCACTTGATTTACTCGGTAGCTCTTGTAGGTAAAATCTGGGATATCCGTTGGAGAGGCAAAATCTAGGGAAATTTTAGCCTAGTTGCTACATTGACGAAGAGGCAAGGTTTACAAAACTTGATCCAGCTGCAACACTAACGAAGAGGTAGGATCGGATGATGAAGGTTCTAACATTTGATCTGGCTACAACACCGATGGGGAGACACGATCGAGTGATGAAGGCTCTGACATGTGATCCAGTTGCAACACTGACGAAGAGACAGGATCAGAGGATAAAGGTTATGATATTTGATCCAGCTGCAACACCGACGAAGAAACAAGACCGGATAGATTTTTCTTTTCTTTTCTTTTCTCTTTTCTTTTTTTATTTTCTCTTTTTTATTCTTTTTCTTTTCTTCTTCTTCTTTTTTCACCTTCTTTTTTTTTCTCTCTTTTTTAAAATTGAAAGGGTTGATGATAAGGTGGTTCATCTACTCTGCCCAATCTTGAAGAAGTAGAATCTATAAATTTGGGTGATCTGCTCCAGCACTGACTGGGACGCAAAATATTAAAAGAGGTTGATACACTACAACACCGACGAAGAGGCAGGATCTGGAGAAATTTTTGATTAAGCTACAACTCTGACAAAGTGATATGATATGAGAATTTGATTCTGATCAAGCTACAACTCTGACGAAGAGGCATGATCTGAAAGTTTGATCCGCTACAACACTGACAAAGAGGCAAGATCTGAAAGTTCGATTCTAATCAAGCTACAATTCTTACGTAGAGGCATGATCTGAGAGTTTGATCCGCTACAACACCGACGAAGAGGCATGATCTAAAAGTTCAATTTTGATCAAGCTACAATTTTGACGTAGAGGCATGATCGGAATTTTTGCACATTTGGTCTAGCTACAATACTAACGAAGAGGCAAGACCAGGATTCGATTTTTGATTTTTCCTTTGATTTTTTCTTTTATGTTTTTCTTTGCTTTTTCCTTTTGGTTTTTTGTTTGATTTTTTGATTTTTTATTTGGAAACTAGCTATGATTCTAAGGTGATATCCGAAAAGAGTTTGGTCTAGCTACAACACTGACGAAGAGGCAAGACCTGAAAAGAGTTTGATCCATTGCACCATTGACGGGGAGACTAGACTGGGAAGAAGTTTGATCTGCTACACCGCTGGCGGAGAGACGAGATTTGGAAGAAGTTTGATCTACTACACCACTGACAGAGAGGCAAGATCTAGGAGAATTTTGATCTACTACAACTCTTGTTATGTGTGAGATAGAAACGAAACAAGTTGGTTGATCCCCCGAGGGTTTTAACATCACTTTCGAGGGTGATGTCCCGAAGGTCCTAGAATTACTCCTGAAAGTGACGTCCTGAGGATCTTGAATTCATGTCTTCTTCTGATTTTGCTTTCTTTGGTAGCTTGTTCTCTCTTTGGTTGATATTCTTGTCTTCGCTTCTTTAGGGAAATAGAACTTGGTCGATCGATCTACTTCACAATTCTTTCAGGAAGATGAGACATGTCAAAGTTAAAAAAATGCCTAGTCAAAGTGAGTGATAAACTGACTACTCTATAATAAAATTGAAAGATTTGATCTAATTGATTCTTTGTGTCGAGGATGTTGGATCTTCTTAACGATTGTCTGTTCATTCTTGGTTGAAGGCACCAGACAAATATTTGCACTTTTTTTGGAATTTGTTGACAACTATATGCTCCTTGTTTGAGAATATTAAAGCTGTAAATTTTGGTCCTTTAAAAAAAGATTGAGTACCTTTAAGAAAAGATATGATTGATTTAAGAAGATATCTTTTGAAAAATATTTGACTAAGAAATTTTATTTTCAGAAAAAAGAGTATCCTTATGAAAGGATTAAATTAAGACATTCATGTTTTGAGGAAAATAGAATGATAAAATTAAGGAATTAAGAAATTATTGTTTTAAGAAAAAATTTCCTTATGAAAGGACGGGGTTAAGGAACTCCTGTTTTTTTGAGGAAAATGTCCTTATAGAAGAACGAAGTTAAGAAACTCCTTTTTTTGAGAAAAATATCCTTATGGAAGGACAGATTTAAGAAAATCCTATTTTTGAGAAAAATGTATGGAAGGACGAAGTTAAGAAACTTCTATTTTTGAGAAAATGTGCTTATGGGAGGACGGAGTTAAGAAACTCCTATTTTTGGGGAAAATGTCCTTATGGAAGAACGTTATTTCAGAAAATTGCTTAGAGTGAAAAACGCAAAGTTAGTTTTCGGTAATGTATTTATGCAAGTGACATATATGTGCATGTTTTTGTGATGATGCGGGGATGCATGAAATTCTTGTCGGAATCTTCAAGTTATCAGTGCTAGATGTCATGATGTATGGACATGCTTGATGGTGCAACAATGCCTATGCTTTCATGTATGCCCTCAGGATGGATGGAGATGCGTGTGATACTTGCGAAAGTCGTTTTCTTCTGGCCCAACTTGATCTTCTAATCCATTCTTGTTCCAAATATGCCCAACAAAAATTTCATTGTTCTCATTCTAAATTCAAATTTTTGAGCTGAATGATCTTGACGTCATTTCTTTTCTTCTTCTCAAGGGAAATTGAATTTATCATTGGTCAAGTATTCTCAAGTCTGTTTTGATGCCCCACTTAATCTTGGGCTCAGACATCATTTTTATTGGATACTTTGAAGGATTCAAACTTTTGATATGATAGACACCTGCCATAGGTCCTTGTACTTTAAATCTCTATAAAGAGTAATGCAAGAAATCTTTTGTTTCTTAACCATGCAAGATGATTATATGAATGAGCAAAGAATATTATTTTTCTAAGATATGATTTTTCAAAAATATGGGTCCCTATATCTGTTTATGTATATACATATATGTATGGAACAATCATGACATATGAATAAGTTAAATTTTAAGAAAATTTGTAGAAATGCATCGTTCATTAAAACAAACACACACATGCCCTTACAAATGATTCCCTATTGCCTTCAGGCCTAGGCAAAAGGTTCGTTCCAAGCGTTACTCAAAGAGAGATTTAAAGGACAAAGTTGTATTAAAAAGTTGTCTACAAATCAAACGGATCTGACACTATCTCATTGTCAATTTGTCTCAGGGACTCCATTCCTGAATTTTAAAGTGTCATTTTCAATCAGAATTTGCACCTTTTTCCTCAGAGCTCCACAATTCTTGGTAGTGTGGTGCTTCCTAGATGATAATCACACACAACATTAACATCATAGCCTTCTGGGTAAGGAGGTTCTTTGGGCTTAGACTGAATTGGGGCTAACAAAAGTAGGCGTTATCTCCCTTTCAAGTAGAGGCGGTTGTACTTGCGCTGCAACATCCCTCCATCTTTGTACATATTGCCTGAAGCTCTCGTTGGGCCTCTTCTTCATGTTTGTAATGTTAAACGGTCTGGCTCAATGTCTGTTATATGTTTGTACTACCCTGTGAAGGCTTTAGCCAGATCCTTCTATGATTGTATCTTGTCCTAGCTAAGCTGATTGTACCACCTGGCAACAGACCCTTTTAAACTGTCTAGAAAATGGTGAATTAAAAGCTTGTCATTATCAACATGCCCCATCATCTTTCGGCAGAACATGGTGAGGTGATCAGATGGAGAGCTCGTTCCATTGAACTTTTCAAACTCTAGCATTTTGAACTTTGGAGGTAACACCAGATTAGGGACCGAACTCAATTTTCTTGCATCAATCTCGTAGAATGCGTCTAACCTTTCTACAATTTTAAACTTTTCATCTAGTCACTGGCACCAATCTTCAAACTTTTTAGGTAGTTCAATATTTACTTTAGCCACCTCATTAAGATCAGGGACAGTGTGCTCACGAGGGTTAATATGCAATGAAGATCTAGCCTGAAGACCTTGTTACTTTTCAACCGAAGACGAAACTTACAGATGTGTCTTGTCAAAAGGACTTTTTTGACTTTTGTAGAGCACTAAAGTCAATGGCCAATCCTTTTCCCCTTTCAGGATCTTTGCCTGCCAACATCGCAGCTATCTTGGCCAGAGGATCCTCATGTGACTGTGAGATGTGGTCGCGAGTTGCTTGCTGCACCTTTTCCAGGCTTTGCTCTATGACATTGTTTATATCTTCATATGTTTTTTCAACCTTTTCCAAACGGCCATACATTCCTTTAGCCTTGCTTCGAATAAAAAGCCAATGTTGACTCGACTAGATCAAATGCCCCAAAATCACTACGATCGTCGTTCTCTCAGAATTAAAAGCTCGACCAAGAAATGATCATGCAATATGATGTGATATAAATTAATGCAAGATGAGATGTTAATGCAAGGCAAAAATAGAATAAAGCAAGTTAGTACAGATTAAATAATCAATAATTTATTGCAAAAAATTAAAAAGGTATAGAAGCTATAAGTAGACATGCTTTCCTTGAATAAGAGAAATCCTACTTAATCAAGCTTTCTACCCACATGTGTTGAAAAATAGGTGGATCCTACCTGAACATGCTTTTCTACCCGCATACTTATTTTAAATAATTAAACATATCAGAATATTGCGAAAAAATAAATAATGCTGAAATTAAAAAGCATAATTGAAAGAAATTAAATAAAACTCAATCTATCTATAAAATGCACTTATTGGGTAACTCTCTAGACTTTCGTTCTGGCTGTAGACAAGGTAGGCTGCTATGGTTCACTACATGCAGTTTAGGTTCTAACGTAATGGTACCCAAACTGTCTTTAGGACATCAATTCAGGAGGATACATTTCCCTAGGTATGTGCGGAGATGAAGATCTCACGGAGACAAAGGTACATATGTATCCCAAAATTGATCCACTATCCTGCACGGAGGCGACACCTCACAAAGGAGTAGCTTCTCACTCCCACTTAAAAGGGAAGGAGCTCGGGTGTAGAGCTCATGATACGTGAGACTAGGGAAACATAATTTTAGAAAAACCTTTTTTGTGAAAAATGTTTGGAAGGAAAAGGGATCACAAAATAAATTAAATCAAATTTATAGTTTCCACTCAATTAGGACAAAAAGTAATCGATCAGTGGCTCAAATCTCAGAAAAAAGAAAGGTATTTCCTAGCGGAGTCGCCAAGCTGTAACAACGGGAGTCGCCACATATCTTTTTTAATTTAGGTGAGATTGGATCGCCTAAAACTCAGCTATTTTAATAAACTTATTTTTGTGTCGTTTTATTAAAATAATGAGTTTTGGGTTTACGAAACCAGAAAAATAGGTACGGGACTTAGTTACGTGTGGGGAAGGATGAGTACCCCCACAACGCCCAAAATCGGTACCCGGTCGATTACATATTGTCTAAATGATGGAAATTAAGAATTTGAATTTAATTTAAAATTTGTGATTCCTTAAAATATTTGAAAAAAGTATTTTTTGTGTGAAAGGATTTTACACCCCTACACCCGGGGCATAATTCCCATTAGATTCCTAAATGAAGGGAATCTATTTTGAAAATTATAATTTATAATCAAAAGATGACATTTTATAATAGGGACTAACGGAAAGCGGCACCTCTTACGTACGAGGTACGTTTTTCACAATCGTCCCCGATAAAAAGAGTCATTTTAATTTAAAATTTGATTAAAAAGTATATAGGACGTGTACGGATATATATACATATGTAGATGTATTAATACACATATTGAAATATAAACATAGGATAAATAATTATAATAGTAGTAGTAATAGTAATAATAAATTATATAATAATGATAATATATAATATCCTTAGCAATAATAATTAAATATAATATAATAAATAAAAAGTAACAATATAATATATAATACATAATCGTAATAGTGATAATAATAATAATAAATAGCAATATAATAATATAATAATAATATAATAAATCTAATTAATATAATTAGTGTGATAATGTAAGATTAATAATAATTATGATATTAATGAATAAATAAATAAAAAATAGAAATTGAAATAGTGGCCGAAATTAAATAAAACGAGAATTAGAACTCAAAATTATAATTAGTGTGATAATGTAAGATTAATAATAATTATGATATTAATGAATAAATAAATAAAAAAAATAGAAATTGAAATAGTGGCTGAAATTAAATAAAACGAGAATTAAAATTCAAAATTATAAGGATACAAAGGCGGGAGGACAAGAAGTGCAATTTGCCCATTTCATAAAAAGCACGGATCCTCTATCCAGGTCGGGTCTTTGCGAGGGTTACACCAGGGCAAAACGACGTCGTTTTACGCTGGGGATAAATACCTGTTTTGCCCAAAAAATCATTCTTCCCCTCGGATTACAAAAAAAAACTTAGACTCTCTCAAACTCCCTCTTCCCTTCCCTTTGTCCGAACCCAATGCCGCCTGGTCAGCCATCGTGTGCTATCGTTCGCCGGTGACGAAAAACCACATCGAACGACAGTCGGAGAGCATGCAAATGGGTATTTGCGTTTGGTTTCGGTTCCTAATCACTAATCCAGGGTTCGATTTTCCTAAATCCATTTCTATGTAAGCAGATCTAAGATAAACCGAAGAGTTTTTTTTACCTTCGATTTTATTTGTTTTTCGTTCTTTGGTTCTCAATTTTTTTGATTCTAATCCCACCTTTTTTCTCTAATATGGTCTTTTTTTTCTTGTTCAAATTCGATCTCTTCCTCCACGTTGTTGCAGGTCACAGATTTATAGAGGGGAGTGGCGGTCGTCATCCTGCCACATAGCAAGATGGAGAGGACGATGGCTTTTAAGGGCGATAGCAGTATGTGATAATGAGTTTTGGGCGGTGGTGGTAGAGATATGATTATTTGGGTTAATTTTTTAGGATTTGATTGGCGGTATTTGGGGTTTCAGTTAGTGTTTAGATTGGTTTTGGGTTAGATAAAAACGATGACGAGATTGTTGCCGTCGGCGAGGGACAACTTGGTGTCGAGCGGCGGCGGCGATTGAAGGTGATAGAGGCGGTAACGACAGCTAGGGTTGAGTGGCGGCAGCTGGGTGTAGTTAGGGTTAGGGCTAGCTTAGGTTTGTTAGGGTTTTTTGGTTAGATTGGGTTAATAGGTTATTGGGCCTGGTGTTATTACCATTGTGTTTGGTGGATATTTAAAATGGGTTAATGGTTTTGTAATATTATTTGATTAAGCCCAAACAAAAAGGGGCATCTATAGCTCCAACGAGTTTACTGGATCTTCTTTTCCAAACAAGAATCAATGAAATTGTTATTGGTTAGTAAGTCGAGATCTCGTAAATAATTCATTTCGGGATTTAATTCCTGTTGTTTCAACGAATTTACTTGATCTTTTTCTCAATGAAAAGACAATTTGAATAAATCTGGTTTATTCAAATTTTTGTGTGGACAAATCTGTTTTAATAGAAATTGTCATCGAAAGTAACATTGGTTACTATTTTGTTCAACAGAATCTTGAGCATTGATTACGACCGAGATCTTGAATCAAAACATAGAAAAGTTTGTTTTTTATGTCAAAATTATATTCTCAAAGCCTAGTCTGATGCACGTTATGAAGTGTACATTGTTTAAAAGAAGACTAGAGAATTGTGAGGGTCGTTAGACCTTAAATACAAATAGAAGATGTCGGTGCTAAGGAAAATCTTAGTTACCAAATTCTTAATTTGTGATGATTGATCCCAAATTATTGTGAACCAAAGGCAGTGACTTTAACCGATCACTCACGGTATTCTCGCAAAAGGAATGGTTGGAAGTGATTCCGTTCATGCATTAGTCATTTGAAAAGTTAATCTCTGTTTGGAAGGACTTCAAGAACTTCCTTAAGCATAAGAGAATGGAACCCATAAACGGTGATTGAAAAACAATATGAAAGTGCATGTCTAAGATTGGTTCTTTTAAAGACCTGGTATTTAAGCGTGCCTAGTGCACCGCCTCTCTTTTCATAAGTTACCTACCTGGTGCACTGTTCATTATTGTTCTTTCTATTCAGACCGTGTGAACTTTTGTTTTGGGATATTAGTTTACTAAATCCCTAACGTCTAACAAAAGTTGAAAATTATGTTTCTGTTTATGGTTTTAGTATTTGGCTAAATTCCTGATGTTCAACAGATTCATAATATTTTGATTTTGGTTTGTGACTATGTAACGCAATGGAAAATATCAGTGAAATTCATTGGAAAAAATTTCAAAACATGGCAAAAAAAGATGTTGCATATTTGACCATGATAAACTTAGTCAAAGATCTGAAGGATGATTCTCCTATTATTTAAATTGGATAAGGTGAATGTTGTTACCACCTTCAAATGTTGCTAAGGTAAATATTGCTAAGACAAATATTAGCATATCAAACGTAGTGGAAGTCATGAAGGACTTCAAGAAAATAAACCGTGGATTAGACGGTGTGTTCAAGAAGCAAACATGGGAAATGCTTCAATTGCCATAAGACGAGGATAAGCTCTATATGAGTAATGTTGCTACTATAATTTTGAAGTTGACTTCTGAAAAGAACTACAACTTCAAAAATGTGACTAACATGCGGGGAAAGTTGTTTTATCAGTTAATTACTTTTTTTGAAAAAAGGTTCTCCATAATTAAAGAGATAAGACACCATATGAGTTATGGAAGGGAATAAGCCCTTCCTACAAGTACTTAAAAATGTGGGGATGTCTTGAAAAGGTAACGACCTCATCACCAAAGCAATGACATGAGAAGTTCGGTAGTGTCATGATGACAAATGAATTCAAGATTAACGAGTGTGACAAATGTGTATATGTCAAAATTACTGACATTGAATATATTATTCTATGTCCTTATGTTGATGACATACTCATTGTTAGAAGCAACAATGAAATGATAAAATGTACCAATGTCATGTTAAATTCAAGATTTGACATGAAAGATATGAAACTAGACGATATGATTTTGGACATACAAGTCAAACGATCACATGAAAGTCTCATACAATCACACTATGTGGACAAATTCTTGAAAATTTGGCAAGGATGATTATGGTATAGCCAGAACTCCAATAGACACGAGCCAAGATCTGTCTAGGAATAAATGTCAAAATGTTGCCAAGTGGTAAATCCTACTGCTTAGAAGGATACTCTGATGCAAGATGGAATAATGATATTCAAGATATCAAAAGCACAAGTAGGTGAAAATCCTTAAGACAAACGGTTATAACTAGATCCATAATAGAATATGAGTTTGTAATTGAAAATCCTCAAGACGATACTCTGATGGTAAAACTACTTTTGCTCTCAACTTTCCTCTCAACTTTCTCGTTAGCCAAACTACTTTTCTTATTCCAAAATGATCAAGAATAAACACTTTTTGATTTCATTTTGATTCCTCAATTGATTCCTTTGATTTCTACATCAAACCTTACTTGCTTTCTTGGAGATTTCACTCAAGTCATGCCAATTAAGGGAGAAGTCAACCATAAGAGGTGATTTTCATTTCTCTCCTCTAATCACAGGTTCTTTACTGAAATTCTCAAGTTTTTGATCATTTACAATCAATTTTTGTTATGTGCTGATGATTAAATTAAGCTTAAAAAAGAAATTGGAAGATCTTTGTTATAAATCTGATTTGTGATAATCTAGATTGATTTAGATCATGTTAATAATGTGATTGAATGTTATAAAGATGGATGTGTAAAAGGAATCCCGAAATTAATTGAATTGCTAATTTTCTAGGTTGTGAATAGTTAGATTTTGAGGTGTTTATGGTGTTAGAAGGTTGCTGGAGGTATAAGGTGTGGATGTAAGTGTTTTTAGATGTTAGTTGATATTGTTAACGTGTTGAAATTGATAGGTTGTGGCTGGGCTTTGTTTAGGTAGAGTTTGGTGATGTTTTCGGTTGTTTTTGGAAGACGTTTGATTGTTTTTAGTGAGGCAAAGTATGGAGTAGATGTTCCTAGGATTATGGATGAATAATGATGCATTAATCCTCTGTTGTTATGTGGTTAAAATATGGGAGATTGATCCTTCAGCAATTGGCAAAGTTTCAGAAGCATTGGATGCTTGATTTTACATTAGTAAAGGGGCTTTGTGTTGCCGGTGAGTGGAAACGAGATTTTCAGCTTTATAAAGGTTTGCAAGTGGTTGTGGGAGCTTAGATTAAGCTTGAAATGCTTGTTTAAGCCTAGAAGTAAGTATTGGTCATTCTAGCTCTCATTTTCGGTTTTGCAAAATACATTCTCATACTATTGTTAATGGTTTTCATTAGCTACTGTTATATTCATGTCTTATCAAGGAAAGATGTTGCAAATGATTTATAAATTGATGATTTATGAGTATGGTTTGCGAAAGGATTTAGAGTATGCTTAATACATGGCTTAATGTATTAGAAATTGGTTTGTTTGATGCATATGTAAAACAGTGAGGTAACATGTTTTAAATTGAATATATTGGCAAGTGGCAATGGTTAAAAGTTATCGGATATAGTTGGCTAGCCATAGAATTTAAATTTGTAATATACCAAGATTTGGTTTAGTGGAATGTTACATTAGAAATCTTGCTAGATTGAAATAATAATTTAATCAATAAAATTGTTATTAATTGATGGGACCAAAATAGAAGTAAGAAAACTTGAGTGGCAATCTAGTGAAAGGCTAAATCGAAAGCCTAGTTAACTTGAGGAGTTGCATGTTAAACATATAAAAACTAAGGGACTAAAACACTTGTCCATCAATGGACAAGCTTAGGAATTTAGGAAGATGACTCGGAAATGAGGAATTAAGGAAGGAACAACAGATTTTCTTGATTCTCTCCATTCCTCCAAGAAAGCCGAGTAGTGAGGGAGAGAGAGAGCTTGGGAAGATTGCTTGTTTTGCATCAAATTGAATGGAGATAAAAAGGGAACTTAGCTATAAAGGTAAACATTTGTTTTCTCTCTTTGAATCAGTGGCCAAATGTTTAATTGATAGAATTACATGCCTATAATTGTAAGTGTTCTTTGATAGCTATGGAATGGTAATTTGGGTTGAGCATTCGGCTATACATGTAAATTAATTAAAACCATTGCTTGCTTGCGTTTTAAGGTTGGGGCTGAATGGTGATACATATGAGATTCTATTTTTCAATGATATTGTAGAATTGAAAGTATTTCTTGGTTTAATCGAATAGGTACATAGTGATCTTGGCCATGTTTTTGTGAAAATAGAAACATGTTTGTAATATTAAGTTGTTGGAAATTTGAAATGTGGACTTAGATTGATTCGGTAATTAGATTAAGAACCTTAATAATTTAAGATGTGATTGAATGTATAAGAATTGAAGTACTTCATTGTCTACTAGTGTTTATGAAATCATGAGTATAGGGTTAAGGTCTTTCGAATAATACATTGCTTAAAACATGCTGGAAAATATAAATTAGGGTCATGACACAATGTATAGATTAAAAAAAAAACTAGAGCAGTCTAATGTCTCAAATGAATGCCCTGCTTGGACAGTCTCAAATACCAATTGGAAGGAAATAAATGTAGTAACAATTTGAGTCTAGAATATTAATGGTTGTCGATCGATGAATCTATAGATTTTTGGGGTCTAATAAGAATGAATAATAATGCATTGGACTGTCTAAGTGAAATACTGAAATCTGGAATCTGTTTTATGAAACTTTGAAACTATTTTGGTAACCTTAATGAATGGAGAACTTAAAATGAACTGCATTATGATTAAATAAGGGGCTAAATTGTAACTTAATAGAAGGATTGTTTTATAGCTCAAAACAGGACCCTTTGTGCATGTATGTGAGTTGATAAGTGTGAATTTGGCTGTTTTGGTATCAATGAAAACATAAGTGGAGTGCTTAGCTTATAGGAACATTAGGGACTGATTTGTACACACCTAGACGTATACACATGAAAAGTGAAATGGACTGTTTTAATCAGTGAAATGGATTGTAAAAACTATTTTGTAAATCTATGAACCATGTGGATTGTATGTTAAATGGAGGAAAATGTATTATGCAAGTGTAAACTATAAAAGGGGATTATTTTAATGTGAGGGACAGATTTAGATTATATACATGTGCATATTTGATTTTGGACTGTTTTGAGTTATACTTGTATATCTAAGTGTTTTTGGAATATGAATAAAAGTATGTTGAACTGTTTTAGTACATATACATGTACACATGAGTATGAATCTATTTTTCATAATTAAAATGATTAGTGAACTGTTTCGATTAAATGAAAATGTATAGGGGCCGTTTTGATGTGCATATATGAATACAATGTATAATTGGACTACTTGTATACATGAGTTCATAAAATTTGTCTTGCTTCAATGCGTATATGTATGTGATGTAGAATTAGATTGCTTGTAAGTATTTATGAATTTATAATATGCTTTGTTTCGGTGTATCTATGTATATGTAAGTAATGAAGACTATTTTTACATGAACATGAATTCTTGAGACTGATGGAATATAGGAGAAAGTACGAGTTCTGATTTGTATGTGTTTTTGTGCATGAGTTATGTATAATTGAAATTGAATCTGTTTTGTTTAATTAAAAAGCTAGAAAGACCATTTCGATTAAAATTATATATATATACAATAGATTGATTTGTTGGTAAAACTATTTAGGATTTTGTGTTATAAGTTGAATAGTTTGGATGGGTTTTAATCGCTTGTTGTTATGTTGATGCACACGCCTTGTAATGGAAGAAGATGTAGTTGTAAGCTAGGAGTAAATGTGGATTCAGGTATCTCATAACTTCGAGATAAGAGGTGGTTGTAGTTAGGCATTTGGGATGACAAGGTGCCATCCTAATCCTTGTCTTATTGATTTGCTATGTTCTGAATGCATACATATTGCATTAAAGCTCAAGTAGAGTACATTGGGAAAGGGCATTCAAGCATGGCATTTGTGAAAGGTTCTTTGTTAATGTTACATTTCATATGCATTCTATGCTATACTATGTTTGCTATGGTTATACATGTGGTACTGTATTTTGGTTGAAAACTTAATAATCCATTTATGAACTCCTTGTCCATAAAATTCTTTGATAACTAAGCAAAGCTTAAAGTATTGAGAGCTAAGAATCCTTAAGCCTAGTAGAGCTATTGGCTCATCTTTTCCATAAGATATTAAGTAAGGAAATAAGTAAGATTACTATAACATAAGATACCCTCAAAACTTCAAAGAATATGATGCGTAAGTTGCCTGAATAATGGAAGACCTTGGATAATTTGGCATGATACAATGGTATATGTTTCAGGGACTACGGTCCATGAGCTACGGCTCGGGGGACGCCCCATTTAAATATGATATTTTGGTGACAATAGGAGGTAACGGGGGAGATGATACAGATATTGGCGACAGTTGGTTGGATAGTTGAGAAGTTTGGATTGTTATGTTTCCGATACTAGCCATTGCTATGTGCTTTGGGCTATGTATAATTTGGACCAATGCGGTCAATCTCAGGCCAATGATACTCATGTCCAAATGTGTCCCAAGGCAAATAATTTAAAGATATGAATTATGATATTATGGTTTGAAAAGAATCATTGATAAGATATGTTATACACTCAGATAAGCTCAGTTACGAACTCTGATAAGATTGATAAGCTTGCAGTAATCTCATATAAGATTTGGAAAGAATTACGTAAGTTCTGATAAGAACTTCTAATAATAAATCCATGTTAAGGTTGACACTAAAATATACAAAATCCTTGAGTTGTATAATCTTGAATTTTCCTTTGAATTTTTATTTGATATTATTGTCTTTTTGCTTGGTCATAATTGGTCACTACCTCATTTAGGATAAACAAGCCTAATGCATTCATTGTCATGCATTGCAGGTTATTAAAGTTTTTATATTTCAATCATGATCAAAGGCTACAAGTCATTACTCAAGATCCAAGTAGAGTTGGATTTTCTAGTAGACATAATACTCCTAGAATGGTGGCATATTGTTTAGTTGTATTTGATCACCACGGAAGTTACTCCAAGCTTGAATCAGTTACTATTGAAAATTGATGTGGTGACACAATTCTTTCTCTTAAGCATAAACTTTTATAAGCTTCATGATCTAATCAAAAGTTTCGCTTTTGATTTCTCTACTTTGTTTGTAGTAACATGGTCGATTCCGGTTTCCTTCTGAACCGGGTTGAGGGTGTTACAAAAGTGCACTATAATAAGTCACCTCATGTGTGTCAAGGAGTTGCTCCACCATGGGAACATAGCGGTTGAGGGGCAATTGGTTAGAAATCTCCCGCTAGAGGATTTATACATCATAACCATTGAGGGGTAGTAGTACCATGCTCTGGTTTGAGGATGTATGTGTAAGTGGTCGAAGGAACCACTTGGGAAATCCGTTTATCCAATGTGTTTTTCTTTAAATGGAAAGGTTTGGTTTTGGGTCACTCTAATGCCAATATATGAATTAATGTATCATGATAAACAATATTGTGTTGTATAATGTGATTTATACATGTTGTGCTCCTTAAGTTTTGCTATTGGAAGAATAAGCATGTGAAGGCTTAAGTTGAGGTTTGCTTAAAGGTTTATGCTAGAGTTTCATGACACATGTTAACATATGTTTATTATGCATATTTTGAAATGGTAGAAGAAGCATGAGATTTTGGGAGGGTTGTTTTACTACATGATACATGTTTTAGACATGTTATGTTTTGTGTTTTGGATTTGTAAGCTGGTTTATGTTTTGAATTGGGGGCTTTGGGAAGGTTTAAGGTATAAGGTAGATAGCATGCCTATAGGTTTACCTTATTGATTGACTTTGTTTCCTTGATGCCTAAGCTTCCTTATCTACATTGAAACTGTTAGTCTTGAGTTGGTATGATGTTTATTCGATGATTGAAGCTTGTCTGATTGAGCCTAAGAGTCATATGTTTGGCCAAGAGTTCATTACAGGCCTAGTTGTACTGATACAGGTCTCCAGGTTTAGGTATGCGGGGTCTGATGCTGCTCATAAGTGTGCAAAATTGCACATGGGTACCAATACACCTAACCCTGTATCGGTATGCCCCTTTGGAAATTACAATAGGTTTCAGTACACGAGTAAACATATCTGTACGAGTTTTAGCAACTAGAATCCCCTATTTTATAAAATGGACCACATGTATTGGTACGAGGGGAATCATACCGATACACCTTTGCAAACGAGACCGTATCGATATAGGATAGAGGTGTACCGAAATTGAAGCTGTTATTTATGGTAATTACTTTGCTGAAGTATTAATCTCTGTAGTTTATTCATTGTTTCTAGTTCATGTGATTAAATGAGTTTGGATAATGGTTTTAAGTTGAGTTTTAACCGGCTTGTATGTAACTTGATTAATTGAGGTTTGGTAACTTTGGATTTAACTAAGTCCTCATATATTATTAGTTTTGCAATTTGGTCCCTAAAAAGCAATTACACTCAATTGGATGTCTTTTCGATGCCCGATTTAATCGATAACTTATCTGTTGCTAGCTTGCTCACCTTAGGGTTTTAAAAATGCATCTAGACAAGATAAAAAGAAAAAATGGTCCTAATTTCAAGTAACTTGTCTGGGTTTGTTTTGGCAAACCCAATGTAGCTCACTCGGTTTAGTCTGGTTTCTAGGCCGAGTCAAGGGGGTTACATTTGGTGGTATCAAAGATATGTTATGTTGTTTGGGAGGTAAGTTGTGTTGGTTGTGATGCTATCAATTGTTGTATGTCATGCATTGTGTTTGATTATATGCTTCTATGATTGAAATGTGCTATGTTGGGGGTGGAAACTTGGGAACACATTTCCTTATTACTACAAGTGTAAAATGATTTTATCTTGAAACATGAGCATCTTGGATTCTTGCTTCAAGATGGCCTAATTACTTTTGTTGTTGCATTTTCATGCCATAGATTAATTTATTTTTGAAAATAGGACCGAGACGTGAGACACGAGCTAATACTAGTAGAGTCGGGGATGGCCATAACAACGAGTTACTGCCTCTCTCATCAATCCCCTATGTTGGTGTGGAAATTAGGGGTGGTTTCCTTCAGGCACCGCAAGGGCCAGTTTTTGATGATATGTAGCCGTTGATCCAGGCTATAACTGGAGTGTTTCAAGTAGATATAGTTGGACTGCATGCATTTGCACCAACACCTGTAGTGGTTGCTAATCCTAGACTTCCGTTGGAACTTTTACGTAGCTTAGGAGGTACATAGTTTAGAGTATTGGCTTCCGAAGCTGCTGAAGAATGGTTTGTGAGTATCCAGAGGATTCTTGGTCAAATGAATTGTACGGATGCTCATAAGTTAGGTTGCACAGTGTCCTTGCTTTATGGTGATGCTTATAGTTGGTGGTCGACTACTATCACTGGTATGGCGTCTGTAGATGTGACGTGGGAATTCTTTGGTGCCGCTTTCCAGAAGAAGTATATGGGTTCCCGATATCAGGATGAAAAGAAGCAAGAGTTTATGGCGTTGGTTCAGAGTAACATGACAGTATCAGAATACGAGGTTTAGTTTGTTCGATTGAGCCAATATGCACCTGAACTAGTTCCTGATGATTGTCAGTGATGTGATTGTTTTTGGTATGGGCTAATCAAGGAGGTGAAGACTTACATGTTGGCTTCAGATTACACAATTTTGATGTCTTGGTTACCCGAGCTAACGATATAGAATAGAATATGGGTTTGTCCTCTCGTTTAGGGAGTTTTAGCTCTGAAAAAGGGTCACTGAGTCAGATATCAGTAGAGATCAATACAAGAGGAACCAACAAAGGAGATATCACCCTAATCAGAGACGTGGTAGAGGTAATCTAAGGCGTAGACATCATGGTCAGAATACCTATGTTTGAGTACCCGAGTGTGGATGTTGTGGAAGGTGACATTCGGGAGAGTGTTGGGGAGCTAATGGCACATATCTAGAGTTGTGGTTTGCGTTATCAAATAAGGCGTGACTGTCCACAGTTGGCTAAGGATGGGCAGGCTCTTACGCCTATTGTTGCACCGCAGAGAGGTCGTGGGTGCGGTCGAGGTAATTTCTATTATAGGCAGGAAGGCTAGAGGCTGTTGCTCATACCATGGCCGTTCAACCTAAGGGTGGTGGACCTGCGAGGGTGTATGCACATCACGGGGGAAGGAATGATTCAGATGTGATTGGAGGTACTCTTACTTTTCAGTTCAACCTAAGGGTAGAGGACTGTTGCTCATCCTAAGGCTAGAGGACTGTTGCTCATACCATGGCCGTTCAACCTAAGGCTAAATGACTATTTCTCATACCCGTACTTTGGTAGATTCTGGTTCTACTCATTCTTATATCTTGCGCGAGCATGCACATTTGCTTAATATACTTGTAGAAGTGTTAAATGTGGTTATGCGAGTAAATAGTTCTTTTGGAGAAATGGTTGTTGTAGGAGATTGTATAAAAGATGTCCTTTGATGGTTCAGGGTCATGTGTTTGCTGTTGATATGATGAAGTTGCCATTTCGAGGGTTCGATGTAATCTTGGGTATGGACTAGTTGACTGAGCATAGAGCTGTAGTTGATTTTGAAACCAAGCAAATTTCATTGAAACTTGTCGATGATTACAAAATGGTGGGTGTGGGATAAAATGTCAAATTTTTGTCCAGTGTTGTTTTTGCTTTGGAGACGCAAAAGTTGTTGGAGTTTGGGTGTCAAGCATATCTGGCTTATGTTATGAACCCGAATATGGAGGTGCGTGTGCATGATATCTGTATCGTTTGTGATTTTCTGGGGTTGTTTTCAAAGGAGTTGCTAGGATTACCACCAGATAGGGAGGTGGAATTTTGTATTGAGATGTATGTGGATACGACTCTGGAATTAAAAGGATAGATATATGATAAGATATTATCTTTTAATTCAGATATTATTGTGATAATGCTATTTGATAAATGAATTTTATTTTAAATAAAATTTAGATATTTCACAAGTTTTATTTCAAATAAAACTCATACCCCTATAAATAGCATGCAAACCTACTAGGTTTTACAACTACAAAAATACAAAGATTTTCTACTATTTTTACTCTGTGATTTTCTAAAGTGTTTTTGGTGATAGAGGAAGGCAAGGTTACTGTCGACTGTGCTAACACTTGACAAAAGAGTTGAAAATGCAATGGAGATATGTAAGAATAATGTCAAGTACGAGTCCTTTGCCTGCAAGTATACACGATCATCAAGTAATAAAATAATAAGCTGAGTATCGAATCCACAAGGATTGACTAGGAATTTAACTGCTTCAATTATTACTTGTCTAGAAAAAATGTTCAATTTATTTTAAAGTGGTTTTTAGAAAATGACTTAAAGAAATGAAAATAAAACAGCTTTGGCAAAAAGAGGTTACAAATGAGTGATGAGCATTGGCAAAGGATGCCTGGAATTATTTTTGAGCATATTCAAGGATGGCATTACCTTCGTTGGTTGCAATGCCCGAAATTAACCATGTTAAACCCCTATATGTCCATAGTGAATTTTTTTCATTAATTAATTTGATTAAGTTCTAATCTATACTCCTAAGGGGTAGATTAACTTCAGAAGTAAGCTCATCTGGTTGAACATCTTCTTTTGAAGCTTCTTTCCTTAGTGTCTAGCAACTAATCGTTACCCTCAAGTCTATTAAGATATTAAGATGTAATAAGCAAACAATGCCAGCAGTCACTTGGTAATGAATTTAGAAAACTGAAGTTCATGCCAGATAGAGTAAACAATGCCAGGGCATTTGTATTATTAAAAACTAGACATAAAAATAGCGTTAAATGCAAACATCCCCCAACGAATTGTAAAAGCTTAGTTCATGGTTGAGGGTCCATCCAAAAAATATCATCGTATCATAACATCACCATTGAATAAAATTAAATAAAACAAAGAGTCTGGGCACGAAGGAGGTTCATTTATGCAACCCTTCAATGGCTCCAAGCCCTTAGTCTTAAGCTGGTCGAACCAAGTCGATCTCGATTCACCACGGTGCAACCTCTTCTCTCCAATCTGATCTCTCATTCCGTTGACCGATTTCCTCTCATCCTTTAAATAGGCATGCGTGGTAACCCTATGATAACTCTTTGAGTATAAATTTTGAATGTGCAAGGGATAAGATGCGTGATCATCTTATCTAGATTTGAATTTGAGATGATCAATTTTGACTAGGGCTAACGTCTTTAGTCGTTGATCCATTGCCAGCCGAGCTTGGCATTATTTGGTCCATCCGTGCCAAACAAGCTTGGCATTCTTTTATCTAATGTTATTTTCTTGGAGTTTGATCAAATGCTATTTTTTCGCAGTCTGATCTGGTCCTATTTTCTCAGGCTGGTATTGCCAAGGGTTCTTGGCAAAACTCTTTTGGCAACCTATTGCCAAGGGTGCTTGGCATTTTTCTTCTGGTCCTTCGTCTTGCTCTGCCAACTGCTCTTGTTCTACTCTTGCCACAACAAGGAAATACACCTTTACTTTGGCAAGGGAAACGTTCCTTAACTCCTTAATGCAAATGCATGATTCTACTAACTAAATGCATGAATATGTACTCAAAGGCAAGCAAAAGCATGACAATATACATAGGAAAAACAATACTTTTGAGGAGTTAACACACTTCCAAACCTAGCTCATTGCTTGTCCTCAAGTAATGCAACTAAAAATTAAGAAAATAGAAAAAAAGAAAGTACCTCAGCAAAAATTGTCATTATTCCCATCACCTACCAGCTAGCAAATTATGATCCTAGTTTCGTCTTTAGATATTCAGTGTATCGATGCCAAGCAGATAAATAAATTCAAGTGCAAAAATATAGCTCTAGTCTAAGGTCGTCTGGTGTACATGAAGTGCGGGCAATATGCATCAATTTTACTCAACTCCCTTAGTCGACTTTACTACCCAAACTCAGAATTTATTGTCATCATTATTTATTTATTTATTTGCCAAGGGTTTTTGATTTTTTTCTTTTTTTTGCAATATTTTCAGGCTTGCTTTGTAATACTGTATGGCGTGAGAAATAAGAGGGAGCATACCACGAACCCCCACATTAATCCAGACATTACTAGGCTTTACTCTTCAACTCATACCCTAAAGTTTTTGACTTGAGAACTAAGAGGGAGCAAACCACGAAGCCCCAAGTTTCTTATTATCTCTAAGGTAGAGGAGAGTTCTACATCTTTTTTCTTGCCTTGGCAAAACATTGTTGCCTTATTCTTTTTTTACCTTGGTATCATTTTCTTCTATCTTTTTTTACAATTATTCCAAGTTCTGTTTCAAGAGAACCTAAGTTTGTTTTGCAGACTATATGCATACCTCATGTAGAGTGAAACTAAAGTTCCCTAAACTATAGTTCAATTGCCAAGCTACTTGGCATTTCTAACATACCGACATTCAAGTTTTAAAATTCCAGTTTCTCCATTGGATAGATAAATCTAGTACAAATTCAACTAAACTAGCAGATTATTGAGAAAATTTCAATCTTAACCGAGGCAACAAAATTTTTTTTGTGGTTTGGTAATTTTAATCCTATATGGCAAACTATTCTATATGGCAAACTGAAATTTAAACATGAATTCATGACATACTTAATATGGGGATACATACCCCCAAACCAAAGGTGTGCATTGTCCTCAATGCATGAAAACAAGACATATATACAATTGAAAACAATAAAAATGGATGAACATGTGAATGCAATGATATGAAATATAAAGGAGTTTAGGAAGAGGAGGCCTCCCCTTCGGAGCTTTCTTTTCTCAAAATTTTCATTCGCCCCATGCCAAGCCCTTGCCTTGGCATTCTGCCTGGCACACAAAACCTATACTTACTCAAAGAAAATCCTTTCAAGGCAACAAAAAAACCAAAAAGAAAGAAAAAACAAAAATAAACAAAAAATACTAAAAAATAAAAATATATATCCTACTATATACAAAAATCAAACCATGATGATGACAATCACGGTACCTCTGCCAGGAGGATAACCTCCTTGGCATTCTTTTGAGTGCCTTCCAAATAGTGTTTCAGTCTTTGGTCGTTTACCTTGAAGATTGTTCATGTCTTTATATCTTTAATATCTACTGCTCCATTAGCATATGACTTCACAACTTCGAAGAGTCCCGACCATCTGGACTTGAGCTTTCCTGGAAACAACTTTAGCCTTGAGTTAAATAACAAAACATGTTGGCCTACCTCAAATTGCCTTGGCAATATCCTTTTGTCATGCATCATTTTTTCATTTCCTTGTAGAGTCTAACATTCTCATAAGCATGTGCTCTGAATTCCTCTATCTCATTTAAGTCTAATAATTGTTTTTCTCCAGCAGCCCTCCATGCCATAACAAGCGTTTTGATTGCCCGGTAAGCTCGATGTTCCATCTCCACTGATAAGTGGCATGCCTTCCCAAAAACAAGTTTGAATGGGGAGGTTCCCAAAAGAGTTTTAAAAGACGCCCTATAAGCCCACAATGAGTCATCTAGTCTTAAGGACCAATCTTTTTTGAATTTACAGTCTTTTCTAGAATGTTCTTGATATCCTTGTTTGAAATCTCCGCTTGGCCATTTATTTGGGGATGGTATGCCATGGCAATCCTCTGCTGAATTCCATATCTGCACAAAACCTTATAAATTAAATTGCATTTAAAATGTGTACCCTTATCATGAATAATAACTATGGGGCACCAAATCGAGTAAAAATATGTTTGTGCAAGAATTGGCAAAAACGTTGGCATCGTTTGTTGGCAAAGCAATAGCTTCAACCCATTTTGAAATGTAGTCAACGACCACAAGGATATATAGGTTTCCAAATGATGGGGGAAAAGGACCCATAAAGTTTATTCCCCATACATCAAACAAGTCTACTAGCATTATGTTCTGGAGTGGCAGTTGGTGTCTGCCGTAGATGTTTCCTGTCCGCTGGCATCGATCACATACCTTGGAAAAGTTATGGGCATCCTTGTATAGTGTAAGCCAAAAGAATCCTGACTACAACACCTTGGCAGTAGTTTTATCCCGGCAAAGTGACCTTCATACGGTGCTGTATGGCATAATTGCAATATGTTGTGCTGTTCATCTTCTGGCACACACCGTCTTATCAATTGGTTGGCACACTGTCTAAATAATATTGCCTAATCCCAATAATATTGTCAAACTTCTCGTAGGAAACATTTCCTAGCAATATATGCCAAGTCTGGTGGCATGATATTACTTACCAAGTAATTGACTATGTCGATGTACCATGGCATGACATTGACAACAAGTAAATACTCAAAAGGGAATTCATCTCTTATGGCAGCGGTCTCACCATTTTCAAGGTGATGCTCTAGGCGTGATAGGTGATCAGCTACTAAGTTCTCACTGTCCTTCTTGCCTCGGATCTCGAGATCAAATTCTTGTAGCAGAAGTGCCCATCGAATCAGTCTGGGCTTGTCATCCTTCTTTGCCAAGAGGTACTTCAATGCTGAATGATTTGTATACACCACAACTTTGTTACCAATTAAATAAGATCTGAATTTATCAAATGCAAATACAACCTCTATAAATTATTTCTCGGTAGTGGTGTAATTCAGTTGTGGTTCATTCAATGTTCGAATAGCATAGTAAATGGTATGAAAAACTTTGCCACGTCGTTGTCCCAACATTACTCTAACGGCATAGTCATTGGCATCCCACATGAGCTTGAATGGTTCATTCCAATCCGGTGCAACGACTATAGTGGCATTAATCAATTTCTCCTTAAGTTCCTAAAATGCTCTTAAACAAGAATAATCAAATGCAAAAGTAAAATTTTGTTTTAAAAGCAAGAATAAAGGTTTAGAAATTTTAGAAAAGTCTTTAAAGAAACGACGGTAAAACCTGTATGTCCCAAAAAACTTCTAATATCTTTTACACTTGTAGGAGGTGGAAATTACTTGATTACCTCAACTTTTGCTTTGTCAACCTCTAATCCTCTCTTGGTCACTTTATGCTCGAGAACAATGCCCTCCTTCACCATGAAGTGGCATTTTTCCCAGTTCAAGACCATATTTTTCTCAATGCATCTCCTCAAAACTTGCTCCAAATTCTAAAGACATTCTTCAAATGTTTTACCAAACACTAAGAAATCGTCCATGAACACTTCCACGTTATGTTTAATCATATAAAAAAATGGACATCATGCAACGTTGAACGTTGTTGGGGCATTACACAACCTGAATGACATTCTTCTGAAGGTAAATGTTCCATATGGGCATGTGAACTTGGTTTATCTTGATCTTATAGAGCTATGGCCATCTGATTATATCCTAGATAACCATCCAAGAAGCAATAAAATGCCTTACCTGCCAATCTATCCAACATTTGGTTAATGAAGGGCAATGGAAAGTGATCTTTCTTGGTGGCATTGTTCAACTTTCTATAATCCATGCTCACTCTCCATCTACTAACAGTTCTGGAAGAAATTAGCTCGTTGTTGCTATTTTGAACCACGGTCATGCCACATTTCTTTGGCACGCACGGTCTGACCCATGAGCTATCGAAAATGGGATAGATTATCCTAGCATCTAACCACTTGATAATATCTTTTTTAAAAAACCTCTTCCATGCCTTGATTCAATCTTCTCTAGCCCTCAATTGTTTTGCCGTGATATTCTTCCAGAATTTTTTTGTGCATGCAAATGGTTGGGCTTATTCCTCAGATATCAGCCAAGGTCCATCCCAACGCTTGCTTGTAATTGCTTAAAATTTCCAGTAATCTTTCCTCCTCATCATTAGTTACATCAAGAGCAATGATCACTGGCAAGGTTGAGTGTTTACCTAAGTAGGCATACTTGAGGTGGTCTGGCAATGATTTTAGTTCCAACTCGGGTGGCTTCTCAATGGATGGTTTAGGTGCCACGATCTCTCTGCCAGCCAATTTCAACAGCTCCGATTATTCGAGATAGCTTACCTCTTCTAAAGTTGCTCCTTCAACATCCTCACTTGTTTCTTTAGCACTATCTCGTCCACTAGCATCATCATCCGAGTCTTGGCATAGCTGTGCCACGTCCACTTTAAAAATGGACTCCATAATTTCATTATCTTGGCATTCCTCGGATTCATCTGTGCACTTAAGAGCTTGGAGCACATTAAATTTAACATGTTGATCATTCATGCTCATAGTTAATTCACCTTTATGAACATCAATCAAAGCTCTACCTATGGCAAGGAATGGTCTGCCCAATATAATTGGGACATTAACATCTGCCTCAGAATCTAAACTAATAAAATCAATTGGGAATATGAATTTGTCTACCTTTACCAACACATCCTCAATCTTACCCTTAGGATGTGCAAAAGATCGATATGCCAACTAAAGTGTTACCATGGTAGACCTTGCTTCAATGCCAAGCTTTCTAAAAATAGACATTGGCATCAAGTTGATGCTAGCTCCCAAGTCACACAGTGCCTTACCCATGAATTATTTGCCAATGGTACAAGGGATAGTAAAACTTCATGAATCTTTTAGCGTTGGTGGAAACCGATTGAGTATCATTGCACTGCATCCCTCAGTGAGAGCTACAATCTCGAAATCACTCAGCTTCCTCTTTTTGGACAGAATGTCCTTCATGAATTTAACATAATTGGGCATTTTCTTGAGAGCTTCCACCAATGGAAGATTGATGTACAATTTTTAAGGACTTCCAAGAAGATCTTAAATTGTTGATCCTGCTTATGTTTTTACAGTCTTTGTGAAAATGGTAAAGGTGGATAAGCATAAGCTGACTCTGCCGTCTTTGCCAAGGTTTTGTTGGCATTCGACTGAGGTCTGGCATCGCTTATGTCAGCTTCTTTCTTCTCTACTTCTTTTGGTTCATCTACTGGTCCTTTCCTCTCCTCCTGACAACTATTTGGCTACTTGACAGATATCTTAACTTCACACTATTTGCCACTCTGAAGAGTTACAACATTGCATTATTCATTGCAATTTTGCCTAACATCTTTTGTATCGCCTGGCAAAGCTCCCTAGAGTTTATTGCTGAGTGCATTGACAATATGTTCAATCTATACCTCCAAGTTTCACATAGATGCTGCCAAACTCTGGATAGTTTCATGTATTCTGTCAAAGTCCCCTGGTTGTTCCTTTGCCCTGCATAAAAATTGTTTTGTGCCCTCTGTGGCATGGCATTCTGGTTGACCCTTGGCATGGCATTGTTATTCCGCCTCTAGATATTGTTGTTCTGACAATGGGCATTGTATTGGTTACCTCTTTGATTTCCCCAAGCTAAATTTGGGTGTTGTCTCCATCCTGCATTATAAGTATTGGAATCCAAATTATAGTTATGATTAAAATTGCCAACAAAATTTACCGACTCATGGTTGGCAAGGCAATCTTCTTTGTGATGATCCTCTCCACATATTGTGTAGAATGGGTCTAATGCCTTAACTTCTTGGACCTCATTACTCTTCTGCAATGTTCTCACCATGCTAGTAAGATTGGAAATTTTAGCATGGATGGATGTAAGTTATTCTATCTGTAATTTCCCATAATTTTTAGTTCAAGTACCAATTCTAGCAGTAGGATATTCAAATTTATTAATTGAAATCCTCACAAGGATGCCAACAGCCTCTGTGTAGTTTTTGTCAAGCAGTGAGCCATTTGCCGAAGCATCAACAACTGTTCTGGCTTGTGCATTGAGTCCATTGTAAAAGGTCTTCATTTGGGTCCGTTTTGGGAATCCATGCATGGAAAACCTCCTCATTGGATCTTTTTATCTCTCCCAGGCATCATATAGGGTCTCATCATCAGTTTGCTTAAACGTGATGATCTCACTCCTTAACTTGGCAGTGAGTTTAGGTGGCTGGAATCGCAACAAAAATTTCTAGCATAGATCTCCCCATGAGGTGACAGAACTAGGTGGCAAAGAACTTAGACACATTTTTGCTCTATCTCTCAGGTAGAATGTAAATAATTTCATCTTCACTGTATCCTCTGATACCCCAGGCTGTTGAAATAGCTGGCAAACCTCCATGAATTGCTTCAAGTGTTGCCTTGGATCTGCAACAAGCGCTCCATCAAATTGTCCTACATTCAAAAGGGTTTGTATCATTACCAATTTGAGTTCTAAATTCGGTGTATTTACCTCGGGACCAATTAGTCCTAGCATCAAATTGTCAATGTTTGGTGTCGAGTGCTCTCTAATAGGTCTCTTTTCCTCCACATTAACGGCTGGGGCAACAGGAGCTAGTGGTATCCCATTGTTATTTGGTGGATTCTCTTTATTGATTAAGACACCATTTCCTCGATTGCCTTGTTGAGCCATCTCCAAAACTTTTTTCTTTAACCTTCGTAGGGTTCTTTCGATTTCTGGATCATATGGCCAATCTTCCACCACAAGGCAATTTCTGGTCATACATCGTTAAAATAAAGAAATAAAATAAAAAATAAAAATAAAAGAAAAACAAGTAAAATTTTGTAAACAATAATTTTTGTCGCAATCCCCGACAATGGCGCCAAAAACTTGTCGGATGTGCTAACACTTGGCAACAGAGTAGAAAATACAATGGAAATATGTAAGAGTAATGCCAAGTATGAGTCCTTTGTGTGCAAGTATACATGGTCAGTAAGTAATAGAGCAGTAAGTTGAGTATCGAATCCACATGGATTGACCTAGAATTTGTCTGCTTCAATTATTTCTTGTCTAGGAAAAATGTTGAATTGATTTTGAAGTGGTTTTAGAAAGTGACATAAAGAAATGAAAATAAAACAACTTTGGCAAAAAGAGGTTACAAATGAATGATGAGCATTGTCAAAGGATGCCTAGTTTTTACGCTGTTCATGCCAGCCTTTAATAACATTATGCCTTTGAATTACTGCCGAGCAAATACAAGGATGGCATTACCTCTGTCGATGGCAATGCCCAAAATTAATCATGTTAAACCCCTATATGTCTATAGTGAAGTTTTTCATTAATTAATTTGATTAAGTTCCAATCTATACTCCTAAGGGGTAGATTCACTTCAGAAGTAAGCTCATCTACTTGAACATCTTCTTTTGATGCTTCTTTCCTTAGTATCTGACAACTAATCATTACCCCTCAAGTCTGTTAAGATATTAAGGTGTAATAAGCAAAAAATTCCAACGGTCGCTTGTCAAAGAATTTAGAAAATTAAAGTTCACGCCAGATAGAGCAAACAATGCTAGGGCATTTGTACTATTAAAATCCAAACATAAAAATAGTGTTAAACGCAAACATCCCCTAACCAACTATAAAAGCTTAGTTCATGGTCGGGGGTTCCATCCACAAAATATCATTGTATCTTAACATCACCATTGAATAAAAATAAATAAAACAAAGAGAATGGGCACGAAAGAGGTTCGTCGATGCAACCATTCAATGGCTCCAAGCCCTCGGCCCTAAGTTGGTCAAACCACGTCAATTTCAGTTCACCACGGTGCAACCTCTTCTCTCCAATCTGATCTCTCATTCTATTGATCGATCTCCTCTCATACTTTAAATAGGCATGCATGATAACCCTAGGATAAGACTCTGGGTTTGAATTTTGAATGCGCAAGGGATAAGGTGCGTGATCATCTTATCCATATTTGAATTTGAGCTGATCAGGTTTTGACTAGGGTTGACGTCATCGGTCGTCGAATGCTATTTTTTTGCAATCCTTTTATTTGATGCTATGTTTTTGGAGTTTGATCAAATGCTATTTTTTCGCAACCTGATATGGTCCTATTTTATAGGGCTAGTATTGCCAAGGGTTCTTGGCAAAACTCTTCGGGCGACCTATTGCCAAGGGTGCTTGGCATTTCTCTTCGGGTCTTTTGCTTTGCTCTACCAACTGCTCATGTTCTACTCCTGCCACAACAAGGAAATACACATTTACTTTGGCAAAGGAAACGTTCTTTAACTCCTTAATGCAAATGCATGATTCTACTAACTAAATGCATGAATGTGTACTCGAAGGCAAGCAAAAGCATGAGAATAAAAATAGGAAAAATAATACTTTTGAGGAGTTAACAATTACTGTTCATGATCTCTGTAGACGTGCTACTACAATTGATCATCTAGTTGTTGTATCCTGGGAGACAGATGACCAACGTATCTCAAGCACCATAGGAGTGGCCGAAAATCTGTCTTAAGGAAAATGTGCTCACACATGCCTCAACTCATTTCTACTCAATCGAATTACAGTTTATTTATTCAATTTTCTATTTTTAATTTCAGATTATTTGTAGTTAATTTTGTTCTGTTCAATCTAATAATATTATCAGTATTTATTTTTACTGTTTTATTATTATTCTTGGATTACTAATTTCATTTTTCTAACATCATCTTCCACAAAAAATACAAGGGTCACTATAAATTGAACCACGCCAAAGTAACCAATTTATTATAGCACCATCACGACACAAATAAATTCCTTGACCAACACTGCCTTCCCTTAAATCAATAAGCGCCCAACATCGAAGGGTATAGCAGCGCACACTACCCTGCTTGCACGCTATGTCCTGTTTGAAGCTTTTTTTTTTTAATTTTTATTTAACTCCTTACTAGCATTTCATCAAATACACATAATGCATTCTAACATGTGATCTAAAAATTTGAATCCACCATTCTACCAATCACCCCATCTAAGAACTCAAATCTAAATTCAACCAATTAGATTAACTCCGAGAATTAAATTACAAAATTAACTTTAAATTATTATTACCCATGCACAAATCATTAGAACTCTATAGAAAACATTAGATTACTATAAACTAATCAAGGTTTATAAGGAAATCCATTAAAATCCAATAATTCTATTAGAAATTTGTTTTAATTATTTCAAAGCATGAGAAATCATAGATTAAGAATCAAAATCGTGTAGAAAATTATTAAAGAACGTTTTCTCACTTTGTTTGATGAAAAAACTAACTTGAAGATGAAATCCCCGCTTGTTTAATTATTTCCACAATTGTTTAGAAATAATTGAAGTAGAAATAATTTAGGAATCAAGAAATCTCTAAGTTTTTGTTTGGAAGAAAATGAGAGAAACTTAAAAATGTCTTTCTCATCTTTTAGAAAATTACAACCGTCAACTTCTTTTTGTTAAAAACAAGTGAACAAAGATATTTCTTTTATTTAATCTAATAATTCCATTAAGATATTATTTTAGTCCCTTTTTACAAAATTGTCATTATTAATATTTTACAACCTTTTGTAAAATAGTCACCATTTAATTAATATTAAAACAACCAATTTAAAATTACTCAAACTCAATTTCATCCTTTATTAAACTCATTAAATATATTTTTCACAAATACTTGTCAAGATAAATTTATTGGAAATCAATTTAATTATCCAAATTATTTTCCAAAATTAATTAATTAGCTAAAGCTTAAACCAAAATTCCAATCTGATTCCAATAATTCACCCAAAACTTCTAGCCCATTTTACGGGGTGTTACAACTCTCCCCCACTAAAAGAAATTTTGTCCTTAATATTTACGAAAAAGGAAAAAACAAACACAAATCTTCCTTCATCCAACAACTTCCTCAATTACACTTACGCCGTATAACTTCATAAATTCAATCGTCTCAGGATGCAGCACCTAGAAGCTAGAGACTTAATCAGAATCATCCTTTACCAATGGTAGAACCAACAATTCTCAACTTTCTCTTTACAGAAACAATAAGCAAGGGGTCAAACAAACCTCGCCACAAAAATGTAGGCAACTCATCAATTTAAACATTCGAGCTCAAACCATCTCGACAAAACATATCACAAAACCGGTCTTCTCATTTATCCACATACCGTCCATTAAGACTTGATTTGAAACACCATTACAAACTATTTTCTACAACTTCGTCCACAGAGAAACATCGAGAAACACTCAACCACTATATGATATCAGGTATCTCGTCGCCTCAATTCGTTCAAAGCCTATCTAATTCATTCAAAACCACAATTTGTTCTCGAACCATTATAAACCAATTAAATTCAATTAATTTCACTTTAATCACAAACGTTAATGGAAAATAATAGATTAGGGAAACAAAGCATGTTAAATGTCAATAAGAAACCATAGGTCACTTTGCTTGATAGGAGTACAACCAAAATGAGCTCCCCTTGTATTCTAATGTGAAAATTGTACCCCCTTGACCTGCCCTAGTCGTTAGACCGAACCGAGCGAGCTACATTGGGTTTGCCGAGACAAACCAATAAATATTTAACTCGAACTATGACCATTTTTTATTTTATCTTATCTAGATGCAACATTATAGCTTATGGTGTGCATACTGGCAGCAAGTGAAAGCTCAACTCAATCGGGCGTCAAATCTACACCTAATTGCTCGCAATTGCAATTTAGGGACCAAATTGCAATTCTGGAAAACTACAGGGACTTAATCCATTTTGAAGTTCTCGATCCTTAATTAGTCAGGTTTCATGCTCACATGTTAAGTTTTAGCTTAAAACAACCATGCGAACTCATTTAATTGCATGCATAACAATCATGGACCAAAATGAATAAAATAGAAACTTCCAAACATCACATTAACTAAAATAACAGTTGCCTGTATCGGTACACGAGCAAGTGTATCGATATACTTTGCTATTTCTTAAAATCCTAGATTCCAGTAGCTCAAAATTGTATCGATACAGCTTATGCGTATCGATACACCTTGCCACAATACTCTTGCCCATACCAAAACATCTCCCCGCTTACCGAAACACTATCCCAAAAATAGCTTACTCGTATCAGTACAAGGACACGTATATCGATACGCTTGGACCTAAAATGTCCAATTTTTCTAGTTTAACATACCTTTATGGATTCAAACATGTCCCAAACATTCATAATCATAAACACAACTATTCCAGGGATCATTCCATGGTAGAACATCAGAGATACATGAAAAATTCATGGCAACATGGATCAACATGATTCTATAAGCATGCTTCCTAGAAAACAACCTACCACCATATGAAACATAAATCCAAAGCAACAACCAAACGTATAAGGCCAATTATAACCCCAAAATAGCAATACAAATTTGCCCAAATAGGGAATTTAGCAAAAACCCTATCTTATCAATAATGTACCCCATTGCCTTTACTACTACACGTCTAGTTCCAAGAGTCATACTTTTTCGTTAACAAGTCCTTAGATCGTCCCTCACTTGCTCGCTGGCTCCAACCTTTAATTCTTTGCATTGATGGACAAAGAGAGCATAAGCACACAAGGCTTATTGACGAGTGCCCAAAACACAACAACTTCAATGTAATTAAAACCGGTTTCCAACTCACAAAGAGTTCATCATTTAAAACCACTTTCAAAACATTATCACGCCTTTTAAACCAAAACATGCTTACTTTGCAAGCACTTCACATTTGATTAAAAATCCATTTGAAAACAATAATCCATCTTGTTTTCAAAACATGCTTTACTACCCAAGCACTATCTCATTTGTTTCCACAAAAAATCATGCATAAAAACTATATGCATCAAAACATATATAAACAACATTTATCTCAATGATTCACATATATTGGCAATTAAAGTGACCCTACCCCATCCTTGGATAGCACTACCCCTATCCATACATGATCAGATACACATATTCCCTTGATGGCACTACCCCATCAAGTCTCATGGCGGTACTACCCCCACTATAACTCACTTTGGTCGGGAATAGAACTACCCTTATCCCGTTGTGATAGCACTACCTCTATCAATTCACAATAGCACTACTCCTATTGTGTAACCAAAGAATTTCTCACGATCGATTTTTTATTTATAGTGCACTTTCATCCTATGGCTATCCAAAATTATATCTGAAACTTTCTCATTAGATCACTAAGCCAATATATCATTTCCAAATACATTTACTTACTGTTTTCTAATGCATTTCATAAATCCGTTTCATATGCAATACCACATTGCCAAAGGCAACATCACATTCCTTTTAGGAATTCTCAATGCTCATATGCATTCAAATACTTTGAAAAACATTGCATATTTATCCAAAATGATGCATTTACAGTATGTAAATCAAACCATGTTTAAAACCAAAACATGAAAATCAACCAGGTTCAAACCAACATGAATTCCGCAAGCTCATCTCGAAACCAACAATCAAGCGAAGTAAGAACGACTTACGCTTGAGCTTAGTTAAGCTTTTTAGGATATAACTAAACCCTCATGATCCAATGACCAAAACTTTTAAAGATCTTAAACCCATTTTCATTCACCAATTCGCCTCGCCTCGTTTGCCAACACGGATTGAGCCTCCGATAAGCAACTTACACCACTAGACAAACCCGCCTTGATTGTCCCCTTATTTAACCATATAAAAATAGAGGAAAAAAGAATCATTATGCATTCAAATCGCTGCTAAAAAAAGATCCCCTGCAACCTCAACATTCGCCTTCCAAAAACTAGTCAAAACTATCAAAAACAGCATTAAACTCCTTCCAAACTTAGCCCGGCCAAAACTTACTGGTTTAATCCATCAATTACCATCAATCAACATCCAAAAACAACCTAATAACGTCCTTATACCTCCAGCATCCATAAACCTCCCACAACTCCTCAAAAACACATAACTAACAACCTAGAAATTAATGATTCAACTAGTTTCAGGATTCCAATGTTAAAACCAACTTATTAACATTATCAAACATCAAAATCATGATTAAAACCAATCAAGAACTCAGCAAAACAGATCCAATATGAAAATCACATGATTTAACAAATAAACATTGATTTACCCAATTTCCATAATTGAATCATTAAAACTCATTAGAAAACATTTATAAAGGACAGTAACTTGAGAATTTCAGTAAAAACCATACATTAGAGGAGAAGGACGAAGCTCACCTCTAATGTTGACTTTCCCTCTTAATTGTATTGGTTTACATGAGAAAACAAGATTAAAACAATAAGGTTTTGATAGGGAACAATTAAGAACTCATTTGACATTAAAAGATTGAAGAAATCAATAAATTACCTGAAGATTTTGAAGAAGAGAAGAGTGTTTGGCTGAAGAGAAATTGAGAGAAAATCTTTTAGAGAGAAGTTAGTTACGTAAAGTTTGCTTAGAAAATTAATTATAAAATTAATTTCCAAAATCTATTTACACTCTTCCCAAATCTTTTAAAATAGCCAATTGAAGAGAAAAGTCTAATATTAGAGTTTGGGCAAATAGCTTCTTAAAGATTCAAAGTTTTGACTCTTTACAAAACAGTCACTAAAATTAGTTTTCATTCTTTACATTTTGGTCACTAGCCGAAATGTCATATTTCTGAATTTCATTTTTTAAAATTTACTTTAACAAAAATATCCATATATTAAATAATGGTTTTTTGGTATTTTTCTCAAATATTTGCTCTCTCAAAAGTATTTATTACGATCTAAATCTCAAATCTGAACTGAATCTCTAATCCCGGTCCACTGGACCATCTAATCAACCTAGAAACTCCTAGGGCCAAAACCAGGGTGTTACAACTCTCCTCCACTTAGGAAATTTCATCCTCAAAATTTTACCTGAAGGAAACAAATTCAGAAACTGTTTCATCATGTCCGTCTTGCTCTCTTACGTGGCCTCCTCAACTATATGATGTCGCCACAACACCTTTACAAGTTCACTTGTCTTTCCACAAAAAACTTTGCTGTTAGAATCAAGGATCTCCACTAGTTCCTCATCATAAGATAAATTCGATTGCAACTCAATGTCTTGCACCGACATAACATACGATGGATTCGTCCGATACTTCACAATATCAATACATGAAATACATCATGAATTTTCTCCAACTCAGGAGGTAACCTCAAACGATAAGCCACAAGACCCACACGCTCTACAACCTCATACGGCCCAATAAACCTTATACTAAGCTTACCCTTACGTCTGCACTGCATCACCTTCCTCCAAGGTGACACTTTCAATAACACGTGATCACCAACCGCATATTCAATTTCTCTATGCTTCAAATCCGCGTAGGATTTTTGATGATCTGCAACCACCTTCAAGCGATCACAAACAAACTTCACTTTCTCATTCATGTCTTTCAACATATTCGACAAAGAAACATGCTTTTCTGCCACCTCAGCCCAACAAAAAGGCGTACAACACTTCCCACCACACAAGGCCTCATAAGGTGCCATTTGCATATTAACCTGACAACTATTATGATAGACAAACTCCACCAAAGGAAACTGCCTCTCCCAGGTTCCTTGGAACTCCATGAAACAACACCTCAACATATCCTCCAAGACTTGGATCACATGTTTAGACTGACCATCCATTTGAGGATGATATGAAGTACTGAAACTCAATTGTGTACCTAAAGTTTGTTATAAACACTCCTAAAACCTCGGTGTTAACCGCGTATCTCTATTCGAAACTATGGACTTAGGCAATCTGTGCAATCGTACAATCTCAACAAAATACAACTCCACCAATTTATCCAATGTATATGATGTATGGACTAGCAAAAATATGAACACTTTGTAAACCGATCAACAATCACCCAAATAGAATCCTTTTTAGCGAGGGACAATGGTAACCCAAACACAATGTCCATGGCGGTTCTCTTCCGCTTCCATTCCGATATCCCCAACGGTTGCAACAACACGAAAGGAAATTGATGTTCAGCCTGAACATGCTGACACAACATGCGTTTAACAACAAAATCAGCCACATCTTTCTTTAAACCAACCCAAAAGTACTCTTTCTTCAACCCTCGGTACATCTTAATACTACTAGAATCATAACAAAAGGACTAGTATGCACCTCGGTCAAAATGATACACCTCAACTCAACATCACTAGGTACCACTATCTGACCTTTAACATACAACACCCCATTATCATTAAAATGAAAATATGTCGAATTTCTATCTATGATATCCTTAACATGCGGTACCAACGCATCATCATAAGGTTGCTTGTCCTTAATCAAATGCGACAAAGTTGACTTTGCCCGCAATTCGGCCAACAAGCCACCATCCCGCGTCACACTTAACCATGCAACATCTCCCTCAACAACATCACATCTTTCCTACTCAAAGCATCGACTATAATATTAGCCTTTCCTGGATGATATTCAATTATCAAATTATAATCATTAAGCAACTCCAATCATCTATGTTGTCTAAAATCCAAATCATTTTGCATCATCACTTTTTTTTCAAACTCTTATAATTCAAGTTCACAACACACCCCTCACCATATACGTAATACCCCAAATCATTGCCTAGTAACATGTCACAAACTAATTAGAACTTAAGTGTAGAAACAATCTACAAATTAGAATAATTGATTAAACCTAGTGACTAAATTAGATGGACTGATAAATAAATAGCCGAATCATGAAGGATCAAATAGTAACAATGTGTAAATGTAGAATTACATGCAATTAGGATGTGTAATTAAGTATTTATGAAGCAATTAGACCATAAATTGCCAAGTGGAGGAAATTGGCCAAGCCAAGTGATAACAACATGGCTAAGTGTCCATCATCATATCATCTTCTCCTCTCAACTTTTCTCCTACCTTGGCCGAATCCTTCTCAACCATCTAGGAAAAGAAAGCCACCATTGCAGATGAAGGAAGGTTGCATGTGATCACATTTGCATGTAACTAAATAGCTAGGAAGATTGTAAGTGGTTTCTAAATCCTTTCTTCCTAGCAACTTGTTTGAATGAATGATTGATGATAGAGATTGAATTTGGATTCATGGAATTGAATGTTAGATGTTATGCTCAAAATTTACCTTGAATGTAGTTGAATTGCCTATGAATCAAAAATAGGGATTATGGTTGAAAATAGTTTTGGTTAGGGACTGTTTTGCTAGGTGAAAATGTGTAAATATGCTAATGGTATATAATGCTCTGATTTGGTCATGTTGCTAGATGAATTGAGGCTTGAATAGAGTAAATAGCTTGCTGGAAATTGAATGCATATAATTGGATTAGTTAAAGCTAGGTAATGGACTGCTCAAATGGTGAATTAGAGGCATGTTGTTGATCAAATGGATCAAATTGAACATAGCATTATAATGCCCTATTTTAAGCACATTTCTAGGTGAATTGGACTGATCTAGACATGTTAGAACATGAAAATAAGTTGAATTACAGTGTTAGAACCTTGTTTATAAGAGTTATGAAGCTAGAAACTCAACCTAGTGTAATCTGCCCAGAATACTCTATTATGGGCAGTAACTTTGAAAAATCACCATAAATTGTATAAATGGAATTTAAGGAAAAAAAATTATATGGATAGTGCCTTAACATGTCTAAATTCATTAAGAGAAAACAGAACTGAATTCTGGGTTGTAGAATGTATTGTAGAGGCACTCTCCAGTGTTGAAAATTGCCCTGCCTTTAAGTTAAAAGCTGTATTAATTGGAAAAGAACTAAAATGCAAGGCCTATATGGTTAGAAATACAATTAAGTTATATTTCCAACGGTGTAAACCAATTGAAATTCCGATGTACGGAATGAAAGTTATGCATGTTTAAGTGAGCAGCAACAATTTAGATAATTGTACACAGTATTGTGACAGTTTTGTAAATAGTTTTGGGGCAGTGGTTACTGCCCTGTTTTACATGAATTAGAGTATAGAAAAGTGTAGTTATGTGTAGTAAAGAATATATATGAACATGCTACCAGATTTGTATATGTTGTGTACTAGCAATATTGCCTTGGTTGAATGATTATGTGAACTTGTTTTAATATGTGTTTACTTGTGTAACATGTTAGAACCATGAGTGAACTTGGTGGAAGAGGAAAGGGTGGAACATCCTAAAGCTAAGAACAAATGAGTGTGGATCCAAGACTAGCTAGCTTGGGGAGTATTATGAGTGTAGTTATTTCTAGGGTTAGGACTAGGTCCTAACCAATGCATGCATGTCAACATTCTTGTAATGTTTAAATGGACCTAATATGGACTTGGCCTAATAAGGGAAGTATGATTAAAGCAATGCATGAAATTTGCTCACATGCTTGAATTCATGTATGATTCGATTGCTAAGCATGTTTAAGTTGTAACATTGGTGCTTGTATGAGTGATATGACATGTGATTGAATGCTTAGAGAAATTGCTTGAAATGTTATCCCAAATTGATGAGATGAGCACATGAGAATTACATGATATGTGAGCTATGGCTCAATTGGTCTAAGGGCCTAGTATATAATGAACTTGCTGAATATTTAACACGATCTTGAACTTGAAATACTAGTATAAATGGCTAAAATCGAACAACCTTGGTAGCTAGTTAGATTAGGAAGAAGGGCATGCCTTAGAGTCTAGAGCTCATTGTGTCAGGGTGGACTACGGTCCAGGGCTAAGGCCCCTATTTGGCAACAGATGGAGGGTACGTATGTGGTCCTTGGTGACAATAAGAGGGTTGACTAGCACTACGATGCATCTTGTGGCGACAGTTGGTTGGAGACTCGATTACCTATAAAAACTAAGTATCAAGGGTTTTTTTAAAATGATAACAAATGAAATAACAATCCTATAATACATGTTACTTCTCTTGAAAGTTATATAACGAATGTTACTAGACATGAAAGCCATGAATTGTATGTTACTTGTCATGGAAGCATGAATTGCTTAAGTCTTGATATGAGATGTATTGTTGCTTGACATGTAAACCATGCAATGTTTGATATTTGGTATGTCAACTTGATTTACTTGGTAAATGTATACCATTCGATTGATATACATGCTTGGTGATTGTGATTCTTGATTGACTTGAAATGCTTATAAACTTTAGTTAGGTAGACTTGATAATTGGCTATATAACATGATAAATGGTTAAATCTAGTTACTACCTCACTAAGTACATATTTTGTACTTATCACTCTTATTTTCATTCTTCCCAACCAACAGGATAAAGGATTCGATCGTTGCTTGATTCTGAAGCCCAATTTCTTGAGCTTGAAGCAAGACACAAGCATAGCTAAAGTATCGTTCATACTTTTTTTGTACTCCCCTAGTTGGTGGCACTTAGATTGTATCTAGTGAACTAGTGCATGCATTTTGAATACTTGAATACTTGTATATATGTGTTCTTGAATGGGCCTACTACGTTATGAACTTGGTTGACAATGTGAACAAGTATGTATTGAACTTAAATTACATGTAACGGAAAAGTGTTTTGCTGCGCATATATGAATATACAAATGGAATGATAAAGTGATTGATCTAGTTTATATTGTGTCATTCGAATGCCTTGGAAATTATATGGTCACTTGTGTGTGAACATACATTGTTGTAAGTGTTTTGTGTGTTTGTATAGTGAATGTCGAATGGTATGATTTCTTTGGAGACAAGTTACATAAGATTATGTGTTCAAATGATCATGTTTAGAAATTTAGGTATGAATTATTATATGGATCAATCTAAGGAATAATGAAACTAAATGGAAGCATGTTTGTATTCTTAGGCCATTCGAATGATAGTGGTATGATATAGTTAATGGAATTGTTAAAGTAGTAACCTATAATGACTTGTAAACAGAATGTGAGATTGCTTGTATGTTAAGTTAAGTATGCTTGGTTGCTTACTAGTTAAGTAACTCACCTAATAGGGATGAGTTAATCTATTATTGCCTTGTTCTTGCTTGTAATGCCTTATTCTTGCTGGGTAATGCTCCCGAGATGGTTTGCTACTAACTCGGGGTAGGGGTGTTACATTTTTTGGTAATCAGAGCTTTTTAGTCGGTTATAGGACTAAACCGGGCTCTCTTGCATCATATTGGATACTTATGCCACCTAGGAGACTTGTATTGTATAGCTTGTGTCTTTGCTTAACTAAACCGAATTCCTAATTGTTCTATTTGAATGTAGAATGTCTGAAACAAGGCTCGCTCGGGAAGATGAAAGTCCTAAAGGCTCTTTGAATAAAGGAGATAGTGTGAGGATGGATCATAATCCTCCACAACAACAAGCTCAACCTCGAGCCCAAGCTGCTGCTCAACAGGAAGCTCTTGCTATAAATCCTGTACAACAAGAATGCCTTCAAAGCATGAAGGAGATGTTCAATCATCTTGTAACTACTTTGAAATGAGACCATCCTATTCCTCATGCTACTGTTGTGCCAAACAGAGCTCCGATTGACAAGCTGGCTCAACATCGAGCCTATACTTTCACTAGTACTGATGAAGCCAATCCCGAAGTAGCTGAGTACTGGTTAGAGGCCACTACTCGAATCCTGACCAAACAACTGCCCTGTTCCGATAAACACAAACTTGAATGTGCCATAGCCCTGTTGGCAGATAATGCTCTAAGGTGGTGGGAAACCACTACACTGACTGCTCCTACTGAAGCTGTAACATGGAAATTCTTCCTCGAGGAATTCAGGAAGAAATACATCAGTGAACAATACTTGGCCGAGCGCCGGAAGCATTTCCTGTACCTCAAGCAAGGTGGCCGACCCATTGAACAGTACGAGCGATTTTTTCAAGTATTGCAAGTACGGGTCGAAATACATCAAGACTGATACTAACAAGTGTCAGATGTTTATTGATGGACTGAATGATGAACTGAGTCCAATCTTCACTGCCCTGGGTATCACCGACTTCCAGAATTTGGTGAGCCGAGATATTGTGACTGAGGCGAAGATGAAGGCCTCTAAGAAATGCATAAGTGGTAACTCCTGGAAAGACAAACGATCCAGAAATGATGACAAGCCTCACTGGCAGTCAAAAAAGTCTAAACACTTTAAAGAACACTCTTCGAATTACACTCCTATTCAGAAGAGCAACTACATACTGAGACCCCAATCGGTAACCATGCCTTCAGCCCCGATCATCTCTTTTGATAGTACGGGGAATTCCAGTAAAGCTGCTCAATATCATACTTGCAAGTTCTGCCAGAAGCATCACACTGGCCAATGTAGAACTCAAGAGAATCTATGTTTCTTATGTGGAGCCTCTGATCACTATATCAGGGATTGTCCTCAGAATCCTAACAAGGTTCCAAATCGAACTCCTACGAATGCTAGTTCAGCTCCCTTTATTCGAAACAAGGGACCTAGACAAGCTCAATTTAGAAATCAAGGGAAGAAGAAAGACCCCATTGGAACACCCCTACTCCCCAGGAATCTTGGGCTCCTGCTCAAATCTATCATATCCAAGGAAAACAAGATGAAGAATCGCTCGATGTCATAGCAGGTACCGTTAAGCTAAATTCGACTCTTGTTTATGCTTTAATAGACTCAGGATCCACTCATTCTTTTGTATGCACATTCTTCCCAACCAACAGGATAAATGATTCGATCGTTGCTTGATTCTGAAGCCTTATTTCTTGAGCTCGAAGCAAGACACAAGCATAGCTAAAGTATCGTTCATACTTGTTTTGTACTCCCCTAGTTGGTGGTACTTAGATTGTATCTAGTGAACTAGTGCATGCATTTTTAATACTTGAATACTTGTATATATGTGTTCTTGAATGGGCCTACTATGTTATGAACTTGGTTGACAATGTGAAACAAGTATGTATTGAACTTAAATTACATGTAATGGAAACGTGTTTTGTTGCGCATATATGAATATACAAATGGAATGATCAAGTGATTGATCTAGTTTATATTGTGTCAATGCCTTGGAAATTATATGGTCACTTGTGTGTGAACATACCTTGTTGTAAGTGTTTTGTGTGTTTGTATTGAGAATGCCGAATGGTATGATTTGTTTGGAGACAAGTTACATACAATTGTGTGTTCAAATGATCATGTTTAGAAATTTAGGTATGAATTATTATATGGATCAATCTAAGGAACATTGGAATGAAATGGAAGCATGTTTGTATATTTAGGCCATTCGAATGATAATGGTATGATGTAGTTAATGGAATTGTTAAAGTAGTAACCTATAATGACTTGTAAACAAAATCTGAGGCTGCTTGTATGTTAAGTTAAGCATGCTTGGTTGCTTACTAGTTAAGTAAATCATCTAATAGGGATGAATTAATCTATTATTGCTTTGTTCTTGCTTGTAATGCCTTGTTCTTGCTTGGTAATGCTCCCGAGCCAGTTTGCTGCTAACCCGGGGTAGGGGTTTTACAATAGAGATAAGGTATCCAAATCCTTTAAGCAAACACAATTGTGGCAAGCTCAACAACATGCATAGGACAATGCACTCGTGCACCTTCAACTGTAAAAATGCACAGGCCACAACTTTGCTAGCAACGCAACAATCTTAGAAGATTCTTTAACAAACCTCTATGTTAATTAACTGAATGTAGAAAACCCACAAACTTCTAACTCCAACCTTGGTTGCTTCAAAATTAACACAAATCAAACTTCTGAGAACCAATCTTTAACACCCACTTCAAACTTTGAGAACTCCAAAGAACCACATTACCAAAGCTACTTACATAAGCTACCTTTCTTACACCATCACTCCATCGGCCTCCGAATAGTCATCCATAAGTGTGAACATATCTATGCATGATTACCTACATGCCCTCATAGATGTCTATGTATATGTATGCAAAACCTCTAATGTCATGCCCAAATGTATGCATGTATTGGCATATATATATATATACATATAAGTGTTTTTGCATCGTGCATGTTTAACTGTTCACACTTACTAATAACGTGCTCAACACCAGAATTCCTTCCAACCTGCCAAAACTTGCACTTACCCAAATAAAGAGTAAACATTCGCTCCTTCACAAAAGCCTACTAACCCATTTATACATGTCGATCAAGATCTTTCCCGATACCTTTGTACACGAGAATATCATCTATAAACACAACAACAACTAGGTCCAAAAACTCATGAAACACCTGATTCATCCTATCCATGAACGCGGAAGGAAAATTAGTCAAACCAAACGACATCACCAAGAACTTGTAATGCCTGTACCTCGGACAAAAGGCAGTCTTAGGTACATTCACATCCTTTACCTTCAACCGATAATACCCAGACCTCAAATCAATTTTAGAAAACACAAAAACGCCTCTAAACTGATCAAACAAATCATCAATCCATGGTAAAGGATATTTATTCTTAATCGTCAACTTATTCAGTTGCCGATAATCAATGCACATCCGCAACATGCCATCCTTAATTTCTACAAACAACACCGGTGTACCCTACAGCAAAACACTAGGCCTAAAAAAACCCTCGATCAAGCAACTCTTGAAGTTGTGTCTTTAACTCCTTCAACTTCGTCGGTGCCATGCGATAGGGAGCAATAGACACTAGGGTTGTATTTGCATTCATCTCAATACCAAACTCAACCTCTCTATCTGGTAGTAAACCGGGCAACTCCTCCGAAAGCACCCGAAAACTCACATACCGTACGTATGCCCTGAACGCGCACCTTTTTTAATCCCAAATTCATAACATAGGCTATGAATGCATGACAACCAGAATCCAACAACCAACTTGATTCCAACGCCAAAACAACAATAGATAAGAACTTAGCATTCTCACCCACAATTACTACCTTGTAATCGTCAACAAGTTCCAACGAAACTCCCTTGGTTCCAAAACCAACCACAACTCTATGCTCGATCAACCAATCCATACCCAAGACTACACTAAAACTGTCTTTGGCCACAACCTCTCTGTGGTGCAACCGCAAGTGCGCTAACCTATCCACCCTCCAAAAATAGACAATCATGTCTGAAATGATCGTTGGACCACAACTCCAACAAGAATTAGCAACAACAGACACAAGAGCCTATCCCTCATGAACCAAACATGGACAGTCTTGCCTCATGTGATAACGTGATCAACAAACCCAACAGGTATTATGTGTTGATCTAGCCTGGGGTACTTACCTTGGGGTAGCTCGTAAATCCTAAATCTAAGCCGAATCTCTAATCTCGATCTACCAAATCGTCTAATCAACCTAGAACTCCTAGGGCCAAAACCGAGGCGTTACAAAAACATTGTTAACCAAAAATCCACTGATTCATTCAATTTTAAAAACCTTTAGATGAAAAATAAATTATAAATAAAATAGGAATATCGATTGATCACTAAAAAACTTTTTTAGAAATTTAAAATACGAAAATAATGGTCTTTAGTTGTAATAAAAATTTAGAAAACCTCTGTTTTAGAGAAAATATTAAACATCGGTAGTATTTTAAAAAGAAAAAAGAAATTTGAGTTTGTTAAAATACAAAGGCTGTAATTGCTTCCTAAAGATTCTTATCATGTGTCCTCTCTCTATTTAATTCACAAAAAACCACTTTTAAAACCAAATTGTTTCTCTTTTTTTTTACAGTCATCGAAAACATACTTCTTATTATTTGATAAACCAATTAAATAACCGTCCAAAACATTAGCCATGTCCATTTTGGCATATTCCTTTGAAAACATATTCAATTATTAACTCAGAATTAGTTAACGAACTAAACTCAAGCTACGATCCCAAATGGAGCTTAGCAAATCAACTAATTTAACAGAACAATTCTTACCATAACTTCGTAGCCGTGCAACAATCTAAGAAGATTCCTCAACAAACCTCGATATTAATCAACTGGATCTAGAAAAACCATGTACTTCTAACACCAACCTTTGTTTCTTCAAAACTAGAACAACTCAAACTTCCAAGAACCAATCTTTAACACCTTCTACAAACCTTAAGAACTCCAAAGAACCTCATCACTAAAGTTACTTACAACATATCCTCATTAGCCTCCGAAAAGTCATCCGTAAGTGTAAACATATGTATGCATGATTACTTATATGCCCTCATCGATGTCTATGTATATGTATGCAAAACCTCTAATTTAATGCCCAAAGGTATGCATGTACTAACATATTTAAATATATACATATAACTGTTTACGCATTGTGCATGCTCAACTGTTCACACTTACTAATAACATTCTCGAAACCAATATTCCTTTCACCAAGCCGAAACTCGCACTTACCCAGATAAGGAAGAAATATTTGCTTTGCTACAAAAGCTTGCTAAACCATTCATGATTGTCGATTAGGATCATTCTTGATACCATTGTACAAGAAAATACCACTACTCTTACTACTCAAAAAACCAAGTATTCACAGAATACTCAACTCATTGGTACCACGAATTCCACTACTGCATTCGCCATCTACACGGCATCACTGAAAACCCATACCAACCAAACTCTCTTAAACACCATCATCGTTACCAACCACGTTGACGCTTAGATATAGAGTTTTCGTTCAAACATATCCACAAACAAACCATTATTACAATTACATTCTCAACTCGTACATTTTGTTAATGCCCATCAACACGACCCAAAAAGAATTCGAGTCATACCAATGAACGTCTCTATACCGAACTCAACTTCACAAACATAGGTCAACATGGAAAAACTCTCTCAAAAGCACTCTAGAAAAAAAAATCCTGAACAACACAGACATTCAGAGCTCGAACATCATTAAACCTTGTATTACTACATAAGCCACAAACTCATCAACATATTTCAGTCTGTTCTTAGACAAACTTCATCGCAAAAATCAACTCTAACCTTTAAAACTTTAACACACTCGAACAACTACCTTCATTCAATATACATGATTGTGTAAATGTAGAATCCACAAAAAGATGCCATGAAAAAAAGAAAAGCAGATTACACGGCTTCTCCTTAATCAACATACAGATTCAATGATTTCGCTGCACACTCTAATTTTTGAAGATGAAATTCAATCCAATGCCTTTCGCATATTTCATACCCTGACCATCCTTATGGAAATGAATTTAGGGAAACTATAAAGTCCCCCTTAACAATCAACATCATTGATCAGGTTTCGATCCTAAATATCAACTTTCTTACCTGATGTGTACATCATAACCTTATCAACTCAAACACTCCAAAATCCTCAATAGAATCTCGGTAGAAGCTATCTCGTGCCTACTTTATGAAAACTAATATTACTATCAAGCATACGACACCTTACGGTGTACTCATTTCCATTTACATCACTTCACTAACTTTTATCTTCAAAATCCATATCATTAACATCAATGGTAATACCCATTTATAATATTCAAAATAGTGGACCAATGCCACCTATAAACTTACGAACAAGGAAAATGTCACTCAAGTTCGGAGACCACTCTTAACTATTCTCGATCGAGGACCAAGTCAACTCAAGATCGGAAACCACTTTCTTTACACTATCGATAACCCAAACCATGCTTACTAATCTCAGAAGTCATTAATGAACAAATCATTTCTCCTATAAAATCAAATTCATTACCGGTGTTTAAACCTAACAGTTGGGCGTAGGCTCGACAAATGATCCAAGACAAACCTGCAAAACCCTTTTCAAAAACATTTATAATAGGCAATGTGTTCTGGGTTAACCCTAACATAAGCAATTGACAATATGAATACATACGAAACACATTTATCAATTTCTCAAAATAACCAAATTAAACCCTATCCGCCCAAGATTGTGTAACCTAGCTCTGATACCACCAAATGTAACCCCCTTGACCCGGCCTAGTCATTAGACATGAACCAAAAAGGTCACATTAGGTTTGCCGAAGCAAACTTGAACTATCTTACATGAATTATGGTCCATTTTTTTATTTTAACTTATCTAGTTGCATTATTAAGACCTAAGGTGTTCATACAAGCAATGTTTTGATTTTACATTCAATTCAAACGTCGATTTGGCACTCAAATAAAAATACAAGAATTCTAGGGACCAAAATGTAAATTTGAATATTATAGGGACTTACATAGGTTTTAGGTTACCAATCATTAATTAATCATATTTCATGTCAGCATGTCAAATTTAACTTCAACATATAAGAATTGAGCATCCAATTTAGCAAAATACGAAATTAAGGACAAAATCATAAAACTACCAAAATACAGGGACTAACATGTTTATTAAAGATTTTTATAACAAATAAATACATGTAAAAATGCTTGCAAAATCTCAGGTCAAACGAACATCATTTACTTATTCAATTGATGCAACAACATACGGTGGCCAAAGTGCAAAGAATCTAAACTCGGTAAAATCCATTAACCAAATTAACCACCAGCCATACCGATACACGGGCTGCACTAAAATGCATTTTGGGGAATTTAATCTCAACTCAAACTTATCCAAAAACTTTCGAACAATATTGGCATGCTTCTAATATTATATCACCATTAAACACATAGGCTCAAATAATTACATATCAATTATTCAACACAATTCATATTTATTCAAGTAATCTAGAAGCATGATTTCCTAACAATATAAAGCATTATCCAAATGGTCAAGACCTCAACATAGGCTATAGATTAATTAAGGAATTTAAAGCATATGACCATATGTACACTTAGAATCAATCAAACCATTCAATTGCTATTTCAACCATTCTAGATCATTAGATCGTAACCACCAAATAAATGAGGTTAAAATAACACCAACATCTTAATCAATAAGTACAACCACCATTTAACATAATAAAACAATCCATCCAAAGATTAACTCATATTGCCTTATTACAAATAATAATATCTCTATAAACATACTCTTTTAATACGTTTGTCTTGGGATCCCACCGTGCCTCATACCACAACCCTACAATTGCTTTATTCACTGCATTGACGGGAGAAAAGAGAGCGTGAGCATATAATGCCTAGTGAGTACGCTCAAAAAGTAAAACATCAATACATTTTCAAATCAACTCCGATATTAGAAAACCATATCAAAGCAAGTCAAATTTGCCGTTTCCAAAGCATTTAAATAAAACATGCTTATTCAAAACATATACTTCACGCTTTCATAACAATATTTTCATTCTCAAGACAATTAAATAAAACATGCTTGATCAAGTCATAAGCATCATATCTTCCAGCATAAACCATTCCTTCAATAAAAAAGTGAGATATGTGTGTAAAGCCAACGCAATTTGCTTACTTCTTTTGAAAACATAACATGCATAACAACCATATGCATCAAAACACTTTTCACAAGACTTGTGCTTAATCAAACCAAAGCATTTTCCCTTTTGTTTCCAAAACGTATGCATAACAACCATATGCATCAAAACACTTTTCATATGTCTCATATATCCTCACATTCAAATAGAATGTTAATTAACCACATCAGATACACAAAATTCTCATGGTGGACTCACCTCCACCAAAACTCACTTCGGCCAAGAATAGGCTCAACCCTACCCCGTCGTGATAGACCCACCTCTACCACACAATAATAGGCTCACCCCTATTGTAAGAAATCGAAGAATACTATCAGCCTGAGTAGCCTCCCCGCTATACCTCAAGAGCTTCAAAGCGATCGACTTTATTTTTATAGTGCACTTTAATCCTATTTCTAGCCAACTATATCTGATACTTTCTCATTACGTCACATAGCCAATATATCATTTTCAATTACAATTACTTACTGTTTTCCAATGTATTTTACAAAACTGTTTCATATGCAAAACCAGATTACCACAGGCAGCAACACATTCCTTCTAGGAATAAATCTCAATGCTCATAGACATCCATATGCTTTGATAAACATTGCATATTAATCCAAAACGATGTATTTACAGTAAGTAAACCAAACAATGTTTATCAACCAAAACATGCAAATCAAATCTCATATCAAACCGATATTTCAAAGCGAAAATAAGGAAGACTTACTTTCGAGCTTAGTTAAGCTTGCTAGGCTATAACCAAACCCCCAAACCTTAGTTCAAACTTTATTTGAAGAACCAACTCATAATTGCACTCACCAACTTGATATCACCTCAATGCCAACGACTCGACGCCAACGCCTCAACGCCTAACCAAAAAATGTTTGAACACTTGCCATCTTCTACAAAAAAATATAAGGGTCACTATAAATTGAACCGCACCAAAGTAACCAATTTATTATAGCACCACCACGACACAAATAAATTCCTTGACCAACACTGCTTCCCTTTAAACCGCTACTGCCAGAACCATTTCAAACCCCTTTTAACATTCCTTCCTATATATATATATATATATATATATACTAAATTACCGAATACCATATATATATATATTTATATAAGGGAAACCAATTCACGGCAGCAACTATTGCATAGCACAGCACCCAACATCGAAGGGTATAGCAGCGGACACTACCTACTTTCACGCTATGCCCTGTTCGAACCTTTTTTTAAATTATTTAACTCCTCACTAGCATCCAATACACGTAATGCATTCTAACATGCAATCTAAAAAATAAATCAACCATTCTACTAATCACCCATCTAAGAACACAAATCTAATTCAACCAATTATATTAATTCCAGGAATTAAATTACAAAATTAACTTTAGATTATTATTACTCATGCACAAATCATTAGAACTCTATAGAAAACATTAGATTACTATAATCTAATCAAGGTTTATGAGGAAATCCATTAAAATCCAATAATTCTATTAGAAATTCGTTTTAATTATTCCAAAGAATGAGAAATCATAGTTTGAGAATCAAAATCAAGTAGAAAATTATTAAAGAACATTTTCTCACCTTCTTTGATGAAAAAACCAACTTTAAGATGAACTCCCGTCTTGATTTCTAACAAGAAAAATAGTGAAGATGATGTAGAAATCGAAATCCTTAAGCCACAATTGTTTAGATATAATTGGAGAAGAAATTAAAGTAGAAATAATTTAGGAATCAAGAAATTCCTAAGTTTTGTTTGGAAGAAAATGAGAGAAACTTAGAAATATCTTTCTCATATTTTAGAAATTTACAACTGTCTGTAGCGATGCCTCCACTTCGCTAAAAAACAGGTTTTCGAAGTGTTTGTGGTTTTTCGGGTATTAAAATATTTATTCCGTGGGGTTTTAAAAATACCGTATTTTATTTAAAGAAAGGGAGTCGCCACCGGCCACTGAGGTAGGCCGGACACCATAAAATTAGAGATTTGAAAAATATTGGGTTCGGAAGTCGGTTACGGATGGGGAAGGATTAGCGCCCCCACACCGCCCAAAATTGGCACTTTAATAATTACCGCTTTATTAATGTTAGATTTTCCGGATTAAAGTGACGATCAATTTAAAATTTGATTATAAGTGCGAGTAGATTTTAAAGGCCCCGTTATCCGAGAGTAAACGCCTAACCACTATCACTACGCCTGATACTGGCCCCGTTTACGCTCGGATAAAAGGGCACCGCATTGACAATTTATATTCCATTATGCAACCTTAGAGAAATAACTTGGAAACATACGTTCACATTGACATGGTAAAGGACAAAATAAATAATAAAAAATGGGTGACACAAAAGTTAATAAACATGATAAACAACACGACCATAGCACATCATAATAACAAGGTATCAATAAAAACATGTGGGAACAAAAACACATATTTCAAGGAGACATGCTTATTAAAAATAAAACACAGTGTAACATATACAAGACGTAAATATATTATGATTTCAATTTCACAAATCAGAACAACATACTAATAGAGAAACTAATACCTAGCACATAGTTTGCGACATAATTTACATACGAAAAATAGAAACATGGTATTATACATGACAAAGAAAACATACTAACGCGTAACCTAAAAGCAAAGAGAACGTACAATACATGCTAAAATACAAAACATGTCGTGTATGAGCCAACTAAAATATCAATCGAACATGTATGATACGAACGACCGAACAAACATATAAAAATACATAATCACCATAAACTAAACACACACACACACACACATATATATATATAAACATGAGAATACGAAACATGTACAAGAAACACGTGAGAATGCAAAAGGGCTACATCAACATATGCGATCATAATAAATAAACATGAATATTTAAATATGGAACATGACTGAAAAAAAAAACGAAAACAGGAAATAGAAATTAAAAGGTAATAAAATGCAATTTAGGGACGAAATTACAAATCAAACGGAACCTAAAAGGACTAAATATGTAATTGGACCAAGGGGCAGGCTCGGAGTGAAAATTTCAAAAATGCGGTGGGACTGGTCAGGTAATTTTGCCATTTAGAATCTGAATTCGGTTTATTTGAGGGCTGAATTGAAAGGTTTCAAAAAAGGAAGGGGACTGGGGTTGTGATTATACCAAGGGGCAGACTCGTTTTGAAAATCCCAAAATGTGGGATGATTTAATGGGTAATTAGACCATTTAAAAAATAAGAAACGCCTACATAAAGGCCCAACCAGGTTCAATTTCTCTCTTTGGCATTCAAAAATTTTATTTCGGCTAAAATAACTCTCTCCCCATTCTATTCTCTCCCCAAAATAAAACGACCCCTTTGATGAACCCAGAAACCGACAGCCAACCACCGTCCTTTTCGCCGTCGGCCGCCGCTATTCGGCTGCCGGCGAACCTAAAAAACCACCAGAACAACCCTTACTTCAACCCAAACTCAAATCACAACTTAGATTCCCAGAAAAGACTCTCATTTTTTCTAGATCGGATGAAAACCATTTTTTCCACAAAAATGAGACAAAAAAGGATCTCTCCCCTTTTCAGTTCACCTTGTTCAGTTTTTGAGAAACTGATATGGCTTATGACTGGCGAGGGGAGACCCACTGACGACTAGGGTAAAGATCCTATCCAGTCCTCTCCCTTTCTTCATCGCTTCTTATTTTTTATTGTACATGCATGCCAGGAAGCAAGAAAAAGAAAGAGAGGTTACCACTGAAACTTGGTGCTTCTTTTTTTTATTTTTGGTAACTGATTACAACTGAACTCCCCCTTTACAGATTACTTGTTTCATACATATATCCCCCTTTTTTTTTGGTTTGGTAGAAAATCCGTCAAATACATATTTTTGGGTTGATTTGATACTGATGAAAGATCTGATTTTCCTTGTCTCCGGTGATCTCTGAGCGCGGTGGTTGGTACGATCGGCATGGTGGGATGGCGTGGTGGTGACCGTTCTGCCAGAAGCTCCCAGGGCCATTGGATCAGATTTGATCCAACGAGTGGATTTGCACGAGAAAGGGACAGTTCTGATGCAATCTGGAAATCGGTGGGAATGCCCGAGATGAAGCCACGTGGCATCTTGATATCTGAGGAGTCTGCGTGTGCAAGCCACGTGCGCGTAGAAGTCCAGCAGCCCCGTGAGTGAGTCGCACGCGCCCTTTAGAAGGTTCTCCCTTTTCGATCAGGGCCGTTGGATCAAAATCTGATCCAACGGCTCAGATTGGGCTGCACAAGGAAGAATGATGATTAGGGTTAGCTTAATCTGATTCGGGCCAAAAATGGGCTTTGTAAATTTTAATTTTGGGTTTTGATTTGTATTAGAGGACTTGGACATTTAATTTGGCAGGGTTCTAATATATCCATTTATTTGTATTTAATTTAGCCCAACCCTACTAATAATATTAATAATAGTAATAATAATGCAGGCATATACATACGATGTAGGTACGACATACGAGTACACATATACGTAACATGCAAACATTAATATGACATACCGTCACATATGCATATAGCTATACGTATAATTACCACGAATACCCACACATACACAATGCACACATAAAATATAAACACACATATGACATCCATAGACTATAAATATTAACATATACACCCATAGTACGTATAACAAGCATACAGTTGTATACGTCACAAATTAATAACACATATATAACAGACACATAATATGATATGTATACATACGTTAATTATTAAACTAACATACATTAATATAATATTTATACAACGGATAAAAATGAGTGATTACAGTTGCCCCTCTTTGCTTGTTCTCGTGGAACGGGAACAAAGCAAAGATTTATAAGCACTCATTTTTATCCGACTTCCATGTTTGTAGCTTTGGAAACACGTGTTCTTCTGGAACTCTCCACTTTTCCTCAGCTGAATCTTCGGGCTCGTAAGTCCTTCATATATAACTTCTTCCCCCTCCGATCTTGGAGCTACAGGCTCTTCCTATATGGAACCCTTCACTGTGAAGCCTCAAGTTATGAGTCCCTCCTATATAGAACTTTTCACTCTGAGACGGTAAGGCTTGGAGTCCTTCCTATATAGAACTCTTTGCCTTCAACGCGGCTGGTTTTTCCTACATAAAACCTTCTGTGCCACGGATGGGTTCTTCTGACTGGGAGTTCCTCCTGTATAGAACTGAGAGTCTTCAAACCTGGGAGCCGCCAATCCTTCCTATATAGAACTTTTAGCTTATGAAATCTCGGAGCTATGAGTTCTTCATATATAAAATCTCTCACTCTAAGACAGTAAAGCTCGAAGCCCTTCCTATATAGGACTCTTCACTTTTAACGCAACATGTTTTCCTTACATAAAACCTTGTGTGTCATGGGTGAATTCTTTCGGCTGGGAGCTCTTCCTATATAGAACTACTAGTCTTCACCCCGGAGCTGCGAGCCCTTCCTATACATAACTTTCAGCTCCTGGAACCCTGGAGTGACTGATTCTTCCTATATAGAACCTTTAGATGCAGGCACTTGGAAATATAGGCCCTTCCTATATAGAACCTTTATCTTCACATTTGGGATTCACACCAGGATGGCTACCGATGTCTCTTTGAATCTGTAGATACCTGTCTAAAATAAGACAAAATGCTATGACAATGAATTAACATGCTCCTAATCCTAGGGATGTCCAACTATTCATGATGCATGAGTGTCAATATCTTGGTGGGCCTGCTTTAGTCCTCAGCCAATCTCGACCTTACGTTGCTTGCTTTCTCCTTTTCCTTCTGGCGGCGATACCCCATTTCACTGTCGGGTTCAACCATTCCAACCTTTCTCTTTTTTTTTGAATTTTTGATTCGGGGTTCTAAAGTGTCCTTTCAGGTTTTTGCTTTAGAGGTTTCTTGTTTTTTCTTTCTTTTTCCTTATTTCTCTTTTCCTTCTTTCCTTCTTTTTTTGTTTTTGATTTTTGTTTTTGTTTGTTTTTTTGTCCCTCTTTTTTGTTTGTTTGTTTTTTTTGAGGTGCCCTTCCGGGTTTTCACTTGGGAGATCTCTCTCGTTGTCTCGAATGCTTTCTCTTAAACAAGCAGGGTGTGCGCCATTGGTCATCCTACCCTAGTGCTTGAAGCCTTCTGCCTGCCCTGTCAACAGATATTATGTAAGCAGCTAGAGGGAAAGGTTAACATCATTTTCTAATCGCCTGTATCTTTAAGGTTAGATCACAGTAATGCTCAGAAATCTCTTATTTATCATAAGCCTATGTTAGCTTATTTGCATGATATTAACAATAAGGCAGGGAATGGATGCTCAAAAATATGATTTTATTATGATTAAGGGTTCGGAACAACTTTGAGAGAGTCATGACATACATGAGGAAAAGGAAAAGCCAAACATGAAATACAAGATCCCTCATTATCTTTAGTATGAATGATACATGATCCTGCCAACCGTCGTAGAATCCTTGCCTAAAGCTCCCTCTTCACAGGGTTCATGGGGATGACCCTTCTCTCCGAATATCCAACCTCTCAATTTATTCGAGCCGCCATTTACGGGTTTTTGACCCGAATCCTTCCTTTGCTTCAAGACGCCCTGTTTCAGGTTTTCGCCCTGCGCTCTCCATTTTTTTAAACGTAGTATTTCTTAACAGCATCAGAATTTATGGGGCTTTTTAGCTCATTTCCATCCATTTCTATTAATATTAAGGCTCCTCCTGAGAAGGCCTTTTCTACCACGTATGGCCCTTCCCAGTTGGGCATCCACTTTCCTCGAGAATATTTCTGAATTAGGAGGATTTTCTTGAGCACCAGATCCCCCTCTCTAAATTCTCTTGGGTACACCTTTTTGTTGTATGCCCACATCATTCGTTTTGGGTATATTTGGCCATGGCAAATGGCCTTTAGTCTCTTTTCTTCAATGAGATTTAGCTGGTCGAGTCTGGCTTGCACCCATTCGGATTCTTCCAATTTTACTTCATTTAAGACCTGGAGTGACGGAATCTCCACCTCAATGGGGAGTACTACTTCGGTACTATACACCAAGGAATAGGGTGTTGCCCCTATCGACGTGCGAATGGACGTCCTATAGGTGAAAAGAGCAAATGGAAGCTTTTTGTGCCAATCCCTGTAGGTATCTGTCGTCTTCGCTATGATCTTCTTTATGTTCTTGTTTGCTGCCACTGCCCCGTTCATTTTAGGACGATTGACTATGGAATTGTGAAGTGTTATCTTGAATTGGTTGCACACGTCCGTCATCATTTTGTTATTCAGATTGGAAGCATTGTCAGTGATGACCCTTTCTGGAAGACTGTATCGACAAATGATCTCCTTATTTAGGAATTTACATACTGTGGTTCTTGTGATGTTGGCGTAAGACGCTGCCTCCACCCATTTAGTGAAATAGTCTATAACGACCAAAATAAAACGGTGTCCGTTGGAAGCCTTAGGGTGAATCTGCCCGATGACGTCCATGCCCCATGCTGCAAAAGGCCACGAAGAATTCATGACGTGTAAAGGTGATGGGGAAGCGTGAATCTTGTTAGTATAAATTTGGCATTTATGGCATTTCCTGGCGTAATCGATACAATCTCCCTCCATGGTCGACCAGAAATAGCCATATCTCATAATTTTTCGGGCTTTAGACAGCCCGTTGGCGTGTGTCCCACATAGACCGTCGTGCACCTCGGCTAAAATCTCCTTCGCCTCCCGGGCATCCACACATCTCAACAATGTCTGATCATGGCCTCTTTTATATAGGATCTCCCCATCCAGGACATATTCTGTTGCCATTTTTCTGAGTGTCTTTCTGTCATTGTCATTTGCCCATTCGGGATACTTTTGAAGCTTGACATATTGCAAGATGTTATAGTACCATGGGTTTCCATCAATCTCTTCCTGCACATTACAACAATGAGTAGGCCTTTCAAAAGTCTGCATCTTAATGGGCTTCATTTCTGCCCCAGTGTTTGTTTTAAACATGGAAGCCAGGGTTGCCAAGACGTTTGCCATCTGATTTTCTTCTCTGGGAAGTTAATTGAAGCTGACCTTTCCGAACTCCTTGGTAAGCTCTTGAATCAATTCATAATATTTGACCAACTTCGGGTCCCTGGTTTCCCATTCCCCACGCAACTGGTAAATCACTAAGGATGAATCTCTGAATACTCGAAGTTCCTTAATCTTTCTTTCAATAGCTGAGTTTAGTCCCATAACGCAGGCTTCGTATTCAGCTATATTGTTGGTGCAGAAGAATTCTAGTTTGCTGGTGAAGGGATAATAGACATTCTCGGGGGAAATTAGCACGACCCCTATCCCATGTCCGATGGCGTTAGAGGCCCTATCAAAGTAAAGCTTCCATGAGTTATCATCTGAAACCTCTTCCTCGGTTGTAATGCACATTAAGTCTTGATCCGGGAAATTAAAGTTCAACGCCTCATAATTGTCTGAAGCGCGACAGCTAGGAAATCTGCTACGGCGCTTCCCTTTATGGCTTTCTGGCTCACGTATACAATGTCGAATTCGGATAGGAGCATATGCCAGCAGGCCATCCTTCCCGTTAGTGCTGGTGCTTCCATTAAGAACTTTAATGGGTCTAGCTTGGATATCAACCAAGTAGTATGGTACAGCATATACTGCCTAAGCCGCTTGGTAGCCCAAACTAAAGCACAACACAGCTTCTGAACTAGCGGGTACCGTGTTTCACAATCATTGAACTTTCTGCTTAGGTAATAGATGGCTTGCTCCCTTTTCCCTGACTCATCGTGTTGCCCTAATACACATCCCACTGAATACTCAAAGACTGTCAGGTAGAGGATTAAAGGCCTATCTGGTACTAGCGCGACTAAAATCGGAGCATTTGTCATGTACCTTTTGATCTTTTCTAGAGCTCTTTGACATTCCTCATCCCACACACCGAGACTATTCTTTCTAAGAAGTCTGAAGACTGGGTCACACCGATCAGTTAATTGGGAAATGAAACGAGAGATATAATTTAACCTCCCTAGGAAACCACAAACTTCCATCTAAGTGTGGGGTGGTGAGAGATCCTGGATGGCTTTCACTTTATCTGGATCGATCTCAATCTCTCTTCCGCTTACCACGAACCCCAAGAGTTTTCCAGAAGTAACGGCGAAGGTGCATTTGGCAGGGTTAAGCCTCAGCTAGTATTTCTGTAGTCTTTGGAATAGTTTTCTTAAGTTCTGTAGGTGCTCCCCCTCTGTTCGGGACTTGGCGATCATGTCGTCCCCGTATACTTCTATTTCTTTGTGCATCATGTCATGGAAAAGAGTCACCATTGCTCTTTGGTAAGTTGCCCCTGCGTTCTTGAGCTCGAAAGGCATCACCCGGTAGCAAAAAGTGCCCCACATGGTTATGAATGTAGTTTTCTCCATGTCGTTAGAGTCCATCTTTATCTGGTTGTACCCTGAAAAGCCATCCATGAATGAAAACCATGAGTGTCCCGCATTGTTGTCAACCAACGTGTCAATATGTGGCAGGGGGAAGTTGTCTTTAGGGCTGGCTCGGTCCCTATAATCTACACACATACGGGCCTTCTCGTCCTTCTTCGATACTGGTACGATGTTTGCAACCCATTCGGGGTATTTGGCTACCTCCAAGAAACCAGCATCAAACTATTTTTTTTACCTCTTCTCTGATCTTTAACAACATGTCTGGTCTCATTCTCCAGGGTTTTTGCTGTATTGGTTTGCATTCCGGCTTTGTTGGCAGTTTGTGCACCACTATGTCAGTATTCAAACCTGGCATATCTTGATAAGTCCAGGCGAAAACATCCTTAAATTCCTGGAGTAGGGTTATCAGTTTGTGCCTGGTTTTCGAGGAAAACGTCATCCCTATTTTTACTTCTTTTCTCTCTCCTTTAGTCCCCAAGTTTATAACTTTTGTTTCTTCTTGGTGGGGCATGATTTTCCTTTCTTCGTTGGCCACCATTCTCCTCAACTCTACAGGGACCTCACATTCTATCTCATCATCTTCTTCCTCAATTCCCTCTGAGATCTTGGGGCATTCAAAATTCACTCCGGGATTGGATCCAGTATCATTCATACAGTCAATCATGAGAGCCCTGCATTAAATGAGAATGAATTGTATTGGGAAGAGAATGGCTTTGTATGAAGTGAATGAACATGAAGAATGAATGAATAAAATAAATGAAATGTTTGTCATTTAAGAAAACGGGGAAAATATTTTCATTTCAACAAAAAGTTAACATAGGTGCCCTATACAAGAGATCCCCATTGTTTATGGGCAAAAATAAAAATTTGATTCGGAGCATTACTCTGATCTAGTCCTAAAAACCACAAGTAGATCAATGTGGCTCCAGTTATCAAGAGTTTCCCCGGGATGACAGGGGTGGATGTTGGTCAACATTTTGCTGACTTGGCCCTTTCCAGCTATCATGTTGATGGACATCCCTTCAAGTGACTCATTAAACATTTCCTCCTTGTTGAGTACGTCATTTTCCTTAATTGCCTCTTCAACCTCTTGTCCTGGTTGGTACAATCCTCCGGAGGCAAAAGTTGTTTTCAAACTAGGGAAGGACATTGGTCTCCATGGAATGTCTTCTCCCTTAAATCTGGCTTTTCTTTGTTCTTCTTTTCTCATGTATTCTTCTTTTCTTTGTTGGACACTTGGTTTGTAACCCAACCCAAAACGGTCCTTTTTGGTTATCATACTTTTGGCTCGTAGGCTCCCTTGCAATCTTTTCCCTAGCCCTCTTCCTGCTTTGGCTCCTCGGCCCAAAGTTTCAGCAACGTTCATCTTGGTACAATTAGATAACCTGGGATAGGGAATCTGACTTCCTTCCGCGAGGAAGGTGGCATTCACTAGCTCTAATGCGCGAAAAGAGCATTATGTAACATCCTCGTCATTTTGAATGTAGGGGGCATCTAATGTCATTGAAGCAATAATTTCCTGCTTGGCCTCTACTGTGACCAATTTGCCTTCGATTATGAATTTTAATTTCTGATGTAATGATGAGGGGACAACTCCTGCGGAGTGGATCCATGGCCTTCCCAATAAGCAGCTGTAAGATGGTTTTATGTCCATGACCACAAAATCAATCACGTACTCAATCAGCCCGATCAATTGAGGCACCTCAATTTTTCCCATTGTTCCTCTTTGTGTGCCGTCAAAGGCTCTCACGGAGTTATGGCAAGGCTTTAGGTGAGAACAATCTATTGGTAGCTTCTGCAAGGTCACCATAGGCAGCACGTTCAGTGCTGACCCGTTGTCAATCAGTACCCCCGGTACCACATACCCTTTGCAGTGGGTTGTGATGTTAAGAGCTTTGGTGGACCCTATTCTGCCCTCGGGGATCTTGTCGTCACTGAATGTTATATGGTTATAGGCACTGATATGACCCACTATCGTGTCCAGTTTTGCCACAGAAATGTCCTGGGGCAAAAAAGTCTGGTTTAGTACTTTTAATAGTGCCTCACGGTGTTTTTCTGAACTTAAGAGTAACTCCAGCACTGTGATCCTAGCCGGTTGCTTTCGTAGTTGTTCCACTACGCTGTACTCGCTATGTCTCAGGAACTTTAGAAATTCTTTGGCCTGAGCCTCGGTTACCGGCTCATTTATCTTTGGAAGAGGTTCTTCACCGAATATCTGCGCGGGGGTAACCGATGTATCCTTGCCTTTATCTTTGGCTGCTTCGGCAACCCTAAAGGTCTCAGAGGAGTAACATCTGCCTCTCCTCGTGAAATGGCCCACCTCATCGACATTTACATCACCCTTGCTTTGCTCGTCTTTCAGTGTAAGCTCTTTTACCTCACCAGATTCTGGCTTTTCTGGCGTGGTCACATTTACAACATAGTTCAAGGGAGTTTGCCGCATATCCTTGAATGGGAACGGGGATGGTGCTAAGATGATGATCTTGGGATTTATCTTAGTGGTTTCTCCTTGGGAGGCACCTGCACTCCCCGGCCATGATGAGATGATAAGAGGTCTATCTCTCCCGTATTTGGCGATAGGGCTATCCGTCATATGTATGTCCGACCCCTTCTTTCCTGTGGGCTCTTCGAAGAATTCTATTTGTTTTTCATTCATCAATTGTTGTACCAATCTCTTAAACTCATCACATTTTTGGATATCGTGCCCTTCGTCCTGATGGAATTCGCAATACACTTCACATCTCTTCTGCCTTATTACCATGCCTTTGTCGATCACATGGGCCATGCACAATTGTTGAAATACCCACCGCAGAGGATATTTGATTTCTGACACATCATCCTTTATCTTCCTGGTAAAGCATTCCTCAATAACATTTACTCCTCTGTTCCCATGATTAGGCAACGGGTTAGTAGCTACACTTGGTTCTTCAAACTTCTGTATCCTAGAATCAATAAGTTCTGCACAAGTTTTTTGAAAGCAAGGCAGTTCTCGGTGGGATGACCAGGGGCACCGCCATGATAGTCGCAATGCGCGTTCGGGTTATACCAGGACGGGAATGGCGGTTTGATAGGAGTAACGTAATATGGGCAGACCAAGTCTGCTTCATACAACTGGGAGTAAAGCTCCGAGTACGGAACGGGTAGTGGAGTAAAAGTTTGCCTCACTTTCTCTTTTCTCGAGGTTCTCTCCTCTCTTTGATTCGAGTTTTGCGCTTTTCCCACAGGTGCTTGTGGCTGTGAGACTGTAAAATTCTTCGGAGCAGTGTAAGTACTAGCGGCGTTTACTTCATTCTTCTTGCTGTACTTTCGAGATCCGTCCCCGCTATCAATTCTACCACTCTTAATTGCCAATTCAAGGGACTCCCCAGTCCTAATCAAATCAGCAAAACTCTGTGTTGTGTTATTAATGAGGCGATCGAAAAGTGCCCCCTTCAAAGTATTAACGAATAATGGCGTAATTTCATGTTCCGGGAGGGGTGGCTAAATTTGGGCGGCCACTTCCCGCCACCTTTGAGCATATTGTCGTAGACTTTCGTTGGACTTCTGCCCCATATTTTCCAACATAATTCTACTGGGGGTCATATCTGTTACATGCTTATATTGCTCAATGAATGCTCTTGAAATATGTTTCCATGTTTTGACATTTACCCTGCTCAACTGGGTGTACCACCGTAACGCCGCTCCAGTTAGGCTGTCTTGGAAACAGTGAATCAGTAGCTTCTCATCCTTAATGTTGGCCGCCATCTTCTGGCAATACATCGTTATGTGCACGGAAGGACACGTGGTTCCATCGTATTTGTCAAACTCTGGCGTCTTAAATTTGGCGGTAAGACAAGGTCAGATACCAGACTCAAGTCACTGGCATCATTTCCTGGTTCTTCCATAGCTTGCAAAGTTTTAAACCTTTCCTCCATGAGGTGAAACCTTTCCTCCCACTTTTTTCTACCTATTTCCTGATCCTTTCGACCAAATTCAGGTCTGGCACCTCCTCTTCATAGAGTGCTTCAGTGTCAAGGGGTTGAGTCTCAGATGCCCCTACCTAAAGATTAGTCGACATCCCCGCAGGGTCGATATATACCCTTCTAGTCAGATTCGGCGCAGCCGGTTGAACCTTATTGTGAACTGGGGCACCCTCTGGTTCTTGAACAGTTTCTCCTTCAACTCTCTTTCCAAGACTCTTAGCCAACAATACGGTTATGTCGGATACTATCGATGTTTGTGACTGAGCAATATGGTCACTGAGGCTTCTTTGAGCCTCTTCAAACCTTGCCTCAAGCTCTCTTTGCCCCTTTTCTAGACTGATTATCCTGTCTTCCATGAGCTTGCTTTGTAATCGGGTAAGGTATGGATGATGAATGATTGCGGGTTAACTTCTATTTTCACACTGCCACAATATTTATAACATAATATGGTTGCAAGAAAAATAAATGCGTGTATAATGATGCGAATGTCATGATGCAATGCAAGAATACATGCAGATAAAGGTACTGATTCCGCTGGTAATCACCCTTTTGAACTACTCCCACGGGAATTAAAGGGTCTAAATTACAACAGAGTTCATATTACAAAATGAAGGTCCCTAACACAAAAGAGTACTAGTTACAACACAGAGCCCTACAGATAAGCCCTAGCTCTATCTCCTAATTTTCCAATTGCCCTGAGCAACCTTATGATCCTGGGAGCTTTTTCCATTTCTGGGACTACGAAAGGTCAGAGTGTTTCAGCCTCGAAGTCCAAATCATTCACATGCTTGGCGACTCGCTGTATGTCCGCCATCAGGTTTGCGTAATATTGGTCCCTATCCTGCACCATCCGGGTAGCGTCATGCAGTCTCCTTTGCCAATAAGTGTCCCCTCCGGCTGTAGCCTCTTCGAATACACTAATTCTTTCCTTATAATCCTCAATAGTTGCTTCAAGGGACTTAATTTGGGTTCGTAAGGTGCCTACTTCGCGCTCTCTTTCTTGTAGCTCAGTGAAGCCATTCCTCTGACAGTAAGTTCGAAAGAAGTGTTCCACTTCTACCACCTTTTCTCTCAACTCGACATTCTGACTTCGGCTTTGATCCAGACTTTGGATAGTGTCGTCGTACAGCCTTTGCATCTCTAACAGTCTATTTCAGCTATTCTTGGACCTTATTTTCCATGCGGCGACGTTTTCTTTCTCGTAGTTAACTGCTTGTTTTCCTTTGCTAATTTCTTGCCTACTTTTTTCCTTTTCTTGGTCAATGGCCTTCTTGAAGGAATACCTTTCTTCCTCAATAGCCAACCGACAGCTTTCTATCTCCTTCTCGATTGCTCTCTTGCTGATTTCTCGTTCTTCTTCCACCAAATGGATACCGTTCATTCTTTCTTTTTCCATGGCTATGAACTGACTTCGGCCGGCCTTCTGTATTTCCACTTGAAGTAGGAGGGTATCCTTTTGGTAAAGAGCATTCTTATCACTAAAATCCGCATTTAATTTCTTTAACTGTCTAATGGTCCCATCCCGTTAGTCGACCTCTAAGCTTGCTTTATAGAGCTCACTCGCATATTGAGTCTGTTGGGTGTCTATTTTCCTCTTAATTTCTTAGAGTTCATTCCGTAAGATATCAGTTTCAGACGGTACCACCCTTGTAAGCTCCTCAAGCGACACCACTGGTCCTTGATCGGATTCAGGAATCACATCATTAACCCTCAAACGTCTCCAAAGATTGTAGTCTAGGGTGGTCATGTGCTCGGTGTCTCCTTCCACCCTGATCCGGTAACAATGGTCCCAAGCCCTCATGATAGTCTAAACTTTTTCTTTGAACTCCCTTTTGAAAAGAAATTTAGTTTGGCTTAACCCGGCGGTATTGGGAATAAACAGTCGTGATCCGAATTGTCGGGACACCAAAAGCGGAGAACAAGCAATCCCTCCGTGCAGTCCCAACATCATCAGCCAGTTGAAATCACCGCAACTATGTCTTCATCTTGAATGTTCCTGAAGAAACTAGCCCATTTTTTTGTTTTCAAGTCCTCTCGCCACTCTTTTGCTAAGTACTACTGTAAAGGCGAAAAACCTTGGAAGGATATCCCCGGTAGGACCCTCATCGGCGTCTTCCACATGTGGCTCTGAATCCATACCTGTAACAGCTGCGCGCATCCTCGAAAACATCCTTCTTCATGCTTCCGACTGGCATTTAAAGAAATAAAGGTCTCGGCCAAGATTGCTGGTACTGGGTTTGCTCTCCGTTTCATACGCTCAAACAGGTCCAGAATGGCTACATCAATGTTCCCAAGTGCTCTCGGAAAGATCACCAAACCATATATTCCCAAGGCAAATAGGTCTATCTTCTTTACCAAACCAGAATGGGCGGCCAAGGATTATGGAAACATCCTTGTCAGCCTCGTAGTCAAGAATAACGAAGTCTGTTGGGAAAACATACTTGTCTACATGAACAAGCACATCCTTGATTTGACCATTCAGATGAGTCAAAGATCTATCTGCTAATTGTAATATGACTGCAATGGGCTTCATTTCTCTAATGCCTAACTTTTGAAAAGTAGATAATGGCATTAAATTGATATTAGCCCCCAAATCACAAAGAGCTTTACTAAAGTAGCGATTACCAATAGAGCAAGGTATGATGAAAATACTTAGATCTTTCATATTTATCAGTAAAGGGGTAGATATTAGCGCACTTCACTCGTCAATGAGCGCAATGGTTTCTATTGCACTGAGCTTCTTTTTTCTTGGACAAAATATCCTTCATGAACTTGGCATAATTAGGAATCTGTGTAAGGAATCAATCAAAGGAATTTTTACTACAAGTTGTTGCAAAGTATCATAAAAGAATTGAAATTGAGAATCAAACTTAGTATTCTTAAATCTCTAAGGAAAATATGGAGATGGATTATCTGATGGTTGCACTGACATTGGGCATTGTGGCAAAAACTTTGGTTGTAAAATTGATGGAAGTGGAGTGACAACTAGAGGGGCATCACCCCTCTTGCCATCATCATCTCCATACTCTACTATATGATCTGTCTTAGATGACTCTCTTCGTTCATGAGTAATAGACTTACAATTCTCCTTACCCTTGTTCACCGAACTCTCAGTACTGCTAGGAAGTATGCCCGGCTGTCAAAAATTCATATCAATAGCTAACTACCCCAATTGAGCTTCCAAGGTGCGTATTGATGAAGAGTGACCTTGCACTATAGCCTTTGTGCGGAACAAATGGTCATGTATCATCTCCTTTATAAGAATAAATGGATCAAAGATAAACGTAGAGCATAATAACTCATCTGAGACAGTGTCTGAGATGGTGTTCCACAAAGTGATTGTGCACAATATTGTGATTGTTGAGATGGTGCAACAAGATGTTATGGTTGCATCATGTTCTGTTGTGGCTGCAATGGAGTCTGTGGTGTGAACTGTTGCTGCAGATAACTGAAGTTCCCTTAGCGCACACTTGAATTCCTTTGAAAGGAATTATTTCCACAGCGAAATGCTCCTAAATGTTGTGCAGAATTAGAGTTACCCCAAGAATGTTGATTATCTGTTTTGTAATATGTACTCATGTTATTACCTAGCATGTTACTGACATAACTAGCATTTTTTGCATGTTGTGAGCAATCCTCATAGCTATGGTTCTCGCCACATATTTCACAAGAAAATACAGGAGTGACATTTTGTTGAGCTAGCTGGATAGGAGCAACATCACATGTTCCCTTCGTATTTTTAATTTTATTCTCTTAAGTAGAATTTTGAGCCTTTAGAGAAGAGAGATAATCAAGCTTGAACACTCCCAGTGCAGCTTTGTATGATGCAACACTTGAAATAGGATATTGGGAATCATTCTGAGCAAATTGCTCCAACACTCCAACAACAGCACTGTAAATGCAATCAAGTAATGGACCTTTCGCTGACCCGTCGACAAGATGTCTTGTGGCTGTATTCAACCCATTATAGAAAATTTCAATTTGAGTTTTCTATTGAATGCCATGGTTGGGACATCATCGCAACAAAGACTTATATCGTTCCCAAGTAGTGTGAAGAGTCTCATCATCTAACTGATAGTATGTTGTAATATCATTCCTCGGAACCATGTGCGAGCTCTACCCTAAAAGACTGGAAATAATTGCATCTGTAAGGCATCATCAGGAACGCCTTGCTGGTTAAATGAAGCTGGTGACTGCCTATTGGTTGGAAAATAATCAATGACTGAATGTAAATATGCTAGTAAATAATGGCAAGTTTAGGTCTTTTGTGTGCAACTATACACAGTCTGCAAGTAATACAACAGTAAGGTGAGTATCGTATCCACGGGAATTGTTCGGGAATTCAATGACACAATAATTTCTTGTGAAATGAAATAAACAATTTGGTGACTGAGATTGGGTTTTGACTTAAGAAAAATGACTAAAGGAAAATACAATGAAAATTCAGGCAGTTTAGCAAACAAGTGAATTCAAATGGATGGTTAAGCATTGACAATGGATGCTAGGATTTCACGCTAGCTAAGCCAGCAATTAATAACTTTCAGTCTTGGTTTTATTGCCTAGCATATTTTAAAAGGTAGAATTGCCTTTGTCGATGACAATACCCTAAGTTAATTATGATCAACTCCAATATGTCTATAGTGATGTTTTTCGTTAACCAACTTGATAATGTTTTAATCTTTTCTCCTAAGGGGTAGATTCACTCCCAAAGTAAGCTCATCAGCAAGAACATCTTATGTGGAAATTTCTCACCTTAGTACCTGACAATTAATCATTATCTCCTAGGTTTGTTAAGATATTAAGTGACAATATACATGTAATGACAACTATCGTTTGACAAACAATTGAAGAAAAATAAGCACTAGCAAGATAGAAAAGTCAAAGCATTCAATTATTAAAAGCTGAAAAATAGTTGAGCGTTCATCGTAAAAACATCTCCAACCAACTTAAAAAATTAGTTCATGGTTGGGGGAACCATCAAACCCATATCGTTTTCAAATAAAACCATCACAAAACCAAAATTAAAATAAAGAGAAATGGACAAAGAAGGGGATCCTTTGATGCAGCCCTCCGATGGGTCTAGAGCTCTCAGTCTTAGCTCAGTCAAACCGTGATCTGCCCTCTGGCTTCGTTCTTCACCATCGTCATGCCTCTTCCATGACCGATCTCTTCCTTAAATAGGCACTCGTAGAAATCATAGATCGGGTTTTGAATTGAAAGTTTATTACGCACTAAGATAGGATAGGCGCGTTAGCTTCTTATCCTCTTTCGAATTTGAGTTGATCTGGTTTTTACAAGAGTTGACATCATCGAACTTCATTTCTTTGCCAATCGAGATTAGAAATCCTTGTCCTAATTTTCCCAACCATTGCTCAACATTTCTCCTCTGGTTCTTAGCTTTGCTCTGCCAACTGCTCCTATCTTGCTCTGCCAAACCTACTTTACACACCACAACAAAGAAATACACCTTTACTCTTGCAAAAGAAACACTCTTTAACTCCTTGATGTAAATGCATTATTCTACTAGCTAAATGCATGTGTATGTACACAAAGTCAAACAAAAGCATGACAATATATATATGAAAAATAATACTTTTGAGGAGTTAACACACACCCAAACCTAGCTCATTGCTTGTCCTCAAGTAATGCAACTAAGAATTAGAAAAAGATGAATTAAAACAATGTACCTTGACAAAATTTTCCTGATTAACAACACATGCTAGCAAACAGAATTCGACCCTAGTTCTGTCCTCAGATATCTCAGTGCAGTAATGCCAAGTAGATCAGCATATTACAGTGCAACAATATAACTCTAGTATAAGGTCATTAAGTGTGCATGAAGTGCAGGGAATATGTATCAAGTATCTTTTTCACTCCCTTAGTCAAATTTACTACCAAAAACTTAGAATTATTTATTTATTTTACCAAGGGTTTCTGCTGGCAATATTTTTAGGCTTGCTTCGTAATACTATTTGGCGTGAGAATATGGAGCATACCATAGACACCCACATTAATCCAGGCATTAATAGGCTTACACATCATACTCGTACCCTAAAGTTTTTGGTTTGAGAAGTGAGAGGGAGCAAACCATGAAGCCCCAAACTACTTATTATCTCTAAGGTAGAGGAAAGTTTTTTTTCTTGCCTCTAGCAAAACATTGTTGCCTTATTCCTCTTTTTATCCGGGCATCATTTTTTATTATGAGTTCTTTCAAGAATCCTAATTTTGTCTTGGGAACTAGATTAATACTACCTGCTAAGTGAGACTTAAAGTTCCCTAAACTAGAGATCAATTTCCAAGTAAACTTGGAATTAGTAATCGGCTGGCTCATGTAACTAAAGATTCCAAATTCATCATCGGGAAAAGTATATTAGTACAAATTCTAACTATGCTAGCAAAAGTGTTGGCAAAATTATCAGGTTAAAACATGTCGTGGTAAATTTTTTAGTGGTCTGGTATACATGATTATACCTAATATACAAGGAAAAAATACTATGCAAACAGAATCATAAAAATGAATGAATGGCATGACATTATATATGAGTCAACACACACCCCCAAGCCAAAGGTTTGCATTGTCCCTAATGCATGCTAACAGATATATACAAATGAAATGCATGAAAACACAATTATAAAAAATAAAATGCATGTTAAAATGAAAAATATGCAAGTAAAGGAGTCAAGGGGAAGAAGACTCCCCTTCAGAATGTTCTGGGCACGAGACGCGGGTCTTTCTTTTGAAAAAGATCCCTCGATTAGGAGCCATGTACTTCTTTCTCCTCAGATTTGATGTAGCAGTGGAGGCTCTTACATCATAGAGGACCTTCTCTATTATCCTCATCGGCTCAAATGTAGTGGGGGCTACTAGAGTGACAGATGAAGCTGGTGCTATTGGTGGCACAATGGTCTTGGTAGGGAATTCCTCATCAGACCCTAGTGGAGTCTCTGTTTGAGCAGATTCAACTTGGACAGGTGAAACAAGGATGATGGCATCAGATTGTTGCATTAGAGTGTGAATAGATTGTGGGCTCGATGACATTCCTTCTTGGGCTAAATCCCTTGTACCAAGGTATTTTCAGAGCAATAGATAATTCTCCTTAGCCTTCTCTAGTTTCTAGACAATGAGCTCTTGGCGCTTATAAATATGGGAAAGTAATACCAAGGCATCATCTGCCATTGCGGCTGAAATTGGTGTGTCAGGCTCTACCTTAGGCGTTCTAGCAGCAAACACCAGCTCAACAGCCTTTCCCTTGCCCTTCTCCTTTGCCTCTCTGGCAATTAATTAAGTTCCACAGTGTAGGAGTAAAAACTCCTTTGCCTTTCTGGGTGTTATCAGAATCAAGCTTTGACACATTATGTAATCTGCAAATCTTAGAGATTAAAGAAGGAAAAACCAAACTACCACTTCTCTTTTCGGCACACTTGTAGGTTTCGTCCATGATTAGATGACCTACATTGATTTTCCTCCCCACCATTATCAAATGCAACAACACCATCCTTTCTTCTAAAATAATCTTGTTGTGCATTGTTGACATAAGGTTGGCTTTCAAAAAGTGGTTCCAACCCCTCGGCTATGGCTTTAGTGTCAATTGTTTCACAGTTCTGTGGCCTTTGGATGAACCAATCCATCTTGTGCCAAGTTCTCACAAGTCCTTCAAAATCAACTTCCTCTTGGCATCATCCAAGGAGTTAACAAAGGCCAAATGTTCTTCTCATGTACCATCCAACTTAAACAAACCATTAATATACCCCTCATCGAATCAAACACACATTTGTACGTCTTGACAATGTCAACCTCTCCTGGTAGCTAGAAAAAGGTTTCCCATTTGCGCGTCTTGACAATGTCAACCACTTCTTGTGAGAATCCCCAAATTGGGTTTGTTCTTGAATTCAAAACCCTTCTCTTAACAAAAAGTACGAGCAACAAAGTTCTCTTCATATTTTTTCTTGATTTCTTCATTGAAGAAAATCTTGAATGGTGCAGATGAAGATGCGATTGCAAAAGAAGTTAGGGGAAATTAGAAAAAGATGAAGGAAAAGAGTTTTGGTTCTCTCTTTCTTGATGTGCGATAAAGAATAGAGAGAGTAAAGATTTAGGTTTGGGGAAAATTGAGATTAAATAAAGGAAGAAGAAACTGTTTAGTTGGTTTAATGGTGATGTTAGAAGGGAAAATAATGGTTGAGACAGTTATGCGTGTTTAGGTGAAGTGGGAAAATGATGGGTTTTGGGTTTAATGGAGGTGACCATGTGGGAAAAAGAAAGGGGTGAAAAGTTAGGGCAAAAAAATTCAAAATTTAAGATTTACCCTATGCGGCTAGGGTTTTTCCTGCTTAAGCAAAAATACCTCTCCTCTTGGGCCTGCTCTCATATAAAGTCCATGTGTTATCTAATCGGTATCCAAATGCCAGCCTGTCCTGGCATACTTCCCTGACAAAATTTCTTGTACTAACACTCACAAAGAAAAACCTTTCAAAGTAGCAAAAGAAAATAAAAATAGAAATAAACTAAAATAACAGAAAGAAAACCAACTAACCTAACTATTTACAATGATCAAACGATGATGAAACATTACTCAATTCTGCCAAGGAAATGGATTCCTTGGCATTACGTTAACTACCTCCTAAATAGTGCTTCAATCTTTGGTCGTTCACCTTGAATGTTGTTCATGTCTTCAAATCTTTGATATCTACTACTCCATGAGCATAAAGCTGGACAACTTCAAATGGTCCTGACCATCTAGACTTGAGCTTTTTGGGAAATAACTTGAGCCTAGAGTTGAATAACAACACCTTCTGCCTGACCTCGAATTGTCTTGGCAAAATTCTACTATCATGTCCTCTCTTCATTCGTTCTTTATACAACTTGGAATTCCTATAAGCTTTCGTCCTAAATTCTTCTAGCTCATTTAAGTCTAGCAAAATGCTTCTCACCTGCAGCCTTCCATTCCATATTCAATCTTTTGGTAGCCCAATAGGCGCGTTACTCTAATTCTACTAGAAAGTGGCATGATTTTCCCAACACCAACTTGTAGGGAGATGCCCCTAGTGGTGTTTTGAATGCTATTATGTATGCCTGCAAGGAATCCTCTAGCCTCAAGGACCATTCCTTCCTAGTTGGGTTCACCGTCTTCTCCAAAATGTTCTTAATTTCTTTGTTTGAGATCTCTGCCTATCATTTGTTTGCAGATGGTAGGCAGTGGAAATTCTTTGCTAGATTTTATACCTACACAAAGCTTTAGTGATTAAATGTCATTTAAAATGATTACCTTCATCATGTATGATAGCTCTAGGGGCACCGAATCTAGAAAAACATGCTTATGTAGAAACTTGTTAATAGCCTTGGCATCGTTTGATGGGAGAGCAACAACTTCAACCCACTTTGATACATATTCTACGGCCACAAGTATGTATACATTACCAAATAATGGAGGAAAATGAGCCATAAAGTCTATCCCCCATATATCAAACAACTCTACTAGCATGATGTTCTGTGATGTCTGCTGGAAATGTTTCCAGTTCACTGGCATCGGTCACATGCCTTGGCAAAATAATGGGCATATTTGAATAGTATGGGCCAAAAAAATCTCGATTGCAACACTTTAGCCAATGTCTTCATTCCTGCAAAGTGTCATCCAAATGGTGCTGCATGGAAAAGCTGGAGAATATTTTGTTGCTAATCCTCTGGCACACAAGGTCGAATGATCTGGTCGGTACATTGTTTGAACAAGAATGGCTAATCCCAATAATATTTTCGTATGTCTCTTAGGAATCACTTCTTGGCATTACTTACCAAGTTCGGTGGCAGTATTTTGTTGACTAGGTAGTTGACTATGTCAGCATACCATGGTATGGACTTGATTGCAAGCAATTGTTCATTAGGAAAATTATCTCTTATGGCAGTAGGGTTGCCATCATCATGGTGGTGCTCGAATCAAGAAAAATGATTAGCTACCTGATTCTCACTCCCCTTTTTATCTCAAATCTCGAGGTCAAACTCTTGCAATGAGAGTGTCCATCAGATCAGTCTAGGCTTGGCATCTTCCATAGCCAGAAGGTATTTGAGTGTCGAGTGGTCTGTGTATACTACCACTTTGCTACACACCAGGTAAGATCTAAATTTGTCAAAAGCAAAGGCAACTACAAGGAACTCCTTCTTAGTTGTCGAATAGTTAACCTGGGCCTCATCCAATGTACGGTTAGCATAGTAAATGGTATGGAAAATTTTGTCACGCCTCTGTCCTAACATAACTCCAATGGCATAGTCACTAGCATCGCATATGAGCTCAAATGGTTCATTCCAATCTGGTGCCATGACTATAGGGGCATTGATCAACCTGTATTGCAATTCCTGAAACGCTTTCAAACAAGAATCATCAACTACAAAAGTGGTATTTTGTTCCAAAAGTAAACATAAAGGTTTAGAAATTTTTTAGAAATCTTTAATGAAACAACGGTAAAAACTTGCATGTCCCAAAAAATTCTAATACCTTTGACACTTGTGGGTGGTGGTAATTGTTTGATTACCTCTAGCTCTGCTTTGTCAACTCTAGTCCCTTATTGGTCACTTTATGTCCAAGAAGTATGTCCTCCTTCACCATGAAGTGGCATTTTTCCTAGTTCAGGACTAGGTTGGTTTCAATACATCTCTATAAATCAAGTTCCAAACTTCAAAGACATTCCTTGAATGTTTTACCAAACACGGAGAAGTCATCCATGAATACTTCTAGGTTTTTCTCAATCATGTCGAAAAAAATAGACATCATGCAACACTTAAACGTTATTGGGGCGTTACACAATCCAAAAGTAATTCTTCTAAAAGTGAATGTCCCATATGGACAAGTGAATGTAGTTTTCTCCTGATCTCCTAGCGCGATGGCAGTCTGATTATAACCTGAATAACCGTCCAAGAAGTAATAAAATGTCTTACCTGTCAATCTGTCTAACATCTGATCGATGAAGGGTAGTGGAAAGTGGTCATTCGGTGTGGCATTATTTAGCCTCCTATAATCCATGCATACTCTCCAGCTCATCACGGTTCATGAAGGGATCAACTCATTATTTTTTCTAAACCACGATCATTCATGCCTTCTTTGGCACAACTGCACCAGCCTAACCCATGAGCTGTCAGAAATGCGATAAATTATCTCGGCTTCCAGCCATTTTATGACTTCTTTCTTAGCTACCTCTTTCATGCTCGAGTTCAATCTCTTCTGGGCCTCGATTGTTTTACGGTGGTAATCCTCCATAATGATTTTATGCATACAATTGTGGGACTTATCCCTCGGGTATCATCAAGAGTCCATCCCACAGCTTGCTTGTGATTGCGTAATGTTTCCAGCAAACTATCCTCCTAGTCATTGGTCGAATCGCTAGCAATAATCACTGGCAATGTGTTGCGTGATTTGAGTGCAACGCAAATGGTGCAAGTATACACGTCGCAAGTAACAGTATAGTAAAGATATCGTCTCCTCAGGGATTGGTGAAACTCTAATTTCTAACTTCTTGCACTGAAAAGAGAAATAAATTGTGATGGTAGGTGTTTTGAATTAACGAGTAAAGTAAATGAACAAGTAAATAAAAAAAGATTGTCATCAAATAAAAGAGTAGGCTAAGCTATCGTGAGTAGTGGTGTGAATGTCGAATGAACTGTCATGGCAATTGATTGTTGTGGCAACTTGATTACGGAGGCAATTGTTCAATTGCCATATAAACTAGTTTCTTCCTTCAAAGCCGGTGAAGCATTCTTCAATGGCTTCTAGTAATCCCTAACTGAAACACTAGTTTATTGCGCATGCCTTAGTGATACATCCCTGCGTTAACCTTGGGTGAACAACAACCGATCTTACGCTCCTATTAGCCATTGAAATTTGAATACTATTCCTAAGATGGATTAACCTCCATTAACAATTTGTTGAATGAAGATCATGCTCATTCGTTTCTTGAATCTAACTCTCCCGGCGCTAGATAAATGGATGAATTCTCGAGATCCTCTCCCAATTCACTCAAAATAAAAATAAGAACCAAGAATGAACAAACTTTGAATTTAAATTGCATTAAAAAACCTAAACAAATCCAAACGTTTTCAAAACCACAAAACCCAATAACCCAAGTCAATTTAATTTAGTTCATGGCTGGGTGTAAAAGAATTACAAAAGATAAAATCCCCAACATGAATCGCATAAAAGGAGTAAGGAAGAAGATGAAGTTTGCGATCAGCCCTATCTCTCTCTCTCGTCAAGCACCCCCATGAGGCTACCATTTGGTCTTCTATTTATAAGGGATTATTAGGTTAGATTTGTTACTGGTGAGGATGAGTTTATTTTGGAATAAAAGATATATTAAATCCTTTTTATATTTATCCTCAAACTCCTTACAAGTCTGACTTTTTATCCCCTTCAAACTTTACGTGGATATCCAGAATTTTTGGGTTTTATCCCTTGACTTTCTTGCTTATCTTGAATGATGTGGACTTATCCATTCATCATCGGCAATCAGCTCTGTGTGACCTTTAGAAATCAGCTTTAATTGCCACGGCAGACCCTTCAGTATTCTTCCTTAATTGCCATGGCAATTCCTGCTTGTCATGGCAATCCAGTCCTGCACAAAAATAACACACACCAGCAGCATCTTTTGCACAAAAACCAACCAAAATGTAGTATCAAGCTTATCAACGAAGGAAACTCGGTGAATGACTATGAATGCAACTATAATGAGCCTAAGTCTAACAATAATTATAAGAAAAAGGATGGACAATATAGTATTTTTACACACTTAACACACCCCTAAACTCAAACTATTTTTCCAGGAAATCTTTCACCATGTCGGAGAAGATTGCCGTCATACATCTTTGGAAGGTTCCCAAGGCATTGCATAATCCGAATGGCATCCTTTGAAATGCATATGTACCAAAAGGGCACGTGAAGGTGGTCTTTTCCTAGTCTTCTGGAGATATTGCGATTTGATTATAACCTGAGTAACCATCAAGAAAGCGATAAAAGGTTTACCTGCAAGACGGTAAAGGATTTGGTCAATAAAGGGTAAAGGAAAGTGATCTTTCCTAGTAGCTTTATTTAACTTATGGTAATCCATACAAATTCTCCATCCAGTAATAGTCCTCGTTGGAATGAGTACATTGTTTTTGTTACTTACCACGGTTATACCTCATTTTTTGGTACACATTGACCAGACTTACCCATGTACTGTCGGAGATAAGATATATGATATCGACATCAAGCCATTTGATGATTTCTTTCATCACAACCTCCTTCATTGCAGGGTTAAGCCTCCTTTGTGCCTCAATCGATAGTTTATGATCATCCTCCAATAAGATCTTGTGCATACATACCGCCGGACTAATTCCCTTCAAATCTATGATTGTCTACCCTATTGCCTTTTTAAGCAGCATCAACATGTCAATCAACCTCTTTTCTTGTTCAGGCTACAACTTAGAAGAAATAATTATGGGCAATGTGTTATTGTTTCCCAAATAAGCATATTTTAATTGTCCTGGCAATGGTTTCAATTCTAACATGAGAGGTTGCTCAACAGAGGGTTTTTTGAGTTTACCTTCCTTACCTGAGTAATTTAAAGGTTAGAAATATTTACCCAGTCGACTTACTATCCAATTTGCTTCATTATACTCTTCGTCATCTGGCTCCTCAAGTTTCTTAGGTTCGGCAATGCAATTGCCGTGGCAATACTCCTCCATGTCAAAATTGAATTTAGCGGTGGCTTGTATGACTTGGCATTCTTCTGGATCGTCAGCATGCTTTAAGGTTTGAAACACATTTAACTTGACTTGCTGGTTGTGCACTCGCATAGTGAGTTCTCCTTTGTCGACATCGATCAAGGTCTTTCCCATTGCTAAGAACAGTCTCCCAAGAATAATAAGTGCAACTCATCTACTTCACAATCCAAAATAATAAAATCAATGGGAAAAATAAATTTATCGACTCTTACCAGAATATCCTTGATTTTTTCCTCTATATGTACATAGGATATGTCTGCAAGCTGTAACATAACCGTCGTGGGTCTTGCCTTCCCTTTGCCCAATTGTTGGAAAATAGATTTTAGAATAAGGTTAATGCTTGCCCCAAGATCGCATAAAGCCTTCCTGACATAGTGATTTTCGATTGCATAAGGTATTGTAAAACTGCCAGGATCCTTCAGTTTGGGTGGCATTCGGTTGTACAACATTTTCATACATCCTTCCGTCACAGTAACTGTTTCAAATTCTCCTAGCCTAGTCCGCTTGAAGACAATGTCTTTAAGGAACTTAGCATAGTTCGACATTTGTTCTATTGCTTCCACCAATGACAAGTTGATGTGGACTTGCTTCAAGATGTCAAGGAATTTCTTGAACTAGTACCCTTGTTTCTGTCTTTTCAGCTTCTGTAGGAATGGTGGTGGTATTCTAATCTCGTCATCATTCTTATCTGATTTGGAATTGTTATCAGGAATTGTCGCGGCATCTGGAATTGCTGGGACAATTGTATAAGATTGTTTTGTTGATTGAGTGTTCTTCGTGGACTGAGCCGGTGCAATATTTGGATTTTGTCCGCTTCGAGTGGTAATTACCTTACACTGCTCATGACCTTTTTCCCTTTGCGACCTCAGTATCGCTAGGTAAACTCCCTAGTGTTCTTGTATTCAAGTTTTGGGCAAATTGCCCGACTTGTGTCTCTAATGATTTCAAAGCTGTCTCTTAGTTTTGTAGTCTCATCTCAGTCCTATTAATGAAAGCGTCGGTCCTTTTCACGAGACTGCTATTCTCAGCTATATAAGATTCAGTTTTTAACATAAAAGCATTAAGAGAGCTTTCCAAAGAACTAGATGGTGTCGATTGTTGCAGCGGCATATGTTGCCGTGGCATGTTCTGTTGGAATCTGGTTGCTTGTGTATTCTGACTGTGCTAATTAATGGCGTTGTTCTGGTTACTCTATGAGAAGTTAGGGTGCTTCCTCTAGGCTGGATTGTATGTGTTCGACATCACATTGTTGTTCTAGTTGTAGTTTCCAACGTAAAAGCTAGATTTTGTGTTCCGCGGACACTCAGAAGAATCATGGTTACCATTACATAAATCACAAAATGAGTCTACTTCCTTGATCTCTTATGTGTTGATGGTTCGCTGCATACTTTTAACCAAATTGGTTAATGTGCCCAATTGTGCTGAAATAGTGTCTGACAAATCAAGTTCAATTGCCGAGTCATTTTGCCTAACTATTCCCCTTCTAGTGGTTGGGAACTGATAGTCTGTCTTGGCAAGTCTTTCCAAAATCTCCCAACCTTCCTCTACTAATTTGTATAGAAGCGTGCTATTCAGTGAGGCATCCAACATCAATCTCGTTGGTGCATTGATTAAATTGTAAAACAGTGTTACTTGCTTCCAATCTCTGCATCCGTGCATGGGACATTTACGTAAAAGCTCCTTATACCATTCCCAAGTGTTGTACATGGACTCATCATCTGCCTATCGAAAAAAGTGATGTTGTTACGCAGTTTATCATTCATATTTGTAAAACTAAATCTAGAAAGGAAACTCTGATACAAATCGGTCCAAGATTCTAAAAATCCGGATGGGATACTATTCAACCATGTTTTTGCCCCATCCCTCAGTGAATAAGGGAATAATTTCAGCCTTAGGACGTCATCGGGGACTCCTTGTTACTTGAATGAATCACAAATTTCTAAGAACAATTTGACATGTTGTCTGGAATCTTCAATTGCTAATCCACCAAATTGACCAACTGTATTGATCATATTGAACATCACAGGCTTCAACTCGAAGTGGGTACCTTGAATCTCAGGTGCGACAACTCCTGGTGTGAGACCGTCAAGATCTTGTTCTAAGTAGTCTCAGATGGGTCTATTCTATGCGATAACAGGTTCATTCGGTAAGGCCACCACGAATCCTGTTGCGGCATTCTAATTGTCGTTGACGTTCAGATTGCCAACTGGATTATTAGGTGGATCTGCCATCTCTTCTCTCAACCCTCTTATTTGTCTACAAAAAACACGTTCAATTTTTTGTTCAAATGGATAATCTGGTGTTGTCGGTCTCGCCCTGTTCTACACCAATTCAAAACCAAAGATATGAACCTCTTGAAACCAGACACAAAAATAAAATAAATAAACAATGGTGCAAGAAAATAAAAACAAAGTAGCTATTGTCAATCCCCGGCAACGGCACCAAAAACTTGTAGCGTGATTTGAGTGCAACGCAAACAATGCAAGTATACACGTCGCAAGTAATAGTATAGTAAATATATCATCTCCTTAGGGATTGGTGAAACTCTGATTTCTAACTCCTTGCACTGAAAAAAGAAATAAATTGTGATGGTAGGTGTTTTGAATTAACGAGTAAAGTAAATGAGCAAGTAAATAAAAGAAGATTGTGATAAAATAAGAGAGTAGGCTAAGTTATCGTGAGTAGTGATGTGAATTTCGAATGAACTGTCGTGGCAATTGATTGTTGTGGCAACTTGATTGTTGAGGCCTTTGTTCAATTGCCGTAGAAACTGAGTTTCTTTCTTCAAAGCTCGGTGAAGCGTTCTTCAATGGCTTCTAGTTATCCCTAACCGAAACACTAGTTTATTGTGCATGCCTTAGTGATACATCCATGTGTTAACCTTGGGTGAACAACAATCGAACCTACGCTCCTATAAGCCGTTGAAATCTGAATCATATTCCTAAGATGGATTAACCTCCATTAACAATTTTTTGATTGAAGATCATGCTCATTCGTTTCTTGAATCTAACTCTCCCGATCCTAGATAAATGGATTAATTCTCAAGATCCTCTCCCTATTCACTTGAAATAGAAATAAGAACCAAGAATGAACAAACTTTGAATTTAAATTGCAATAAAAAACCTAAACAAATCCAAATGTTTTCACAACCATAAAAACCCAATAACCCAAGCCAATTTAATTTAGTTCATGGCTGGGTGTAAAAGAATTACAAAAGATAAAATCCCCAACACGAATCGCATAAAAGGAGTAAGGAAGAATATGAAGTTTGCAATTTGGCCTTCTATTTATAGGGGATTATTAGGTTAGATTTGTTGTTGGTGAGGATGAGTTTAAGTTGGAATAAAAGAGATATTAAATCCCTTTTATTTTTATCCTCAAACTACTTACAAATATGACTTTTATCACCTTCAAACTCTGCGTGGATATCCAGATTTTTTGGGTTTTATCCCTTGACTTTCGTGCTTATCTTGAATGAGGTGGACTTATCCAGTCATCGTCGGCAATCAGCTCGGCATGGCCTTCAGAAATCAGCTTCAATTTCCACGGTAGACCCTTCAGTATTCTTCTTTAATTGCCATGACAATCTAGTCCTGCACAAAATAACACACACTAGAAGCATCTTTTCCACAAAAAACAAACAAAATGTAGTATCAAGCTTATCACTGAAGGAAACTCAAGAATTATGCATGAATGACTATGAATGCAACTATAATGAGCCTAATTCTAACAATAATTATAAGACAAATGGTGGAAAATATAGTACTTTTACACACTTAACACAATGTTAAGTTGTCTCCTAGGTAAGCATATTTGAGGTGGCTTGTTAAGTGTCTAAAAGTACTATTTTAGTCACCCTTTTTATTCTTATTATTGCTAGACATAAGCCCATGTTAGTTGCAATATTAGCCATTCATGCATATTTGCATTGTTTCCTTGGTGGACAAGCTTGATTTCAAATTTTGCTTAATTTTGTGGAAAAAGATACTGCTTTGGTGTGTTTTTGTGTGTGTGCAGAATCACTTGCCAAAGCAAGGCTGGAACCAGTTCTCAGGACAATTGTCGATAAGGGATAAGATGATATGACAGTCAAAATTGATGACTAGATAAACCCAAGATGATGTGGAGCAAAGTTAAATCCCAAAGGAGTTTGATTTCCATGAAGAGGTTAAAGAGAAATTAAATCCCAATAAGATAGGAGAAGATCTAGAAGGAATTTAAATATAATAAAGAATTATATTCTCTAAAAGTATTTAGTTCCAACTTAACTTCCTCTTCAAAAAAGACTTTGACCTAGCCCTATAAATTGAGGACCAAGCCGTCAACTCCAAGGGAGAGCAAGTGAGAGATTTCGACAAGAGCAAGAGAGAGCAAATGAGAGATTTCGACAAGAGAGGGAGAGCAATTGGGAGATTTCGACAAGAAGGAGGGAGATATTTCGACAAAGGCTTCAACCATTCTTCATCTTTTTCTTTCTTGTTCGATTAGGTTTATGTTAGGAATTCTTTGTTTTGTGTTTCTTTGGAACCTAACCATGAACTAAATCTATTTGGCTAAGGTTATTGTGTTTTGTGGTTGTGAGAAACAAGTGGATTTTGTTTAGGTAATAAGAGTTTGCACTTTCAATTCAAGGTTTACTCATTCTTGGTTTTTATTCTTGTTTGCGAGTGAATTGGGAGAGGATCTCGTAACTTCATCTATTTATCTAATATCGGGAGAGTTAAACTCAAGAAACGAATGAGTATGGTCTTTATTCAATCTATTGATGGTGAAGATTAATCCAGCTTAGGAATAAGTTAAGGATTTCAACGGCTAAGAGGAGCGCAAGATTGGTTGTTGTTCACCCTTGATTCACGCAGGGGTGTATTGTCAAGGCATGCAAAATTAGCTAGAGTTTTGACTTAGGGATAAGAAGAAACCATTGAAGAACGCTCTGCTGAACCTTGAAGTTGTTGCCTAGCCGCCCAAACAGTTGCCCAGCCAGTTACCCAGGCAACCGTCGATTAGTTGCCAAGGCAACCCCCGCTGCGCAAGTTGCCACGGCAACTGAGATTCCCTTGCACTCTTTTACCAAGACGATCCAATCGGCTATCACACATCAACTCACGATAACCTGGCCTATTCTCTCTCATTTGATTACATATTCTTTTACTTATTTGCTTTCTAGTTTAGTTGTTAGTTAAACTCCTACAATCTTCTACTTGTGTTCTTTTACTTTTTTACAGTGCAAGAGATTAGATTCTTGAAGTGGCACCAATCCCTGTGGAGACGATATCTTTTATACTATAACTTGCAACGTGTACACTTGCACAATTGCGGAGCACTTATTACGCGCAACAAGTTTGTGGCGCCGTTGCCGGGGATTGGCAATAGCAACTTTGTTTTTTATTTTCTTGCACTTTTTTATTTTTCTTGTTGAAGATTCAAAGGGTTAACAAACTTTGGTTTTGCATTGGTATATGACAAGGGCGAGACCGATTACACCAGAATATCCCTTTGATCCAGAAATCGAATGAACCTTGCAAAGACTTAGACAAAGGTTAAGAGTAGCAATGGCTAATCAAGAGAACAATAAGAATTAGGATGTTCCAGTAGGAGGAGGAATGATTTATGCACGAAACAGAACTATTCGAGACTATCTTGAAGAAAATCTTGAATGACTCAATCCAGGAGTTGTCACACCAGAAATTGAAGCCGACCACTTTGAGTTGAAACCGGTGATGTTCAATATGATCAACACAATTGATCAATTTGGCGGCTCAACAACTGAAGATGCACGACAGCATCTTAAATCATTCCTTGAGATTTGCAATTCATTCAAAATACAATGAGTCACCCCCGATGTTTTACGACTAAGATTATTCCCCTATTCACTAGGGGATAGGGTGAAAGTATGGTTGAATAGTATTCATGCCGGATCAATAGGATCTTGGACCGATCTTTATCGTGATTTCCTTGCTTGATTTAATCCTACAAATTTGACTGATAAGCTTCGTAACAAAATTACTTCTTTTCAGCAGGCAGATGATGAATCCATGTACGAGGCTTGGGAGCGATATAGAGAACTTCTACACAAATGCCCCTTACACGAATTCCCGGTGTGGACACAAGTAACAATGTTTTACAACGCTATGAATACACCAACAAAGATGATGCTAGATGCCTTAGCAAACCACATACTCTTAGATAAGTCACTGGAGGAAGCAATGCAAATTCTAAACAGGCTTGCCAAGAATGATTATCAATTCCCATCTGCTAGAAGAGGAGGAGTTAGATGCCAAGCCACAATACGTTAATTGGGATCATCATACTCAATTTCGGCACAATTGGCCACTCTAACAAAGATGGTCCAGAAGATGCAGAAACCAAACAACACAAAGGAGGTCAAGGTAATGGATTCATTTTGTGAGTTTTGTGGTGGTAACCATGATTCTTCTGAATGTATGCAGAATCTGAAATCCAGCTTTTATGTGGGGAATTACAACCGGAACAACAATGTCATGTCCAATACATGCAATCCAGCTCAGAAGAAGCACCCAAATTTTTCATGGAGTAATCCCAACAATGCTTTAAACCAGAACAATCAGAATGCACAAGCATCAGGATTCCAGCAAAATATGCCACGGCAACAATTACCGCAGCAACAACCGACAACATCCAGTTCTTTGGAAAATTCTCTCAATGCTTTTATGTTGAAAACTGAATCTTATATGGCAGAGAATAGTAACTTCATAAAAAGAATTGATACTTTTATTAACAGGACCGAGATGATATTGCAAAACCAAGAGGTGGCAATCAAATCATTGGAAAATCAAGTCGAACGATTTGCTCAAAACCTGAATACTGGACTGCAAGGAGGTTTACCTAGCGATACTAAAGTCGCAAGAGGAACTGGCCATGAGCAATGTAAGGCGATCACCACTAGAAGTGGCCAACAACTTAAAGAGGCTCAAGCTCGCTCATCAAACAAAACTCCACAAAAAGAACAAGACGAACTCAGGGGCAAAGCCTCAGATGCTGAACTAGGAATTACCACGGCAACCAACGATAAGGATGCCGCGACAACCAATGATAGGCACGCCACGACAACCCCAGTTGACAATTCCTCAGCAACTCCAGTTGCCTCGGTAATGCCATCAATCAGGTTCCAGACCAATGAAAAGATTGAAGATATCCGACTTCCACCACCATTCCCACAGAGGTTGAAGCGACAAAAACAAGAATATCAATTCAAGAAGTTTCTTGATATCCTAAAGCAAGTCCACATCAACTAGCCATTGGTTGAGGCGATTGAACAAATGCCGAACTATGCCAAGTTTTTGAAAGACATTGTGTCCAAGAGAACAAGGCTAGGAGAATTTGAAATAGTTGCTGCAACAGAGGGATGCATGGCCATGTTGCACAATCGCATGCCACCCAAGTTGAAGGATCCCAGAAGTTTCACAATACCTTGTTCTATCGGAAACCACTATGTCAGGAAAGTATTATATGACCTTGGAGCAAGCATAAACTTGATGCCTAAATCGGTTTTCTAGAAACTAGGAATCGGGAAGGCAAAACCTACAACAGTTATGCTACAGCTAGCCGGCAGATCCTATGTGCATCCAGAGGGAAAAATCGAAGACATACTGGTAAAAGTTGATAAATTTATCTTTCCCACTGACTTTATTGTTTTGGATTGTGAAGCAGATGAGCATGCACCTATCATTCTCGGGAGACCCTTCCTAGCAACATGGAGAACCTTGATCGATGTTGAAAATGGAGAACTCACAACGAGGGTGAATGACCAGCAAGTTAAACTAAATGTGTTCCAAACACTAAGGCATGCCGATGATCTGGAAGAATGCCAACTTCTTCATGCCACAATAGAGTTTGACTTCGACGAGGAATTTAGTTGCCTCGGCAACTACATTGCCGATCAAGAGGAACCTGAGAAGTATGAAGAACTGGTCGATGAGGAACAACAACAAGAGGAAAATTGGTTAGTCAATCGACCAGGTACATACTTTGAACCACTGGATTACTCAGGTAAGGAAGGTAAACTCGAAAATCCCTCCATTGAACAACCCTTGAATGTTGAGTTGAAACAGTTTCCAGGGCAACTAAAATATGCTTACTTGGGAACCGATAATACATTGCTTGTAATTATTTCCTTTAAGTTACAGCCTGAGCAGGAAAAGAAGCTGATCAAAATGTTGATGCTACACAAGAAGGCAATAGGGTTTATAATTGCCGACTTAAAGGGAATTAGCCCAGCAGTGTGCATGCACAAGATTTTGTTAGAAGATTATCACAAACCTTCGATTGATGCCCATAAGAGACTGAATCATGCCATGAAAGGGGTTGTAATGAAAGAAATCATCAAGTGGCTTGACGCTGGCATCATATACCCTATCTCTGATAGTACATGGGTAAGTCCGGTACAATGTGTAATGAAAAAGGGAGGTATAACGGTGGTAAGTAATGAAAACAATGAACTCATTCCAACCAGGACTGTGACCGGTTAGAGGGTTTGTATGGATTACCGAAAGCTAAACAAAGCCACTAGGAAAGATCACTTCCCATTACCCTTTATTGATCAAATGCTTGACCGTCTTGCAGGTAAACCCTTTTATTGTTTTCTTGATGGTTATTAAGGTTACAATCAAATTGTCATGGCACTAGAAGATCAAGAAAAGACAACCTTCACATGCCCATACGGTACTTATGCTTTCCGAAGGATGCTGTTCAGATTGTGTAATGCCCCGACAACCTTCCAAAGATGCATGATGGCACTCTTTTCAGACATAGTCAAAGACTTCCTTGAGATCTTCATGGATGATTTTTCCGTTTTTGGTAACGACTTCGATAGTTGCCTCGGTAATTTAAAGAAGTTGTTGGCAAGATGTGAAGAAACTGATTTAGTCCTTAATTGAGAGAAGTGTCATTTATGGTAGATGAAGGAATAGTGCTCGGCCACAAGATTTCATCCAAGGGAATTGAAGTAGACAAAGCCAAGGTGGACATGATCGAGAGATTACCCCCACCAAGTTCGGTTAAAGGAATCCGAAGCTTCCTTGGACATGCAAGTTTTTACAGGAGGTTCATTCATAATTTCTCTAAAATTACTAAACCCCTGTGCAATTTGCTTGAACAGGATAAAGTCTTCAATTTTGATTATTCTTGCACTCAAGCATTAGAAACCCTAAAGGAAAAGCTTACCTCGTCACCCATTATCGTTCCACCCGATTGGACGCTACCTTTTGAGCTTATGTGTGATGCAAGTGATTTCGCGGTAGGAGCAGTCCTAGGCCAACACACAGGTAAGACCTTTCATGTGATATACTACGCTAGTAAAACTCTTAATAGTCCTCAAGTGAATTACACAACAATGGAGAAAGAGATACTAGTCATAGTTTTCGCATTTGAAAAGTTCCGATCCTATTTGATTGGTACAAAGGTAATTGTTCATATGGACCATTCGTCAATTAAGTATCTATTTGCTAAAAAGGATGCCAAACCTCGTTTAATTCGTTGGATATTGCTTTTACAAGAGTTTGATATTGAAATTAAGGACAGAAAAGGAACAGAAAATCAAGTGGATGATCACTTATCACGCTTATAATGCAATAGGGAGGAGGATGCATATTTAGAGATATGCGATACATTCCCGGATGAGCAATTGTTAGTTTCCTCGACAACCATCGATGCGCATGCCTTGGCAACCCCTGATGCCTCGGCAACCATGGATGTGCACGCCTCGATAACCCTCGATGCCTCGACAACTCTAGAAGCACATGCCTCGGTAACCCTTGACGCGCATGCCTCAGCAACTCTAGACCCGTATGCCTCGGCAACCATAGAAGCAGTTGCCACGACAACACATACCTCAGTAATACCCTGGTACGCAGATTTAGTTAATTTCCTTGTTTGTGCTATTTTACCTTATGGCCTTACTCACCAAGGAAAGAAATGGTTTCGCCATGATGCTAAGCAGTACTTTTGGGATGAGCCTCTTTTGTTTAAACAATGTACATATCAGGTTATACGCTGATGTGTCCCTGAAGAGGAGCAGTAGATGTACTCTGGCAATGCCATTCTTCACCCTATAGAGGACATTTTGGAGGAACACATACCGCGGCCAAAGTTTTTCAATCCGGTTTGTATTGGCCAACACTGTACAAAGATGCCCAAGAGTTTTACAAGTAATGTGATCGTTGGTAGAGGACGGGAAATATCTCTAGACTACATTAGATGCCGCTCCAAAACATCATCGAGGTGGAACTGTTCAATGTATGGGGGATCGATTTTATGGGACTTTTACCATCTTTATTTGGCAACATCTACATTCTACTTGCCGTTGACTACGTGTCTAAATGGGTTGAGGCAGCTGCAGTTCCCACAAACGATTCCAAGACCGTGTAACAATTCTTGCAGAAAAATATATTTACACGATTTGGGATGCCGAGAGCAATTATCAATGATGAAGGCAAGCACTTTGACAACAGACTTATTGCCAAGATGTTGCAATACTTCGGCGTGTCACACAAAATTGCCACGGCATATCACCCACAAACCAATGGGCAAGCAGAAATTTCCAACCGAGAATTGAAGGTTATACTCGAGAAAGTTGTAAATCCCTCTAGGAAGGATTGGTCAGTAAGACTAGATGATGCACTTTGGGCATATCGCACTGCATTCAAAGCACCCTTAGGTATGTCTCCCTTCTGACTTGTCTATGGAAAAACATGCCATCTACCGGTGGAAATCGAACACAAGGCATATTGGGCAATCAAGACTGTGAATATGGATTGGGAAAGTGCTGGACAAAAGCGTTTGTTGGACCTCAACGAGATAGAAGAATTTCGTGCACTCGCCTATAACAATGCACGAATCTACAAGGAGAAAACAAAGAAATGGCATGACAAGAAACTATTGCCGCGACAATTCATGCCAGGGCAACTAGTTCTCTTATTCAATTCTCGGCTGAAACATTTCCCGGGAAAACTGAAATCAAGATGGTCGAGACCATTCGAAGTTGTCAAACCGTTCTCCCATGGTGCCGTGATAATCAAGTCCATCACTGACGGACATGAATTCAAAGTCAACGGACAAAGATTGAAGAACTACAACGGTGCCCATATGGAACGTAACAAAGAAGTGGTCACCTTAGGAGATGCATGAGCATGCTCTCCTTTCGATATTTTCTTTTTATTTTTTTTATTTTTTTGAACTATTTAATTTTTTATTTTTTATTTATTAATTTCAGTTATTTTTTAGGATAGATTTATTTATTTTCTATAAGATTAAGACTACATATTTATCTAATTGTTTTTAAATTTTTAGGATAGATTTATTTTCTTTCAGCTATTTTTACATTTATTAATTTCAGTTATTTTTTAGGATAGATTTATTTATTTTCTTTCATATTTATCTAATTGGCTTTAAATTTTAAGTTTAAGAATTTCTTTGCATATCTTTATTTATTTTCTTTTATTAGTTTATCTTTAATTTTAATCCTTTTTTATTTGTTTTTGAATTGTAGGAAAAGAGTTCAAGATAAAGAGGAATTTGATTCAAGAAGGAAACTTCTTCGACAAGGAAATTAATGAGCTAAATCTAAGGCTTATATTAAGCCTCCAATTTACCCTAAATAAACCCTACATAGCCGGCCAAACCCTTCTCCTTCCCCAAATCCCCTAGCTATCCCCTTCCCCCAATTAAAACCCTTGTTTTCTTTCTTTCCAATTAATCCCACCCACCACATTTACTACCTATCTTTTCTATTTAACCCATCACCCTTAACTTCCAAGAAACCTATTCCTACTTTTCATCTTGCAACTCTTTAGTTTCTTTTGCTTTCTTTTCTTTGTTTCTACCAAACTCACAACCAAGATCATCCATGGCATCCAAAATCAAATTTTTGGTTCGTCCAAGTTCCTCCAAAGAACCAAGATACAAGAACTTTGCTACACCGGTGGTTCAAGAAAGATTTCACTCCAAGTTTGAAAGCCGGAAGATTTGCGAAGAACAAGGCTTTGAATACTCCAATTCTCATCAAGATTTCGGCCTTGAACCATTCCTCTTCGAAAGGATTGCACATCAAAAGTGGCAAATCTTTTGCCATCAATCGGAACCGGGTAACATCTCATGGGTAAGAGAATTCTATGCTCACTCACCTAACCCAGATAATACTGATGTTTTTGTTCGTGACAAGGTTATACTCATAAGCCCCGAAAACATCAACATCTTTTACGGGCTCTACATTGAGAAGGATGAGCATCAAGCCTTTGTTGATCAACTCATGCCCAAGCAACTCGACAAGGTGCTTCAAGAACACACTCTATCGGGAACTCATTGGAACGACGGTAAATACAATGGCTCGGTAAATCACCTTCGGCTTATGCTCGAAGCAAAATTATGGAATAAGTTTGTTAAAACTTCTTTAATGCCCACAACACACAATACCATCGTTGATACACCTCGTCTTTTGCTCATATATTCTATCTTGCATAATCGCATCATTAACATTGGAAAAATCATTTGTGATGAGATTTTTGTATGTAGCACAAAAGACAAGGGTTCTCTTTTCTTCCCTTGCTTAATTTCCAATCTTTGCAAGGAGATACATGTCCCAAGTGAGTCCACTGACGAAAAGGCCCTACCAAAGTCTGGTTGGAATCGAGCACAAATCTGAAAGCTAATGGGAGAGGCACCTGTAAAATCCCCAACAACTCAAGTTGTTGCGGTAACTCTTGCCGCATCGGCAACTCCTAATGCTCAAACAACTGATGTCCGGCCAACTCAGACAACAACCCCGGGATAACTTGAAGCACTCTTACAACCGTTGGCAAACCGCCTTAGGCAAATTGAAGACCGATAATTAATGTTAATGCGGTACATGAAGGATCACAACAATGCCATCATCCAAGTCATCCTGGAAAAGTACCTGGACAGCCATGTGTCGTTCCCCATCTTTCCTGCCGAAAACCTTGCCACAACAACCAATGAAGCAATTGCCACGGCAATCGCAATAGATGATGCCGCAGCAACCTACACTGCGTCTGCCCAAGTAGTTTCCACGGCAACCAACACTAAAGATGTTGCGGCAACCAACACTGAAGATGTCACGACAACCAAAGCTAAAGACGCCCCGTCAACCACTGTAAAGGCCAAATGTAAAGCACCTATGCCCGAATCAACTTGTACTGAATCATTGTCTGATTTTTCAGATTCGGACGAGTCCTCTATTGCACCAACAAAGACCGCACCAATCGAATCCTCTAAGCCCAAACAAAAAGCCAATGACATTGATGAAGAGGACGATGAGGACAACCCCGTACGAGGATCGATTCCACCATCAGCAACAAGGAAGAAACCACCGCGTTCAAGCAAAAGAATCAAGACACCGACCAAAAGGAAACTAATCATCCATGACGATAAACTCTCAGAGTAAGTCCTCGTTTGTATTTTACTTTTCTTTATTTTTATTTTTATTTTTCTTTGTTGCATGCATTGAGGACAATGCCTCACTCGAGTTTGGGGGGCTTATTATTAGTTAGTTACCATGTTTAGTTGCATTCATCTTAAGTATTGCATTTAGGATACATAAGTTACTTGCCATGCCTTTAGTTGGAACAAGAATTTCCTAGATTTGATGAATATCCGATGATGACTTTTCCAATGTACTTAATTGATAGAACTTTTTATTATAGGATAAACATGGAAACACTTAAAATCGTACTATGATGCTAAACTTGATGAAACACTGTGTGGCTTGATTGATTTAAGGAATTCTAGCAAACTTAGGTTGATAGTTAAAAAGTTGGGGGATTAGAATAAAAATTGGATGAATACTAGAGGTGCCCAAAATTGGCTCTAGTATGTGCTAAAAATTGATCGCTAGAGGTGCCTGAAACCAGCTCTAGTCGAATAAATTAATTAACTTAAGAAAAATAAAAACAAAACACTAGAGGTGCCCGAAACTAGCTCTAGTTAAAACATGTTAAAGAACCCAATGAAGTAATTTGAAAACCTCTTGTTTACATAGAATCCAAAAAATCAACTTGCACACAACTCTGCACACACACAAGCATTATAGTTTGATTCCGAGTAACTCCTAAGTTTTCCAAAAATGAAAAGCCAATCATACTTTGTGCCACAGTTCTGAGAATTGAAATCAAGTTCAAAGATAAGTTTGTGAAAATTGAAGTCTTGGCGGGTAATTATTAGTTTGCATTGCTTGAGGACAAGCAATAGTTCGAGCTTGGGGGGTGTTAAGTGTCTAAAAGTACTATTTTACTCACCCTTTTTATTCTTATCATTGCTAGACTTAGGCTCATATTAGTTGCATTATTAGCCATTCATGCATATTTGCATTGTTTCCTTGGTGGGCAAGCTTGATTTCATATTTTGCTTAATTTTATGGAAAAAATACTGCTTTGGTGTGTTTTTTTGTGTGTGCAGAATCACTTGCCAAAGCAAGGCTGGAACCAGTTGCCAGGGCAATGCATGAAAGAGATGCCGAGCTAGTTGCTAGGGCAATTGTCGATAAGGGATAAGATGATATGGCAGTCACAATTGATGACTAGATAAACCCAAGATGATGTGGAGCAAAGTTAAATCCCAAAGGAGTTTGATTTCCATGAAGAGGTTAAAGAAAAATTAAATCCCAATAAGATAGGAGAAGATCTAGAAGGAATTTAAATATAATAAAGAATTATATTATATAAAAGTATTTAATTCCAACTTAACTTCCTACTCAATAAAGACTTTGGCCTAGCCCTATAAATTGAGGACCAAGCCGTCAACTCCAAGGGATAGCAAGTGAGAGATTTTGACAAGAGCAAGAGAGAGCAAATGAGAGATTTTGACAAGAGAGGGAGAGCAGTTGGGAGATTTCGACAAGAAGGAGAGAGATATTTCAACAAAGGCTTCAACCATTCTTCATCTTTTTCTTTCTTGTTCGATTAGGGTTATGTTAGGAATTCATTGTTTTGTGTTTCTTTGGAACCTAGCCATGAACTAAATCTATTTGGATAAGGTTATTATGTTTTGTGGTTGTGAGAAACAAGTGGATTTTGTTTAGGTAATAAGAGTTTGCACTTTGAATTCAAGGTTTACTCATTCTTGGTTTTTATTCTTGTTTGCGAGTGAATTGGGAGAGGATATCGTAACTTCATCTATTTATCTAATATCAGGAGAGTTAGATTCAAGAATCGAATGAGTATGGTCTTTATTCAATCTATTGATGGTGAAGATTAATTCGACTTAGGAATAAGTTAAGGATTTCAACGGCTAAGAGGAGCGCAAGATTGGTTGTTGTTCACCCTTGATTCACGCAAGGATGTATTGTCAAGGCATGCACAATTAGCTAGAGTTTCAACTTAGGGATAAGAAGAAACCATTGAAGAACGCTCTGCCAAACCTTGAAGTTACTGCCCAGCTGCCCAAATAGTTGCCCAGCCAGTTACCCAGGCAACCCCGCTGCGCAAGTTGCCACGGCAACTGAGTTGCCCCTGCACTCTTTTACCAAGACGATCCAATCGGCTATCACACCTCAACTCACGATAACTTGGCCTATTCTCTCTCATTTGATTACATCTTCTTTTACTTATTTTCTTTCTAGTTTAGTTGTTAGTTAAACTCCTACTATCTTCTACTTGTGTTCTTTTACTTTTTATAGTGCAAGAGATTAGATTCTTAAAGTGGCACCAATCCTTGTGGAGACGATATCTTTTATACTATAACTTGCGACGTGTACACTTGCACAATTGCGGAGCACTTATTACGCGCAACATGGCTCAACAAAGGTTTTAGTTCCAGTTCTATTGGCTCCCGAATGGATACTTTAGGTGCCTTGATTTCTCTGCCAGCCAACTCAAGTGGCTTAGGTCTACCGAAATTACTCATGACCACATTCAGCATAGTCAGCTCCTCGAATTCTTCACTCATCGTATCCTTATCATCCAGTCCTCTATCATCAGCATTAGTGTCTTGGCAAAGTTATGCCATGTCCACGTCAAAAATGGACTTCATGATCTCAACAACTTGGCATTCCTCAGGTTCATCGGCATACTTAAGAGCTTGAAAAATGGTAAACGTAATATGTTGGTCATTCATACGCATAGTAAGCTCACCTTTTGAAAATCAATTAAATTCCTACCCATGGCAAGAAATGGTAGGTCTTGCTTCAATGCCAAGTTTTTTGAAAACTGACATTTGCGTCATATTGATACTGGCTCCCAAGTCGCACAATGCCTTGCCCATGAATCTATTACCAATCGTACAGGGAATTATGAAACTCCTAGGATTATTTAGTTTTGGCGGCAATTTGTTAGTGATCATTGCACTGCACCCTTCAGTGAGAGCGACAGTCTCAAAATCACCCAATTTCCTCTTTTTTGACAAGATGTACTTCATGAATTTAACATAGTTGGGAATTTGTTCGAGAGCTTCCACTAATGGAATGTTGATCTGTAGTTGTTTAAGAACATCCAATAAGTGCTTAAACTACTGATCTTGCTTGTGTTTCTAGAGCCTTTATGGAAAAGATGGTGGCATATAAAAAATGCTAGTTCTGTTGGTTTTGCCAAGGTAGTGTGGTCATCAGATTGTGATCTGCCATTAGATTGGGGTCTAGCATCATCAATGTTTGCCTCTTCTTTCTTAGTTTCTTTGGGTTCATCTAATAGAACCATATTCTCGGCTTGGCAATTAGTTGACTATTTGACAGGTGTCTTGGTCTCCCATTGTTTGCCACTTCGAAGAGTAACTAACTTGCATTGTTCTCTACCTTTTTTTGAGCATCCTCCGTATCACTTGGCAAATTTCTCTAGGTTCTATTATTGAGTGCATTGCCAATCTGCCCTAATTGAACCTCCAAGTTTCGCATAGATGTTACTAAACTCTGGATAATCGCATCATTTCGCTCCATGTTATTAGTTAAAGTGTTCCACTAGTTAGATCTTTGTCCTTGATGAAAATTTTTTTGTGCTTTCTGTGGCATCAAATTCTATTTTAAAATCTGGCGGTGCATTGTTGTTCTGCAGTTGGGCATTAATTGGTTACTGCCTTGGTTTGCCTAAGAAAAATTGGGATGTTGATTCCATCCTACATTATAAGTATTGGAATTTAGATTAAAATTACAATTGAAATTGCCAACAAAATTTACCGATTCAGTGTTTGCTAGGCATTCTTTCGCATTACGGTCATCTCCACAAATAGTGCATAATGGTTCTAGTGCCTTTGCTTCTCGGACTTCAGTGGACTTTTGCATCGACTTCACTATGTTAGTGAGATTGGAAATCTGAGCATTGTTTGATGATAATGCACCAAGCTCTAATTTTCCAGTAGTTTTGTTCTGATTCCCAATCTGGCAGTAAGATATTGGAGATCATTTCCTCAATAGGTCTTTAAAATGCTCACGGACATCATATAAAGTTTCACCATCAGCCTGCCAAAAAGTAATGATATCACTCTGCAACTTGGCATTAAGTTTCGGGGGCTGGAATCTCGGAAGGGACTTCTAGCATAATTCTACCCATGAAGTAATTGAACCAAGTGGCAAAGAGCTTAGCCACAATTTTGCTCTATCTCTTAGAGAAAATGAGAAGAGTCTTAACTTCACTTTATCTTCGGCTGCACCAGGTTGCAGAAATAGTTGGCACACCCTCATGAATTACTTTAAGTGTTGCCTTAGGTCTCTAGTAGGTGATCCATCAAATTGTCCTACATTCAATAAAGTATGTATCATTACCGGTTTAAGTTCAAAAGTGATTTTATTTACCTCGGGACCAAGTAGGCTTGGCATCAAATTGTCCATACTTGGTGCCAAATGTTCTCGGATAGGTCTCTCTTATGGGTTTTCAGTAGTAACCGCATGTGCTGGTGGTATCCCATTATGTATTAGTGAATTCTCTTCATTGTTTATGGTACCGTCTACTCCACCATTTCCGTTCAAAGCCATCTCTCAAAGTTTTCTTTTTTACCTGCGTAGGGTTCGTTCAATCTATGGGTCGTATGGCCAATCTTCTTCCACGGTGTGGCTCCTGGTCATCCACCAAACAAGCAAAGTAAATAAAAATAAACAAATACAAGCAAAAATCAAAACAATAAATTCCATTGGAATCCTTGACAACGACGCCAAAAACTTGTCGACTAACTAACGCTTGTCAAAGAATCGATGAATGAATGTAAATATGCCAGTAAATAATGTCATGTTTAGGTCTTTTTGTGTGCAAGTATACACGGCCAGCAAATAATACAACAGTAAGTTTAGTATCGTATCCACAAGGATTTTCTGGGAATTCAATGCTAGAATAATTGGTTGTGAAATGAAATAAGCAAGTTGGTGATTGAGATTGGATTTTGACTTAATAAAAATGACTAAAGGAAAACACAATGAAAATTCGGGCAATTTGGCAAACAAGTGTATTCAAATGGATGGTAAAGCGTTGGCAAGGGATGCTTGGATTTCACGCTAGCTAAGCCAGCAATTAATAACTTTCAACCTTGGTTTTATTACCGAGCATATTTTAAAAGGTAGTGTTGCCTCTGTCAATGGGAATACCCTATGTTAATTATGATCAACTCATATATGTCTATAGTGATGTTTTTTGTTAATCAACTTGATAAAGTTTTAATCTTTTCTCATAAGGGGTAGATTCACTCCTGAAGTAAGCTCATCTACTTGAACATCTTTTGTCGAAGTTTCTCACCTTAGTACATGGCAATTAATCGGTATCTCCTAAGTCTATTAAGATATTAAGAGATAATATGCATGTAATGCCAACTTTCGTATGGCAAACAATTGAAGAAAAATAAGCACTAGCAAGATAAACAAATATGCCAAAGCATTCGCATATTAAAAGCTAAAAAATAGATGAGCGTTCATTGCAAACACACCTCCAACCAACTTAAGAAATTAGTTCATGGTTGGAGGAACCATCAACACCATGTCGTTTTCAAATAAAACCATCACAAAACCATAATTAAAATAAAGAGAAATGGACAAAGAAGTGGATCCATTGATGCAGCCCTCCGATGGGTCCAGAGTTCTCAATCTTAGCCTGGTCAAACCACGATCTGCCCTCTGTACGCTCTTCACCACCGTCGTGCCTCCTCCTTGATCGATCTCTTCCTTAAATAGGCACTTGTGGAAACCCTAGATTGGGTTTTTCAATTGAAAGTTTGTTACGCACCAGGATAGGATAAGCGCGTTATCTTCTTATCCTCTTCTGAATTTGAGCTGATCGGGTTTTGACTAGGGCTGACTTCATCTGCCGTCATTCATTTTCCAACCGAGACTGGCAATCCTCATCTTACTTTTTCCAACCATTTCTCGGCATTTCTCTTCTGGTCCTTAGCTTTGCTCTACCAACTGCTCCTATCTCGCTCTACCAAACCTGCTATGTGCACCACAAAAAAGAAATACACCTTTACTTTGGTAAAAGAAACGTTCCTTAACACCTTGATGTAAATGCATGATTCTACTAGCTAAATGCATGAATATGTACTCAAAGTCAAGCAAAAACACAACAATATATATATGAAAAATAGTAATTTTGAGGAATTAACAGAAGCATAAATTAAAAGAAAAGATTAAAGATGCTTGTAACATCCCGGAAAACGTGCTAGAAGATTCGGGTAAGTTATCGGACTCAGGTTGGAATTTTGGGTGAGACTTTAGCTAATTAATTAATTCCTTAAAATAAATTAGGTTGATTAAATTGGTTTCCAAAAATTTTATCGTGGCAAGTATTTTTGAAAATATATTTAATGAGTTTATTATGAGATGAAATTTAGCTTTGAGTAATTCTTAAGTGATTTGAATTTGTATTAAATTAAAATGTGACTATTTTGAATTGGTTGTAAAATATTAGTGATGGCAATATTGTAAAAAGAATTAAAGTGATATTTTATCGAGATTAATAAATCAATTATTAATATATCTTTTCCCTCTAATTTTTAACAAAAGAAGATGAAGATTATTATTTTCTCAAAGATGAGAAAAACATATCTAAGCTTATCTTTCATTTTCTCTCTTGATTTTGTCAAACACAATCTAAAGAATATTGATTTTCCTTCTTGAGTTTCATTTCTTTTATATCCTAAATGATTTCTAATCATTAATCTAGCAAGAGCTAGTAGTCTTAATCAAATCTCCTTGTTAATCACGTTCCAATGGTTTTCTTTTATATCCTAAATGATTTTCCTCCTTGTTTTCAACTTATATTTTTCCTAACAATTGGGCAAGCTTTTGATTCTTAAAGGTTTTCTAATTGTTTTTAATTGATTATCTATCATTTTCTATTGGAGTTTATGAATTAAAACAAATTTAATTTGATTTGTTTGATTTTTGATGATAAGTGGTGGTTGTGATTTGATAGATAAAATCAATATAATTAATTGGATTGGAAGTTATTTTAATGGATTATATGAAATCTAACATCAATTTTATAAAATCATTCCGGAATTTAATTGAATTGGTTAATTTTAAATTTAATCAATGTTATACCTTTCAAACATTACCAAGAAAACTATTAGCTCAAATTATCCGATATGGAACAATAATTAATCAATCGAACCAAATCTTAACTCCTACAAGTTTTAGAGACTAAAATATAAATTCAATAATTTAGAGGTCCTTTAAAGTAATTAACTATACAACAATGAAATTCAATACAATGATAGTAAACTTGTAAATTTTCATGTTAATCATACTTTATTTGCTTATCTAATTATACAATATAATATCCAGTGACCATTCCATAACCATTGCAAAACTTTAGTCTATGTCTTTTAACAGAATTAACTACCCCTGTATCGATATGCCTGGAGGCCGTATCAATACGGATGTGCAAAACTTATAGCCCATTTATAGATCTAACCATTCTCGTATCGATACAACTTGGATTGTATCGATACGAGTTGACCAACTTTGACTTGCTATTTATGGTCTTATAACTATATTATGATCACCGTCTCGATACACCATCACGCTATATCGATACGGAAATACATAAATTAATTTCTAACCCTCAATGACCAAAGCCCGTTTCGATACAGCTGAGGCTGTATCGATATAGTTTGACTAGAATTAACCTATTTCGATACATCCCAAGGTTGTATCGATACATTTAAATGCCCAAACCTTACTGCCAAAACTTGTATCAGTACACTTTAGACCTGCATCGATACGCTATGGTAACCTCATGGTTTCTCATGCCAAATATGCAAGGCCATATAAATGCCACTTGACCTGTATCAATACGCCCTCCACTGCAATGTCAAATTTTATCTCGTTTTTAGTCCATTTGACCTAGCAATCAATGTCCAAATGCAATGAAACTTCACCAACAATATTTTAATACTAAAATCTACTTGTATATAAAATTTTAGTGTTAATCGAATCCACTCAACAAGTTTTCCACCTTAAGAGCCAAATAAGCAATTTTAACCAATTTTAGGACATTTAGTACTTTAGGCATCCTTACATAACAACCATAAGACATACATATCAAAAGGGCCATATATGACTATTCTAAGTACTTTGCCACCCTACTACGAGTTCATAAGTTAGATATACATTACTTTAAGCTTTCTTGTGACTTGTCCAACACTTCAACCTCTCTAATCTCCAACAATGAGTTCCTTAACCTGAAATGTGTGAAATGAAATGCATTAGGCATACTTTGCCTAGTGAGGTAGTCACAACTAAACACTACATCAATGAAATGCATTCCAAAATATATATTGACAAAAACAATGCAATGAGTCAATAATAGCAATGCAATGATCATGTTCAATAGCAATAAGTCCATATTTCAACAATAACCCTAGGATCGATTTGGGATAGTGGATTCACGAATTCCTACGCCTCGCCAAAACAATTAATGGTCTAGTCCCTCCACCTCACCAATATGACCAATACCACAACACATCCCTCTGCCTCGCCAAATCAATATAGGTTATAGCCCTAGGACTGTAGTCCACCCATACACTAAGCTCATGAATTTTATAGCATGCCAATTGTATCCAATGTCCTTTCGAATCCAAGGTCCGTGTCAATATCAATAATCTATGTTCAATAACAATAGCTATGTTCTATCTTCTTATCAATAATCAATATTCTGATGTTCATGTTTAGTCGCAATATCAATAACAATGGCAATGTTCAATGATCTCAATGACAATAACAATGGTCGATGCTTCATTTACAATGTTTTGATGACAATAACTTTGTCGATATCAATATACAATGACAATAACAATGATGATGACAATAGCAATGACTATGCTCTATGTCCAATGTTCAATGCTTCAATAATTCAATGACTATATCAATGGCGAATTCAATAACAATGAGCGATGGCAATGACTATAGCAATATCAATGGTCGATATTCAATGCAATGACTTACCTTAACTTACCAATGGAATCCATTTAAGTGGTTCAATGAAATAATCCTTGACAAAAGTGTTACCCATTACTATAATCAATGACAATGAAATCGAGAAAGGCACCTAGCATAATCCTGAGAATTACACACTCACCTTGATAATCCAAACTCCTACAGCTCTCGGATAGCAATTCCCTTGTCCCTAACCCTTGATGGAGACGATGGATGCTCTTTAATCGATTCTTGAGCTAGGAAAACAATAGGAAATTGTTAGGATTGATATCATGATATTGAAACCAATATAACGATATCAAAATCAATATCTAAACTCGATATAGCTATTAACTAAAGATTTTCCATGGATAGCCAAAACCTAATTTGAGATTACGCTCAAATCTCCCATGGATTTCAACAATAGCTTGGGAAATTAAGCTTACCTAATCGATAGCAATGATTCGATAACAATAAACCAAAGAAAAACTAAGCTTTAGCTTAGGCTTCAATGAAGGTGTGTGCTTGGATGAGGAAGACGATGATGAGGTGAGGTGGTTGCTTATCTTTTAATAGGGTAAGTCTTTTGGTTTATTATTTCTTTCTTTTATTTCTTTAGTTTAGAATCTTTCCTTCCCATGAAGTAGCTCCATCAGATCACTCCACGTATGGGTGATTATAATTGAGGAGGGGTTAATTGTAAGGTTAGTCCCTCAACTCTTAACACTCTATGATTTTGCCCCCAAACTTTCAATTTCTATAATATAACCACTAAAAGGTTTTCCATACATACAATACGGTCATTAAACAATAATTTGATTCTTTTGGAATCCAATATCGATACAATTCTTTTGGAATCCAATATCGATACAATTGACCTTGCGATCAAAGTTAATACAATATTTTGACCCTTTTTGTGTAGGGTTTTTGATCACCATAATCCAATTCTGACTAGACCGATTTTAGGGATGTTACACCTCTTCCCCTTAAGAAAAATTCATCCTCGAATTTTTACTTGAATCGAAGAGATGAGGATATTGCCTCCTCATTGTCTCCTCTAGTTAGGTAGCTTCTTCCATGGAACAACTCCTCTAGAGCACTTTAACTAAGGGGATGGACTTGTTGCAAAGTCTCTTAACTTCCTTTGCAAGAATTTGAACCAATTCTTCCTCATAGGACAAGTCCGGTTGAATTTCACATAGTCTAATTCAATGACATGCGAAGGATTAAAACGATACTTCTAAAGCATGGATACATGAAACACATCATGGATTTTACTAAGTTCTGGAGGCAATAATAAGCGATAAGCCACATGCAAACTTTTTTGATAATCTCGAAAGGTTTGATAAATCGAGGACTTAATTTCCCCTTTTTCCAAATCTCAGGACTTTATTCCATGGTGAGATTTTAAGAACAACTTTTTCACCAATTTCATACTGTATATCCCTTCGCTTAAGGTTAGCATAGGCTTTTTGTCGGTCAAAGGAAGCTTTTAATCAATCATGGATGATGGTAACACATTCTTTAGTTTCCCGACGTAGGTTAAGGCCCAACACATTGCCTTCACCGAGTTCAGACCAACATAACGAGTTCTGCATCGTCTACCATACAATGCTTCATATGGTGCCATCTTAATAGAAGCTTGATAATTGTTGTTGTAGGCAAACTCGATAAAGGTAGGGATTTCTCCCAAGAGCCTTTGAAGTATATGATGCAGGCTCGAAGTATGTCTTCCAATACTTGGATTACTCTTTTTGACTGGCCGTCAGATTGAGGGTGGAAAGAATTACTAAGATTAACTATGGTGCCTATAGCTCCTTGCAACGACTTCCAGAATCGAGAAGAAAAACGTGGATCTCAATCAAAGACAATAGAGTGAGGTACCCTATGAAGTCGGATGACTTCCTTCATGTACAAGTCAGCTAATTTGGGAAGACCGTAGTCCATTTGAACTGGTAAGAAATGTGTTGATTTAGTGAAACGACCCACAATGACCCAAAATGGCATTGTGTTTAGCTGGGGTTAAGGGTAGACCATTGACAAAATCCATAGTGATTTTCTCCCACTTCCATTGATGTAGGTCGATTGGTTGCAATAGGCTAGTAGGGACACGATGTTAGCTTTAACATGATGGCATGTAAGGTACTTAGATATAAATTCCACTATGGCTTGCTTTATCCCGCCACCAGTAAAGCTCCTGTAGGTCCTTATACATCTTCACCGACCCTAGGTGAAAAAAGAAAGAACTCAAATAAGCTTCTTAAGGATATCGGTACGAAGAGATCATCATTGGGTATACAGATCCGATCACGAAAACATAAGAGTCCTTCAGAATTCATTCTGAAGTATGGGTTTCTTGTAGCTTGGAAATGATAACTTGAAGCCTAGGATCTTGCTTTTGCAATACTTTAATTCTCGATATGATGGTAGACTGAACTTGAATTTTAGCTACGAGACAGTAATGCTTTCAAAGACGAAAGTGAGCATTGATAGCTTGAGGAGTAGACAAAGGTTTGCGGCTGAGTGCATCAACTATAACATTGCCCTTGCCCAGATGGTAATCAATGACAAGATCATAATCATTAAGGAGTTCCATCCATCTCCTTTGTTGAAGATTTAGCTCCTTTTGGGTTAAAAGGTACTTAAGACTCTTGTGGTCGGTGAAAATATATGATTTCTCTCCGTAGAGATAATGCCTCCAAATTTTCAATGCAAATACAACCGTAGCCAATTTTAGGTTATGAGTAGGATAATTCATCTCATGTGGCTTAAGCTGTCACGAAGCATATGCGATAACCCGAGATGCGATGCATCACTATAAACAGTGTAGTCCTTTCTAGGCTCAGGTTGGGTTAGGATCGGTGCATGTGTCAACAATTGCTTCAATTGATCAATGATTCTACACCATCACCTAGCGGATTGGTTACGGTGACCCTCGGTGCTATGGGCTCAGAAGATAATCGTGTTTCTTAACTAGCACAATACTTATAAAGGAATGAGTAGAACCCGAATCAATCAATGTATATAAAGAATGGGAGTACAGTTCGATGATACCTATAATAACATCTGGCTCATCTTCCTCCTCCCTGCTCCTTACATGATACATCTGAGCAGGAGCTTTGGTTTCTTGCTTACTCGATGCCTTGCCAGAGCCACTAGGTCTCCCTATAGCTCTTGATGAACCTTGCCTTGACCCCTTACTTTGGAAAGACTGAGTAGGGGTTGCATTACTTGACGGTGTAGTAGTAGACTTGGTTGTATTGAGGGGACAATCTTGGATATAGTGTCCTGGTTCACAACAATAGAAACAAGCTCCAGACTACTTATAGCAGATCCTGCTGGATGCCTGTCTGTTCTAACAATAATTACAAAAATGATACTGTGAACTTCGATTTGAGCCTTTAGTGCTCTCGATCGAGGCCACCTTAGAGAAAGATTGATTTATAGACAACAACTTCTCAATATTCCTTGAACCGGAATGTTGTAGATACACATGTTGTTTAGGGCCTTGATACTTTCCCTTCTTGTTTCATCTAGGAGGTCAGAATCATCTCTAACCCTCTTCTCAAATTTGTCAACCCACTGGTTCTTTGGGCTTTCAACGATGCTTCGGTGGCTTTGACTTGGTTTACCATGTCCTAGAAATCATTGATGCTCAATGCAGTGAATACAAGGCGAAGTTCGTCACTAAGCCCAACAATAAACATGTGTCACTTCTCTTCTTCCTTATTGGTTTATTCAGCACCATATCGACCATACTTGCAAAAATCACAAATGTACTACTCAACTGGTTGCCCACCTTGCTTGAGGTGGAGAAAGAAACTACGTCTCTCCACGAGGTAGTACTCACTAACATACTTATTTCGAAATTCTTGAAGAAAAACTCCCAAGTGACAGTTTCTTCAAGAACGGTAAGAATAGTGGTCTCCCACCAATGAAGTGCTTTATTAGCTAGCAATGCAATGGCGCACTCCAGCTTGTGCTCATTAGAACACTGCAATTGCTTGTTTAGAATTCTTAGTGTGTTGTCCAACCAGTACTCCACGATCTCAGGATTATTGTTATCTTGACCAGTGAAAGTGTATGCCTGGAGTGATGCCAGCTTGTCAATAGATGCTCGGGCATATTGGACAACTTGTGGGGTAGGTTGCACTACCGTCTCAACTCTCATAGATGTCATAAATTGCTTAAACATATCAGTCATATTCCGGTAGCATTTAGCCTGCGCATCAAGCAATACCAACTCAACATTCTAGAGTGGGGGATTATGTGGGTTCAGAGGATCCCCTTACTTCCTCACCATGTGTCGAGGAGCCGTAGCAGGCTCCTTTATATGGGATTTGTTAGTCCAGGCATATCTATAACATAAAAAGATCGAATTAGTCGACAAGTCACAATATACACTATGTACAACTCCTAGGTGGAAAAGTAACACAATAACAATATAATAGACTTCTATTTAGTCCTAGAAACAAATAAATTCTAGCTCTAATACCTCAAATGTAAAACCCCATTGCCGGCCTGGTCAAGAACCAGGTCGAAAGGTGCTACCGGTGAACGGTGCGGTGATCTTTACAATAAAATCTCAACCATGATTAAAACTTAATCAATGTTATACCTTTCAAACATTACCAAGATAACTATTAGCTCAAATTATCCGATATGAAAGAATAATTAATCAATTGGACCAAATCTTAACTCTTACCAGTTTTAGGGACTAAACTATAAATTTAGTAATTTAGATGTCCTTTAAAGCAATTAACTATATAGCAATGAAATTCAATACAATGATAGTAAGCTTGTAAATTTTCATGTTAACCAGACTTCATTTGCTTATCCAATTAGACCATATACTATCCAATGACCATTGCAAAACTTTAGTCTATGTCTTTTAACATAATTAACTACCTCATAATCATATATACCTGGAGGCCGTATCGATACGAGTGTGCAAAGCTTATAGCTCATTTATGGATCTGTCCATTCTCGTATCGATACAACTTGGCCTGTATCGATACGGGTTGACCAACTTTGACTTGCTATTTATGGTCTTATAACTGTATTACGATCACCGTATCGATACACCATCACATTGTATTGATACGAAAATACACAGATTCACTTCTAACTCTCAATGACCAAAGCCCGTTTCAATACAGTTGAGGCTGTATCGATACGGTTTGACTAGAATTGACATGTTTCAATACACCACATGGTTGTATCGATACATTTAAATGCCCAAACCTTATTGCCAAAACTTGTATCAATACACTTTAGACCTGTATCGATACGCTATGGTAACCTCATGGTTTCTCATGCCAAATATGCAAGGCCGTATCGATGTTGCTTGACCTATATCAATACGCCCTCTACTGTAATGTCAAATTTTATCTGGTTTTTAGTCCATTTGACCTAGCAATCAATGTCCAAATGCAATGAAACTTAACCAACAATATTTTAGTACTGAAATCTACTTGTATACCAAATTTTAGGGTTAATCGAATCCATTCACAAGTTTTCCACCTTATGATCCAAATAAGCCATTTTAACTAATTTTAGGCCATTCCAAAAGGCCTTTTAGTGTTGTAGGCATCCTTACACCACAACCATAAGACATACATATCAAAAGGGCCATACATGACTATTCTAAGTACTTTTCCATCCTACTAGGAGTTTGTAAGTTCGATATACATTACTTTAAGCTTGCTTGTGACTTGTCCAACACTTTAACCTCTCTTATCTCCAATGATGACTTCCTTAACCTGAAATGTATGAAATGAAATGCATTAGGCAAACTTTGCTTAGTGAGGTAGTCACAACTAAACACTTCATCAATGAAATGCTGCAATGAGTCAATAATAGCAATGCAATGATCATGTTCAATATCAATAAGTCCATATTTCAACAATAACCCTTGGATCGATTCAGGATAATGGATACGCGAATTCCTACACCTTGCCAAAACAATTAATGGTCTAGTCCCTTCGCCTCGCTAATATGACCAATACCACAACACATCCCTCCGCCTCGCCAAATCAATATAGGTCGTAGCCCTACGACCGTAGTCCACCCGTACACCGAGCTCATGAATTCTATGGCATGCCAATTGTATCCAATGTCCTTTCAAATCCAAGGTCTAGTGGCAATATCAATAATCGATGTTCAATAACAATGGCTATGTTCCATGTTCTTATCAATAATCAATATTCCAATGTCCATGTTTAATAGCAATATCAATAACAACGGTAATGTTCAATGATATCGATGACAATAACAATGGCCGATGCCTCATTTACAATGTTTCGATGACAATAACTTTGTTGATATCAATATACAATGACAATAACAATGACGATGACAATAGCAATGACTATGATCTATGCCCAATTTTCAATGCTTCAATAATTCAATGACTATATCGATGACGAATTTAATGACAATGACTATAGCAATATCAATGGTCGATATTCAATGTAATGACTTACCTTAACTTACCAATGGAATCCAGTTAAGTGGTTCAATTTAATAATCCTTGACATAGTGTTAGCCATTACTATAACCAATGACAATGAAACCGGGAAAGGCACCTAGCCTAATCTCGAGACTCCAACTACACTCCCCTCAATAATTCGAAGCTTCTACGACTCTCGGATAGTAATTCTCTTGTCCTTAGCCCTTATGGAGACGATGGATCCTCTTTAATCGATTCTTGAGCTAGGAAAACAATTAGAAATTGTTAGGATCGATATCATGATATTGAAATCAATATAACAATATCAAAATCAATATCTAAACTCGATATAGCTATTAACTAAAGATTTTCCATGGATAGCCAAAACCTAGCTTGAGATTACGCTCAAATCTCCTACGGATTTCAACATAATAGCTTGGGAAATTAAGCTTACCCTAATCGATGGCAACGATTCGATAATAATAAACCATAGACAAAAAAACTAAGCTTGAGCTTAGGCTCCAATGGAGGTGTGTGCTTGGATGAGGAAGACGATGATGAGGTGAGTGTGGTTGTGTATCTTTTAACCGAGTAAGTCTTTTGGTTCATCCTTTCTTTCTTTTATTTCTTTAGTTTAGAAGCTTTCCTTCCCATGAAGTAGCTCCATTAGATCAATCCACGTATGGGTGATTATAATTGAGAAGGGCTAATCGCAAAGTTAGTCCCTCAACTCTTAACACTCTATGATTTTGCCCCCAAACTTTCAATTTCTATAATTTAGCCACTAAAAGGTTTTGCATACATACAATAAGGTCCTTAAACAATAATTTGATTCTTTTGGAATCCAATATTGATACAATTGACCTTGCGGTCAAAGTCAATACAATATTTGGACCCTTTTCGTGTAGGATTTCCAATCGCTGGAACCCAATTCTGACTAGACCAATTTTAGGGATGTTACAACTCTCCCCCTTAAGAAAAATTCATCCTTGAATTTTTACCTGAATCGAAGAGTTGAGGATATTGCCTCCTCATTGTCTCCTTTGATTCCCAGGTACCTTCTTCTACGGAATGGCTCCTCCAAAGCACTTTAACTAAGGGGATGGACTTGTTGTGAAGTCTCTTAACTTCCTTTGCCAGAATTTGAACTGGTTCTTCCTCATAGGACAAGTCCGGTTGATTTTGCACAGATTCTGGTTCAATGACATGTGAAGGATCAGAACGATACTTTCGAAGCATGGATACATGAAACACATCATGGATTTTACTACGTTCTGGAGGCAATAATAAGCGATAAGCCACAGGGTAAACCTTTTCGATAACCTCAAAAGCTTCGATAAATAAAGGACTCAATTTCCCCTTTTTGCCAAATCTCAGGACTTTTTTCCACGGTGAGATTTTAAGAAAAGCCTTTTCACCAATTTCATACTGTATATCCATTCGCTTAAGGTCAGCATAGGCTTTTTGTCGGTCAAATGAAGCTCTTAATCGATCATGGATGATGGTAACTCGTTCTTCAGTTTCCCGAAGTAGGACAGGGCCCAACACCTTGCCTTCACCAAGTTCAGACCAACATAACGGAGTTCTACATCGTTTGCCATACAATGCTCCATACGGTGCAATCTTAATGGAAGCTTGATAACTGTTGTTATAGGCAAACTCGATATGAGGTAGGGATTTCTCCCAAGAGCCTTTGAAGTCAATGATGGAGGCTCAAAGCATGTCTTCCAGTACTTGGATTACTCTTTCCGACTAGCCGTCATATTGAAGGTGGAAAGCAATACTAAGATTAACTCTAGTGCCTATAGCTTCTTGCAACAACCTCTAGAATTGATAAGCAAAACGTGGATCTCAATCGAAGATAATAGACTGAGGTGCTCCATGAAGTCAGATAACTTTCTTGATGTACAAGTCAGCTAATTTAGGAAGAGCGTACTCCATTCAAGCTAGTAAGAAATGTGCTGACTTAGTGAAACAGTCCACAATGACCCAAATGGCATCGTGTTTAGATAGGGTTAGGGGCAGACCACTGACAAAATCCATAGTGATCTTCTCCCACATCCATTACGATAGGTCGATTGGTTGCAATAGGCCAGTAGGGACACGATGTTCAACTTTAACACGCTGGCACTTAAGGTACTTAGATATAAATTCCACTATGCCTTGCTTCATCCCCGACCACCAGTAAAGCTCATGTAGGTCCTTATACATCTTCACTGACCCCGGGTGAACAGAGAAAGAACTCGAATGAGCTTGTCTAAGGATATCGGTACGAAGAGATTCATCATTGGGTATATAGACCCGATCACAAAAACATAAGAGTCCTTCAGAGTTCATTCTGAAGTCAGGGTTGTCTTGTAGCTTGGAAATGATAACTTGAAGCCTAGGATCTTGTTTTCGCATTGTTTGAATTCTCGATATAATGGTAGACTAAACTTGAAGTTCAGCTACGAGACAACAATGCTCCCGAATAAAAAAGTGAGCATTGATAGCTTGAGGAGCAAGTAAAGGTTTGTAGCTGAGTGCATCAGCTACAACACTGGCCTTGCCCAGATGGTAATCAATGATAAGATCATAATCTTTGAGGAGTTCCATCCATCTCCGTTGTCAAAGATTTAGCCCCTTTAGGATTAAAATGTACTTAAGGCTCTTGTGGTCAGTGAAAAGATAGCATTTCTCTCCGTATAGATAATGCCTCTAGATTTTCAATACAAATATCACCGCATCCAATTCTAGGTCATGAGTAGGATAATTCATCTCAGGTGGCTTAAGCTGTCTTGAAGCATATGCAATAACCTTGCCTTCTTGCATCAACACACATCCTAACCCGAGATCCTAACCCGAGATGCGATGCATGTGTCAACACTTGCTTCAATTGATCAAAGCTTCTTTGTTGATTCACAGACCAAAAAATAGAGCTTCCTTTCTCAACAACTTAGTCAGAGGAGTTGTTATCATAGAGAATCCCTTGACTAATCTTCTATAATAGCCAGGGAGAACAAGAAAACTCCTCACCTCACCAATGCTCTTTGATGGGTGCCAATCAACAATGGCCTGGAATTTCTTTGGGTCCACCTGGATCCCTAAAGCCGATACAATGTGCCCAAGGAAGACAACTTCGGTGAGCCAGAACTCACATTTAGAAAACTTGGCATATAATTGCTTCTTTTGAAGAGTTTGAACCACAAAGCGAAGGTGGTCTCGATGTTCAGTAGGGCTCTTCGAATAAATTAGGATATCACCAATGAATACCACTACGAATTTATCGACATAAGGTCTAAAAACCTGATTAATCAAGTCTATAAAAGCTGTCGGTGCATTGGTTAGTCCAAATGGCATCACTAAGAACTCGTAGTGGCCATATCTTGTACGAAAAGTGGTTTTGGGTACATCACAGTCTTTAACTCTCATTTGATAATACCCAGACCTCAAATTGATATTGGAAAACACAGAGGCATCCTTGAGTTGATCGAATAGGTCATCAATCCTTGGCAATGGATATTTGTTCTTAATGGTTACCTTATTCAACTGCCGGTAGTTAATACACAACCTCATGGAACCATCTTTCTTCTTGAAAAAAAGGACTGGTGCTCCCTAGGGCGAGGAACTCGGTCGAATCAAGCCTTTTGTCTATAGATCTTGAATAGGGTGCAATAGAAATTGGGGTTGTTTCGGGTTGCACTTCGATGCCAAATTCAACCTCACGGGTTAGGAGTAAACCTGGGAGTTCATCAAGGAAGACATGGGGGAATTCACATACATTGTTAACATCCAATAGCTGAGGCCCATCCTTGGCTTCTAGTGTCAAAGCATACAAGGAAGGATTTCTTGAACTCAACAACACGATGCTCTCCTTGCTAAGGCCTTAGAGATACAATTTTCTCTTACTACAATCTACCCACGCTTGATGTTCACTAAGCCAGTCCAAGCCCAATATAACAACAAACTCATGGATAGGTAAGGCCAATAGGTTGGCCACAAAAGGAATCCCTTAAATCACTAAGGGGCAATTCTTACATACAAGAGTTATGGTGACACCATCACCTAGCAGATTGGTTACGGTGACCCTCAATGATATGGGCTCAGAAGATAATCTGTGTTTCTTAACTAGCACAATACTTATAAAGGAATGAGTAGAACCCGAATCAATCAATGCATATAAAGAATGGAAGTACAATTCAATGATACCTGCAATAACATTTGGCTCATCTTCCTCCTCCCTGCTCCTTACATGATACATCTGAGCAGAAGCCTTGGATTCTTGCTTACTCGATGCCTTGACAGAGCCACTAGGTCTCCCCGTAGCTCCTGATGAACCTTGCCTTGACCCCTTACCTCAGAAGGACTGAGTAGGGGTTGCATTACTTGCCGGTGTATCAGTAGACTTGGGTTGTATTGAGGGGAGAATCTCGGATAAAGTGTCATTGTTCACCACAATAGAAACAAGTTCCAAACTACTTACGACACAGTCCTACTGGATGCATGTTCTGATAGTAATTACAAAGAGGATACTGTAAACTTTATTTGAGCCTTCAGTGCTCTTGACTGAGGTCACCTTAGAGAAAGATTGATTCATGGACAATGGCTTCTCAATATTCCCTAAACGGAAAGGCTGTAGATAGAAATGTTGTTTAAGGCCTTGATACTTTCCCTTCTTGTTCCATCTAAAAGGTCGAGAATCATCTCTAGCCTTCTTCCCAGGTTTGCCCGACCCACTGGTTCTTTGGGCTTTCAACAATGCTTCGGTGGCTTTGACTGGATTTACCAAGTCCTGGAAACCAGTGATGCTCAATGCAGTGAAAATAGGGCGAAGTTCATAACTAATCCCAACAATAAACGTGTGGCACTTCTCTTCCTCCTTCTTCATGTATTCAGCACCATATCGACAATACTTGCAGAAATCACGAATGTACTGCTCAATTGGTTGCCCACCTTGCTTGAGGTGGAGAAAGATGCTACGTCTCTCCGTGACGTAGTACTCACTAACATAGTTTTTTGGAATTCTTGGAGGAAGAACTCCCAAGTGACAGTTTCCTTAGGAATGGTAAGAATAGTGGTCTCCTACCACTGAAGTGCTTCATTAGCTAGCAATGCAAGGGCGCACTCTAGCTTGTGCTCATCAAAACACTACAATTGCTTGTTCAAAATTCTTAGTGTGGTTTTCAACCAATACTTAGCGATCTTAAGATTATCATCATCCTGACCAGTGAAAGTGTATGCCCGGAGTGATGTCAACTTGTCAATAGGGGCTCAGGCATATTGGACAACTAGTGGGGTAGGTTGCACTACTGTCACGGCTCTCATAGATGTAATAAAGTTCTTAAACATATCAGTCATATTCTGGTAGCATTCAACCTTCGCATCAGGTAATATCGGCTCAACATTTTGGGGTAGGGGATTAGGTGGGTTCGGAGGGTCCCTCTTACTTCCTCGCCGTGTGTCGAGGAGCCGGTAGCAGGCTCGTTTATATGGGCTTCGTTAGTCCCAGAGATATCTATAACATAAAGATATCGAATTAGTCGACAAGTCACAATATACACAATGTACAACTCCTAGGTGGCAAAGTAACACAATAGGTTTCTTTTTAGTCCTAGAATCGACTAAACTCTAGCACTGATACCACAAATGTAACACCCCTTCCCGGCCTAGTCGAGAACTAGGTCGGAGGGTGCTACTAGTGAACGGTGCAGTGATCTATACGATAAAATTTCAACAATGATTAACACTTAATCAATATTACACCTTTCAAACATTACCAAGATAACTATTAGCTCAAATTATCCGATACGGAATAAAAATGAATCAATTGTACCAAATCTTAACTCTAACAAGTTTTAGGGACTAAACTATAAATTCAATAATTTAGAGGTCATCTAAATAAATTAACTATACAGCAATGAAATTCAATACAATGATATTAAGCTTGTAAATTTTCATGTTAACCAGACTCCATTTGATTATCCAATTAGACTATATAATATCCAGTGACCATTCCGTAACCATTTCAAAACTTTAGTCTATGTCTTTTAACAGAATTAACTACCCCCGTATCGATACGCCTGGAGGACTTATAAATACGGGTGTGTAAAGCTTATAGCCATTTCTAGATCTATCCATTCTCGTATCGATACAACTTGGCCTGTATCAATACAGGTTGACCAACTTTGACTTGCTATTTATGGTCATATAACTGTATTACGATCATCGTATTGATACACCATCACGCTGTATCGATACGAAAATACACAGATTCACTTCTAACCCTCAATGACCAAAGCCCATTTCGATACAGCTGAGGCTGTATCGATACGGTTTGACTAGAATTGTCATGTTTTTATACACCCCTAGGACCGTATCGATAATTTAAATGCCCAAACCTTACTACCAAAACCTGTATCGGTACACTTTAGACCTATATCGATATGCTATGGTTAACTTATGCTTTCTCAGGCCAAATATGCATGGTCGTATCGATACCGCTTGACTTGTATCGATACGCCCTGTATTGTAATGTCAAACTTTATCTAGTTTTTAGTCAATTACCTACCAATCAAGGTCCAAATGTAATAAAACTTCACCAACAATATTTTAATACTGAAATCTACTTGTATACCAAATTTTAGGGTTAATCGAATACATTCACCAAGTTTTCCACCTTATGATCCAAATAAGCCATTTAACCAATTTTAGGCCATTCCAAAAGGCCATTTAGATCTTTAGGCATCCTTACAGTAGAAACATATGACATACACATCAAAAGGGCCATACATGAATATTCTAAGTACTTTGCCACCCTAATAGGAGTTCATAAGTTCGATATACATTACTTTAAGCTTGCTTGTAACTTGTCCAACACTTCAACCTCTCTAATCTCCATCGATGAGTTCCTTAACTTGTAATGTATGAAATGAAATACATTAGGCAAACTTTGCCTAGTGAGGTAGTCACAACTAAAAACTTCATCAATGAAATGCATTCCAAAACATATCTTGACAATAACAATGCAATGAGTCAGTAATAGCAATGCAATTATCATGTTTAATAGCAATAAGTCTATATTTCAACAATAACCCTTGGATCGATTCGGGATAGTGTATAGGTGAATTCCTACACCTCGCCAAAACAATAAATGCTCTAGTCCTTCCACCTCGCCAATATGACCAATACCACAACACATCCCTCCGCCTCGCCAAATCAATATAGGCTGTAGCCCTAGGACCGTAGTCCACCCGTACACTGAGCTAGTGAATTCTATGGCATGCCAATTGTATCCAATGTCATTTCAAATCCAAGTTTTGGTGGCAATATCAATAATCGATGTTCAATAACAATAGTTATGTTCCATTTTCTTATCAATAATCAATATTCTAATGTCCATGCTCAATAGCAATATCTCTAACATTGGCAATGTTCAATGATCTTGATGACAATAACAATGGTTGATGCTTTATTTATAATGTTTCGATGACAATAACTTTGTCGATATCAATATACAATGACAATAACAATGACGATGACAATAGCAATGACTATGCCCTATGTCCAATGTTCAATGCTTCAATAATTCAATGACTATATCGATGGCGAACTCAATGACAATGAGTGATGGAAATAACTATAGCAATATCTATGGTTGATATTAAATGCAATGACTTACCTTAACTTACCAATAGAATCTACTTAAGTGGTTCAATTCAATAATCCTTGGCAATAGTGTTAGCCATTACTATAATCAATGATAATGAAACCGGGAAAGGCACCTAGCCTAATCCTCAGACTCTGACTACACTCACCTCGATAATCTAAAACTCCTACGGCTCTTGGATAGCGATTCCCTTGTCCCTAGCCCTTGATGAAGATGATGGATGCTCTTTAATCGATTTTAAGCTAGGAAAACAATAGGAAATTGTTAGGATCGATATCACGATATTGAAATCAATATAACAATATCAAAATCAATATCTAAACTTGATATAGCTATTACCTAAAGATTTTCCATGGATAGCTAAAACCTAGCTAGAGATTACACTCAAATCTCCCTTTGATTTCAACAATAGCTTAGGAAATTAAGCTTACCCGACCGATAGCAACGATTCGATAACAATAAACCTAAGATAAAATAAGCTTGAGCTTAGGCTCCAATAGAGGTGTGTGCTTGGATGAGGAAAACGATAATGAGGTGAGGTGCTTGCTTATCTTTTAACTGGGTTAGTCTTTTGGGTCATCCTTTTTTTCTTTTATTTCTTTAGCTTATAAGCTTTTCTTCCCATGAAGTAGCTCCATCAGATCACTCCACGTATAGGTGATTATAATTAAGCAGAGGCTAATGGCAAGGTTAGTCCCTCAACTCTTAACAATCTATGATTTTGCCCTAAACTTTCAATTTCTATAATTTAGCCACTAAAAGGTTTTCCATACATACAATAAGGTCCTTAAACAATAATTTGATTCTTTTGGAATCCAATATCAATACAATTTACCTTGCAATCAAAGTCAATACAATATTTGGACCCTTTTCGTGTAGGGTTTCTGATCGCCTGAACCCAATGGGAAGTTACAAAAATTTCAATTAATGACCAACCCATAAACGATGTTATGTTTTTTAAACATTACTGCTGCGCGTAATAAGTGCTACGCAATTGTGCAAGTATACACGTTGCAAGTTATAGTATAAAAGATATCGTCTCCACAGGGATTGGTGCCACTTCAAGAATCTAGTCTCTTGCACTGTAAAAAGTAAAAACACAATAAAGGATTATAGGAGTTTAACTAATAACTAATCTAGAAAGCAATAAAGTAAAAGAATATATGAGATCAAATGAGAGAGAGATAGGCCAGGTTATCGTGAGTTAAGGTGTGATAGCCGATTGGATCGTCTTGGTACAAGAGTGCACGGGCAACTCAGTTGCTGTGGCAACTTGCACAACGGGGTTGCCTTGGCAACTAATCGATGGTTGCCTGGGCGACTAGTTGGGCAACTACTTGGGCGTCTGGGCAGCAACCTTCAAGGTTTGGCAGAGCGTTCTTCAATGGTTTCTTCTTATCCCTAAGTCGAAACTCTAGCTACTTGTGCATGCCTTGATAATACATCCCTGCGTGAATCAAGGGTGAACAACAACCAATCTTCCGATCCTCTTAGCCGTTGAAATCCTTGACTTATTCCTAAGCCGGATTAATCTTCACCATCAATAGATTGAATAAAGATCATATTCATTCGTTTCTTGAATCTAACTCTCCCGATATTAGATAAATAGATGAAGTTACGAGATCCTCTCCCAATTCACTTGCAAACAAGAATAAGAACCAAGAATGAATAAACCTTGAATAGAAAAGTGCAAACTCTTATTACCTAAACAAAATCCAATAGTTTCTCACAACCACAAAACACAATAACCATAGCCAAATAGATTTAGTTCATGGCTAGGTTCCAAAGAAACACAATATAAATAATCCCCAGCATAAACCCAATCGAACAAGAAAGAAAAGGATGAAGAAGGAGGCTTGTCGAAATCCTCCTTGCCCTAGATGCTTGTCGAAAATTCTCTCCTCTTGCCCTCCTTGATGCTTGTCAAAATTCCCCTCTCTTTGCTCTCTCTATGGATTGTCGAAATCTCCATCTTATTTATAGGGCTAGGCCAAAGTCCTTCTTTGAGGAGGAAGTTAAGTTGGAATTAAATTATCTTTAAAGAATATAATTCTTTATTATAATTATATTCCTACTAGAACTTCTCCTATCTTCTTGGAATTTAATTCTTCTTTAATCTCTGCATGGAAATCAAATTCCTTTGGGTTTGGGCTTTGCTCCACGTCATCTTGGGCTTATCTAGTCATCAATTTTGACTACCATATCACCTTTGCTCTTGTCGACAATTGCCATGGCAACTGGCTCGGCGTCTCCTTCATGTATTGCCCTGGCAACTAGCTCGGCGTCTCCTTCATGTATTGCCCTGGCAACTAGCTCTAGCCTTGCTTTGGCAAGTGATCCTGCATGTACACACAAAACACACCAAAGCAACATCTTTTCCCACAAAAAATACCAAGTTATGTAATCAAGCTCAACGATGGAAGGAAACATGGATTAATGCATGAATGGCTAATTATGCAACTAATATGAGCCTAAGTCTAACAATAATATGAGTAAAAAGGGTAAGAAAAATAGTACTTTTGAACATTTATCAATTACCCTACATAAGCATTAGTTCAATTTGCTCAATATGAAACCAATATTCGTCTAACATTCTAATATCATTTATGGGCCTTTTCATGCAATTGACTGTGCAACAATGAAATTCAATACAATAATCGTGAACTTGTAAATTTTCATGTCATTCCGATATCATTTACCCCTCCAATTAGCCTAACATTATTCAGTGACCATTATGTAAACACTGCAGAACTATAATCTATGTCTTTTAACAGAATTAACTATCACCGTACCGAAACACCTTGGTGTCATATCGATACAGATGCACATGAATAAGAATTTCATTTGAAACTGCCAAACCTGTATCGGTACAACTAAGCCCGTATCAGTACGGGCTAACCAATGTTGACCCATTTCGGCACACCCTAAGGCTATACCGATAAAATTTATTTCCCAAACTTTACTGTCAAATTTCGTGTCGATACACTTTAGAACTGTATCGATACACTATGGTTGACTCGCCTTTGACTTGGCCAAATATGCAAGGTTGTACAGAAACAGGTGGACTCGTATCGGTATGCCCTACATTGTAATGACAGATTTCTTATGGTTTTTAATCAATTTAACCTGTTGAACGATGTCCAAATGCAATGGAACTTTACCGGCAATATTCAATCGCTATAATCAACTAGCATGTCAAATTTTAGGGCCATTTGAATCCATTTACTAGGTTTTCACCTTTTTGTGCCCAATATATCATTTTAGTCATTTTTAAGCCAACTAAAAAGCCATTTAGGGCATCTAAGACCTTTACACAACATAGGCAATACACCCATAGTCAAAAGACCATAAACAACTAGTTTAGCTACTTCGCCACCATTCTAGGAGTTCATAGGGGCAAAATACATTACTTTAAGCTCGTAGTGACTTGCCAAACTTCCAGCTAGCTCTGATCTCGAACCTATATACCTCTTAACCTAAAATGTATGAAAGATGAATACATTAGACTTATATAGTCTAAGTGAGGTAGCCATAAACAATGAATGAGCATGATATGCAATTTTAACATGCTTCAATACTTTCGATGAAAGCAACAACATGAACATGTATTTCAATAGGGAACTATGTAATATTACTACCCAATGACAATGATCAATATGTAGCATGCTTCAATATCATCAATGGCATTATAACATGAACATGTATTTCTTATCTATATTCAATAATAGCAATAATTAACATGGCATGAATACTCAATAGCAATAACTCATATCAACAACCAATAACATTAATCAACGTTTTCCTTGGATTCATTTACGGTATATGGATACACAAATTCCACCCCCGCACCAAAATCAATAATGGTCCAATCATACCCTCTGTCACACCAATTGACCAAATCACATCAATATCCCTCCGCCGCACCATAATAAAGTCCGTAGCCTAACCCGTACCAATGAGCTCATGAATTCTATGGCATGCCAATTGTATCCTATACCCTCAAATCCAAGGTTCAATAATCAATAGTTCAATAACGGTATTTCAATAGCATTGTTTCAATACGGTAATTCAATAGCAATGATTCGGTAACAATGTTTCAATACGATATTCCAATAACAATAGGCACGTGTCAATGTTCTAACAACAATATGCAATAATCAATAATCAATACTCATTAGCTCAACACGACAATGCTTCAATGCTTTCAATGTCAACAATAACAATATTTCAGACACGGTTTCAATGCAATACTTACCCATACTTACCCAATAGTGTTTTATGCAAAAACCTTCAATATAATGGTTAGAAATGTGATAACCAATGATTTGAGTTAGGCACCTAGACAACTCTCGAGACTCTGACTACACTCACCTTAGTATCTGATGCTCCTACGACACTTGAATTGCAATTCCTTTATTCCTAGCTTTTGTTGGAGATGAAGGGTGATCTTTCTCCAATTCTTGAGCTAGGTTACAACAATAGGAGTTGATTAGACTCGATAGTATGACATCGAAATCAATATAACAATATCAAATTCAATATCTACCTTCAAAATAGCAATTAGCTATTAGATTGGCAGATTTCCATAGATTAGCTTATAAGCTCAACAACTTCAATTTTGAATTAGAATCAATACATCCATGGATTTGGGCAATTATTTGAGGGTTTCATCTTAACCAATCAATAGTTATACAATGAAACTCTTGAAGCAAGGAAAGCTTGAGTTTAAAGGGATCAATAGGAGAGGTGTGTGCTTAAGCTTGATGAAGAAGATGGCAATGGAGGTGTGTACTTGCTTTCAAGACAAAGGGTGAAGTTTGGTTTCGGTAATAGGTAAAACAAAGAAGATAACTTTTCCCTATTCATTTTAAGGAAACTAGAGCCTTAGTCATAGCCCACCTCTCGAAGAATGAATAGAAAGGTTTCCCTTAGCAAGGGGAAAGCTTAAACTATTAATTATTATCCTTTGAGGCCTTTTCACCATTTAGGAAATCAAAATGTCATCTTTTAGGAAAAAGACAACCAGCATCACGTGGGGTGGCAAGCAAGTAGATGACTCATCCCTGACTTTCAATCTTCTCAATTTAGTTCTTGAAAAAATTTTGAATAAGCTAAATTTTGGTAAGTTAGTTAAAAATGATTAGGTCATACCGATACAAGGACTACTTTATCGAAGCGCCTAGCTCAGTTTCAATATTCAAACATTGTAATAAGGTCCCTAATTAGACTTTGGACTCAAGTAAGGTCCATTATCAATGAGATTAATCCACATAATCAATAATAAGGCAATCATATAGACTTTTCGGTGTAGGGTTTCTGATCACTAGAACCTGATTCTGACTAGATCGGTTTTAGGGATGTTACACCTTCCGCAATGTGGTTTTGCATATGAAACGGTTTTTTGAAATACATTGGAAAATAGCAAGTAAATGTATTTGCAATGATATATTGGCTATGTGACGTAAATGAGAAAGTATCATATATAGTTGGCATGCCATAGGGTTTAAAGTGCACTATAATATAAATTCGATCGCTCCGCGACTCTTGAGGTATAGTGGTATGGCTACTCAGGCTGATGGTATTCTTTGATTTCTTACAATAGGGGCAAGCCTATTGTTGTGTGGTAGAGTAAGTCTATCACGACGAGTAGGGATAAGCCTATCCCGAGATGAAATGAGATTAGGTGGAGGTAAGTCTACCAGGAAAATCCATGTATCCGATGTGATTTAAAGTAACATTCTGCTTTAAGTGAAAGGATAGACGTAAGTCTATCAGGGGTCACAATATTTGTCAATATATGAGATATATGAGACATATGAAAAGAGTTTTGATGCATATGGTTTCTATGCATAATACATTTTGGAAACAAATGGGAAATTGCTTCGGTTTGACTAAGCATACTTTTCACTTCAAATGTTGTTATGTTTTTCAAAGAAGTAAGAAAATTGTGTTGTCTTTACGCTTATATATTACCTCACAATAAATGCATGGTTTATGCTCGAAGATATGATGCTTATGTTTTGATCAAGCATGTTTTATTTTAATGTCTCGAGAACGAAAGGATTGTTATGAAAGCATGAAGTATATGTTTCGAGTAAACATGTTCTATGTAAATGCTTTGGATATGGTGTGTTTGACTTGCTTTAATATGGGTTTCTAATAACAGTTTTGATTTCAAAAAATGCATTGATGGTTTACCTTTTGAGGGCCCTCACTAGGAATTATATGCTTACACTCTCTTTTCTCTTGTCAATGCAGTGAATTAAGCAAGTGTGAGGTTGTGGTTCGAGGCAAGGAGTGATACCAAGACAAGCGTTCTAAAGAGTATGTTTTATGGTGTTATCATTATTTGTAATAAGGCAAAGTGGATTAATCGTTGGGATGTTATTTTGTATAAGGCGTGATTATATGGTTGAAGTTTATATTATGTTGGATGATGACTTTATTTAATGAGTACGATGTTGGTTTTATTTGATGCCAAGTACATTTGATGATTACGATCTAATGATTTAAAATGGTTTAAATAATGACTGGATTGATTGCTTGTGTGCTAAGTGTACACATGGTCATGTAATTCTATTTTTTTAGTTGATCTATAGCCTATGTTTGAGGTCTTGACCATTTGGTGTTTATTGGATAATGCTTTATATTGTTAGGAAGCATGCCTCTAGATTACTTGTATGAATATGAACTGGGTTTAATATTTGGCATGTAATTGTTTGTGTCTACTTGTTTAATTGTGGTATAATATTAGAAGCATATCAATGTTGTTTAAAAGTAATTTGTATATACTCGGTTTGGGATTTGAATCCCTAAGATGCAATTTAGTGCAGCCTATATCGATACCGAGTACTGACACACTTTGCGTCGGTATCGATATGCGGGGTCATTTTAGTTACCAGTAATGATTGTGGGTATTGGTACGCAGTACCGAGGTTTCGGTACACGTAACCGGGTATCGGTATGCCCTGTAGCATATCAATTCCAATATTTTCTTCGATGTCTGTCTGTACCAGTACAATGTCCCGTGTACTGGTACGGCCGGTGGATTATTCAGTTAATGAACTTTACCAAGTTTAAGTTATTTACATTTTGGTCCCCATATGTTCATGCATCAATTGAATGGGTAAATGTTGTCTGTTTGACCTAAGGTTTTTCAAGCATGCTTTTAATGTATCTAATTATTGAGATAATCTTTTATAAACATGTTAGTCTCTGTGTTTGGCACTTTTATGATGTAGTCCTTAATTTCGTATTTTGAAAAATTGGATGCTTATTCGTTATCCGTTCGAGCTGGAAATTGACACACTAGCATGAAATATGGTTAATTAATTATTGGTAACCTGAAACTTTTTATAAGCCCATGTAATTATTTAGGTTTCCATTTTGGTCCCTAAAATGCTTGTATTTGCAATTGAGTGTCTAATCGGTGTTCGTTTTGAATGAAAATTGAACAACTATTGGTGTGCACCTTAGGACTTAACGATGCATCTAGATAACGCAAAAGAAAAAAATGGATCGTAATTTGTGTAATATAGTTCGGGTTTGTTTCGGCAAACCTAATGTGATCTTCTTGGTTCGGGTATAGCGACTAGGCCTGGTTAAGGGGGTTATAATGCTCTTAAGAGTCTTCATGTGGTAACCCCGCATACTGCCCATTGGAGTTGAGCATTTGAAACATAATCGGCTTTAACTCAAAATTCCTAGCCTGAATAGAAGGTCTAACAACTCCTGGTTGCAAATCATCCAATTGGAAAACTACAACCTCACAGATTGTTTTGTTCTGGGTTGGTGGGTGGAATGATGGGTTTTCAGGATTGTGAGGGCGGCCCTCTTTTTTGTTAGGTTGTCTTGCCATCCCACTATGTTCTCTAATTCTCCTTCGAAAAGTTCATTCAATTTCTAGATCAGATACAAATAATGGTGTGGTGGCACTTCTAGTCATGCAACACCTACAAAACTTAATAAAAACAAAAAGAAAATAAAAAAAAGAAAGCTATTAGAAACACTACAAGCTAAATAAAGAAAATGGAATTGTAAGAAGAAACATAAAAAACAAATAACGGCATCCCCGACAATGGTGCCAAAACTTGATCGGTGTGAAAATGTCACACTAAAAGTGCAAGCAATACTGTCGACGTAAGAATAGAAATAGGGAAATCCTATTTAAATATTGATCCCGTGAGGATGATGTATTTGGTTTGAAATTTATGCAGCTACAAGCAATTCTGTAAAAATGGAAATTGTGGGTGCAATGGTGGATGCAATAAAAGAAATAAGATATGAATAAAGGATTAAATGTGGTAGCAATAGAAAAATATATTAAAAGCTATAGAAATATGAAGATAAAGCCTGGATCTTCTTAGATTAGTTCAATAGAATGATCAACTACACTTCGAGGGAATATTATGATGGCCCAATCAGCAATCAGAAGTGAGCTTGAATACTAGCTTCTATTTAATCTTCAACTATTGACTTAGGGAAAGAGATCGGCTACAAATCTCATCATTAGTCAGTACAATAACCCTTTGAACGAGCAGATCAACTCTCATTGTATCCATTCAACTTTCATTGTAAAACTCATTAACCTAACTTGTCACTACATTCGTTGATGTCAGTGGCTAGTTCAACACTCTCATGCAAAACGTAAATCAGATCCAACAATTAAAGCTTAAGAAAAAGTTAGTAGAAATATATATAAATTGAAAAGCGAATTTCAACAAGTTCATAAAGCTCAAAAGTTTGAACCATCGTCAATGAAGTGCAAAATACAAAAGTAATCTTTAACAAACATCAAAACGAAGCAGAGTTCTAGAAGATAACAAAGTATTTTCCTTCATTCAACACTTGATTCCTCTTGTCCTCGGATAATTCTGCCTCACTTCACCTCGGATCTCCAAAAATGAACTCAAGCCGCCATGGGAGAGTAGAGAAAGCTCGGAGGTAGAAGATGATATGAGAAATGGAAATTGTGTGACTCTCTCTCATCCCAAATTAGTCTTTTATAGGCTACTCAAGAAAGGACACTTATCCTGCAGGTGTTTTGGGTGACCTAAGGCCTTACAAAGTTTGTTACAACAAATAATATAGTTGGTAGGTCGTCCTTATCTTTTAGCAGACTGGACAACTAGAGATACAGTGTCTAACTGGCTGCAGTTGTGAGACTTCCTCTACAGGGACATTCGAAATACAACAACAACAAGGCAAAATAGGTAGAAATATATAAAATAAGAGCAACTGAGACTAAGTTGGATGAAATGCATGAAACAGAAATGAAAATGCAGAAATGAATGCAATAAGCACAGATATAGGGACACTTAGATCATTAAATCTACGAAAAATACATGTTACTTAAATAGCTATCAAACAGTGTAATACCCAATTTTTACCTAGGTACCCACCACATATACACATTATATTCACTATAAATAATACCAAAATAAATAATAAACTCATATTAATAATATAAAGTCCCTTTCAATTTCCATTTATATAACATTCAAATACAAGGCCCATTTTAAATATAAAGCCAAATTCCCTTACAACTCATTATATCATATTATAACCCAAAGAAACACAAATTGGTCCAAAATCATACTTTCTCGCTCAAACCCGCAACGTGGCGCTTCCTCAATGGCCCAAATAGACCTAACTCAGATTGTTCTTTCTTAGCACCAGCTGGCGTGACGCCATCACCATGACATCAACAACGACATCACAAGTTTGACCCCTATAAATAGAGGAAAGAGAAATATCAGATGCAATCATTAATGAACCATTAACTACCCATTAATAATAATAATAAATAAAAGAAAGGAGAGAGAAGGAACTCACCTCAGGAGTTGAATCATCAGAATTTGAAAAGTCATCAGAGAATTGAAGTGACATCGGGAAAGGGAAGAGCCACCAGCAGTTTGAGCTGACACTGGGAAAGTAAACCTCACCAGAGATAACTGAGAGGTAACTTTCATTTTTAGTTTCGATCCTTGCAAACATAGTAAAATATAAGATTATATTCATGAAAATGAAATGGAATCAAAACTGAAAAATGAAATGAGTATCAGTTGGTGTTTATCTTGAATTGGTGGTTGGAGAGGTTATAGTTATGGTTGGAGTTGAAAATGAGAGGGTTAGGGTTTCAGGTAGGTAGATCTTTAGGTGGTGGAGATAGGAAATCTTGTCAGATTAGGGTTATATTAGGTTTTAGGGTTGAAATTGGAAGTTTTTATGGTGTCTGGTCTACCAAAGTGACCTGTAACCACCTTGACCCGGCCTAGTCGCAAGACCGGACCGAGCGGTTACACTAGGAGTATTAAGGAAAAACTCGAAAGTTTCCCTTCAATAAACAACCCCTTTTTTATCTTTTCCAGATGCAACAATATTAACCTATGTGTACAAGCTAGCAGCGGGTGAATTTACAACTCAATCGGGTGTCAATTCGACATCCAATTGCTCCGATTATCATTTGGGGACCATTTTGTAAAACTGAAAAATTACAGGAACTTATTGTGAAATTAAGGTTACCAATATTCAATTATTCAAGTTTCATACTTACATGTCAAATTTCAACTCAATTTGATCATCCAAACATGCTCAATTGCCTTCACTTTTTAGGGACTAAAACGTAAGAAAACAAAACATCATAAGATTCCAAAAAACCAACTTACCTAACACCGTATCAATACACATGTTCCCCGTATGGGTACGAATTGTACTAGAATTCCATTTTCCACGAAGCCGTATCGATATGGCCCCATGTACTGATACGCCCATCCATTTTCCTCTAAGACCGTATTGATACGGGTCTATCCGTACCGATATGCTAAGCCTAATTTGGCCTACCCATACCAATACAGTACCCTGCGTACTGCTACGTCTGGGCATGTAATGCCTCAATTCGCTGTTTAAACACACCTCAAAGGTATTCAAACCATTCTAATATGCTTCTAAGGCATCCACAACATATCCAAAGATCAAACCTTAGCCAAAACCATCAGAAACAACATCAAACATGATCACATACTAAAAAGAGAAAATCTATAGGCATGCACCCTATTGCCAAGCCAAGAAAAGCACCAAAAACCATATCAAAGCACAAATCAATCATTAAATGCCATTTACAAAACCAAAAAGGCAATACAAACTTGCCACAAACCAGGGAGTTCACAACATACTCTCCCAAATCATAAAGGTACCCTCCCATTGCCAAATTTATTACCATCGATTAGTTAAAAACCATACTTGAGGTAAGTGAACCTCTTGGGCTTCTACTCTTGCCTCCTTGTTGCTCAACAAGTTATTTATTTGCATTGTTAAGAAAAGAGAGCGTAAGCTATAAGCTTAGTGAGGAATGCTCAAAAGTAAACCATTAACAATGCATTTTGAAAATCCTTTCATCAACAAATCATTTACATCATGCTCAAATCTATCTCATGCCTTTAAACCCGTTAAAGCAAAATCATCTACCTTTCAAAACACATGTATCATTTAGCTCATGCATTAAATCAAATGCAAAACTCTATGCCACTTCTCATGCTTAAACATTACAGAGCATTTCTCAAAATAGGATCTCATGTATAAATTCCATTATACAAAACAATTTAAAACAATGATACATGTAGTCTCATATATTGGTTTGTAATCACTCATTTTCATTTGTAAATACATATTGCATGTATATTTATTATATATGAATGTTAATAATATAAATATAAGGTAGTGTGTGCATGTATATTATAAGCTATGTATGTATACGTATTAATGATGTATGTGTATCGTGTATGTATCTAGAGTATGAGCGTATTTGATTAATATATAGATGTTATGTTAATTATATGTATGATTATACGTACGTATGCTAGAATGTTATATTAATTAATGTTTGTATAATATAAGTATACGTTTTCGTATGTATGGGTATTGCTATTATAATACTAATTATATTATTATTAACATAATTAGGCTGATAAAATGAAATCAAAAAATTTAATATATTAAACCCAAATAAAAATGAAGTCCAAGTCCAATTACAAACAAATTACAAGGCCCGGTTGGCCCAAACCCAAATCTTATCTAATTACAATTATGGTGTGCAGGTAACTGTGGGCCGTTGGATCAAGATCTGATCCAACGGCCACGATACAACCAAGAAGTCAAAAATATCTGCCAGCCGCGTGTTCCACACGTATGGACCGTTCGAGTGCCACGCGCGCGTGTAGTCCACGCGCGGACGCTTTAATATCCCACGCGCGTGTAAGATCCACGCGTTCTGACTCCTCGACTGCGGAGCTCCACGTGGCGAGATCTGAAGCCGTCTCATCAAATCGAGGCTTCATCCAGGCCGTTCGTTCTTCAAGCCATCTCGACCCTTAGATCAGATCTGATCTAACGCCGAGAACGCGTCTGGCCGCTGGCAGAACACCCATACCGCCACAACGCCGATATTCAACCCCCGTGTTCAGAACATGCCCAAGACAACAAGCAAAAATTGTCAGTTCAGATCTGAAAAAGCAAGATGCAACTTGCACCAAAACAAAGACAATGATATATATGAAACGGGGACTTTTGTAACGGGGGATAGAACAAAGAGTGGTAACACAAAAAAAAAGGAGAGAACAGAGATCTTGTAAAAAAAAAAAAGTTGTAACCAGTCAAGTGATAATCGAAAGACAGTCCAGTGGTAAACACTTGTTTCTTTTTCTTACTTGTTTTTTTTATATGCATATACGAAAGAGGAAAACAGAAACAAAAAAAAGAATCGTCTTACCATCGCTGTTTGTGGGTCTTCCATTCCTCAGTGATAAGCCTTTCGGCTTCTCCAAGCCTGATATGGTGAACTAAAGGGAGGGGAAAACCCATTGTAGTTTCGTTTTGGTTTAAAAAATATTTTTTTCGCTTCGTATTTTCTAGATCTAGGGCAAATAAGGGTGTATCCTCTGAATCCAACCACAGATTCATGTTGAGGAAGAAAAGGGGGTTATTTTGGTGTGTTTTGGAAGCTTTGCCGCGCGGTTATTAGCGGCGGCGGCGGCGGAGAACACACGACGGCCGGCCGCGGATTCGGGTTTCATAAGATCATTGAGAGAAAATAAGAATGGGGATGAGTTATGAAAATCGAGAGAATGAAACGAAGTGGGGAAATTTTGTTTTGGTCTAAAAATAGCCTTTATATAGGTATTATTATTTTGCTAAATGGGTAAATTACACACTTAATCCCACCGCGTTTTCAATATTTTCGTTTTTGTCTTGCCGCATGGTATAATTACAATCCAGTCCCCGATATTTTCAAAATCTTGTAATCCAGTCCCTAAATTACACCGAATCAGTTTTCAAATGGTAAAATTACGCCTTTAGCCACCCCGCGTTTTTGAACTTTTCATTTTGGGTCTGCCCCTTGGTCTAATTACAGTTTTGATCCTTTTAGGTTTTGTTTGTTTCGCAATTTCGTCCCTAAATTACATATTATTGTTCTTTAATTTACACCACTTGACTTTTATTTTTCTTTCATTTTAGTCATGTATTCTTTGTAAATATTCATGTTCGTATTATAATCGTATATGTTGATATTCTATTATTTTACGTCCCTAGTATATGACTCATATTTTATGTTTATATGTATATGTGTGTTAAACTTATAATAGTCATGTTTTTTTTATCCGATTATTCGTATTAAAGCATGTTATGTTCTATTTGACTCGTAAACGGCATTGTTCTTTTATTTTTGTACGTATGTTTTCTTGGCTTTTAGGTTACGTGTTAGTGTGTCTTCTTTTATGTATAATATATTGTTCCATATATGTTGAAATATGTTTTATTACTAGCATGTATGTCTTTTTGAAATATTTGTTTATCTATATACGTAATTTTTCCTGCATTGTTATTCTGACTTGTTAAAGTCGTTTTTATCTATTATTTAGAATAATATGTATATATGCATGTTTTAGTCTAGAATATCATTTATGTTAGATTAGTATTCTGTTATGTCAATATTTATTACATTTAAATTTTTTGTCATGTTTTATATTTTTGCCACTAAGATTGCATATGATTTATAACTTGTTAATGCGGTGCCCTTTTATCCGAGCGTAAACGGGGCCACTATCAGGCGTAGTGATAGTGGTTGGGCGTTTACCTTCGGATACCGGGGCCCTTAAAATTTATTCGCAATTATGACCGAATTTTAAAATAATCGTCACTTTAATCCGAAAATCCAATATTAATAAAGCGGTAATTATTAAAGTACCAGTTTTGGGCGGTGTGGGGGTGCTAATCCTTCCCCATCCGTAACCGACTCCCGAACCCAATCTTTTTGAATCTCTGGTTTTATGGTGTCCGGCCTACCTAAGTGGCCGGTGGCGACTCCATTTTTTTAAAAAATTTCGGTTTTTTTTTAAAACCCCACGGAATAAATATTTTATATCCAAAAAATCACAAACACCTTTCAAACCCCTTCGAAAACCCACCACGTTTTTTTTAGCGATAAAAAAAGCATCGCTATAGATGGCGACTCCGCTGGGGACAATTTTTGTTTTTTTTTAAAAAACAAATGAGAGTCAAGCTTTTAAAATAATTACCGCTTTACTAATATTGGAAGTTCCGGATTAAAGTGACTATTAAATTAACATTCGGTCATAATTGCGCGTTTATTTTAACGCATTTAAAATATGGTATATAAACCCGTCTTTCTAAGTGGGGGGAAAATGCTAATGCTTTCGTGGAGATATCGTTCTCCCGTATGGGCCTAGCAAGTACCTTCGGGGCTCGAGTACCTTATGCTTTCGTAAGGATATCGTTCCTTCGTATGGGCATAAGCGAATGGGTCCCCCTGAATTGAACCCGGTTGAAAGGAGCCTATAATGGGTGATGATCGGGGGCCTTGCTACTCTTAGTAGAGGACAGCAAGGACAATTCGGTTACCTCCTAGCACCAACACTGCATGTAGAGAACATAGAAACCCACCCTGTTAGAGCCATGCGAATAACCTTAGGTATTTTAGACAAGATAAATAGGGTTGTTTTGTGTGTTTATTCTGTTTAATTTTGTCCTTTTATTTATGTATTTATCAATTTTATCTGGTACTGACTTGTTTTCTTTTCGCTTTTGTTTTTTCTCATACATCATTGCATTTGCATCACATAAAGGTACTGGATCAAGTGGTTTGCCTGATCAGAAAGTCTTTCACCATGGAAAAAAGGTGTCTTAGGAAAGAATAGCTTAATTTGTCAGTCAGACATTGGTCAGAGGTCAACCAGAAAATCCAAGGGGACAGTTTGCCGAACGAACGCGTAATAGCAGGATACACCTATGTGAGTCTCCAACAGAACGACTTATGGGATCTTCAAAACATTTGGGAAAGATGGGACCGAAGACTACAAGACTTGTTCTGCAATAGTTATGGCGACATCGCACAGTATTATATGTTTCGGATTAACCAGCCCCTACTCCGAGCTATAGTCCGATTCGAATCCGGCTTTTTCTTGCTTCACCTTCAATGGGCAGGACATGATGCCTACGGTAGAAGAATACACTGCTTTACTTAACCAGAAAAATATTTAGGAAGATTGGATCTCGCGCGAAGCCTCAGGAATCGAACTACACTGCGAAACTCAAAACCTTTGCGGGAATGAGTGACGATTGGGTTAGTGGCCTCCTTCAAATCCGAGGGACAATACAGTCTTTGCATGGGAAAGTATTCGGGACATCATACCGACACATCCCAACGAGGCAAAGAAAATGGACTTGTTCGCTTTAGGAATATATGGCTTGGTGATATTTCCAAGAGTACTCGGGAACATTGACATAGCCATTCGGATTTGTTTGAGCGGGTGAAACGGAAAGCAAACCCGATACCAGCAATCTTGGTCGAGACTTTCATTTCCTTAAATGCTAGCGGAAACATGAAGAAGGACGTTTTGAGGATGCGCACAGCTGTTACAAGTATGGATTGAGTCACATGTGGAAGACACCGAGCGAGGGTCTGCGCGGGATATCCTTCCAGGTTTTTTCGCCTTTACGAGAATACTTAGCAAAGGAATGGCGAGAGGATTTGAAAACAAAAATGTGGACCAGTTTCTTCAGGAACATTCAAGATGAAGACATAGCATGGAGGGTCCCATGGCTCGGTAAAGTTAGTTATTTTCTATACAGTTGTGGTGACTTCAACTGGCTGATGATGTTAGGATTGCATGGAGGAATCGCCTGTGCTCCGCTTTTAGTGTCTCGGCAGTTCGGATCACGACAGTTCATTCCCAATACCGCCGAATTAAGTCAAACTAAATTTCTTTTCAAAGGGGAGTTCAAAAGAAAAATTCAGACCATCATGAGGGCCTGGGATCATTGTTACGGGATCAGGGTGGAAGGAGATACCGAGAACATGACTACCCCAGATTACGATCTTTGGAGACGTTTGAGGGTTAATAATGTGATTCTCGAATCTGATCAAGGACCAGCAGTGTCACTCGAAGAGCTTACAAGGGTGGTACCGTCTGAAGCCGACATCTTAAGGAGTGAACTCGAAGAAGTTAAAAGGAAAATGGACATCCAACAGACCCAACATGCGAGCGAACTCTATAAGGCAAGTTTAGAGGTTGACGAGCGGGACGGGATCATTAGGTAATTGAAGAAATTAAATGCAGATTTGAGCGACAAGAACACTCTTTATCAAAAAGATGCCCTTCTATTACAAGCAAAAATACAAAAGGCCGGCCGGAGTCAGTTCATAGCTGTGGAAAGAGAAAGAATGAACGGCATTCGTTTGGTGGAAGAAGAACGAGAAATCAACAAGAGAGCGATCGAGAAAGAGATAGAAAGCTGCCGTTTGGCTATGGAGGAAGAAAAACGGTCCGCCAAGAAGGCCATTGATCAAGAGAAAGAAAGATTCAGGCAAGAAATCAGTAAGGGAAAACAAGCTGTCCATCATGAGAGAGAAAGCGTCGCCGTATGGAAAAGAAAGTCCATGAGTAGTCGAAATAGACTGTTAGAAATGCAAAAACTGTACGATGACACTATTCAAAGGCTGGAGCAAAGCCAAAGTCAAAATGGCGAATTAAAAGGAAAGGTGGCGGAAGTCGAACACTCACTTCAATGTCTTGCATGAGAATAACTTCGCTGAGTTGCAAGAAAGAGAACGCGAAGTGGGTGTGTTACAAGCACGAATTGGGTCCCTCGAAGCAACTGTGGAGGATTACAAGGAAAGAATTAATGTGTTCGAGGAGGCTGCAGCCGGAGGGGACACCTATTGGCGAAGAGAGAGATTACGCGACGCTGCTCGAATGGTACAGACAGACCGAAGACTACGCAAACCTAATGGTGGACATACAGCGAGTCGCCAGGGCATGTAAATGATTTAGCTGTCGGCCGAGACACTCCGACCTTTCATAGCCCCGAGAATGCAAGAAGCTCCTAGGTTCCTCAAGCTGCTCAGGGCAATTGGAAAATTAGGAGATAGAGCTAGAGCCTATCTATAGGACTCTGTGTTGTAATTAGATCTTTTGTACTAGGGATCTTTACTTTGTAACACGAGCTTTGTTGTAATCAAGACCCTTTAATTCCCGTGGAAGTAGTTCAAAAGGGTGATTACCAGTGGAATCAGTACCTTATCTGCATACATTCTTGCATTTGCATCATAACATTCGCATCATTGTACATGCATTTATTTTTTGCAACCATATTAACAATATGAATATCGTGGCGTTGTGTGTAGTTAACCCGCAATCATTCATCACCCATACTTTACCCGGCTACAAAGAAAGCTCATGGAAGAAAGAACAGTCAGTCTAGAAAGAGGGCAAAGAGAGCTTGAGACAAGGCTTGAAGAGGCCCAGAGAAGCCTTAGTGATCAGATTACGCAATCGCAAACATCTATAGTATCTGACATAACCGCATTGCTGGCAAAGAGTCTTGGAAAAAGAGTGGAAGGAGAAAATGTTCAAGAGCCAGAAGGTACCCCGGCTCACTACAAGGTTCAACCAACTGCACCAAACCAGGCTAGGAAGGTGTATATTGACCCTGCAGGAATGTCTTCCAGTTTTCAAGTAGGGGCACCTGAGACTCAACCCCTCGATACTGAAGCACTTTATGAAGAAGAAGTGCTGGACCTGAACATGGTCGAAAGAATCAGGAATGAGGTAGAAAAAAAGTTGGAAGAAAGATTTCGCCTCATGGAGGAAAAATTTAAAGCGTTACAATCAAATGAAGAATCAGGAAATGACGCTAGCGACTTAAGTCTGGTGTCTGATCTTGTCCTACCACCAAAATTTAAAATGCCATAGTTCGATAAATACGATGGAACCACATGTCCTTCTGCATACATAACAATGTACTGTAGAAAAATGGCGGCCTACCATAAGGACGAAAAGCTACTGATCCATTATTTCCAGGATAGTCTAACTGGAGCGGCGTTACGTTGGTACACTCAGTTGAGCAAGGCAAATGTCAAGACATGGAAAGATTTGTCTAAAGCATTTACTGAGCAATACAAACGTGTAACAGACATGACCCCTAGCAGAATTATGTTAGAAAATATGGGGCGAAAGTCCAACGAAAAGCTCTGCGACAATACGCCCAAAGATGGAGAGAAGTGGCCGCCCAAATCCAGCCACCCATCCCGGAGCATGAAATCACGCCATTATTTGTCAATACTCTGAAAGGGGCACTCTTTGATCGCCTCATTAATAACACAACACAGTGCTTTGCCGACTTAATCAGGACTGGGGAGTCCCTCGAACTGGCAATTAAGAGCGGCAGAATTGATGGTGGGGAAGGGTCTCGAAAGTATAATAAGAGAAATGAAGTAAACACCACCAGCACCTATACCGCCCCGAAGAACTTCAGAGTCTCACAGCCACAAGCACCTGTGGGAAAAACACAAAATTCGAATCAAAGAGATGAGAGAGTCACCAGAAAAGAGAAAGAGAGGAGAACTTTCACTCCCCTACCTGTTTCGTACTCAGAACTTTATTCCCAGTTGTATGAAGCAGACCTGGTCCGGCCATACATCGTTACTCCTGTCAATCCGCCCTTCCCGCCTTGGTATAATCCAAGCACATTGCGACTATCACGGCGGTACCCCTGGACATCCCACTGAGAACTGCCTTGCCTTCAAAAAGCTTGTGCAGAATTTAATCGATTCTGGGGATACCAAGTTTGAAGAGAGCGAGAGTGTAGCCAACAACCCGCTGCCTAATAATGGGAACAGAGGGGTAAATGTCATCGAAGAATGCTTTACCAGGAGAATAAAGGATGATGTGTCAGAAATCAAGTCTCCTTTACGGTGGATATTTCAACAGTTATGCATGGCCCGTGTGATCGACAAAGGCATGATAACAAGGCGGAAAGAATGTGGAAAGTATTGCGAATTCCACGGTGAAGGGCATGATATCCAAGAATGTGACGAGTTCAAGAAATTGGTGCAGGAATTGATGAATGAAAAACAAATAGAATTCTTTGAGGAGCCCATGGGGAAGAAGGGGGTCGGACGTACACATGACGGATAGCCCCAAAACTAAATACTGGGAAGGATAGACCTTTTATCATCTCTCCCGGGCTAGGGAATGCGGTGTCTCCCAAGGAGAAACCAGTAAAATAAGTCCCAAGATCATCATTTCAGCACCATCTCCATTCCCATTCAAAGATATGTGACAAATTCCACGGAATTATCTTTGTAAATGTGACCACGCCCGGAAAAACGAACACGATCAGGTAAAAGAGCCTACGTTGAAAGACCAACAAAGCCAGAACGATGTGAACGTTGGTGAGGCAGGCCATTTCACAAGGAGCGGCCGATGTTATTCCTCCGAGGCTTTGAAAACGGCTGAAAAAGATAAGGGGAAGAGTACAGCAGTTAGCCCTACGCAGATATTTGGAGAAGAACCTCCCCAAAAGATAAATGAGCCGGTAACTGAGGCCCAGGCCAAAGAATTTTTAAAGTTCTTGAGACATAGCGAGTATAGCGTAGTAGAACAACTACGAAAGCAACCGGCCAGTATCACAGTGCTGGAATTACTCTTGAGTTCAGAAAAGCATCGGGAGACGCTATTAAAAGTGCTGAATCAAACTTTTGTGCCCCAGGACATTTCTGTATCAAACCTGGACATGATAGTGGGGCATATTATCGCCTATAATCATATCACGTTCGGTGATGATGAGATCCGGAGGGAGGAATGGGGTCAACAAAGCCCTTAACATCACTACCCACCGCAAAGGGTATGTATTACAGTGTCTTGATCGACAACGGGTCAGCATTGAATGTCTTGCCTATGGTAACCCTGCAAAAATTACCAATAGATGGTTCGCACCTAAAGCCCTGCCACAACTCGGTAAGAGCCTTTGATGGTACGCAAAAAGGAACAATGGGGAAAATTGAGGTGCCCCTATTGATCGGACCGACTGAATATGTGATTGATTTTGTGGTGATGGACATAAAACCATCTTACAGCTGCTTGTTGGGAAGACCGTGGATCCACTCCGCAGGAGTTGTCCCCTCATCATTGCATCAGAAATTAAAATTTGTAGTTGAAGGCAAATTGGTCACAGTAGAGGCAGAGCATGAATTTGTTGCTTCAGTGACATCAGACACCCTCTACATTCAAAATGATGAAGATGTTGCGGAATGCTCGTTCCGAGCATTGGAACTAGTAAATGCCACATTCGTTTCAGAGGGAAGTCGGATCCCCTACCCCAGGTTATCTAATTGTACCAAGATAACCGTCACAGAAACTCTGGGCCGAGGAGCCAAAATAGGAAAGGGGCTGGGGAAGAAATTACAAGGAAACCTGAGACCCAAGAATATGATAACCAAGAAGGATCGTTTCGGGCTGGGTTATCAACCAAGTGTCCAACAGAAGAAAGAGGAATATAAGAGGAAAGAGGAGCAAAGAAAAGCTAGATCTAAAGGAGAAGACATTCCATGGAGACCGATGTCCTTTCCTAGTTTGAAAGCCACTTTTGTCTCCGGAGGGTTCTACCAGCCAGGTCAAGATATTGGAGAGGCAATGAAGAAAAATGATGAACTTAACCAGGAGGAAGTACTCAGTGAATCATTTGAGGGGATGTACATCAACATGATAGCTGAAAAGGACCGAGGCAGCTAAATGTTGACCAACATCCGCCCTTGCCATCCCGGGGAAACACTCGATAACTGGAGCTGCATTGATCTACCTGTAGTGTTTAGGAATAGATCAGAGTAATGCTCCGAATCAACCTTTTGTTTTTGCCCATAAACAATGGGGATCTCTTGTTGGGGCACCTATGTTAACTTTTTGATTGAAATGAAAATATCCCCACTTTCCTAAAATGACCAAAGATTCTTTTATTTCATTCATGCATTCTTCATATTCATTCCCTTCATATAAAGCCGTCTCTTTCCCAATACAATTCATTCTCATTTAATGCAGGTCGCTCATGATTGACAATATGAATGATACCGGATCCAATCCTTGAGTAAATTTCGAATGCCCTGAGGTCTCAGAGGGAATTGAGGAAGGATATGATGAAATAGAAATTGAGGTCCCGGAAGAGTTAAAGAGAATGGTGGACAACGAAGAAAGGCAGATCATGCCCCACCAAGAAGAAACAAAAATTGTCAACTTGGGGACTGAAGAAGAGAGAAAAGAAATAAAAGTAGGAACGACGATTTCCTCAAAACCAAGCATGAACTGATAGCCCTACTTTAGGAATTCAAGGATGTCTTCGCTTGGACTTATCAAGATATGCCAGGGTTGAATACCGACATAGTGGTGCACAAATTGCCAACAAAATCGGAGTGCAAACCAGTACAGCAAAAACTTCGGAGAATGAGACCAGATATGTTGTTAAAGATCAGAGAAGAAGTGAAAAAGCAATTTGATGCTGGATTCTTGGAGGTAGCCAAATACCCCGAATGGGTTGCAAACATTGTACCAGTACCAAAGAAAGACGGGAAAGTTCGTATGTGTGTAGATTATAGGGATCTGAACCGAGCCAGCCCTAAAGACAACTTCCCTTTACCACATATTGACACACTGGTTGACAACACCGCAGGACATTCATGGTTTTCCTTCATGGACGGCTTCTCAGGGTACAACTAGATAAAGATGGACCCTAACGACATGGAGAAGACCACATTCATAACCATGTGGGGCACTTTTTGTTATCGAGTGATGTCATTTGGGCTAAAGAACGCAGGGGCAACATACCAAAGAGCAATGGTGACTCTTTTCCATGACATGATGCACAAAGAAATAGAAGTATACGTGGACGATATGATTGCCAAATCCCGAACAGAGGAGGAGCACCTACAAAACTTGAGAAAACTATTCCAAAGACTACGGAAGTACCAATTGAGGCTCAATCCTGCCAAGTGTACCTTCGCCGTTACTTCTGGAAAACTCTTAGGATTCGTGGTAAGCAGAAGAGGGATTAAGATTGATCCGGATAAAGTGAAAGCCATCCAAGACCTTTCACCACCCACGCGCTGAAAGAAGTCCGCGGTTTCTGGGAGGCTGAATTATATCTCTCGTTTCATTTCCCAATTAACCAACCAATGCGACCCGGTCTTGGACTTCTTAGAAAGAATAATCTGGCGTGTGGGATGAAGAATGTCAAAGAGCCCTACAAAAGATCAAAAAGTACGACAAATGCTCCAATTTTAGTCGCACCATGACAGTCGACCACTAATTCTCTACTTAACATCTTTGAGAATTCAATGGGATGTGTCTTTGGGGCAACACGATGAGTCAAGAAAAAAGAGCAAGCAATCTATTACCTAAGCGAAAATTCAATGATTGCGAAACGCGTACCCGCCAAAGTCTGAAAAACCGTGTTGTGCTCTAGTTTGGGCTACCAAACGGCTTAGACGATACATGCTTGTACCATACTACTACGGTTGATATCCAAGCGAGACCCATTGAAGTTCCTAATGGAAGCGCCAGCACTAACGGGAAGGATGGCCCGATGGCAGATGCTCTTATCCGAATTCGATATCATATACGTTAATCAGAAAGCCGTAAAAGGGAGTGCCGTAGCAGATTTCTTAGCTAGTCGCGCTGCAGATGACTATGAGGCATTGAACTTTAGTTTCCCAGATGAAGACTTGATGTGCATTACAACCGAAGAAGAGGTTTCAGATGATAAGTCATGGAAACTTTACTTCGATGGAGCCTCCAACGCCCTCGGACATGGGATAGGGGCAGTGCTAATTTCACCTGAGGACGTCTATTATCCTTTCACCAGCAGATTGGAATTCTTCTGCACAAACAATATAGCTGAATACGAAGCTTGCATCATGGGACTAAACTCAGCCATCGAGAGAAAGGTTAAGGAACTTCGAGTGTTCGGAGACTCGTCCTTAGTCATTTACCAATTCTTGCGGGAGTGGGAAACCGGGGACCCGAAGTTGGTCAAATATCATGAATTGATCCAAGAGCTCGCCAAAGAGTTCGAAAAGGTCAGCTTCAATTACCTGCCCCGAAGAAAATCGGATGGCGGATGCATTGGCAACCTTGGCATCCATGTTTAAAACAAAACACCGGCAAAATGAAGCCCATTGAGATGCAGCGTTTGAAAAACCTGCTCATTGTTGTAATGTACAGAAAGAGATTGACGAAACCCATGGTACTATGACATCTTGCAATATGTCAAGCTTGAAAGTATCGAGAAGGGCAAAACGACAATGACAGCTTCGACGCTCAAAAAAATGGCAAGAAAATATGTCCTAGATGGGGAGATCCTATATAGGAGAAGTCATGATCAAACATTGCTGAGATGTGTGGATGCCCGGGAGGCGAAGGAAATCTTAGCCGGTACACATGATGGGATCTGTGGAACGCATGCCAACGGGCTGTCTATAGCCCGAAAAATTATGAGATACGGTTATTTCGGTTGACCATGGAGGAGATTGCATCGATTACGCCAGAAATGCCACAAATGCCAAATTCTACGCGACAAGATTCACGCACCCCATCGCCTTTACATACCATGAATTCTCCGTGGCCTTTCGCGCGGCGTGGGGCATGGGCGTCATCGGGCGAGATCCATCCGAAAGCTTCTAATGGGTACTGTTTCATTTTGGTCGCCATAGACTACTTCACTAAATGGGTAGAGGCAGCGTCTTACGCCAATATCACCAAGACTACAGTTTGTAAGTTCTTAAAGAAGGAAATTATTTGTCGATACGGATTGCGAAAAGGATCATCACCGATAACGCCTAAATCTGAATAACAAAATGATGAAGGACGTGTGCACTCAATTCAAGATAACACACCATAATTCCACAGTCTATCGTCCTAAAATGAATGGAGCGATGGAAGCGACAAACAAGAACATAAAGAAGATCATAGCGAAGACTACGGATACCTACAGGGATTGGCATGAGAAGTTGCCTTTTGCCCTTTTCTCCTATAGGACGTCCATTCGCACATCAACAGGGGCAACACCCTACTCCTTGGTGTATGGTACCGAAGCAGTACTCCCAATTGAGGTAGAGATTCCGTCTCTCTGGGTCTTAAACAAAGTAAAATTGGAAGAAGCTGAATGGGTGCAGGTCAGACTCGACCAGCTAAATCTCATTGACGAAAAAAGACTAAAGGCCATTTGTCATGGTCAGATGTACCAAAAGCGGATGGTGCAGGCATACAACAAAAAGGTGCGCCCAAGAGAATTCAAAGAAGGGGATCTGGTACTCAAGAAAATCCTCCCTATCCATAAAGATTCTCGAGGAAAATGGATGCCCAACTGGGAAGGACCGTACGTCGTAAAAAAGGCCTTCTCAGGAAGAGCCCTGATCCTAACAGAAATGGATGGGGACGAGCTGAAAAATCCCGTAAATTCTGATGCCGTCAAGAAGTACTATCTCTAAAAAAATAAAAAAATAATGATGAAAAATAAAAAAGAGAGCAAAATGGAGAGCTCAGGGCAAAAACCCGAAATCGGGCGTCTTGAAGCAAAAGAAGGACCCGAGTTGAAAACTCGTAAAGGGCGGCTCGGGTAAATTGAAAAGTTGAATATCCAAAGAGAAGGGTATCCCCATGAACATCATGAAGAGAAGGCTTTAGGCAAAAAAATTCTACACCGGTTGACAGGATCATGTATCATTCATATCGAAGATAATGAGGGATCTTGTATTTTCATACTTAACTCATGTGTGTCATACCTTTCTTTTTAAGATATCCCAAGCCCTTAATCATAATAAAACCGTGTTTTTGAGCATCCATTCCTGGCCTTCTTGTCAATTTCAGTCAAATAAGATAACATAGGCTTATAATGAAACAAGAGATTTCGAAGCATTACTATGATTTAATCTTGAAAATGCAGGTGATCAAAGAAAACGATGTTAACTCCGTCCTCTAGTTCCCTACATAATAGTTGTCGATAGGGAAGGCGGGAAGCTTCAAACAACCAGGTAGGATGACCAATGGCACACGTCCTATCTATTCAAGGAAGGCATACGAGATAACAAAAGAGATCTCTTGGGTGAAAACCAGAAGGGCACCCCTCTCAAAAAAAACTCTCTCTAAAGTGAAAACTCGAAAGGCACTTTAAAATTCCAAGTCGTAATTGGAGAAAAAGAAAGGTTGAGATGGTTGAACCTGACAGTGAAGCGGGGTATCGATGCCCGTAAGAAAGGAGAAAGCGAATATCAAGATCAAATAAGGATCAAAACAAGCCCACCAAGATATTGACTCTCATGCATCATGAATAATCAGACATCACTAGGATTAGGAGCATGTCAATTCATTTGTCATAGCATTTTGTTTTCATCTCAGACAGTTATCTGCAGATTCAAAGAGACATCGATGGCCATCGCGGTGTGAATCCCAAATGAGAAGACAATGTTTTTACATACAAAAGGCACATGTTTTCAAGCTCCAGAGAGAGGTTCTATATAGGAAGAATCCTCCTCTCCGAGGCTTCAGAAGCTGAAAGTTCTATATAGGAAGGACTGACAGCTCCAGGGTGAAGACTCGCAGTTCTATATAGGAAGGACTCCCAGTCGAAGGAATTCACCCATGACACGCAAGATTATATAGGAAATCCTATTGTGTCGAAAGCAAAGACTTCTATATAGGAAGGGCTCCGAGCTTCAATGTCTTAGAGTGAAAGATTCTATATAGAAAGAATCCGTAACTCTAAGATTTCAGACGCCAAAAGTTCTATATAGGAAGGACCGACGACTCCAAGGTGAAGACTCGCAGTTCTATATAGGAAGAACTCCCAGTCAAAGAAATTCACCTATGACACAGGGTTATATAGGAAACCTGTTGTGTCGAAAGCGAAGAGTCTTATATAGGAAAGGCTCCGAGCTTCATTGTCTTAGAGTGAAAGGTTCTATATAGGAAGAACCTGTAGCTCTGAGATTTCAGACGCCAAAAGTTCTATATAGGAAGGACTGACGGCTCCAGGATTTGAAGACTAGCAGTTCTATATAGGAGGAACTCCCAGTCGGAAGAATCCATCAGTGGCGCAAAAGGTTTTATATAGGAGAAACCAGCGTTGAAGGCGAAGAGTTCTATATAGGAAGGACTCCAAGCTTTACTATCTCAAAGTGAAAGGAATGACTCATAATTCGGGGTTTCAGAGCGAAGGGTTCTATATAGGAAGAGCCTGTAGCTCCAAGATCGGAAGGTGACGAAGCTCTATATAGGAAGAACTTATGAGCCTGAAGATTCAGCCAAGGAAGAGCGGAGATATCCAAAAGAACACGTTTTTCCAAAGCTACAAACAGGGAAGTCTGATAAAAATGAGTGCTTATGAATCTTTGCTTTGCTTCCCATTCCATGAGAACAAGCAAAGAGGGGCAACTGTAATCACTCATTTTCATTTGTAAATACATATTGCATGTATATTTATTATATATGAATGTTAATAATATAAATATAAGGTAGTGTGTGCATGTATATTGTAAGCTATGTATGTATACGTATTAATGATGTATGTGTATCGTGTATGTATCTAGAGTATGAGCGTATTTGATTAATATATAGATATTATGTTAATTATATGTATGATTATACGTACGTATGCTAGAATATTATATTAATTAATGTTTGTATAATATAAGTATACGTTTTCGTATGTATGGGTATTGCTATTATAATACTAATTATATTATTATTAACATAATTGGGCTGATAAAATGAAATCAAAAAAATTAATATATTAAACCCAAATAAAAATGAAGTCCAAGTCCAATTACAAACAAATTACAAGGCCCGGTTGGCCCAAACCCAAATCTTATCTAATTACAATTATGGTGTGCAGGTAACTGTGGGTCGTTGGATCAAGATCTGATCCAACTGCCACGATACAACCAAGAAGTCAAAAATATCTGCCAGCCGCGTGTTCCACACGTATGGACCGTTCGAGTGCCACGCGTGCGTGTGGTCCACGCGCGGACGCTTTAATATCCCACGTGCGCGTAAGATACACGCGTTCTGACTCCTCGACTGCGGAGCTCCACGTGGCGAGGTCTGAAGCCGTCTCATCAAATCGAGGCTTCATCCAGGCCGTTCGTTCTTCAAGCCATCTCGACCGTTAGATCAGATCTTGATCTAACGGCCGAGAACGCGTCTGGCCGCTGGCAGAACACCCATACCGCCACCATGCCGATATTCAACCCCCGTGTTCAGAACATGCCCAAGACAACAAGCAAAAATTGTCAGTTCAGATCTGAAAAAGCAAGATGCAACTTGCACCAAAACAAAGACAATGATATATATGAAACGGGGACTTTTGTAACGGAGGGTAGAACAAAGAGTGGTAACACAAAAAAAAGGAGAGAACAGAGATCTTGTAAAAAAAAACCAAAAGTTGTAACCAGTCATGTGATAATCGAAAGACAGTCCAGTGGTAAACACTTGTTTCTTTTTCTTACTTGTTTTTTTTATATGCATATACGAAAGAGGAAAACAGAAACAAACAAAAAAAAGAGTCGTCTTACCATCGCTGTTTGTGGGTCTTCCCTTCCTCAGTGATAAGCCTTTCGGCTTCTCCAAGCCTGATATGGTGAACTAAAGGGAGGGGAAAACCCCTTGTAGTTTCGTTTTGGTTTAAAAAATATTTTTTTCGCTTCGTATTTTCTAGATCTAGGGCAAATAAGGGTGTATCCTCTGAATCCAACCACGGATTCATGTTGAGGAAGAAAAGGGGGTTATTTTGGTGTGTTTTGGAGGCCTGCCGGCGCCGGTTAGTGGCGGCCGGCGGCGGAGAACACGGCGGCCGGCCGCCGGATTCTGGGTTTCATAAGATCAGTTGAGAGAAAATAAGAATGGGGATGAGTTATGAAAATCAGAGAATGAAACGAAGTGGGGAAAATTTGGTTTCGGTCTAAAAATAGCCTTTATATAGGTATTATTATTTTGCTAAATGGGTAAATTACACACTTAATCCCACCGCGTTTTCAATATTTTCGTTTTTGTCTTGCCGCATGGTATAATTACATTCCCAATCCCCCTGATATTTCAAAATCTTGTAATCCAGTCCCTAAATTACACCGAATCAGTTTTCAAATGGTAAAATTACGCCTTTAGCCACCCCGCGTTTTCAATATTTTCGTTTTTGTCTTGCCGCATGGTATAATTACAATCCCAATCCCCCTGATATTTCAAAATCTTGTAATCCAGTCCCTAAATTACACCGAATCAGTTTTCAAATGGTAAAATTACGCCTTTAGCCACCCCGCGTTTTTGAACTTTTCATTTTGGGTCTGCCCCTTGGTCTAATTACAGTTTTGATCCTTTTAGGTTTTGTTTGTTTCGCAATTTCGTCCCTAAATTACATATTATTGTTCTTTAATTTCTGCCACTGACTTTTATTTTTCTTTCATTTCAGTCATGTATTCTTTGTAAATATTCATGTTCGTATTATAATCGTATATGTTGATATTCTATTATTTTACGTCCCTAGTATATGACTCATATTTTATGTTTATATGTATATGTGTGTTAAACTTCTAATAGTCATGTTTTTTTTATCCGATTATTCGTATTAAAGCATGTTATGTTCTATTTGACTCGTAAACGGCATTGTTCTTTTATTTTTGTACGTATGTTTTCTTGGCTTTTAGGTTACGTGTTAGTGTGTCTTCTTTTATGTATAATATATTGTTCCATATATGTTGAAATATGTTTTATTACTAACATGTATGTCTTTTTGAAATATTTGTTTATCTATATACGTAAATTTTCCTGCATTGTTATTCTGACTTGTTAAAGTCGTTTTTATCTATTATTTAGAATAATATGTATATATGCATGTTTTAGTCTAGAATATCATTTATGTTATATTAGTATTCTGTTATGTCAATATTTATTACATTTAAATATTTTGCCATGTTTTATATTTTTGCCACTAAGATTGCATATGATTTATAACTTGTTAATGCGGTGCCCTTTTATCCGAGCGTAAACGGGGCCAGTATCAGGCGTAGTGATAGTGGTTGGGCGTTTACCTTCGAATAACGGGGCCCTTAAAATTTATTCGCAATTATGACCGAATTTTAAAATAATCGTCACTTTAATCCGAAAATCCAATATTAATAAAGCGGTAATTATTAAAGTACCAGTTTTGGGTGGTGTGGGGGTGCTAATCCTTCCCCATCCGTAACCGACTCCCGAACCCAATCTTTTTGAATCTCTGGTTTTATGGTGTCCAGCCTACCTAAGTGGCCGGTGGCGACTCCATTTTTTTAAAAAATTACGGTTTTTTTTAAAACCCCACGGAATAAATATTTTATATCCAAAAAATCACAAACACCTTTCAAACCCCTTCGAAAACCCACCACATTTTTTTTAGCGATAAAAAAAAGACATCGCTACATGGTTCTCAAGTGACCTGGATGGCTACGACCCTATCCCCGGATGGCTACAACCCCATCCTTTAAATGTTCGGACATGCGGACACCTTGATGGCTACAACCCCATCAAGTCTCATGGTGATTCAACCTGCCATATTGCACACTTCGGCCAGGATGACACTACCCTCATTGCCCGTGGTGATGGCACTACCCCCGTCACTCACAACACAATAGAACTACCCCCATTATGTAACCGAAGACTTTGGCTCATATACAAATTTTGTATATATTATAGTTCAATTTCATCCTATTGGTCGACCAATTATATCTGATTATAATAAGCATCATCACTTGCCAATATACACTTTAAAAATCATGTTACCTTATTGTTTTCAATGCATTAACATAAACCATTTCTCATCCCATTTCAAAAGCAATATCATTGCATAGCATTTCTTAACAAGTTATAAACTCTTTCAAAAACATATATCTATCTCATGGGATCACATGAATCATCTCTCAATTCATAAAAATATGCATAACAGTAGGTAACAAATTATATCTTCAAACATGAGCATGATTTATCAAAACAATGGGAAAATCCGAGAAACGAGAGTGAATTCAATCACACTTACTTCTGAGTATAAACCAGCGTTTCAAGATTAATTTAAACCCTCAAAGTCACTTTCAATCCTCTTTAGAGTTATAAAACTCGTTTCTACTCACCGACACGCCTCGTTTGCTTTGTGCCAAAGCGATTCAATCCTCTAGATCAACCGAACCCTCTTCCAAAGCTATTAGAAGCAACTCCTCTGCTTCTAACCAAGAAAAACAGAAGATTAAATGCACATCCCTGCATTAAAATCCCCATCAACAGAACACCAGACTTTCCCTACTCATCGAACAACCTTTCGCTATCTGAAAACTACCGAAACATTGACGAAAACACTCTAATTGATCTCCAGCCCTTTTCCAATGAAAACAACAAAAAATCATCATCAAGACACACCTAAAATAATCTCCTCAACACCAAGATATCAGCAGCCATCCTAAACCTAGGAATCAAACAATTTACCTAGTTCCGAGATTACCACATTAAAATCCATTAATCCATAATATCACACATCAAAATTATGATAAATCTCAATCATAAACCAGCATTAACATATCAAAATAAATCCCAATCAATTTCACCCATTAAACTTCAATTAAACCAATTTTCCATAATTGTATCATCAAAACCCATTAGAAAACATTCATAAAAGACCAATAACTTGGGAATTTCAATAAAGAACCTATCATTTGAGGAGAAGAACGAAACCTTACCTCTAATGATGACTTTTCCTCTTTAATTGTATAGATTTACATGAGAAAACAAAGATATCATTTAGGATTAAAAAGAAGGATTAAATCAAATGTTTACCTGAAATCTTTGAAAAGAAATAGATGTTTGGCTAGAGAGGATTTGAGAGAAAATGGTTGAGAGAAAAGTTAGTTACGTGAAATGTGTTTTAAGAAAATAATGAGCAATTAATTCTCTCCATCCTTTAAAATCAGTCAATTAAGAGGGAAAAGGTTAGAATTAGACTCTTGGTCAAATTCTCTTTAAAGATTCAAAGTTCTGATCTTTTACAAATTAGTCACTAAAAATAGTTTTTAAACTTTACATTTTGGTCACTTGTCTCAAAATGTCAAACCTCCGAAATATGTTTTCCAAATTTGATTCCACCAAAATCATTTATATATTAAATAATGATTTTAGAACATTTTTCCCATATTTTACTTCCTCCAAAAACCTTTCAAATCAATTAAATCCCGAAACTAGCCTAAATAGCCAAAACCGGTTCGACCGAACCGTCTAACCTAAACTTAGCTAACTCCTATGCATAAAATCGGGGCGTTACAACTCTCCCCCACTTAAGAAATTTCATCCTCAAAATTACCTGGTGGAAAAAGGTAGGGAAACTGCCTCTTCATGTCATCCTTCCTTTCCCACGTAGCTTTCTCAACACCTCGGTGTCGCAACAACATTTTAACCGACTCTATGGTCTTTCCATGAAAAACATTTCTATCTACATCTAAGATCTTAACCGGTTCCTCATCATAGGTCAAATACGAATTCAACTCAACTTCCTCAACTGGCAATACATGCGACAGATATGATATATACCTCCGCAACATGGATACATGGAAAACATCATGTATCTTCCCTAGCTCAAGCAACAACCTCAACCTATAAGAAACTGGTCCAACGCACTCAAGCACCTCATATGGTCCAATAAACCTCAAACTTAACTTGCCTTTCCAACCAAACCTCATCACCTTCTTCCAAGGCGAAACTTTCAAAAACATCTTATCACCAACAACAAACTTGATCTCCGTATGCTTTAAAACGCATAAGACTTTTGCCAATCCGAAACCACTTTCAACCGATCACCAATGAGCTTCACTTTTTCTTTTGTTCCTTTCAACATAGCCGACAAGGAAACAAACTTTCCCCCTGCTTCCGTCCAACAAAGAGGCATCCTACACTTCCTACCATACAAAGCTTCATATGGAGTCATTTGTATACTTGCTTGATAGTTATTATTATAAGCAAACTCCACCAAAGGCATCTGTTTCTCCCAAGAACCTTGGAAATCTATAACACAACACCGCAACATATCCTCAAACACGTGGATAACCCGCTCAGACTGACCATCCATCTAAGGATGTTACAAGTACTAAAATTGAGTTGTGTACCCTAAGCTCTATGCAAACACTCCCAAAACCTTGACGTAAAACAGGGATCTCTGTCTGACACAATAGACTTAGGCACTCCATGCAACCTCACAATCTCCGTGATGTATAAATCCGCCAACTTATCCAGTGTATACATAGTATGCACAGCTATGAAATGCGCACACTTCATAAAGCGATACACAATCACCCAAACAGAGTTCTTCTTTGACAGGGTCAAAGGCAAACCCGTCACGAAATCTATTGTGATCCTCTCCCATTTCTATTTGGGTATATTTAAAGGCTGTAACAACCCAGAAGAAAACTGATGTTCAGCTTTCACGCGCTGACAAACCATACACTTAGTTACAAACTCAGCAACATCCTTCTTCAAACCAACCCAATAGTACTCATCCTTCAACCCACGATACATCTTAGTACTACCAGGATGCATAACAAAAGGACTACTATGCAACTCAGTTAGAATAGTATGCCTTAACTCAGCATCTTCCGGCACAACTATCGGACTCTTAAAACACAAAACACCATCATCATTAAAACAAAAGTCTATTAGATTACCTTCCGCAATATCCGTAACATGCGATGCCAACGAATCATCCAGCAACTGTTTCTCCGTTATCAATTGAACCAAGAAAGGTTTCACTTGCAACTCAGCTATCAACCCGCCATCTTGCGACAAACTCAACTGTGCAAACATGGCCCTCAACTCTACAGCTACCTTCCTACTCAAAGCATCGACCACTACATTAGTCATGCCAGGATGATACTCGATCGTTAGATCATAATATTTAAGCAACTCCAACCATCTTCTTTGCCTAAGATTCAACTCATTCTATGACATTAAATATCTCAAGCTTTTGTGATCCATGTACACCACACACTTCTCACCATAAAGATAATGTCTCCAAATCTGTAGCGCAAACACCACTGCAGCCAACTCAATATCATGCGTAGGATAATTGTGCTCGTGCACCTTCAGTTTTCTAGATGCATAAGCCACAACTCTACCATCTTGCATCAACACACAACCTAACCCCACATAGGACGCATCTCTATAGATCACAAACTCTTTCCCTGATTCAGGTTGAATCAAGATCGGAGGTCACGTCAAAGCTTACTTTAACTTCTCAAAAGCTTGTTGCCTTGCCTCCGTCCACTCAAACTTAACATCCTTTTGCAACAACTTCATGAACGGATCAGCAACCCTAGAAAAACAATCCACGAAACGACGATAATATCCTGCCAAACCCAAGAAACTACGAACCTTCGACACCAACATAGGTTGCTTCCAATTCACAACTACCTCAATTTTTTGTGGATCTATACGAATCCCTTCCATCGATACAATATGACCAAGAAACACCACATCTTTAATCCAAAACTCACACTTGCTCCACTTAGCATACAACTGATTATCCACCAAAACTTGCAACACAATTCGTAAATTTCTATCATGATCCTCCTCGGTATCTGAATACACAATGATCTCATCGATAAACACCACTACAAATTGATCCAAAAACTCATGTAACACCTGATTCATCATGTCCATGAAAGCTGCAGGCGCATTCGTCAACCCAAATGGCATCACCAAGAATTCATAATACCCGTAACGGGTGCGAAAAGTTGTCTTCGGTACATCCCTATCCTTCACCTTCAACTGATAGTATCATGATCTTAAATCAATCTTGGAAAACACCGTTGCACCATGGAATTAATCGAATAAGTTGTCAATTCATGGTAAAGGATACTTATTCTTAATCATCAACTTATTCAGTTGCCGATAATCGATGCACATCCTCATAGTGTCATCTTTCTTCTTCACAAACAACACTAGCGCACCTCACGGTGATACACTAGGTCGAATGAACCCTCGGTCTAACAACTCCTGAAGCTGCATCTTCAACTCCTTTAACTCCTTAGGTGCCATGCGATATAGAGCAATAGACACCGGAGTTGTATCCGCATACGTCTCGATACAAAACTCCACCTTTCTATCAAGCAGCAAGCCAGGCAACTCTTCTGAAACTCCCCCAAAAAATCACAAACAGTCCAGATATCCTGGGAACGTGCCTCTTTCATATTTAGATTCATAACATACACCAAGTATGCCTGGCATCATACTTTTAACAACTTTTGCATTTTCATGGCCGAAACAACATTGAATAAAAACTTAACATTCTCTCCCACCACCATAATTTCATAATCATCAGACAGCTTCAATCAAACACGCTTAGTCTCAAAATCCACCACCGCCCTATGCTCGGTCAACCAATCCATACCAAGGATGACATCAAAACCATAAAAAAGTAACTCCATCATGTCAATCGTAAGCACATTTCCTTGAACCATCAACAGACATCTCCTATACAATTTCCTAACAACAATTGTCTCACCAAAGGAACTCATCACTTGCATACCCACATCTAAAAACTCAACTGGTATGTCAAGCAACTGTTCATGCCCACTCAAAATATATGAATGCGTGGAACCAGAATCAACCAAAGGAAGTAATGACAAGGATTGCAAAGTAAAACTACCTGCGATCACATCCGTGTCATTTCTCCCCTCGCGGTGTGCATACACCCTAGTTGGTCTACCTCTCTCAAGCTGAATTGCCCCCACATGAGCAACATTCCTCTAACCATTCTTTCTATGCTGAAAATTACCTCGTCCGCGCCCACGGCCCCTCTGAGGCTCAACAGCATGCATCGGTGCCTGTCTAGCTAATTGAGGACAATCATGTTTCACATGACCTTGTGAACCACAACCCAAAAAATGCCGAAAGTACCCCAACACTCTCCAGAATGTCGCCTCCCACATCGACCACACTCAGGTAAATGAACCACGGCATTTTGGCCCTGCTGCCCGGTATCCGTGATACCACCACCACCACGCCTCTGATCCGAGTGACACTTTCTATCATGCTGCCTCTTAAAATGATCCCTTCCACCATCAAACTCAGCAACCCTCTTACCGGAATTAGAATTTCCTGAGCGAGAGGACAAACCCAAACTCTGCTCAATGTCCTTAGCACGAGTGACCAAAACACAAAATTTGTGTACTCAAAAGCCAGCATATAGGCCTTCACCTCCTTCACCAAACTATATCAGAAGCGATCACATCTCTTCTGCTCATCAGGAACCAGCTTAGGAGCATATTGGCTCAACCGTACGAACTGAATCTCATACTCTGCAACAATCATGTTACCCTGCACTAGGGCCATAAACTCTTACTTCTTTTTATCTTGATATCAAGTACCCAAAAACTTCCTTTGGAAAGCAGCCCCGAAGAACTCTCATGTCACCTCAGCAGGTTCCATCCTCGCGATAGTGGAAGTCCACCATGAATAAGCATCTCCCTAAAGCAACGATACCATACAACCCAACTTACGCACATCTGTGCACTCCATCTGCCCAAGAATCCTCTGAGTACTCTCAAACCATGCCTTCGAACCCTCTAAAGACAAACCTCTAAACTCAGTACCACCCAGACTGTGTAAACGCTCCAAAGGTAAACTAGGATTAGCTGCAGGTTGTGGCACAACCGTATGCATACCCGCCACTGCAGCCTGAATAGCTCCAGCTATAGCCTGAATTAACAGTGTCATATCACTGACAGCCTGACCATGCACTACCTGAGGTCCAACACCTCCCGCATCAGCTCTAGCTCCGACTACATCACCACCAGGTGGAGGAGGAAGAAGGGGCGTCACAACATCATCATGCTTATCCTCCGCAACAACATTGCATGCATTACCTCTAAGCTCTTGTCTCGGTCCCATTATGAAAATAGTATGAATCTCTAGTATATAAATGAAACAATGAAAATAGTTAGGCTAGCCAGAAGCAAGATTCTAAGATTCTCAAGTCTTTAAAACAAATCTTTTAACATCAATAGTAATAATGGCAATGGGTACCCCAATCTCTACCCCGAATTATCACATAACAACGTACACCACGTATTATCAAGCACCGTGCATATCACTCAAACAATTAGCGATCAAAACATCACACAAGAAAATCACCAGACATTACAACATCAAGAAACAATCAACTTACCTCCTTCACTTCTGTAAAACCTGGCTTTGATATCAACAAATGTAACCCCCTTGAGCCGGCCTAGTCGCAAGACCGGGACAAGCGGTTACACGGGAAGTATTAAAGAAAAACTTGAAAGTTTCCCTTCAATAAATGACCTTTTTTGTCTTTTCCAGATGCAACATTATTAATCAATGTTTACAATCTAGAAGCGGGTGAATTTACAACTCAATTGAGCGTCGATTCGACATCCAATTGCCCTGATTATCATTTGGGGACCATTTTGTAAAACTAACAAATTACAGGAACTTATTGTGAAATTAAGGTTACCAATATTCAATAAGTTAGTTTTCATACTTACATGTCAAATTTCAACTCAATTTGATCATCCAAACATGCTCAATTGCATTTACAATTTTTAGGGACTAAAACGTAAGAAAATAGAACATCATAAGATTTCAAATAACCAACTTACCTAACACTGTATCGGTACACATGTTCCTCGTATCAGTACGAATTGTACCAAAAATCCATGTTGCACGAAGTCGTATCGATACGGCCCCAGGTACCAATACACCAACCATTTTTCTCTAAAAATGTATCGATAACTGATACGCTAAGCCTGATTTGGTCTACCCGTACCAATACGGTACCCCTCGTACTGTTACGTCTGGGCATGTAATGTCTCAATTTTCGATTTAAACACACCTCAAAGATATTCAAACCATTCTAACATGCTTTTAAGGCATCCACAACCATATCCAGAAATCAAACCATAGCCAAAACCATCAGAAACAACATCAAACATGATCACATACTAAAAGGGAAAATCTATAGGCATGCACCCTATTGCCAAGGCAAGAAAAACCCTAAAAACTATATCAAAGCACAAATCAAACATTAAAGGCCATTTACAAAACCAATAATGCAATACAAACTTGCCACAAACCAGGGAGTTCACAACATTCTCTCCCAAATTATAAAGGTACCCTCCCATTGCCAAATTTATTACTACCGATTAGTTCAAAACCATACTTAAGCTAAGTGAACCTATTGGGCTTCTACTCTTACCTCCTTGGTGCCTAACAAGCTATTTATCTGCATTGTTAAGAAAAGAGAGCGTAAGCTATAAGCTTAGTGAGGAATGCTCAAAAGTAAACCATTAACAATGCTTTTTGAAAATCCTTTCCTCAACAAATCATTTTACATCATTCTCAAATCTATCTCATGCCTTTAAACCCGTTAAAGCAAAATCATCTACCTTTCAAAACACATGTATCATTTAGCTCGTGCATTAAATCCAATGCAAAACTCTATGCCACTTCTCATGCTTAAACATTACGAAGCTTTTCTCAAAATAGGATCTCATCTATAAATTCCATTATACAAAACCATTTAAAACAATGATACATATAGTCTCATATATTGTCTCACAAGTGACCCGGATGGCTATGACCCCATCCCAGATGGCTACAACCCCATCCTTTAAATGTTTGAATATGCGAACAACTTGATGGGTACAACCCCATCAAGTCTCATGGTGATACAACCCACCGTATTGCATATTTCAGCTGGGTTGGCACTACCCCTATTGCCCGTGGTGATGGCACTACCCTTAACACTCGCAACACAATGGAACTACCCCCATTGTATAACCGAAGACTTTGGCTCACGTACAAATTTTGTATATATTATAGTGCACTCTCATCCTATTGGTCGACCAATTATATTTGATTATAATAAGTATCATCACTTGCCATTATACACTTTAAAAACCATGTTACCTTACTGTTTTCAATGCATAAACATAAACCATTTCTCATCCCATTTCAAAAGCAATATCATTGCATAGCATTTCTTAACAAGTTATAAACTCTTTCAAAAACATATATCTATCTCATGGGATCACATGAATCATCTCTCAATTCATAAAAATATGCATGACAGTAGGTAACAAATTCTATCTTCAAACATGAGCATAATTTATCAAAACAATAGGAAAATTCGAGAACCGAAAGCAAATTCAATCACACTTACTTCTGAGTTTAAACCAGCGTTTCAAGCTTAAATTAAACCCCCAAAAGTCACTTTCAATCCTCTTTAGAGTTATAAAACTCATTTCCACTCATCGACACGCCTCGCTTGCTTTGTGCTGAAGCGATTCAATCCTCTGAATCAACTGAACCCTCTTCCAAAGCTATTGGAAGCAATTCCCAAGCTTCTAACCAAGAAAACGGAGGATTAAATGCACATACCTGTATTAAAATCCCCATCAACACAACACTACACTTTCCCTACTCATAGAACAACCTTTCGCTATCCGAAAACTACAACATTGACGAAAACACTCTAATTGATCTCCAGCCCTTTTCCAATGAAAACAAAAAAAATCATCATCAAGACACACCTAAAAGAATCTCCTCAACACCAAGATATCATCAGCCATCAAATAACCACTTAAACAAGCCAAGAACTCTATGATCTCAACCTATGAATCAAACAATTTACCTAGTTCTAGGATTACCACATTAAAATCCATTAATCCATAATATCACACATCAAAATTATGATAAATCTCAATCATAAACCCAGCATTAACAGATCAAAACAAATCTCAATCAATTCACCCATTAAACTTCAATTAAACCATTTTTCCATAATTGTATCATCAAAACCCATTAGGAAACATTCATAAAAGATCAATAACTTGAGAATTTCAATAAAGAACCTATCATTAGAGGAGAGGAACGAAACCTTACCTCTAATGATGACTTTTCCTCTTCAATTATATAGATTTACATGAGAAAACAAAGATAAAACAATAAGGTTTTGCTAGGAAAATATTAAGAAATCATTTAGGATTAAAAAGATGGATTAAATCAAACTTTTACCTAAAATATTTGAAAAGAAATAGATGTTTGTCTAGAGAGGATTTGAGAGAAAATGGTTCAGAGAAAAGTTAGTTACGTGAAATCTATTTTAAGAAAATAATGAGCAATTAATTATCTCCATCCTTTTTACCAATTAAAATCACTTTAAAATCAGTCAATTAATAGGGAAAAAGTCAGAATTAGACTCTTGGTCAAAATCCTCTTAAAGATTCAAAGTTTTGATCTTTTACAAATTAGTCACTAAAAACAATTTTTAAACTTTACATTTTGGTCACTTGTCCCAAAATGTCAAACTTCCAAATTTTGTTTTCCAAAATTGATTCCACCAAAATCATTTATATATTAAATAATGATTTTAAAAAATTTTCCCCATATTTTATTTCCTCCAAAAACCCTTCAAAACAATTAAATCCTGAAACTAGCCTAAATAGCCGAAACTGGTTTGATCGAACCATCTAGCCTAAACCCGGCTAACTCCTAGGCCCAAAATCGAGGCGTTACATGACCGGTGATGACTCCAAAATGTTTTCAAGATTAAATAAAGAAAAATCTAATTTAACATGAAAAACCTAATTTTTCAATATTGAATTAAAAAGGCAAAACCCTAATTTCTAAACTTAATCGTCCTACTATTTTCACATGGGTAAAAAAATGGTTCCGACAGTTTGGCGACTTTGATGAGGAAATTCAATAGTCAAGCCTAATTAATTTTACATGGAATTTTGGCACTTAAAATGATAATTTTAATTTAATTTTTTTCAATAATTATTAGATGGATTTTTTGAAATAATGGAAATAGCTTTTTCTTGTGTGATATAAACTGTCATTCATGCATAAGCCTTCTACCCGAGCTTTTTCCTTTAAGTGGGAGCGAGACATTGTCCTACGTGAGTTATCTAGCTCCGTGATTGGAATTTTGTCTTTCTTTCTGTATACTAACCTTATACACCGTGAGGTTATGCCTTCTCTATAAGGGGTCGTATACTCCCGAATCGATGTCTTGCTATCGTAGTAGACAGTAACGACAGTTCGGGTACCTAGAGTCTAGAACAAAAACCACATGTTGTATTTTAGAATCCTACCCCACTAGAGCCAGACCTGGACTTAGGACAAGGTGTTGCCGATTTAAATTCACTTCTCTGGTTATTCTCTCTACTCAATATAACCTACTTTATTGTATTAATTTAATTCAAATTTTCGCTTTAGATATTATTTCACAAAATACTAACACATTTCCTTTGTGTTTTTGTTTTCATTTTGTTTTACATTTCTGTATTTATGCATTACATTGATTAAACACTGCATTTTTTAAAAAAACATCACATTTTTCAAATAACATCACATTTTTTCAAATAAAATTGCATTTAAAATATTTGCATTTAACACCACTTTTTTTCAAATAACATTGCATTTAAATATTTGCATTTAGCATTGTATTTTTTTCAAGCATTACATTAGCAGAAAACCAATATTCTGAGAAACATGGGCAATAGGCTTGTTAGGGTTAGGCAATATCAGATGGTTGTTGAGGATCACTTGGGTAGCATGGAGCAAAGAATTGATCTGTCACATAACGAGATGGTAATTCGAGCTACCATATTACTTAGAATCAGGGAGTCTAAAAAAAGAAAAGATTTTAGATGAAAATACCAAAATTGATTATCAAAATGAAAACATATCTCACATAAGAGTTCAACCCAAATGATCAATTTTGAAGAAGGTTCAGACTGGTATAGTCAAAGTATCGACCAACAATTCAAAGAATTTGGAAACAAGCTTTGGAGATGATGTTCCTAAATTTAGTGCACTGACAAGATCTGACAGAGCTAAACTGGATGTCAACAAGCACACAAATACAGGAGGGCTGAGTAAAAGCCAGAACTTTGATGTTTATTCCAAAACTGTATTGTTCAAAGGTTATGAGATTGTTAAAGAACAAGATGATTCCAAAAGAGTTACAGAATCGCATAGGTTTCCAGAAAGTCTCTTCGATGTGATAAAAGCCAAGGATTCAGTTGATGCCAAAAAATTTCCCACAATGGAATTGTCTCCGTCAAAGAAAAGAGGAGCAACGAGCACAGAAAATAGTTGACAAAGAGGTTGAATGGTTCAACGAGGAAATGGAGACGATTATTGCAACTCCAATGCCATATTCAAATTTGTTGCCCTACCTTGTGTAGAATCACTTCATAGTTCCACTGAAGTTTTATAAGTCTTTCTATGGCATCAAAAATGCTTGCGGATATTATTGTGGAGATTTCAGTCACTCTATGGAAGATTGTGTGTTTTTGAAACACATAGTCAGTGGTTTCATCAGGAACGGACATTTATGTTTTGAGAATGGAGAACCCCGATTCTACAAAAAAACATCATTTACTAGAAGAATTAAGATAAAAAAAATAAATGTTTGAATCTACAACAAGCTTTTGTGGGCAACCCGCTATAGTTCAGGGTCTACCAGATTCAGAGTAATGTCGTGACATCTACCTCTTTAACATTTCCTTTACTGAAGAATACCCCAAAGTCAGATGCTCAAGATGTTCTAATTAGTGGGAAATCAAAGACTAAATTGGGTCTCACTCATGTTTCCTATCGTGAGCTGTACTTCAAATTACTCAAAGCTTCACCACATCAGTTGAAGCATTCAAAGCCCAATCATCCAAGTTGTTATAACATTAGGAATCATTGTGAATATCACAATAGAGTTCATGATCATGACATTGAAGACTGTTACACTTTCAAGCATCAAGTTCAAAATTTTCTAAACCAGGGGATTTTTGAAGTCGACGCTGAAGGTCAATTTATTAAGATTTGTAACCTCGAATGGACATACGCCCGACCAACATCTTGAAAAGCAGAGTTTATCCAGACACCAACCAGAAGAAGATGTTAATTTCCACATGCAAATGATTGAATATTTTATGGTAAAAAGCAAGCAAATGATTGGAGAAACAAGGAAACTCATAGGCAAGATAGTCTTAATTCAAGATTCGATGAGAACATCAGAACATAAGCAAGAATGTGCATGTCTTTATGCTGGTAAAGGAAGTAAATGAAGAATTCTTGATATAAGTGGAGTGGCTAAAATTCGCTCAAGTTTTCCTTAAATAAAGATCGACAGTTGGACCACAGAAGATCTATCGGTAGTTTTAGGATAGTTACAGAATAATACCCTAAACCATCTCAATCGCTTTTGCCCGCAGCATTGGGGTCCTTTGTAAGGGAGGCTATTTCGGTTTATTTGTATTCGATGCTTGTTTCTTACATACTTTTTCTCAAATGGCAAACATTTTACATTCTTTGATTTTTTTAATATTTCAATTATTCTTTGTTACGAGTTAGCTTTTGTTCTCCCATACATATATGTATATATCTTCACTATCATTTTCTATCAGGTACTTGAATATTAACTGCAAGAGTGTCTAAGAATCAAATTCAGAGATCAACTTCGAAAATGTGACTCTCTTCTACTTTATTTAGGCCAGCCGAAAGACATTAATGAGAGTTCAGGAATCATGGGAAAATCCTAAATACAAATTCTAAGTGATTTTTCCTCTCAAGCATTGTTGACTAAGCTCCTTGAATGAAGTGATAACCCAAAACATCTACCACCTGAAAATTCCTTTTCTTCAAAGATATTCGTATATGGGAGGACATGTGGCACACCTTCATCTCCCTTCACAAGAAAGAAAATAAGAAAAATATCATTTGTTGTTCCCCTTTGAGCCTGACAATCTTCTTTCAATTCAACTCAAGCTAGGAATCACCCCCACACTAGGGGAAAAGAGGATGAAAGTTTGTTTGCAAGTGAAAGATGTGTGGTTTTGGTCATGCTATGATAGCAATGCCTTGTGAATTAGGGGCAAGAAAAAAAGGTAGACATCTTGAGCAAGAGAGCAAGGATGACATGTTGAATGAAGGTGAATATTCCAAAACAAGTCAAAATAAAAGAAAAAAAGAAAAGAAATGAGAAAAGTGGAAAGTTCGTGTTCAAAGAGTTAACTGAATCGAGTTTGAAAATTGTTGGCAGGAAAGTTGAAGCAATGGAAAGAAAAGGCACTAAGTTGAAAATGTGCAAAGGAAAAGTAAGCAATACATGTAAGATCTTCCATTCAAATGAACCTTTATCTAAAGGAGCAGTGGTGGATTGATTACCTTTAAATTCGAGGAAGGGAAATGAACTCTATGGTGAAAACTCAGAAATGGTAAGTCTAGAGCGATTCCAAAAAAAGGAAAAAGAAAAGAAAAAAGAGAGTATTTTGGTTGATCATGGGGAGCAGAAATAAGGTTTCACTTGGAAAAATGATCCTTGGTTTTATCACCCTTAAATACTTATTTGAGCCTATATATCCTTTCTTTAATAGCCGTGACCCATAGCCTACATTACGAGCCTCAAAATACCATTTTGATCATATAAGGGTATTGGCGTAAGATAAGTTAGTCTTCAGAATACATTTCGCCTATTAGGGTTAACCTTTTTCAAGGATTTCCAGACTTCTAATGCTTGATTGAGATCAGAAAAGAGGGAAAGATTGGGCATGGTGAGTTAGTAGGTGAAGAGTGTCACTTAAATATGATAGAATTACTTAAAGGGAAATGTTTCTCTCAGAAGTCTAATAATTTGGAAGAGGTCACATTTGAGTTTATCTTTGCCAATTTGGTTCTAAGGTGCTATTGCACTTGATATTTGGGAGCCTAATTTTGATTTATTCATGTTTGCCATGACTTATCAAATTGTTCCATTTTCTCAAAATTAGTAAAATGATACATTTTTGAGCTTTTCACTTATTGTTTCAACAAGTATCATGCAATAAATCGATTAGACAAAAGAAAAGCAAAGGATTTCGTGGGTATTATTATGATGTACTAATCCTTTAAATGCATGCAAAACAAGAGGTGGTCTCGGTACTTGGTTAATGATGAAAGGTATGTCATGGAAAAGACACAACTGTGAGTCTCAGAAATATTTAAACAAAAGATGCAAGAAAGAGAAATAGACAACCATGGGGCAAAGAGAGAACATGAACCATCTTTTGGGGCAAAAGCTGCAGCAAGGTCAATCCAAGATCATTACTTCTAAGGCATTGCAAGACAAGAAAGCTCTATGAATGCTAAAGTGCACAAAGATGATAGTTGAGTTGGGGAATGATACAAAGAACATTACGGAAGAATATGTTTTTGTCGGTGAATAAAGTCCACAAGCTAGAACAACAGAAATAATGATCTCTTTTGGAACCATGAGAAAGAATGCTAATAGAGAAGTTGAACAAAGATATAGCATGAGTGGTTTTCCAAGAAATAAGCCATCACCAGAGCTCGAGTTTTGAGAAATACATAGTGAAATGCAGCAAGAGAAGGGTTTATGTGTTGAATCCGTGGAAAGGCAAGCACATGTTTCATTAGAATTAAAATTAGCTTTATTTTGAACATCGCTTGCAAAGAGTAAAAAAAAGGAAACAAGGAGAAAACTCGTAAGAGCACTTCAAAAAAGAAAAAAAAGAGAAAAAAAAAAAGAAAAAGACAGAAAAAAAAGAAAAGAGAAAAAAAACAAGAAAAGAAAAAGAAAAACCAAGGTGAAAACTCGAAAAGGTGCCTTGAAAAAAAGAGAAAGAAAGAGAAAAAAACTGAGGTGAAAACCCGAAAAGGCGTCTTGAGAAAAAAGGAAAAATCCAAAGTGAAAACCTGAAAGGGTGCTTTAGAGAAAAAGATGCAGAGATCTTGAAGATTGAACATAAGTGTGAAATGAGTTACTTTGGCAACAAAAAAGAGTTTTGAAAAATGAAACAAGGAAATTTTGAGCTTCCTTAAAGATGAAAGCTCACCCAAGTGGTCCTCAATTGACATTATTCATTCATCATATAGTCAGACATCCATAAGATAGGAGCATGCTAACTCATACATTCAAAACATTTTTGTATGTGTTGTGTGATTTAAGTGCAACGCAAATGGTGCAAGTATACACGTCGCAAGTAATAAAGTGATATGAATTAAGTATCGTCTCCACAGGGATTGGCTTGGGCCACTTTTCTTAAGTTGTTACACTATAAAAGAAATAATATTGAAGGTGATAAATTTCAAGTAAAATAAACAAACAGAATAAAGTAAATAGAAAGGAGTAATCGATTTAAGAGAGTAGGTTGGGTTATCGTGAGTAGTGGTACAATGATTGAATGGATTATCGTGGCAATTAATTGTTAAGGCAACTCGATTGTTGTGGCAACTAAGACCGGCTAGATTGTTGTGACATCTAGGTCACAATTTATGTCATGGCAATTGTGACTGGTTTTATTGCCGAAGCAATTGGGTTTCTTCCTTCGAAGCTCAGCGAAACGTTATTCAATGTCTTCTTGTTATCCCTAACATAAGAACTGGTTATTTGTGCATTCCTTGATGATACATCCTTGCGTTAACCTTGGGTGAAAAACAACTGATCTTACACTCCTTTTAGCCGTTGAAATCTGATCCTTATTCCTAAGGTGGATTAATTCTCACCAACGTTCGTTTGAATGAGAATCATGTTCATTCGTTTCTTGAATCTAACTCTCCCGAGTCTAGATAAATAAATAACACTCAATATCCTCTCTCAATTCTCTTAAGATAGAAATTTAAAGAACCAAGAATGAACAAACTCCAAATTTATTAAAATCAAAAACCCAATCATCCAATCGTTTATCACACCAACAAAAACCCAATAACCCTAGACAATTTACATCATTTCATGGATGGGTTCGAAATAAATACAAAGGAAAAATTTACAGCCACGGATCGCATGAAAATATAATGAGAAAGATGAAGGTGCGATCTGGATTCTCTCCTCCTAAATTGACTCCCAAAAGCTGCGATTTGATCTTCTATTTGTAGGAGAGTTTGCGATCAGATTTGTTGTTGATGAGGATAGGAATAAGCTTGAATTAATTTCAATAAGAGATAATTAATCTCTTTTATCTTTATCTCCAAAAAATCTTCAAAATCTAAGTATTTATCTCTATCAAGTTCTACGTGTAAATCTAGATCTAGGGAATTATCCCTTGCTTTTCGTATTTATCCTGAAATTGGACGGACTTATCCAATTTTATCTAGATATACCGCGACAATCAGCTTCGGCAACTCATTCAGTATTCTCCTCAATTTCCACGGCAATCCCTTTAGTATTCTCCTTAATTGCCACGACAATCCCTACTTGCCACAGTAATCTTGTCCTGCACAAAATAAAGCACACCAGAAGCGAATTTTCCACGAAACCAACCAAAATGCAATACCAAACTCAGTAACGAAGGAAACTAGGAAATTATGCATGAATTCCTACCAATGCAACTAAAATGAGCCTAAGTTTAACAATAATATGAGTAAAAAAGGGTAAGAAAAATAGTACTTTTACACACTTATCAGTATATTTCAACATGAATATATAAATAAGCAAGGAACGAAAAAAGATCGCAACCTACAACTTCAAAACTGGAGGAATAGACTCAGTCCCATGTGTTTCGAGCATGAAGGGAGATCGATCAATAAAGAAAGAGAAACAAAAGATCTTATGGGAGTTGCAGACTGAAAAATCAAAACACTTTAGCTAGAAAAGCAGTGACTCCAAAGATCTTACGGCTTCAAGCTAGAAATTGAGTATATTTCATATTATTTTAGGTTGAATTTTCACTGATTGATGACAATTTTTTTGTAGGTTCAATTTTTCCCCAGAGGATGAGTTGAATCAACTTTCCTAACAAAGATTGCAAAGCTCTTAATGAGAAAAGTTCACCCATCAAAGACAGCGCTCCTAATGAGAAGAGCTCACTTGTTCAACATCTTTACAGAGAGACAATTCATGGAATTAAAGAGCGAACTTGAAGAAAGTTTAGGGACTTGAGGTATTTGCTCACCCTAGATGATGAAAGAGGGGAAAATTTTAGGTGTCGAAACCAAAAACAAAGAGATTAGTGGGGCATCATTGTGCATAAGAGTGTAGATCATAATAGAAAAGAAAGAATGCAGACCCTAAAAAGAATCTGATTACTGAAGAAGTTAAGACTTGCTCAAGAAGAATAAAAGCTCAACAATAAGATTTTGGGACAAATTTTATCGGGGCATGAAGACAACATGAGTTTTAGACCAAACTCAATAGGATCAAGCAAAGAAAGATTTGATAAGAACAATCTCAAGAGATGAGGTACCGTTGCAACAAAAGCATGGAACTTAATGGAGAAACAAAGAAGATTAGAGCACATCCAAGTGGAATTCACAAGAATCAACAAGGAACGAGCAATATTTCAATCTACAGCTTTGAGATTGGAGAAGTAGATCCAACAAAGATTAGAAAAGATTTCAATTGCAGTTTCATGAAGCAAAGATATCAATCCGTTTGAAGAGGCGAATCTTAGCAAAGATTTCATGATTGTTTGCATAAGACAGAAAGTGCATTACAATCCTAAAGCCTTGGGGTCATTAGTAAGTCCTTAGGGTATGATGTTAAGTCCTCCGGGCCATCACCTTCGGAGTGATGTGATTGTTTGCATAAGACAGAAAATGTATTACAATCCTAAAGCCTTTGGGTCATCAGTAAGTTCTTCGAGCATGATGTTAAGTCCTTCGGGCCATCACTTTTGGGAGTGATGTGATTGTTTGCATAAGACAAAAAATGCATTACAATCCTAAAGCCTTCAGGTCATTAGTAAGTCCTTCGGGCATGATGTTAAGTCCTTCAGGCCATCACCTTCAAGAGTGATGTGATTGTTTGCATAAGACAGAAAATGCATTACAATCCTAAAGCCTTCGAGTCATCAGTAAGTCATTTGGGCATGATGTTAAGTCCTTCAGGTCGACACCTTTGAAAATGATGAGAACTTTTCGAATGTCATCGCGTTAAGACAGTGGGGGCATGGTATATAACACCCTAAAAATAGGGCTAGACGTTTAGAGGTTTGATCAGGTTCTGTTCGAACTGGATTGGCCGGTTGGAGTAGTTTTGTGGATTTAAATATTTTAAAAAAGTGAACGATGGAAATTAAAATGAGTTGAGTGTTTTAAAAAGGTTTATAAATGTTATCTAGTAATTTGGTAACTTAATTGGAGGTTTAATTAGTAGGGTTAAGTGGAATTTTGTTTTAGTGACTAATTTGTAATGTAATACCCTAAAACGTACCCTAGAAGTAATCAAGCTAAATAACCTAATTAGCTAGCTTAATTAAGCTTGATCCTAAATCAATTAGGATGATTAGTTACCTAATTGAAAGATTGAATGAATTGAATGACCAGTTTAAGAGTGACCAAATCGAATTAAATGAAGAAAAGAGGATTGCATGCAAAATTCCTAAGTTCTTAAATTGCCCTTGCTTAAGCTTTGATTAGTGGTTAACTAAGGGGTAAATTGGCCATTTCCCTAAACCTCTAATAAGTATCATCTTCTTCATTCTTTCCTTAATTGCCAAAATGAAAGGAAAGAAATAGAGGGAGAAAAATGGTGAGAGAAACTGATAAGTGTTCAAAAGTACTATTTTTCTTACCCTTTTTACTCATATTAATGTTAGACTTAGACTCATATTAGTTGCATAATTAGTCATTCATGCATTAATTAATGTTCTTTCCATCGGTGAGCTTGATTATATAACTTGGTGATTTTTGTGGGAAAAGATGCTACTTTGGTGTGTTTTTCTGTGTGTGTGTAGAATCACTTGCCAAAGCAAGGCTAGTACCAGTTGCCAGGGCAATGCATGAAGGAGATGTCGAGCTAGTTGCCAGGGCAATTTTTGACAAAGAATAAGGTGATATGGTAGTTGAAATTGATGACTAGACAAGCCCAAGATGACGTGGAGCAAAGCTAAATCCCAAAGGAGTTTGATTTCCATGAAAAGGTTAAAGAGGAATTAAATCCCAAGAAGATAGGAGAAGTTCTAGAAGGAATATAAATATAATAAAGAATTATATTCTTTAAAGATAATTTAATTCCAACTTAACTTCCTCCTCAAATAAAGACTTTGACCTAGCCCTATAAATTAGAGGCCATGTCGTCAACTCCAACGGAGAGAGATGAGAGAATTTTCGACAAGCTTCAAGGGGGAGATATCGACTACAAGGCTTCATCTTTTTCTTTCCTTGTTCTATTAGGTTTATGTTAGGAATTGTTTGTCTTGTGTTTCTTTGGAACCTAGCCATGAACTAAATCTATTTGGCTAAGGTTATTGTGTTTTGTGGTTGTGAGAAACAATTGGATTTTGTTTAGGTAATAAGAGTTTGCACTTTTCTATTCAAGGTTTATTCATTCTTGGTTCTTATTCTTGTTTGCGAGTTAATTGGGAGAGGAACTCGTAACTTCATCTATTTATCTAATATCGGGAGAGTTAGATTCAAGAAACGAATGAGTATGATCTTTATTCAATCTATTGATGGTGAAGATTAATTCGGCTTAGGAATAAATTAAGGATTTCAACGGTTAAGAGGAGCGCAAGATTGGTTGTTGTTCACCCTTGATTCACGCAGGGATGTATTATCAAGGCATGCACAAATAGCTAGAGTTTCGACTTAGATAACAAGAAACCATTGAAGAACGCTCCGCCGAACCTTGAAGTTGCTGCCCAGACACCCAAGTAGTTGCCCAACTAGTCGCCCAGGCAACCATCGATTAGTTGCCAAGGCAACCCCGTTGTGCAAGTCGCCACGGCAACTGAGTTGCCCTTGCACTCTTTTACCAAGACGATCCAATCGGCTATCACTCCTCAACTCACGATAACCTGGCCTATTCTCTCTCATTTAATTACATATTCTTTTACTTATTTGCTTTCTTAGTTTAGTTGTTAGTTAAAACTCCTACAATATTCTACTTGTGTTTTTACTTTTTACAGTGCAAGAGATTAGATTCTTGAAGTGGCACCAATCCCTGTGGAGACGATATCTTTTATACTATAACTTGCGACATGTATACTTGCACAATTGCGTAGCACTTATTACGCGCAACAAGTTTTTGGCGCCGTTGCCGGGGATTGACAATAGCGACTTTGTTTTTATTTTCTTGCACTTTTTATTTTTCTCGTTTAAGATTCAAAGGGCTAACAAACTTTGGTTTTGCATTGGTATATGACCAGGGCGAGACCAATTACACCAGAATATCCCTTTGATCCAGAAATCGAACGAACCTTGCAAAGACTTAGATAAAGGTTAAGAGTAGCAATGGCTAATCAAGACGGCAATATGAATCAAGATGTTCCAGCAGGAGGAGGAGTGATTCTTGCACGAAACAGAACTATTCGAGACTATCTTGAAGAAGATCTTGATGAACTTAATCCAGGAGTTGTCACGCCTGAAATTGAAACCGACCACTTTGAGTTGAAACCGGTGATGTTTAATATGATCAACACAATTGGTTAATTTGGCGGCTCAGCAACTGAAGATGCACGATAACATCTTAAATCTTTCCTCGAGATTTGTAACTCATTCAAAATACAAGAAGTCACCCTCGATGTTTTACGACTAAGATTATTCCCCTATTCACTGAGGGATAGGGCGAAAGCATGGTTGAATAGTATTACTCCCGAATCAATAGGATCTTGGACCGATCTTTGTCGTTATTTCCTTGCTCGATTTAATCCTACAAATTTGACTGATAAGCTTCGTAACGAAATTACTTCTTTTCGGAAGGCAGATGATGAATCCATGTACGAGGCTTGGGAGGGATATAGAGAACTTCTATATCAATGCCCCCTACACGGATTCCCAGTATGGACACAAGTAACAATGTTTTATAACGCTGTCAATACACCAACAAGGATGATGCTAGATGCCTCGGCAAACGGCATACTCCTAGATAAGTCGTCGGAGGAAGCAATGCAAATTCTAAACAAGCTTGCCAAGAATGATTATCAATTCCCCTCTGCTAGAAGAGGAGGAGTTAGACGCCAAGCCATAATACATGAACTAGGATATCAGACTCAATTTCGGCACAATTGGCCACTCTAACCAAGATGGTCCAGAACATGCAGAAACCAAACAACACACAGTAGGTCAAGGTAATGGATACCTTTTGTGAGTTATGTGGTGGTAACCATGATTCTTCTGAATGTATGCAGAATTTGGAATCCAGCTTTTATGTCGGGAATTACAACCGGAACAACAATGTGATGTCCAACACATATAATCCAGCTTGGAAGAAGCACCCGAATTTTTCATGGAGTAATCCCAACAATGCTCTAAACTAGAACAATCAGAATGCACAAGCATCGGGATTTCAGCAAAACATGTCACGACAACAGTTGCCGCAGCAACAATTGATAACATCTAGTTCTTTGGAAAATTTTCTCAATGCTTTTATGTTGAAAACTGAATCTTATATGGCTGAGAATAGTAACTTCATAAAAAGAACTGATGCTTTTATTAAGAGGACCGAGATGAGATTGCAAAACCAAGAGGCGGCAATCAAATCATTGGAAAATCAAGTTAGGCAATTTGCTTAAAACCTGAATACTAGACCGCAAGGAGGTTTACCTAGCGATACTGAAGTCACAAGAGGAACTGGCCATGAGCAATGTAAGGCGATCACCACTAGAAGTGGCCAACAACTTAAAGAGGCTCAAGCTCGCTCACCAAACAAAACTCCACAAAAAGATCAAGACGAACTCAACGGCAAAGCCTCAGATGCTGAACCAAGAATTGCCACGGCAACCGGCGATAAGGATGCCTCGGCAACAACGATAGGCACGCCACGGCAACCCCAGTTGACAATGCCTCGGCAACTCCAGTTGGCCTGGCATTGCCATCAATCAGGTTTCAGACCAATGAAAGGATTGAAGATATCTGACTCCCACCACCATTCCCACAAAGGTTGAAGCGACAAAAGCAAGAATATCAATTCAAGAAGTTCCTTGATATCCTAAAGCAAGTCCACGTCAACTTGCCATTGGTTGAGGGGATTGAACAAATGTCGAACTATGTCAAGTTTCTTAAAGATATTCTGTCCAAGAGAGCAAGTCTATGAGAGTTTGAAATAGTTGTCGCAATAGAGGGATACATGGCCATGTTGCACAATCGCATGCCACCCAAGTTGAAGGATCTCGGAAGTTTCACAATACCCTGTTCCATTAGAAACCACTATGTCAGGAAAGCATTATGTGACCTTGGAGCAAGTATAAACTTGATGCCTAAATCAGATTTCCAAAAACTAGGTATCAGGAAGGAATGACCTACAACAGTTATGCTACAGCTAGCCGGCAGATCCTATGTGAATCCATAAGGAAAAATCGAAGACATACTGGTAAAAGTTGATAAATTTATTTTTCCCGGTGACTTTATTATTTTGGATTGTGAAGCAGATGAACATGCACCTATCGTTCTCGGGAGACCCTTCCTAGCAACAGGGAGAACCTTGTTCGATGTTGAAAAGGGAGAAATCACAATGAGGGTGAATGACCAGCAAGTTAAACAAAATGTGTTACAAACACTAAGGCACGCCGATGATCCAGAAGAATGCCAACTTCTTCATGCCACGACAGAGTTTAACTTCGACGAGGAATTTAGTTGCCTCGGTAACTACATTGCCGATCAAGAGGAACCTGAGATGTATGAAGAACTGATCGATGAGGAACAACAAGAAGGGGAAAATTGGTTAGTTAATCGACCAGGTACATACTTTGAACCATTGGATTACTCAGGTAAGGAAGGTAAGCTCGAAAAGCCCTCCATTGAACAACCACCAATTCTTGAGTTGAAACAGTTGCCAGAGCAACTAAAATATGCATACTTAGGAACCGATAATACATTACCTGTAATTATTTCCTCTAAGTTACAGCCTGAGCAGGAAAAGAAGCTAATCAAAATGTTGATGCTACACAAGAAGGCAATTGGGTGGACAATTGCCGACTTAAAGGGAATTAGCCTGGTAGTGTGCATGCACAAGATTTTGTTGGAAGATGATCACAAACCTTCGATTAAGGCCCAGAGGAGACTGAATCATGCCATGAAAGGGGTTGTAATGAAAGAAATTATCAAGTGGCTTGACGCCAGCATTATATACCCTATCTCTAATAGTATATGGGTAAGTTCGGTACAATGTGTACGAAAAATAGAGGTATAACGATGGTAAGTAATGAAAACAATGAACTCATTCCAACCAGGACTGTGACCGGTTGGAGGGTTTGTATGGATTATCGAAAGCTAAACAAAGCCACTAGGAAAGATCACTTCCCATTACCCTTTATTGATCAAATGCTTGACCGTCTTGCAGATAAACCCTTTTATTGTTTTCTTGATGGTTATTCAGGTTACAATCAAATTGCCATAGCACTAGAAGATCAAGAAAAGACAACCTTCACATGCCCATACGGTACTTATGCTTTTCGAAGGATGTTGTTTGGATTGTGTAATGCCCCGACAACCTTCCAAAGATGCATGATGGCACTCTTTTCAGATATGATCGAAGACTTCCTTGAGATCTTCATGGATGATTTTTCCATTTTTGGTAATGACTTCGACAGTTGCCTCGGCAATTTAGAGAAGGTATTGGCAAGATGTGAAGAAACCGATTTAGTCCTTAATTGGGAGAAGTGCCATTTTATGGTAGATGAAGGAATAGTGCTCGGCCACAAGATTTCATCCAAGGGAATTGAAGTAGACAAAGCCAAGGTGGACGTGATCGAGAGATTACCCCCACCAAGTTCGGTTAAAGGAATCTGAAGCTTTCTTGGACATGCAGGTTTTTACAGGAGGTTCATTCATATTTTTTCTAAGATTACTAAACCCTTGTGAAATTTGCTTGAACATGATAAAGTCTTCAATTTTGATGATTCTTGCGCCCAAGCATTCAAAACCATAAAGGAAAAGCTTGCCTCAACACCCATTGTCATTCTACCCGATTGGACGCTACCTTTTGAGCTCATGCCGTTCCACTCCATTGTCGTTCCACCTGATTGGACGCTACCTTTTGAGCTCATGTATGATGCAAGTGATTTTGTGTTAGGAGCAGTCCTAGTCCAACGCACAGGTAAGACCTTTCATGTGATATACTACGCTAGTAAAACTCTTAATAGTGTTCAAGTGAACTACACAACAACGGAGAAAGAGTTACAAGCCGTAGTTTTCGCATTTGACAAGTTTCGATCCTATTTGATTGGTATAAAGGTAATTGTTCATACGGAACATTCGGAAATTAAGTATCTATTTGCTAAAAAAGATGTCAAACCTCATTTGATTCGTTGGATATTGCTTTTACAAGAGTTTGACATTGAAATTCAGGACAGGAAAGGAACAGAAAATCAAGTGGCCGATCACTTATCACGTTTAGAACGCAATAGGGAGGAGGACGCGAATTTAGAGATATGCGATGCATTCTCGGATGAGAAACTTTTAGTTGCCTCGGCAACCATGGATGCGCATGCCTCGGTAAGCCTCGACGCCACAGCAGCTCTTGATAGGCACGCCTCGACAACCATGGATGCGTATGCCTCGGCAACCCCTGACGCCTCGGCAACCATGGATGCGCATGCCTCGGCAGCCCTTGACGCGCACGCCTCGGCAACCCTTGACACACATGCCGCGGCAACTCTAGACGCGCATACCTTGGTAACCATGCAAGCAGTTGCCACGATAGCACATGCCTCGGCAATACCCTGGTACGCGGATTTAGTTAATTTCCTTGTTTGTGGTATTTTACCTTATGGCCTTACTCACCAAGGGAAGAAGTGGTTCCATCATGATGCTAAGCATTAGTTTTGGGACGAGCCTCTTTTGTTTAAACAATGTACAAATCAGGTTATACGCCGATGTGTCCCTGAAGAGGAGCAGCAAAATGTACTCCGGCAATGCCATTCTTCACCCTATGGAGGACATTTTGGAGGAACACGTACCACTGCCAAAGTTTTACAATCCGGTTTGTATTGGCCAACACTGTACAAAGATGCCCAAGAGTTTTACAAGCAATATGATCGTTGCCAGAGGACGGGCAATATCTCTAGACGACATGAGATGCCACTCCAAAACATCATTGATGTGGAATTGTTCGATGTATGGGGGATTGATTTTATGGGACCTTTCCTATCTTCATTCGGCAACCTTTACATTCTACTTGTCGTCGACATGTCTAAATGGGTTGAGGCAGCTGCAGTTCCCAACAACGATTCCAAGACCGTACAACGATTCTTGCAGAAATATATATTTACACGGTTTCGGATGCCGAGAGCAATTATCAGTGATGAAGGCAAGCATTTTGACAACAGACTTATTGCCAAGATGTTGCAACGCTTCGGTGTATCGCACAAGATTGCCACGGCATATCACCCACAAACCAATGGGTAAGCAGAAATTTCCAACCGAGAATTGAAGGGTATACTCGAGAAAGTTGCAAATCCCTCTAAGAAGGATTGGTCAGTAAGACTAGATGACGCACTTTGGGCATATCGCACTGCATTCAAAACACCCTTAGGTATGTCCCCCTTCCGACTTGTCTATGGCAAAATATGCCATCTACCGGTGGAAATCGAACACAAGGCATATTGGCAATCAAGACTGTGAATATGGATTGGGAAAGTGTCGAACAAAAGCGCTTGTTGGACCTCAGTGAGATAAAAGAATTATGTGCACTCGCCTATAACAATGCACGAATCTACAAGGAGAAAACAAAGCAATGGCATGACAAAAGACTATTGTCGCGGTAATTCATGCCAGGGCAACTAGTTCTCTTATTCAATTCTCGGCTAAAACTTTTCCCGGGAAAACTTAAATCAAGATGGTCGGGACCATTCGAAGTTGTCAAACCATTCTCCCGTGGTGTCGTGATAATCAAGTCCATCACTGTCAAACATAAATTCAAATTTAATGGACAAAGATTAAAGCACTACAACGGTGCCCATGTGAAACGTAACAAAGAAGTGGTCACCTTATGAGATGCATGAGCATGCTCTCCTTTCGATATTTTTTTTATTTTTATTTTTTTCAAAATAAATATTTTTTATTATTTTTGATTATTTGATTTTTTTAGGATAGATTTATTTTCTTTAAGATTAAAACTAGATCTTTCATATTTATCTTTTTAAGTTTAAGAATCCCTTTACACATCTTTATTTATTTTCTTTTATTAGTTTATCTTTAATTTTAATCCTTATTTGATTTGTCTTTAAATTGTAGGAAAAGGGTTCAAGATAAAGAGGAATTTTGATTCAAGAAGGAAACTTCTTCAACAAGGAAATTAATGGGCTGAATCTAAGGCTTATATAAATCCTCCAACTTACCCTAAATAAACCCCCTAGCCGTCACCCTTCCCCTAAACCAAAACCCTTTTTTTCTTCTTTCCAAAATTAATCTCACCCACCATATTTACTACCTATCTTTTCTATGTAACCCATCACCCTTAACTTCCAAGAAACCTATTCCTACTTTTATCTTGCAACTCTTTAGTTTCTTTTGTTTTCTTTTCTTTGTTTTTACAAAACTCACAACCAAGATCATCCATGGCATCCAAAATTGAATTTTTGGTTCATCCGAGTTCCTCCAAAGAACCAAGATACAAGAAGTTTGCTACACCGGTGGTTCAAGAAAGATTTCACTCCAAGTTCCAAAGTCGGAAGATTTGCGAAGAACAAGGCTTCGAATACTCCAACTCTTATCAAGATTTCAGCCTTGAATAATTCATCTTCGAAAGGATTGCACATCAAAAGTGGCAAATCTTTTTCCATCAATCAGAACCGGGTAACATCTCATGGGTAAGAGAATTCTATGCTCACTCACCTAACCCGGATAATCCTTGTGTTTTTGTCCGTGACAAGGCTATACTCATAAGCCCCGAAAATATCAACACCTTTTACGGGCTCTACGTTGAGAAGGACGAGCATCAAGCCTTTGTTGATCAACTCACGCCCAAGCAACTCGACAAGGTGCTTCAAGAACTCACTCTACTGGGAACTCAATGGAACGATGGTAAATACAAGGGCACGGTAAATCGCCTTAAACCTGAGGCAAAATTATGGAATAAGTTTGTTAAAACTTCATTAATGCCCACCACACACAATACTGCCGTTGATACACCTCGCCTTTTGCTCATACATTCTATCTTGCATAATCGCATCATTAACATTGGAAAAATTATTTGTGATGAGATTTTTGTATGTAGCTCAAAAGACAAGGGTTCTCTTTTCTTCCCTTGCTTAATTTCTAATCTTTGCAAGGAGATGCATGTCCCAAGTGAGTCCACTGATGAAAAGGCCTTACCAAAGTCCGGTTGGAATCGAGCACAAATCAGAAAGCTAATGGGAGAGGCACCGGTAAAATCATCAATGCCTCCAATTGCCGCGGCAACCCCTGCCGCCTTGGCAATGCCTAATACCCAAGCACCTAACGCCCGGGCAACTCGGCCATCAACCCCTGGACACTTTGAAGCACTCTTACAACCATTGGTGAGCCACCTTAGGCAAATTGAAGACCGGCAACTAATGTTCATGCGGTACATGAAGGAGCACAACAATGCCATCACCCAAGTCATCCTAGAAAAGTACCCGGAAAGTCGCGTGTCGTTCCCAATCTTTCTTGCCGAGATCCTTGCCACGGCAACCAATGAAGCAGTCGCCACGGCAACCGCAACAGATGATGCCACGGTAACCTACACCGCGCCTGCCCAAGCAGATGCCACGGTAACCAACCCTGAAGATGCCACGACAACCAAAGCCAAAGACGTCCCGACAACCACTGCAAAAGCCAAAGGTAAAGCACCTATGCCCGAATCAACTCGTACGGAATCATTGTCTGATTTTTCAGATTCGGATGAGTCCTCCATTGCACCAACAAAGACAGCACCAATTGAATCCTCCAAGCCCAAGCGAAAAGCCAATAACATTGATGAAGAGGACAATGAGGACAACCTCATACGAGGATCGATTCCACCATCGGCAACAAGGAAGCAACCACCACGTTCAAGCAAAAGAATCAAGACATCGACCAAAAGGAAACTAATCATCCATGATGACGAACTCCCGGAGTAAGTCCTCGTTTGCATTTTACTTTTCTTTATTTTTATTTTTCTTTGTTGCATGCATTGAGGACAATGCCTCACTCGAGTTTGGGGGGGATTGTTATTAGTTAGTTACCATGTTTAGTTGCATTCAACTTAAGTATTGCATTTAGTATACATAAATTGCATGACATGCCTTTAGTTGGAACAAGAATTCCCTTGATGAATATCCGATGATGACTTTGCCAATGTACTTAATTGATAGAACTTTTTATTCTAGGATAAACATGGAAACACTTAGAATTGTACTATGATGCTAAACTTGATGAAGTACTGTTGTGGCTTGATTGATTTAAGGAATTCTAGCAAACTTAGGTTGATAGTTAAAAAGTTAGGGGATTGGAATAAAAAATTGGATGAATGCTAGAGGTGCCCAAAATTGGCTCTAGTATGCACTAAAAATTGATCACTAGAGGTGCCCGAAATTGGCTCTAGTATGTGCTAAAAATTGATCTCTAAAGGTGCCCAAAACCGGCTCTAGTTAAAACATGTTAAAAAGAACCCAATGAAGTAATTTGAAAACCTCTTGTTTGCATAGAATCTGAAAAATCAACTTGCACACAATGCCGCACACACTCACAAGCATTATAGTTTGATTCCGAGTAACTCCTAAAGTTTTCTAAAAAATGAAAAGCCAATCATACTTTGTGCCCTGGTTCTGAGAATTGAAATCAAGTTCAAAGCTAAGTTTGTGAAAATTGAAGTCTTGGCAAGTAATTATTAGTTTGCATTGCTTGAGGACAAACAATAGTTCGAGTTTGGGGGTGTGATAAGTGTTCAGAAGTACTATTTTTCTTACCCTTTTTACTCATATTATTGTTACACTTAGGCTCATATTAGTTGCATAATTAGTCATTCATGCATTAATTCATGTTTCTTTCCATCGGTGAGCTTGATTATATAACTTGGTGATTTTTGTGGGAAAAGATGCTACTTTGGTGTGTTTTTATGTGTGTGTGCAAAATCACTTGCCAAAGCAAAGCTAGAACCAGTTGCCAGGGCAATGCATGAAGGAGATGCCGAGCTAGTTGCCAGGGCAATGCATGAAGGAGATGCTGAGCTAGTTGCCATGGCAATTTTTGACAAAGAATAAGGTGATATGGTAGTCGAAATTGATGACTAGACAAGCCCAAGATGACGTGGAGCAAAGCTAAATCCAAATGGAGTTTGATTTCCATGAAGAGATTAAAGAGGAATTAAATCCGAAGAAGATAGGAGAAGTTCTAGAAGGAATATAAATATAATAAAGAATTATATTCTTTAAAGATAATTTAATTCCAACTTAACTTCCTCCTCAAATAAAGACTTTGACCTAGCCCTATAAATTAGAGGCCATGCCGTCAACTCCAAGGCAGGGAGAGGAGAGAATTTTTGACAAGCTTCAAAGGGGAGATATCGACTACAAAGCTTCATCCATTCTTCATCTTTTTCTTTCCTTGTTTTATTAGGTTTATGCTAGGAATTCTTTGTCTTGTGATTCTTTGGATCCTAGCCATGAACTAAATCTATTTGGCTAAGGTTATTGTGTTTTGTGGTTGTGAGAAACAATTGGATTTTGTTTAGGTAATAAGAGTTTGCACTTTTTTATTCAAGGTTTATTCATTCTTGGTTCTTATTCTTGTTTGCGAGTGAATTGGGAGAGGATCTCGTAACTTCATCTATTTATCTAATACCGGGAGAGTTAGATTCAAGAAACGAATGAGTATGATCTTTATTCAATCTATTGATGGTGAAGATTAATCTGGATTAGGAATAAGTTAAGGATTTCAACGGCTAAGAGGAGCGCAAGATTGGTTTTTGTTCACCCTTGATTCACACGGGGATGTATTAACAAGGCATGCACAAATAGCTAGAGTTTCGACTTAGGGATAAGAAGAAACCATTGAAGAATGCTCCGCTGAACCTTGAAGTTGCTACCCAGATGCCCAAGTAGTTGCCCAACTAGTCGCCCAGGCAACCATCGATTAGTTGCCAAGGCAACCCCGTTGTGCAAGTTGCCACGGCAACTGAGCTGCCCTTGCACTCTTTTACCAAGACGATCCAATCGGCTATCACTCCTCAACTCACGATAACCTAGCCTATTCTCTCTCATTTAATTACATCTTCTTTTACTTATTTGCTTTCTTAGTTTAGTTGTTAGTTAAAACTCCTACAATCTTCTACTTGTGTTTTTACTTTTTACAGTGCAAGAGATTAGATTCTTGAAGTGGCACCAATCCCTGTGGAGACGATATCTTTTATACTATAACTTGCGACGCGTATACTTGCACAATTGCGTAGCACTTATTACGCGCAACAGAAACCACCATTGTTAGAGCTTGGAGGCTTGCATGTGTTGCCATCCTTCATAGGAATCATGCTTGCATGATGGAGAAAGTAATCTCTCTTCATTTCTTTTCAATTCGGATAGTTAGATTAGGATTAAGTTTGGTTTGTGTGATGGATCATGGAAATTAGCCATGGTGCATACTTAATTGATACATGAATTGTTGTGTAACTATGTTAAATTAAGGAATGAACAATAGGTATCATGTCAAATGTAGCAAACAATTGAGTTATCATGTTCAAGATCATAGCCGAATTGAATTGGAGAAAAAATGTGGTAATTTGTGTACTAAATTGAATAGGAGAAGTGATTGGCAAGTAATCACCTAGAAGAAATCAAGTAAATAGAGAAATTGAGGCCTTGGCTAAGTTAAATTGATAGTGAAATTGAAGGAACTGAACTAGATTTAAAGATGGTCACCTTGCTAGCAAAATTGACCTTTAGGACTGTTTTGAATAAATTAGTAAATTTGGGACTAACCTGGACGAAATTAAAGGCTGGAGAATTGAGCTAAATACAGGAGAGGGATTAAAATGAATGCTGGATAACTCGAATTGCGTGAATTGTAGCTAAATAGATTGCTTATAGTGTAATTGGCAGAATTAGTGAAATATGGACTGATCTGGAAAAACTGCTAATTTAAGGACTGAAATGGATTATTTTGGGACCAATCTTGACTGGTAAAAACAGGGTAATAAAGGTCTAAAAGGACTAGATTTAATGGAATAGGGATCATAGTTAAAGTCTTCACTAAAGTGGATTAAAGATGCAAACTGGGCAGTTTTGAAACTATAAATTGACCCGACTTTAACTAAAAAACTGTGTTGATGTAGAAGGGCTAAAAATATGAGCCATATATGGATGGATAGATAATTAAGTTAGCTTTCCAACGGTATAAACGGATTTAAAATCCGAAGTGTATATTAAAAGATATAGACAATTTAGTGAAGGGTGTGCAAACTGCCAGAAAACAGTTTTGGTGTTTGTAATAGCATGTATACTTGAAATGGAATGCATGTGTGAATTGAGTTTGATTTGGTTATAATACATTCTTACATTATTTGAATACTAGATTAAGAAAATGATAGAAAGGATGGATAAGTATCGGGATATGAATGAGGATTCGGGTATCCCGTAACTTTGGGATACAAGGTGAGTGTAGCTTTACTTAGGGTTAAGAATTAGGTCTTAACCAATTACATTTGTTACCTTGTTGATATCGAATTGTCATGAAATGAACCTAAATTCTATTTGGTAAATGTATATGGGAAGAATGCTTAAATGGAAATTGGATTAATGAGATATGCTTGATGTAATTCTGGCCATGCAAATGAACTATGTGACCATTGTTTGAATTTACTTGAATTCTTGAATGCTTTATTTGAATGCTTCTTGATATGTCTAGGATAAACATGCTTGATAACCTAAAACATGAATATATGTACTTGACAATACCAGAATGATACATATCACTTGAGCTAAGGCTCTAATTAACTTAAGGGCGATCATAACCTTGAAGAATAAGGCTTGAACTTGAATGTGTTTGACTATTAAATACTTAAACTTGGATAAGCTTGATACTTAAGTGATTGTGATTTAAACATTTGATTGACTACATGACCTTGCTTGATAGCTAATGGACATTTAAATTGAATATACACTTGGAACTATTGAATGCTGGATATGTAAATAACTTGATACTAAAGCTAGACTATGAAACAAATGCTTAATAAGACCATTTGAATACTACATGAATGGTTAAGAAAAATTCTTGCTTGATACCTAATGAAAATGAATGAAACGTGCTACCTTGTCTTGAATGGCTTGTTCGAATTGCTTGAAGGTTTGAGTGACCTTACTTAATGCATGAAATTCTTGATCACTTGTAAAATGAACTAAGGTTCACATGGCTTAAAGGCTTAAAAATGAATTTGATCTTGAATTGCTTGATGCTTAAAAACTTGATGTGTGATTGCTTGATAATAAAAGATTCAATAAGTCCTTGGTTGCTAGTTGGTCTTAGGTACTTTATGTACCATCTTGCTTGGTGTTATAAACACCTTCTTGTTAGATGCCTTGGGCATCATCTTGCTAGGTACTTTGTGTACCCACTTGTGTGGTGTTGAAGACACCTTCTTGTTTAGGTACTTTGTGTACCCACTTGTGTGGTGTTGAGAACACCTTCTTGTTTAGGTACTTTGTGCACCCACTTGCTAGGTACTTTGTGTACCCACTTGCTAGGTACTTTATGTACCCACTTGAGACTTGATTACCTAGTCCTACTATCTACCAAGGCAAAACAAGAATAAATGAACTTGAAACAAAGACTTGTAATCATGAATGAGGAGTGATCAAACTTTATTCTTGATAATGAAATGGTAAAGTAATAAATTCACATGAGTAAAATGGTAAACATGTTAACTTTAATTGCATGTTAATTGAAAGATAGGTAATAAGGTATATGGTCACCTTGTTCGAATGGATGTGATGTCCTTCTTGCTTGATTTGTTTGATCTTTGCTAAAAACAATGATTACTTGAAATGGTTACTTGCTTGTAATCAAATGATGCTAGATGAACTAGCTAGGACTTGACTTTGCTTGATTAAAGCTTAACATGGTTAAACTTGATTAAAATAAACAAAACATGTCAATAAGACTAAGAATGAGCCAAACTAAACTTGAATGAATATGTATGCTCATGTTTCTCGACAATGACTTGTAAAGTAAGGAATATACATGGTTGAATTGATAAACTTGATAATCTAAGCTTGCTTGTAACTTGAAAGCATACATGGTAATATAAGGCACCTATTCGAAAGAAATCATAATTGCTTACTTGAAGTTGTGTAATTCTTGTGGTTGTGATCTTTGCTTGATTGGTGTAGTATAGAACTTAAAAAGCAATGTTGTTGATCAAATGGATTAATTCGAACATAGTACTACAACGCCCTATTTTAATCCCATTAATAGGTAAATTGGAATGACCTAGACTAGTAGGAATATGTGTATATGTTGAATAATAATGTCAGAAGCATGTCTAGGTAAATAATGAAGCTAAAATCAAGTCTAGTGAAATCTGCCCAGAAAACTCCATTCTAGGCAGCAACTTTGAAAAATCACCATAAATTGTATAGGTCGAATTAAGAGCTGAAATTTATATGGATTGAACCTTAATATGTCTCTTTTCATTAGGAGAAAACAGAATTGAATTCTGACTTGTGAGCTGGAATCTGGAAATGAAAACCTCTGGACAGTGCAAACTGTCCAGAAATGCAATTGCCCTGTCTTGGAACTAAAAACTGTATTAATTGGAAAGACATTAAAATGAAAGGTCTAAAAGGTTGTAAAGAGGGTTAAGTAAGCTTTCAAAGGGTGTAAACTAATTGAGGTTTCGACGAACGGAATGAAAATTATGTATGTTTAAGTAAATGTTGCACAAGCTGACTGGCAGTAGCAGTCTAGGTGATTTGGATAATTTTGTAAACAGTTTGGACAGTTTTGGCTACTGCCCTAAATGAACTCTTGACCTTGAATATTGAATCACCTTAGATAATTATACTTGAAACCAAGACAAGAGCTAACTAATATAAAATACTAGGCTTAACCAAATAGTCTAATAAGTTTACATGCTATGAAGTAAAAGAAATGATTTGAGTGGTGTATATAGGTAAAAGGTCAATTAAGACACTTGATAAATGGAAGGTTAAGACTAATTGTTTCTCTAAAGATAAGTTAAAGCATAAATGAATCTAAATTAAATAGGTAGGTTTGATTGTCTAGTTTGGTGGCCTAAATCGAATGAAATGATTGAACACTTGATTGGTGCCTAGTTTTTGAATATGAGATTCTTGTTGAATGTGTAAGGTAAACCCTTGAATTGAACCCCTTGATCATTGTGTGATTGTATACTCAATTGATGATTGAACTCTAAGTTATGCTTCAAACTAACTTGATTAAGTGGTAATTGAATTAAAGACCCTAAACTTGATAAGCTACTAGTTCTAGATATTACCTCACTAAGTACATTATGTACTTATCACTCTTTTTTTCATTCTTTCCAAACCTCAGGTTAAAGTTATTCCGAACGATACCTTGACCTTGAAGCTATCTTTCTTGGAACCAAAGCGAGATATTTGAAGCTTGAAGTATGGTTTGTAGCTATATTGAATTCTCCTAGTTGGTGGCACATAGGTAGATTTAGACTTGTTCATATGCATCATGTTTTGTTAAAATATTGTATATATGTATTTGCTTTTGGCTTAACGAACTTGGTATGTAAATATAAGGTTTTCTTGAGATTCGAATATGCCATGGGATGATTAAAATGGAATTTCTTGAAGCTTGTGATTGCCTATGATAATATATGCTTGAAATGCTTGAATGGATATATGATTGAATTGTATGTAAATGATCCCTTGATGTTATACTTCTTGAACCATTCGAATTGGCTATGATTTGTATGATTGCTTATGTGATTCTTAGGTTCATATATGCTAGTATTTTCAAGTCATGTAAGAATGGATATAAGAGAATGCTACGTTATATTGGTAGACTATGATAGGAATTCATATATAAATTTATCTAAATAGACAAGACCTAGTAACTATACTTGCTTGGTTTTGAATTCATCTTGTGTTGCGCTTATACTCTAAATGAAAATGAAAATGAAATTGATTTGCCATGTTTGTTATTTGTAGTTCGAATGCCTTAGTTGTCACTTGAATTGTAAATGGTAACAAGCATGAATGGGAAACACTTGTGTTTAAATCAGATCGGTAACCTAAAATGAATGTAAACTTAATCAAGATTGATCACAATAATATCTTGCCAGATAAGCAACTCATCTATTAGGGATGAGTTCTAAAAGAAAATTTTTGATTGGCCTAAATTTGCGTGTGTACTTGCTCGTTTTCTCGTCATAACGCTTCTCGCTCCTAACCCGGGCGAGGGGTGTTACATGTAAAATGTGAAAAACTATGTTAGTGACTATTTTGTAAATGGGCCAATACTAAGAATCCTTAGAGAGCTATACTTTCCAAATGTTTTAATCTGAAAATAACCACCTTAATTGAGTAAGAATTTGACGGTTAATTGTTTTCCTAAAACATTTTTACAATTGTTTGGATTTTTCCTCATTTTCTCTCCTAATTTTCCCTCACTTTCCATTTCAACTTTCAAACAAGATTTTCCATAATTCTTTGCTGATTTTCAATGGAGGATTTATCATTTGATTCTACATTTGTTGCTTGACAAAACTTTATAAGATTTTCTCAAGGATTTCATCTATTTCACAAGTTAAGTTTCAAAGAAAATCTTACGTCAATTTTGGTGGGAGCTTCTTCAAAGGTGAATTTTTTCCTCTATTTAAACTAAGGCTCTTTATTGATATTCCTTAGTAGTTGGCTGATTATGGATTGATATTAACATGGTTTTGCAATGGATTTCAAGATTTGAGCTATTAATGGTAATTTTGACGATTTGCCTAACGATTTGTTTAACTTGATGAAACCTGGGGATTTTAATTGGGTAAATTCATGTTTTAATAAGGTAATCATATTGTGAAATGAGATTTTGAAAATAATCCCGAAACTAATAGATTGGCTAATTGTTAGAGGTGTTCCTAGTGGTTTTGGGGTTGTTTTATGTGTTTTTGAGTTGCTGGAGATATAAGGATGTTTGGAAGGTGTTTTGTGGGTATGTTTTGATGTGGCTTGAATGTTAGAATTGCTGGTTTGAAGTTAGGAGTTGGTAGCGTGAAGTTTGGTGATGATTTCGGTAGTTTCGGGTAGTTTTTGGAAGGTTTATATTAAGGATGCGGGGGATCCTTGTTTAGCAACGTTTTGAATGCATAATGATGCATTTTCCCTCTGGTTGTATGTGATTAAAACAGTGGACGATCAAGGCAAGGTTGCCTAGTTGCGCACATTGCTTACCGGTGGCTTGATTCACGTTGGCAAGCAAGACGATGTGTATCGGTGAGTGTTTAAATGCGTTAAAGCTCTGTAAAGGTTTGATCGAAGGATCATGGGGTTTATTTATTGCCTAACAAGATTAACTAAGCTCAAGTGTAAGTTGTTCTTTCCTTGCTTGAATATTAGCTTTGAGATGAGCTTGCGGATTTCATGTTGGTTTAAACATGGTTTGATTTACTTATTGTAAATACATTGTTTTGGATTAATATGCAATGATTATCAAAGTATTTGTATGCTTTTGAGCATTGAGACTTGTTCCTAAAAGGAATGCGTTGATGCCTTGGGTAATGAGATTTTGCATATGAAATGGTTTGTGAAATACATTGGAAAACATTAAGTAAATGTATTTGAAAATGATATATTGGCTATGTGACGTGTTGAGAAAGTGTTGGATATAGTTAGCTAGCCATAGGATTAAAGTTCACTATACTATATAAAATCGATAGTGCCATATTCCTTGAGGAAAAATGGTTTAACTAGGCTACTCGGACTATTGAGTTATCACTGGGGTATGCGGTTTAACTAGGCAACCCATTGTGATGGTATCTTGCGGTTTAACTAGGCAAGGTATGAGATTTGGTAGAGGTGAGCCACCATGAGATATTCGTGTATCCAAACACATATGGATAGATGTAGTACTATCCAAGGATACAGGTGAGTCTATCCGAGTCACTCTAAATGTCAATATATGAGAATATGTGTGATTAAAGAGTTTATATATAATTTGATGCATATGGTTGTTATGCATGACTTGTTGTGGAAACAAATGAGATGATGCTTGGGTGATAAACATGTTTTGAAACAAGATGGTTTATGGTTTTCAAATGGTTTTTACTCACATGTGTAATACTTGGCAAGTAAGCATATTTTGGTAACAAAAGGCTTAATGGGTTTTAAGTGGTTTCGAATCTCATCAATGTTGTTTATAAGCATTCTCAATAAGCAATTGTGCTTATGCTCTCTTTTTCTCATTGATGCAGAGCAATAGAGTTGAGGGGTAGAATTGGTTTGGCAAGGAAGGTCCAAGATCAAGACATTTGCTTAAGTATGAAACTCGGTTTTAAATTCGGTTAATAAGGCAATGTGTTTACCATGTTTTGGGGAATTTATAACCTAGATTTTTGGTTGTTTGCGATGGTTTATTTGCTGTGATTTGTTGGTCTTTGAGTTTGGTTTTGAGACATGGTTTGTTGATGCCTTGCAAGCATGATATTATGTCTTGTGTTTTCCTTTAGTTGCATAATTGTCAAATATGGTTTTGATCATGCTTATGGCATTGCTAATTAATCTTAAATGATGATAGAAGAGTGTTCATGCCATGCCTATAGTTAGATATACCTTGAGGTTCTTTTTAAATGTTGAGATGGTTGAAATATAGGAATCATGTCTCTAGAAATGTGGTTGAAGTTCTCCTTTATGTGTTGATCATGTTACCTTGTGTTTATAGCATGGTTTGATCCTTAAATTAGTTGTATGTATCTATATGTTGAGTTAAGGCATGTTAGATACTATATTCAAATGAAAAACCAGTAAAATTAGACATTTTAGGTCCAGGCGTACCGATACATTGGGGCTCCGTATCGGTACGGGTATGGTATTTTAGTAGCCTCATATTAGTACACGGGAACGTGTATCAGTACGCTTTTGAGCTACTGAAATCTGGTTTTTGGCAATTGAAGCCCGTGTACCAATACGCCAAGGGACCGTATCAGTACAGCTAGACGTTATGTTAGTTGTGGGGGGTTTCATGTTTGAGATTCTTTCGTTTTGGTCCTTGGTTCATATGTATGCAATAGGTTGAGTTTGCCTGGCTAGTTTGAGCTAATTTTTGGCAAGCATGCTTGTAACCTGACTAAATAAGGAAAGTTAATATTAAAATTAATTAAGTCCTCATAGTTTTCAAAATTTGTAATTTGGTCCCTAAATTGAAAATACGTGTGTTATACCTCCAAAATTACTGTTTTTAATGCCAATATCACAATGCTTTTGCTTGTTTTTAGGTACATTTAGTTGCATTAGGCTATAGAATCATGCATTTGCATAAGACGTTTAGCATTCTATATATGCCAGTGTGAAGGGTTGTTTTGTGGCTATTTTACAGGGTTGGCATAGGATTTGGCAGAGAATGCTAGAGAGAATGCCAAGTGTTGTTGGCACAGAAGGACCAGACGGTGCCAAGCATCGGTTGGCAGAGAGGTGAACTTGATGCCATGCCAAGAGGCTGTTGAACCCTGGAAAAATAGGATGAGATCAGGATCCTAAAAGATAGCAATTGGATCAACCTCTGGGAAAATGGCGGATAAGGTGGTGCCAAGATATCTTGGCTATATCATGCCAACCTTGATTGCCAAGACAATGTTGGAAATATGACATCAACCCTAGCTGATAAACTAATATATAGATCGGATAAGATCTCTTCTCTTATCCCTTCAGCATTTAAAATTCAAATGAGAAGCTTACCTATACGCATATTTAAAGAAACGATGGATGAGAGAAAAGGGGACGAATCGTGTAGAGCTAGAGTGATCGGATTGAGGAGTTGGAGTGCTCGATGAGTGACGGTCGGCTGCACCAAGGAAGGTGGTTCAATCACTAGGCCGAGAGCCTAGATCTTGAGGGCTGCATCGAGAGACCCCTATCGCCCATTCTATTATTTTAAGTGTTTTTTATTTTATTTTAATGATGATGCGTTCAAAAACGATTATGGTTTTGTTGGTTAAATCCCTCACCATGAACTAATTTCATAGTTGGTGGGGGATGTTTGGTTTAAACATTATTTTTATGCTCTAGTTTCTTTAATAATATCTATGTTTTGGCAAAACTTTGTCTATTCGACATACTTTGATTTTTCCTAAATACTTTGCCAAGCGAGAGCTGACACTGTTGGCCTATTGCTCCTCATCACTCTTGGCATCGTTTTACTAATACATACATTTTCCCCTTTTTCCAGCATTCATAACACACTTCTTTTAGAAAGTCTACAAGTTTTTGGCGTCGTTGCCAGGGATTGCAGCGAAGTTGATTGTTTTAAAATTTTTACTTGTCTTTCTTTTTATTTTACTTTTGTTTGCATCGGTATATGACCATAAGCCACCATGTGGTGGACAAGTGACCACACGATTCGAAAATTGAGAGAACCTTGAGGAGGTTAAAGAGAAGATTCTGAGAGATGAATAATCAAGGTAATTGAGGGAATTGTGTGGAGAACAATGAAGGCAATCTATATAACAATGAGATGCCATCACCACCTGTTGTCTCAATTGTCGATGAAGAGAGACCTATTAGAGAACATTTGGCACCTAACATTAACAACTTGATGTCAGGATTTGTTAGCGCAGAGGTAAATGTCATCAATTTTAAACTTAAGCCGGTAATGATTCAAACTCTTTTGAATATAGGTCAATTTGATGGAGCACTTACTAGAGATCCTAGGCAACATTTGAAGCAGTTCATGGAGATTTGCCAATTATTCCAACAAACTGGAGTATCTGAAGATACTGTGAAACTAAGGCTATTCACGTTTTCCTTGCGAAATAGAGCCAAGGCTTGGCTTAATTCTTTGCCACCAGAATCAATTAGTTCATGGGAAGATCTTTGCCAAAATTTTTTGACACGATTTGAGCTGCCACACTCACTGCCAAGCTGAGGGGTGAGATCATTACTTTCAGGCAGGCTAATGATGAAACATTATATGATGCTTGGGAGAGATTTAATGATCTGTTGAGAATGTGTCTTATGCACGGATTCCTGAATTGGACCCAAATTCAAACCTTCTACAACGAATTGAATGCATAACCAAGGACTGTTGTTGATGCTTCAGCAGCCGGTTCATTGCTAGACAAGAAGTACTCTGAGGTTGTTGATATTCTTGAAAGAATTTCAACTAATGATTTTGAATATCTTGTTGCCAGACTCGGGACTGGAACCAAAGCCAATGGGAAATTAAAGGTTGATTAACTAGCATCCATTCATGTCGAGATTCCCAACCTCACCACCATGGTGAGATCGTTACAAAAGAACAATGAGTCCAAAGAAGTTAATGCATTAGACCATTCTGTACAATCTGTAGAGAGAATCATCATGTGGAAGAATGTCCTGCCAATCCTAAATCGGTAAATTTTGTTGGCAATACTAATCGTTACTATAATCCTAACTCCAATACTTATAATACGGGTTGGAGACAGCACCCTAACTTATCTTGGGGAAAAGAAGGAGGTAACCAGTACAATGCACAAGGCCAAAATGCCTAGAGGAATAATGCCATGCCAGCATTCTATTAGAATACCATGCCACAGAAAGCTCAAAACAATTTCCAGCAAGGGCAAAGATTCAACCAAAGATGCACTCTTACTGATTACATTGAGAGGAATGATGCCACAGTCCAGAGTTTGGCAGCATCAATGAGAAACTTGGAAGTTCAAATTGGGCTGATTGCCAAAGCACTTAGCAATTGACCCCAAGGAGCATTGCCAAGTGACACGGAGGATGCTCTGCACAAAGACAAAAAACAATGCAAAGCTATAACTCTTTAGAGTGGTAAGCAGTGTGAGGCAGAGATGGATGCCAAACAGCCAATTAATTGCCAAATTGAAAAGCCAGTGCTGGTAGACAGTCCCAGGGAAGAAGAGAATGAGGAAATTAAAACAGATGATGACAGCAGTAATGCCAGTAGTAGTGCTAGAACCGAAGCCAATACGGATGCCAGTACCAATGCCAAAACAGATGCCAGCGTCAATGCCAAACAGATCAAGGCCAAACAGCATATTGATGCCAAACAGACTGATGTCAGCACTACCTTGGCAAAGCTAGCAGCACCAGCATATATGTATTTTCCACCACCGTTTCCTGCAAGACTTCAAAAGCACAAGCAGGACGCGCTTCTTGGAAGTTCTTAAGCAGTTGAAAATCAACATTCCATTAGTAGAAGCCCTTGAGCAAATGCCCAACTATGTGAAATTCATGAAGGATATTTTGTCCAAAAAGAAGAAGTTGGGAGATTTTGAAATTGTCACTCTAACCGAGGAACGTAGTGCCATAATCCAAAATTGAATGCCACCGAAGCTAAAAGATCTAGGGAGTTTTACTATTCCATGCACCATTGGCAACAAATTCATTGGCAAGGCGTTGTGTGACCTAGGAGCCAGCATCAACTTGATGCCAATGTCAGTTTCTCGAAAGATTGGCATAGAAGCAATACCTACCACGGTGACACTTCAGCTGGCAGACCGATCCTATGCACATCCCAAATGTAAGATTGAGGATGTGTTGGTAAAGGTAGATAAATTTATTTTTCATCTGATTTTATCATTTTGGATTATGAGGCCGATGTCAATGTACCGATTATTTTAGGCAGGCCATTCCTTGCCACGAGTAGGGCTCTTATTGATGTTCATAAAGGGGAATTAACAATGTGTATGAATGACCAACAAGTTACATTTAATGTGTTTCAAGCTTTAAAATGTTCAGATGAATCCGATGAATGTCAAGTTAAGGAGATGATGGAGTCTATTTATACTTTGGACATGGCACGGTTATGCCAGGATACAAAATTTGATGCCAGCATGCTTGATGGCATAATTGAACTATTTGAAGAACCTAAGGAATCAGCCTCAGAGGCTGAAGATGTAAGTTATTTTGAGCCTCTATAGTTGGCCGGTAGTGAGATAAAAGAAGCTAAACCATCAATTGAGGACCCACTAGAGTTAGAGCTAAAGCCGCTACCAAATCACTTGAAGTATGCTTATCTAGGTAAACATTCAACTCTACCAGTGATCATTGCCACTGATCTCACTAATAATCAGGAGATTGCTAGCAATATTAAGAAATTATAGGCAAGCATTGGGTTGGACCTTGGCATACATCCGAGGTATTAGCCCAACCATTTGCATGCACAAAATCATTTTGGAAGAGTACCATGGCAAGACCATTGAAGTCCAGAGAAGGCTAAACCTGAGCATGAAAGAGGTAGTAAAGAAAGAGATCATAAAATGGCTTGATGTCGGGATCATTTATCCCATTTCCGATAGCTCGTGGGTCAGCCCGGTGCAATGCATGCCAAAGAAGGGTGGCATGACCATGGTACAAACTAGTAAAGAAGAGTTAATTCCCTCTAGAACTATCATAGGATGGAGAGTGTGCATGGATTATAGGAGGCTGAACAGTGCCACAAGGAAAGACCATTTCCCATTGCCTTTCGTTGACCAAATGTTAGACAGGTTGGCAGGTAAAGCTTTCTATTGTTTTTTTGGATGGTTATTCAGGTTATAATCAGATTGCCATCACCCATGATGATCAAGAGAATACCGCATTCACATGTCCCTACGGGATGTTTGCTTTTAGAATGATGTCATTCGGCCTTTGTAATGCACTGCAACGTTCCAACATTGCATGATGTCCATTTTTTCTGATATGATAGAACACAATATGAAAGTATTCGTGTATGATTTCTCAGTGTTTGGCAAAATATTTGAGGAATGCATTCATATTTTGGAGAAAGTCTTAAAGAGATGCATTAAGACAAACCTAGTGCTGAACTGGGAAAATGCCAATTCATGGTGAAGGAAGGCATTGTTCTCGGGCACAAGGTAACTGAGAGAGGATTAGATGTCTACCGGGCAAAAGTGAAGCTAATCAAGCAATTGCTGCCTCCAACAAGTGTAAAAGGTGTAAGGAGTTTTTTAGGACATGTCGGTTTTTACCGACGTTTTATTAAAGACTTTTCAAAAATTGCTAAACCTTTATGCTTGTTATTAGAACATAATACCACTTTTACATTTGACGATTCTTGTTTAAGAGCATTCCAAGAGCTCAAAGAAAGATTAGTTAATGGCCCTATAGTCGTAGCACCGGATTGGAATGAGCCTTTTGAGCTCATGTGTGATGCTAGCAACTATGCCGTCAGAGCAGTTTTGGGACAGCGGCATGGCAAGGTTTTCCATGCCATCTACGATGCCAGCCGAACTTTGAATGAAGCACAACTTAATTACTCTACAACTGAAAAAGATTTTCTTGCAGTTGTATTCGCTTTCGATAAATTTAGATCTTATTTGATTGGTAACAAGGTTTTAGTTTTTATAGATCATTCGGCACTGAAGTATCTCTTGGAAAAGAAGGATGCCAAGCCCAAGCTAATATGATGGACGCTCTTACTTCAAGAATTTGACTTGGAAATCAGAGACAAGAAGGGCAGTGAAAACTTAGTAGCTGACCACCTCCCACGTTTAGAGCATCATCTTGGAGATGGTAAGACCAATGTTATTAGAGATGATTTCCCTGGAAAATATTTGTTTGTAGTTAGTGCCATGTCATGGTATGCTGACATTGTCAACTACTTGGTGAGCAACATTCTTCCACCAGACTTGGCATACAATGCCAAGAAAAGGTTCATGCGAGAAGTTCGGCTGTACTATTGGGATGAGCCATTGTTGTTTAAACAATGTGGCGACCAAGTGATCCGCTGGTGTGTGCCTGAAGATGAGCAGCAAAACATATTGCATTTATGCCATGCCGCACCATACAAAGGTCACTTTGGTGGGATGAAGATTGCTGCCAAGGTGCTGCAGTCAGGATTCTTTTGGCCGACACTATACAAAGATGCCCACGAGTATGCCAAGGCATGTGACCGATGCCATGGACAAGAAATATCCTTGGCAGACACCAACTACAGCTCCAAAACATAATGCTTGTAGACTTATTTGATTTATGAGGGATAGACTTTATGGGTCCTTTTCCTTCATCATTTGGTAATGTATATATTCTTGTGGTTGTTGACTATGTATCCAAATGGATAGAGGTTGTTGCCCTGCCAACAAATGATGCCAAGGTCGTTGCCAAGTTTTTGCACAAACATATTTTTACCCGATTTGGTGCCCCTAGAGCAATAATTCATGATGAGGGTACTCATTTTAAATGTAATCTAATCTCTAAAGCTTTGTGCATATATGGTATTCAGCAAAGGATAGCCGCAGTATACCAGCCACAAACAAATGGGCAAGCTAAGATATCAAACAAGGAGATTAATAACATTTTAGTGAAGACTGTAAATCCATCAAGGAAAGACTGGTCCTTGAGACTAGATGAGTCTTTGTGGGCTTATAGAATAACGTTTAAAACTCCTTTGGGTACTTCACCATTTAGACTCATTTTTGAAAAACCATGCCATTTGCCAGTAGACCTTGAACATAAAGCCTACTAGGCCATCAAAACACTTGACATGGCATGGAGAGTTGCTGGAGAAAAAAGGTTACTAGATATAAATGAGTTAGAGGAATTCAGAACACAAGCCTATGAGAATGCCAGGACTTACAAGGAGAAGATAAAACGATGGCATGATAGTAGAATAATGCTAAGACATTTTAAGGTAGGCCAACGTGTTCTATTGTTTAATTCATGCCTTGAAATCTTTCTAGTTAAACTCAAATCGAGATGAATGGGTCCTTATGAAGTTGTAAAACCCTATGCCTATGGAGTTGTGAACATTAAGAACTTGAAGACAGGAGAAATTTTCAAGATGAATTGCCAACGTCTAAATCATTACATGGAAGGTGATTAGAATAATGCCAAGGAGGTGATCATCTTGGCAGAGGTAACGTGAAACCATTATCAGGTTTGAACATTTTGTAAATATTAGGATAATTGTTTTTATTTGTTTTAGTATTTAGGATTTTTAATTGTTTTTTCTTTATGCTAATTTTCATTTTTATTCATTTGTTGCGTTCAACAGTTTCCTTTAAGTGTGTGTATAGTTACTACCAGGAACAATGCCAGCATTTCTACCAGGAAATTTGCCAAAACTATTGCCAGGATCATTGCCTAGTGCAATGCCAAGCACATTTCCATTCACAATGCCAATACAGCTTGGCATGCAGCGGACTGAATGTTGGAAAGAAAGGATGAAACCCTAGCTTGATCGGATGAGAGAACATATTCTTAAACCTTAAACCCTAGCCGCCGAACACTAGATTAAAAATTAAACTTAACCAAATCACCCTATTACTTCAAATTTTACCCAATCCTATCACTTTACCCTTATCGCTTTAAATCCTTCCCAATCGAAACCTTTTTAAACTTCCATCATTATCCCCATTTATTCAGCTATCATCATTAAACCCTCTTAAACACTCAAAATTTTCACTTTCTTTACCCTAGCCGAATATCAAGAATTATATCTCTCTCTCTTCTCTTTTTTTAGCAAGATTCAAGAACACAATTATCATTTCTTCTTCTTCCTTCATTCAAACCGACTCAAGCTCTCGTCAATGGCTTCCTCATCTACCCCATTCTATTAATTTTTTATTGATGAAATCCGAAAGAGATTTGAAGCAAACTTTGCTTCAAGATCCTTTTGTTATGAGAAGCATTTTGATTTCAAGATCGGCACAACCATTGGATTTCCTGCCGAGTTTATGGCCATAGTCGACATGCACAAGTGGAGTTACTTCTACCAACAGCAAGGGGAGATCTGCACAACATTAGTTCAAGAATTTTATGCCTATCTTGTGACAAAGGATTCGCCATTCTTTATGATTAGAGGTAAATGTGTGCGTTTTGATGAAGGGTATATTAACTCTATGTTTGCATTGAATGATATAGGGGATGAATATTATGACTATGTTGAGTCCATGAATGCTGCCAAACGCAAGAAAATTCTGGCAAACTTCTGTGAATCTGACACGGTTTGGACAGTTTCATCAATAGGCCACTTAACGGTGAAAAGGTTGGCATTGAAGCCACAAATAAGAGGCTAGAATCACTTTATCAAGGCAAATTTAATGCCCACATCTCATAACGAGATTGTCTCAGAAGAAAGATTGATTTTATTGCACTCCATCGTTAAGGGGCACAAAATCAGCATTGGCAAGATCGTCATCGAGGAAACCTATAAATGTGCAGCAAGAGGTAAAGGCAGTTTGTTTTTCCCTGTGCTTATTTCTAACATTTTCATGCGCCATGATGTGCCTAGGCTTGATGACAAAAGAGGCCAGATAATCAAGGGAACGACAATCACTGTTGCCATATGGAAAAACCTCACTACTGCCGAGCCAAAGTACAAGGGAAAAGCTAAAACTGCCACACCAATGGTGAAGGTGCCAAGGACAGAACCAAGAAATGTGCTAGAGACCATCCCAGCTATTTCGTTGGCAGTGCTATCCTAGATTCATCACCGTCAGGAGATTATTCACCAAAAGCAAGAGATAGCTGAGGAACTCAATGTTAAGATAAGGCACTACACAAAGGAAAGGGAAGCTATAATCAGGGAAGTTTTGGAAAAATTATCCCCTAATTTTGTACCAGCATTCCCTATTTTCCTTGTCGAGCCTACTGCTAGTGGAATTGCCAGCCTAGTTATGCCTGCCAATCTAGTTATGCCTGCCAGTCCTACTAGTCCATCCAGTCAAGCATTTGATGCCACAGTTCCCCTATCTCCAGTCCAAGTTGATTATGCTAGTACAAATTCATCATCGGATCCAGAGGAAACCATAGTCAAAACACCAGCTGAACCTACCAAGCCAAAGGAGGATGTTGGAACCCCAACTACCGTTTCAAAACCAAGCATGATAGGAAGGAAACAAATGGCCCCTAATCGTGGGACATTTGTGAAAAGAAAGACCCGTGTCACATGAGAATAAGTCTCTGAGGGGGAGTCTTCTTCTTAAACTCCTATGCATTCTATTACATTGCATTCACATGATCATGCATTTTATTTTTCTATTTTAATTTTGTATATATGTGTTGTTTCATGCATTAAGGACAATGCACATCTTAGGTTTGGGGGCGTGAATTTCCTCACATTTATGCCATGCATTTCATGTTTAATTTCTGTTGCCATGCCATTTTAGGTCATTTAGAATAGATGCACGCCAAACCACTAAAAAAAGAAAATTTTGCCTCGGATTAATTTTGAAGAATGTTAACATTTGTTAGGCAAGTTTAATTTGATCTAGATGTCCTGCTAGTCAAGCATCCGATGCCACAGTTCCCCTATCTCCAGTCCAAGTTGATTCTACCAGTATAGATTCCTCATCTAAACCAGAGGAAACCACAGTCAAAACACCATATGAACTTGCCAAGCCAAATGAGGATGTTAGAACCCACATTGCCGCTTCAAAACCAAGCATTAAAGGAAGGAAATGTATGGCCCTTGATCGTGGGACATTTTTGAAAAGAAAGAACCGAGTCACACGAGAAGAAGTCTCTGAGGGGGAGTCCTCTTCTTCTTAAACTCCTTTGCATTCTATTACATTGCATTCACATGATCATGCATTTTATTTTTCTATTTTAATTTTTTATATATGTGTTGTTTAATGCATTGAGGACAATGCACATCTTAGGTTTGGGGGTATGTGTTTCCTCACATTTATGCCATGCATTTCATGTTTAATTTCTACCATGCCATTTTAGGTCATTTAGAATAGATGCATGTTGAACCACTAAAAAAAAAATTTGCCTCGAGTTAATTTTGAAGAATGTTAACATTTGTTAGGCAAGTTTAATTTGATCTAGATGTCTACTCAATGAGGAAATTTTAATCTTTAGTTGTCATGCCATGCCAGCAGAGTAGTATGCCAGGTTAGCTTGGTAATTGGTCTCTGGTTTAGGGAATTGAATTTACCCTTAACACATGATATGTATCTAGTTCCTAGTAAACTTAGACTATTAGAAACTATGCTCAGCTTGAAAAAAAATGAAAAGTGATGCTAGTGTAAAAAGAAACTAATAAGGCAGCAATGTTCTGCCAAGGTAATAAAAAATAAAACTTTCATCTACCTAGGGATAATAAGTTACTTGGGGCTTTGTGGTTTGCTCCCTCTTAGTTATCAAGTCCAAAACCCTAGGGTATGAGTTAAAGAGAAAGCCTAGTGATGCCTGGATTAAGGTGGGGATTCGTGGCATGCTCCCTCTTATCACTCACACTAAACAGTGTTACGAAGCAAGCTTAAATTAATGACAACAGAACCCTTGGCAAGAAAGAAAAAGAAAGAAAAAATGATGAAAATAAAGATATGAGTTTAGGTAGTAAAATCGGCTAAGGGAGTGAAAGGATATTGTATGCATATTGCCTACACATCATGCACTCTTCATGAACTTAGACTAGAGTTATATTGTTGCACTTGAATTATTACCTGCTTGGCATTATTGCACAGAGATACTAAGGGCAGAAATAGAGCCAAATTCTGTTTGCCAGCACTTGTTGGCATTCCAACCAAAATTTTGTTAAGGTAAATTTTTCACAATATTTAATTTTCTTTGTTTGCATTACTTGAGGACAAGCAATGAGTTAGGTTTGGGGGGTGTTACCTCTCCAAAATTATTGTTTTAATGCCAATCTCACAATGCTTTTGCTTGTTTTAGGTACATTTAGTTGCATTAGGTTGTAGAATCATGCATTTGCATAAGGAGTTTAGCATTCTGTCTATGCCAGTGTGAAGGGTTGTTTTGTGGCTATTTTGCAGGGTTAGCATAGGATTTGGCACAGAAATGCAGCGTAGTAAAAAATGCTGGAGAGAATGTCGAGTGTTGTTAGCACAGAAGGACCAGATGGTGTCAAGCATCGGTTGGCAGAGAGTTGAACTTGATGCCATGCCAAGAGGATGTTGAACCCTGGAAAAATAGGATGAGATCAAGCTCCTAAAAGATCGCAATTGGATAAACCTTCGAGAAAATAGCGAATAAGGTGGTGCCAAGATATGTTGGCTATATCATGCCAAGCTTGATTACCAAGACAATGTTGGCAATATGACATCAGCCCTAGCCTGATAAGCTAACATATAGATCAGAAAAAATCTCTTCTCTTATCCCTTTAGCATTTAAAATTCAAATGAGAAGCTTGCTCTAGCCTTCCTTACACGCCTATTTAAAGAACCGATGGAGGAGAGAAAAGGGGACGAATCGTGGAGAGCTAGAGTGATCGGATTGAGGAGTTGGAGTGCTCGACGAGTGACGGTCGGCTGCACCAAGGAAGGTGGTTCAATCACTTGGCCAAGAGCTTGGATCTTGAGGGCTGCATCGAGAGACCCCTCTCGCCCATTCTTTTAAGTGTTTTTGATTTTATTTTAATGATGATGTGTTCGAAAACGATTATGGTTTTGTTGGTTAAATCCCTCACCATGAACTAATTTCATAGTTGGTGGGGGATGTTTGGTTTAAACAATATTTTTATGCTCTAGTTTCTTTAGTAATAACTATGTTTTGGCAAAAACTTTGTCTATTCGGCATACTTTGATTTTTCCTAAATACTTTGCCAAGCGAGAGCTGGCACTGTTGGCCTATTGCTCCTCAATATCTTAACAGACTTGGGGTGGCAACGATTGAGTTGTTGAATACTAAGGAGAGAAGCTTCGAGAGAAGTCGTTCAAGTAGATGAACTTACTTTAGGAGTGATATCTACCCCTTAGGAGTATAGATTGGTTCTTAATCAAATCGGGTTATTTAAAAACTTGCACAATAGAGATATAGAGGTTTTTATATGATCGACTTAGGGCAATGACCATCGAGAGAGGCTTTACTAATTTTGAATCTGCTCGGCAAACAATGCCAAGACAGGTTGACATTAAAGGTTGGCACAGCATGAAAAGCATAGAAACCAGGCATTCCCTACCAATGCTCATCACTCATTAAAAGACCTTCCTTGCCAACGTTTTTACTTCACTTTTATTTCTTTTCCTCTTAAGTATTCCAAAAACAAACTTTCAAAACAAGCATCTTTTCTTCCAAGGCAAGTAACAATCAAACAATCGAATTCCAAGTCAATCTCTGTGGGATCAATACTCAGCTTAACTGTTGTATTACTTGCAGACTGTGTATACTTGCATGCAAAAGACTCTTGGCACTGTTTTACTAATACATACATTTTGCCCCTTTTGCCGGCATTCATAACACACTTCTTCTATAGAGTCTACAACATGCAATTGGATGTCAAATTGACGCCCGATTTAGTTGATATTTCGCCCGCTGCTGGTATGCTCATCTTAGGTCGTAATGTGCATTTAGACAAGATAAAAAAATGGTCCTAATCTTAGTTAATCTTAACAGGTTTTGTTTAGACAAAATCCAATGTAGCTCGCTTGGTTTGGTATAGCGTCTAGACCGGGTCGAGGGGGTTACATGGTATCTTCAAAGATTTACACTTTTTGAACCATCAGTTTCAAGAAAAGAAGGGAGTTCAAGTTAGTAGATTGGAAAGCAAGATAGATCGACTTCGTGTAATACCCTTAATAATACCTTGAGAGTTTCATATGCTCATGTCTTAATTGAACATATATATATATAAATTAGAGTTTAGTGATAAGTTAAAATATTAAAGACTTGGACCAATTTGATTTAAATCTTGGTTTGGAGGACAAAAATGAAATGTACTGAATTGAGAAATAAGGAAAACGTGAGGTTTGCATGTTAATAATTTAGTTTGGCATGGTTCTTACACATGTTAGTCTATTAAGATATCTATGTGGGCAATGAAGGGATCGATCAAAGAAGCTTGAGTAATGACCATCATCCCTTTCATTCATTTTTAGGAGAACCGGTTCTTGAAAAAAATTAGAGAGAGAATTGAGAGTTTAGCCAGCTTCAAACTCTATGTTCTTGGTGGATTAAGCTATTTTATTCGAACAACAAAGTAGTGGTTAAGATTTCATTCTTTACATGTTTAGAATGCTGTTTCAATTCTGGAAATTTGCTTGGATTTGGATTTGTTAGAATTGTCCTAGTTTGGAATTCCTAAATAGGTTAATTGTTGATTCTTTGAATATTGTTTTGGAAATTGAGCAATTGCACGTTATTGAACTGCTTTTGTGTAGAATTAGAAACTTAGAAGGTTGGTTGATATATGTATGTATATGGAAATGTTAAATTTTAGGTTTGGTTCGTGAGGTATGTTTCAATGGAATAACACTATGTTTTAATTGTATCAAACTGGTAAACTTATGTAAACAAATAGGGTTAGTTGAATAGGTATATTTAAGCCTTGTTGCTGCCAGCTTTGGTTAATTGAAATGCTTAAGGAGCTGTTGTAAAAAAACAGATTGGAAATTATATATATTAATTGGAAGAAACTGTTAGTTTAGACACGTTGAAATAGTTTAAATGTCTTCCCAAGGAATCTATTTTATGTACTGGAAATATGGGCTGTTTAAATCTGTTTGGGGATAAGAAAATCTAGTTAAAGGATTGAATTAGATTATAAGGGCTGTACAGAATTGGAATTGGAAAGAAACAATTTTAAACATACCGAGACAGTTTTAAGTAATCTTGAAAACAGTTGGGTTAAACTGTTTTATTCAAGGGCTGTTTAAAATAACTTTGATCAAGTAGAATACTATATGAGGAGTCAAGGGTGTTTCGAACTAGTTAGTCAAAGTATTAATCTCTAGAGAATGTTTACGTATATCTAGGTCTTCTTTTCTTTTAAAGTCATTGACATGTTTCGCAAATATATGTGTGGGTGTGAATGAATGGCTTCTAATGTGTGAATACGTATTTTTGTCTTGCATAGACCAAGATATTGTAGAAGAAGAAAAACATAGAGTCGGTAAAGGAGTAGAAGGACAATATGGAATTGTGATTCGAGATCAGATTTAGTTGGATGTACTGTGAGTGTAGCTAAAACCTCGAAATAGACTAAAAACTATTCCGCAAGCACCTTGTTATTTAATTTGATTGCTTGTTATTTAATTTAAGCAAAGTTGAGATAAGCTTGGGATCTAAGGTACGTTACTTAAATACTAAGTATGGAATGATATGCAAAGATTGGTTGAAGCAATGATTTGGTTTGAATAATATTTTGGTGATTAATAATATGTACACCATTAGTTAAGAATTCAGATTTATGAATTGTTACTTATGTGATTTGAATTTAAGTCTCAAATGGAAAATCTGATTTCATATGTGTGGGTTGTATTTCGAACCACATGATTTGATACATGAAAAATTCAGTTATGGAGCATGGCTCAACTTAGTTGGATATGCTAATTGGAATAGCATATGAATCATGTTATGTGAACATGAAATTAAGTCAATCGGATCTGATAAGATAAGAATATGTGTAGCCTTGGTCTCAAGTCGGTCTTAGGTATAGATGGCATGCCATAGAGTCCATAGAGCTCTTGTGTTTCGGGAGACTACGGTTCATATATTGGCGTCAGTATGAAGGAAGTTTGTGGTCACTTGGCGACAGTAGGAGGGTTTAACCGGTACCTTGAGTACCTTTCCATTTCTGTTGGCGACAGTTGGTTGGGGATTCGAGTACCTAGGTTGTCACTTGATTTCAAGGCTATGATAAACTAAAGAAATTAATTAAAATCCGTAAATCAAATAAATACATGTAAAAGATAAATGCCTTGACACAAGAAATGTACCTATGAAATTAACTTGTGTATGATATGTTTGTTAAATGTATAGTGATTAGAAAAATGTAATGTTTTTATTCCTCAAGATTCAATTGAGTCTAATGGTATGATTATGAGGATATGTTCCATTCTGTTCGAATGCTTGAAGCTAAGATTCTTGATGTATTGATGAATTTGTAAGATTGACTTTAAGATCTATTTTGTAGACAATGATTATGATTAATGGTGCTTATTTACTTAACCTAAGCTAGAGTTCAATTGCTTGTTTTTCCTTGGATGGAAGATGTTTTTCTTTTGTTGTTGTTATGATTCTTTTTTTTAGACCTTTGGTGCTATCTCACTAAGTTGATAAACTTATTTAATTCTCTTCCATCCCTTAGGTTAATTCTGCTTCTGAGTATCTTTTGGGTCGTTCGGAAAGAGATTCAAGCCGTACGTTTTGTAACTCTTTTGAGAACTCCTAATAGGTGGCATATATGTTATTAGATGTGCATAAAGCATTTAGACCTTATTTTGTTATGTTCGTAATTAAGTATGATTTGTGGCATTTAAACCGTAAAGGTCTGTAAACTCCCTTGATATATGGTTTGGTTTCGATCATGGTAGGTTATGCGCATGATGAAATATGGCTGATATGTTTAATTTTGTGTCTGGTTGCTTAAGTTTGTTAGGTTGGTATGAAATATATTTTACTTTAAGAATATGATTGATACGCTAGTTAGATAAACTGAGCGATCATCTTAGGTTAGTAGAACTATATAAATTGTGAAGTTAATTGGATTGATTAATGATTTGATCTTGGATGATGCTAATATAAGATGAAATCGGTTGGAATACAATTAAGACAATGCGATAGAGTGTAAATATTTTTTGTAGTTGCCAGAAGTTGTATGCAAAGAATTAACTATGAGTCGTTGTATGATTTGGAATTAAGGGAAATTAGTCATTAGCTCAAACTGTTATCTTTGAATCATAAGATCTGTTCGAATGTTGTTGTTTTGGATCACTAGAAAGTTTTGTTATCTTGTGAATTTGCTATAAGAATTTAAAAGGTTTAAATTTTAGGCCACCTAGTTTTCATGTGCCTATTAACTAACTTAGTTGTAAGTTAAATTTTCTTTGATTAGGTAATACTTCTAAACTCGGTTTACTTCTATACCGAGTGGTAGGTGTCACATTTATTGGTAAAAGATCTTAGGTTTAGTCGATTCTAGGACTAAACTGAGTCTCGCTGCATCATTATATGTCTTATAGGAGTTGAATTATGCACTTACTTGTGATCTATGCCTAATAAGAGTTCCTTTTTGTCTTATAAAACTTAGAATGTCTGAGACACACCTTGGCCGGGATAATGAAAGCCCGGTTGGTTCCTCCAACGATGGAAGAAGTATAAGAAAGAATCCAGAACAACAAGAACCACAAAAGATTGTTTAACCTCAGCAAGAAGCCTCTACTATCCACCTTGTTCAAAGGGAGTGTCTCCTGAGTATGAAGGAGATGTTCGATCAACTAGTTCAGTCTTTTAGACAAAATCCTCCTTTACCACCAACTCCTCCAGTCGTAGCACCTTCGAGGGTTCCTATTTATAAGTTGGCCCAACATCGAGCTTGTACGTTTGCGGGCACGGATGATGAAAACTCGGAGGCAGCCGAATATTGGTTAGAAACTACTATATGGATTCTGACCAAACAATTGCAATGTTCTGACGAACACAAACTCGAGTGTGTTGTTGCTTTGTTAGCCGATGAAACTTCAGCCGAAGATATTAAGTGGGATTTCTTTCTTAAGGAGTTTCAAAAGAAGTATGTGAGTGAGCAGTATCTTGCTGAGCGAAGACGGCATTTCTTATACCTGAAGCAATGATGCAAACCTATCGAACAGTATGTTAGTGAATTTTGCAAATACTGCAAATACGGATCAGAATACATTAAGAAGGAGGAGGATAAATGTCGAATGTTCATCAACGGGCTCGGTGATGAATTAAGTCCCATATTTACGACCCTAGAGATTACTGATTTTCAGAATTTGGTGAACCGAGCCATTGCTACCGAAGCAAAGATGAAGGTGTCAGAGAAGAGGAAGAGAAACAGTTCTCGGGGAGATAAAAGACCTCGATATGATAACAAGCCTCCTCGGTCTTCAAAGAGGTCAAAGAACCAAGGAGGTGGTTCTACGACCTTCTTTGCCTCCCCAAAGAGCAGCTACATGCCCAAACCCCAAACGGTAGTGAAATCTTCAGTACCTACAACTTTTGTAAACAGTACGGGAAATACGGGAAAGGAGTCACAAATTCATGTATGCAATTTCTGTCAGAAAAATCATCCAGGTCAGTGTAGGAGACAAGCTAATACTTGTTACTTGTGTGGAAGATCATATCACTATATCAAGGATTGTCCTTAAAATCCTAACAAATTTCCAACTCGTACACCGGTGAATCAGAATCTCGTACCATCGCCTTAGGGAAGAAGACCCAAACAAGCTCAATCTGGAAATTCTAGTAGAAATTGAGGTCAAACTTCTCATGCCACACATCAAGAATCTCGGGCCCCTGCTCAAGTTTATCACATTTAAGGCTGGGAAGATGAAGGTGCGCCTGATGTAATAAGATGTACTATTGAATTAAATAACAATCATGTCTATGCTTTGTTTGACTCGGACTCAACTCATTCCTTTATTTGCTCCCCTTTGATTAAAAAGTTTAATTTGAATCCAAAAATTGTTGAAATTGACTTGGTTGTTTCGAACCCTATAAGAGAAAAAATTGCTTTAAACCTTATATGTAAGGATTGCCCTTTGTTCATTCAAGGTATTCCTTTCCCTGTTGATCTTTTTGTTTTATCCTTTAGTGAATTCAACCTCATCTTAGTGCTAGATTAGTTAGGAAGGCATCAGACATGGGTAGATTACAATAAAAGAAAACTTTTTCTTTAAGGATTAGGAAAAGAATCTACAACCTTAATAGATAAGAAACCCAATTCTATCTTTGCTACTATGATTAGAAGTGATGAGCTTGAATTCAGTGTAAGTTCATTTCCCATTGTTTCTGAATTCCCTAATGTTTTTCCTGAGGAACTCACGGATTACCTCCAAATTGAGAAGTAGAGTTCAGAATTGAAGTGCAACCCGGATCTAATCCCGTATCCATCACCCCCTATTGGATGGCTCTAGTTGAGCTTAAAGAGCTCAAGAATCAGTTGCAAGAATTGCAAGAGAAAGGTTTTATCAGGCCTAGTTCCTCTCCCTAAGGGGCTCCGGTGCTTTTTGTCAAAAAAAAAGATGGGACAATGAGGCTTTGTATTGATTATCGTCAGTTAAACAAGCTTACCATCAAGAATAAATACCCTTTACCAAGGATCGAGGATTTATTTGATCAACTCAAGAATTCCAAAATGTTTTCTAAGATCGATTTATGATTAGAATACTATCAGATGAAGATTAAGGAGTCAAATGTACCAAAGACAGCCTTCAGAACTCGGTATGGACACTACGAGTTTCTTGTGATGGCTTTCGGGTTAACCAATGCACCAACAACATTCATATATCTTATGAATCGGGCTTTTAAATCGTATTTGGATAAATTCGTAGTGGTTTTCATCGACGACATCCTCATTTACTCCAAGGATAAGGATGAACACTCGAAGAACTTTCGGTTGGTTTTGCAAACCCTCCGAGATAATCATCTCTATGCGAAGCTTAATAAATGCAAATTTTGGCTCTCGGAAGTATCCTTCTTGGGCCATGTGATGTCCGTAGATGGCATTAAAGTAGATCCTAAGAAAATTTAATTGATCATTGAATGGAGACCTCTAAAGAATGTGAGAGGAGTTGGAAGTTTTCTGGGTTTAGCTGGGTATTACCGAAGGTTCGTTAAGGGTTTTTCTTCTTTAGCCGCACCCTTAACCAAGCTTCTACAAAAAGATAAAGCCTTTGTCTGGTCGAAAAGTCAGCAACGGAGCTTCGACTAATTAAAATAAGTGCTCACTCATGCTCCGATTTTGACACAATCAGAATCGGGAAAAGAATTCACGGTCTTTAGTAATGCATCACATCTTAGTTTAGGATGTGTCTTAATTCAAGAGAGAAAGGTTATAGCTTATGCTTCTTAACAACTAAAACCTCATGAAGTGAATTATCCGACACATGATCTAGAACTTGCAGTGATATTCTTTGCTCTTAAAGTCTGGAGACATTATCTTTTCGGGGAAATGTGCAACTTGTTTACTGATCATAAGAGTCTTAAATATCTTATGACTTAAAAGGATTTAAACCTTAGACAAAGGAGATGGATGGAGCTTTTGAAAGATTATGACTTAGTGATTGATTATCACCCGGGGAAAGCAAACGTAGTGGCTAATGCGCTCAGTCACAAACAATCCTTTGGTAAGACAAAGTACATAAAGCTCCTTAGCTAAATCATGCCTATACGAATTCTAAACCTTAAAATCTAAAAGTAAGTTATATTGCAGCCCTTGTTGCGATCAACGCACGTTTTCGATTATTAAATACTCGAAAACTTCTGTCAGAACTACGGGTTTAATCTGATCTAATTTCAAGAATTAAAACTGTTCAACAATCAGATTCGGAGCTTCAAGGCATATTGGCGAAGCTCAAAAATGGAAATGAGTCCGACTTATCTCTTAAATCAGATGGGTTGCTTTATTTTTGAAACAAGGTATGTGTACCCGATAATGGAGACCTCAAGAAGGAATTATTACAAGAAGAACATAGTAGTCCTTTCTTCATTCATCACGGATCAGTCAAAATGTATAAAGATTTGAAAGATCTGTATTGGTGGCCGGGGATGAAATCAGCCATTACAGATTATGTATCAAAATGTTTGACTTGTCAACGAGTGAAAGCAGAGCATCAGGTCCCCTCTAGACTACTTCAACTAATCGAACTCCCTCGGTGGAAATGGGATTGTATAGCAATGGATTTTGTAAGTGGGCTACCTTTATCCCCTTGGAAGAACGATGCAATTTGGGTGATAATTGATATATTTTCTAAATTGTCTCATTTTGTACCAATTCGAATGAATATGAGTTTAGATCAACTAGCCGAATTGTACATTCGAGAGATAATACGTTTGCATGGTATACTTGTCTCCATAATTTCTGATAGAGATTCTCGATTTACTTCCAAATTTTGGAAGTCCTTATAGAAAGCTTTAAGGACTAAAGTGAATATAAGCACAGCTTTCCACCCACAATTTGATGGTCAGTCTGAAAGAACTATTCAAACTCTTGAAGATATGCTTCGGGCCTACGTAATCGATTTTGGAAAGAACTCAGAAAAAGCTTTACCTTTAGCTGAGTTTGCTTATAACAATAGTTATCAGGCATCAATTCAAATGGCTCCTTTTGAAGCTTTGTATGAAAGGAAATGTCGAACTCCATTGTGTTGGTCAGAATTGGGGGAAAACAAGGTTCTCAGACCCGATCTGCTTCGAAAAACAGAGGAGCAAGTGAGTATTATTCACAATAAACTGAAAGAAGCCTTCGATAGACAAAAGGCTTATGCTGATACGAGAAGAAGGGACATTCAGTATGCCCAAGGAGATAAAGTGTTCTTAAAAGTTTCACCCTGGAAAAAGATCTTCAGATTTGGAAAGAAAGGAAAACTCAGTCCTCACTTTATCGGGCCCTTTGAAATTTCTGAGAAGATTGGCCCTGTTGCTTACTGTCTGGTCTTACCAAAGGAATTTGACAAGATATACAATGTATTTCATGTATCCATGCTTTGAAGATGCCGGTCAGATCCTTCTCACATTCTTGAACCGGAAGATGTTGAGCTTAATCCAGATTTAACCTACGAGGAAGAACCAGTGCAGATTTTAGACCATGAAGTTAGAAGAGTTCAAAAAAAATTTGTCCCTCTTGTAAAAGATCTGTGGAGGAATCATAAAGTGGAAGAGGCAACGTGGGAACCTAAAGCCATGTGAAAGATCAATATCCGCATTTATTTCGCTCAGGTAAATTCGGGGGCGAATTTTTTTTAGGGGGAGGAAGTGTAATATCTTTAATAATACCTTGAGAGTTTGATATGTTCATGTCTAAATTGAACATATATATATATATATATTAAAGTTTAGTAATAAGTTAAAATATTAAAGACTTGGACCAATTTGATTTAAATCTTGGTTAGGAGGAAAAAATGAAATGGACTGAATTGAGAAATAAGGAAAGCGTGAGGTTTGCATGTTAATAATTTAGTTTGGCATGGTTCTTACACATGTTAGTCTATTAAGATATCTATGTGGGCAATGAAGGGATCGGTCAAAGAAGCTTGAGTAATGACCATCATCCCTTTCATTCATTTTTGGGAGAACCGGTTATTGAAAAAAATTAGAGAGAGAATTGAGAGTTTAGCAAGCTTCAAACTCTATGTTCTTGGTGGATTAAGCTATTTTATTCGAACAACAAAGTAGTAGATAAGATTTCATTCTTTACATGTTTAGAATGCTGCTTCAATTCTGGAAATTTGCTTGGATTTGGATTTGTTAGAATTGTCCAAGTTTGGAATTCTTAAATAGGTTAATTGTTGATTGTTTGAATATTGTTTGGGAAATTGAGCAATTGCACGTTATTGGACTGCTTTTGTGTAGAATTAGAAACTTTGAAGGTTGGTTGATATATGTATGTATATGGAAATGTTAAATTTTAGGTTTGATTCGTGAGGTATGTTTCAATGGAATAACACTATGTTTTAATTGTATCAAACTGGTAAACTTATGTAAACAAATAGGGTTAGTGGAATAGGTATATTTAAGCCTTTTTGCTGCCAGTTTCGGTTAATTGAAATGCTTAAGGAGCTGTTGTAAAAAACTGATTGGAAATTATATATATTAATTGGAAGAAACTGTTAGTTTAGACACGTTGAAATAGTTTAAATGTCTTCCCAAGGAATCTATTTTATGTACTGGAATTATGGGCTGTTTAAATCTGTTTGGGGATAAGAAAATCTAGTTAAAGGATTGAATTAGATTATAAGGGCTGTACAAAATTGGAATTGGAAAGAAATAGTTTTAAACATACCGAGACAGTTTTAAGTAATCTTGAAAACAGTTTGCTTAAATTGTTTTATTCAAGGGCTGTTTAAAATAAAGTTAACTTTGATCAAGTATAATACTATATGAGGAGTCAAGGATGTTTTGAACTAGTTAGTCAAAGTATTAATCTCTAGAGAATGTTTATGTATATCTAGGTCTTCTTTTCTTTTAAAGTCATTGACATGTTTCGCAAATATGTGTGGGTGTGAATGAATGGCTTCTAATGTGCGAATACGTATTTTTGTCTTGCATAGACCAAGATATTGTAGAAGAAGAAAAACATAGAGCCGATAAAGGAGTAGAAGGACAATCTGGAATTGTGATTCGAGATCAAATTTAGCTGGATATACTATGAGTGTAGCTAAAACCTCGGAATAGACTAAAAACTATTCTGAGCACCTTGTTATTTAATTTGATTGCTTATTATTTAATTTAAGCAAAGTTGAGCTAAGCTTGGGATCTAAGGTACGTTACTTAAATACTAAGTATGGAATGATATGCAAAGATTGGTTGAAGCAATGATTTGGTCTGAAGAATATTTTGGTGATTAATAATATGTGCACCATTAGTTAAGAATTCAGATTTATGAATTGTTACTTATGTGATTTGAATTTTGGTCTCAAATGGAAAATGTGATCTCATACGTGTGCTGTATTTCAAACCACATGATTTGATAAATGAAAAATTCAGTTATGGAGCATGGCTCAACTTAGTCAGATATGTTAATTGGAATAACATATGAATCATGTTATGTGAACATGAAATTAAGTCAATCCGATCTGATAAGATAAGAATATGTGTAGCCTTGGTCTCAAGTCGGTCTTAGGTATAGTTGGCATGCCATAGAGTCCATAGAGCTCTTGTGTTTCGGGGGACTACGGTCCATATATTGGCGACAGTATGAGGGAAGTTTGTGGTCACTTGGCGACAGTATGAGGGTTTGACAAGTACCTTGGGCACCTTTCCATTTCTGTTGGCGACAGTTGGCTAAGGATTCGAGTACCTAGGTTGTCGCTTGAATTCAAGGCTATGATAAACTAAAGAAATTAATTAAAATCCCTAAATCAAATAAATACTTGTAAAAGATAAATGCCTTGACACAAGAAATGTACCTATGAAATTAACTTGTGTATGATATGTTTGTTAAATGTATAGTGATTAGAAAAATGTTATGTTTTTGTTCCTCAAGATTCAATTGAGTCTAATGGTATGATTATGAGGATATGTTCCATTCTGTTCGAATGCTTGAAGCTAAGATTCTTGATGGATTGATGAATTTGTAAGATTGATTTAAGATCTGTTTTGTAGACAATGATTATGATTAATGGTGCTTATTTACTTAACCCAAGCTAGAGTTCAATTGCTTGTTTTTCCTTGGATGGAAGATGTTTTTTTTTTGTTATTGTTATGATTTTTTGTTTTAGACCTTTGGTGCTATCTCACTAAGTTGATAAACTTATTTAATTCTCTTCCAATCCTCAGGTTAATTCTGCTTCTGAGTATCTTTTGGGTCGTTCGGAAAGAGATTCAAGCAGTACATTTTGCAACTCTTTTGAGAACTCCTAATAGGTGGCATATATGTTATTAGATGTGCATAAAGCATTTAGACCTTATTTTGTTATGTTCGTAATTAAGTATGATTTGTGGCATTTATATCGTAAAGTTCTATAAACTCCCTTGATATATGGTTTGGTTTCGATCATGGTAGGTTATGCGCATGATGAAATGTGGCTGATATGTTTAATTTGGGTCTGGTTGCTTAAGTTTGTTAGCTTGGTATGAAATATATTTTACTTTATGAATATGATTGATACGCTAGTTAGATAAATTGAGGGATCATCTTAGGTTAGTAGAACTATATAAATTGTGAAGTTAATTGGATTGATTAATGATTTGATCTTGGATGATGCTAATATAAGATGAAATCGGTTGGAAAACAATTAAGACGAAGCGATAGAGTGTAAATATTTTTTTGTAGTTGCCAGAAGTTGTATGCAAAGAATTAACTATGAGTTTTTGTATGATTTGGAATTAAGGGAAATTAGTTAAATCTTGAATACAAGTCGATCTACAATTCTTTTAGGAACCCTCAAACTTTAAAATAGTCATTAGCTCAAATTGTTATCTTTGAATCATAAGATCTGTTCGAATGTTGTTGTTTTGGATCACTAGAAAGTTTTGTTATCTTGTGAATTTGCTATAAGAATTTAAAAGATTTAAATTTTAGGACACCTAGTTTTCATGTGCCTATTAACTAACTTAGTTGTAAGTTAAATTTTCTTTGGTTAGGTAATACTTCTGAACCCGGTTTACTTCTAAACCGGGTGGTGGGTGTCACACTTCAGGCTCAAATGAGGATGATTGATGGTTGAATTGGTCAAAAGTTTCAGCGTCTCTCATTGAGGCTTTAGAAGTTTCTTAATGATCTACCCAAATTGTACATTTACTTTACAAACAATATTGAAATATTTATGATAGATTTAACTTTTGTACGTCGCATATGTTTCAAACATAGAAAAAGATCGATCAATAGAGGAAGAAGAGCAAAAAAGTTGATATGAGCTTTAGTCTGAAAGATCAAGACGCCTTAGGCAAAAAGAAGTTCAGTTTTCCCTAGAGGAGGTGGTGAATAAGCGTTCCCAGTAAAGAATACAGAGTTCCTAATGAGAAGAACTCGCTCAGCGAAGAATGAAAAGTTCCTAATGAGAAGAGATCGCTTGTTCAACACCTTTACAAAAAGGTGGATCAACATTTCCAATAGTGGATGAGGAGTTCCTAATAAGAAAAGCTCGCTTGTTCGACACTTTTATAGAAATATGGATCAACATTTCCAATAGTGGATGAGGAGTTCCTAATGAGAAGAGTTCGCTTGTTCAACACCCTTTTGAAGAATGAGAAGTTCCTAATGAGAAGTGCTTGCTTATCAACGCCTTTACAGAGAGGCAGATCAACATTTTCAAGAAGAACAAGGAGTTCCTAATGAGAAGAGCTCGCTTGTTCGATACCTTTGTAGAGAGGTAGATTAGAATGATCAAGAGGAATGAATGGGTTCCTAATGAGAAGAACTAGTTTAGACTTCGCGGTTAGCTTTGATAGAATAATTAAGAAGTTCCTAATGAGAAGAACTTGTTCAAGCTTTCTAGAGAGGAGAAGAGTGAAAGTGCAATGGTCAGATGTTTTAGGCCAAATTCGTATATTTTCAGTCTTTGTCCTATTCTTATTCCACAACAATAAGCAAAGAGGGATAGCTGTAATACTCGAATTTTACCCGGGTACCCACATATACATATTATATTCACTATAAATAATACCAAAATAAATAATAAACTCATATTATGATATAAAATCCCTTTCAATATCTATTTATACAATATTCAAATACAATGCCCATTTTACATATAAAGCCCAATTTCCTTACAACTCATTATATCATATTATAACCCAAAGAAACACAAATTGGTCCAAAATCAGACTTTCCCACTCAAACCCGCAACATGGCGCTTCCTCATTGGCCCAAATAGACCTAACTTGGATTGTGCTTTCGTAGCACCAGCTGGCATGACGTCATCATCATGACATCAACTATGATGTCACAAATTTGACCCCTATAAACAGAGGAAAGAAAAATGTATAAAAGAGAGGAGAGAGAAGGGACTCACCTTGGGAGTTGAATCGTTAGAAACTGAAGAGTCGTCAGAGAATTAAAACGACGCCAAGAAGGAGAAGAGCCGTCGAAAGTTTAAGTCGACGCCAAGAAAGCAAACCATCATCGGAGATAACTGAGAGGTAACTTTAATTTTTAGTTTCGATATCTGCAAACATAATGAAATATCATATTATATTCATGAAAATGAAATGGTATCAAAACTGAAAAATGAAATAAGTATCGGTTGGTGTTTATCTTGAATTGGCAGTCGGAGAGGTTATAGTTATGGTCGGAATTGAAAATGAGAGGGTTAGGGTTTCGGGTAGTTAGATATTTAGGTGGGGAAGATGGGAAATCCTATTGGATTAGGGTTTGATTAGGTTTTAGTGTTGAAATTAGGAAAATCAAAAGTTTTTAGGGTTTTGGGACTCAGCAATGGTGGTCGAGAATCGCTCTGTGGTGGCTGAAATTTACACCATGGTTACCGGATGTTATGGATGGCGGCCGAAAAATAGCTACGAGTGGCCAGAACTTGGTGATTAATGATTGGTGCGGCAGAGTGAGCGACAGCTTAGGGCAGCATTCATCATGTTCTTCATGAAAATAAAGAACATGATATGAACTTCAATCAAAAGGGGTAGTTTTGATCTATTTGTGGGCATGGCTTCTGGGCATAGGTTGTTTATTCAATAGAGAGTTAGAGAGATGGGAGAGGAAGAGAGAGATAGTATTTTGATAAATGAGGGAAAGAGAAAATTTTTTGACTTAAAGGGGGTTTATAGATAGGGTGAAATGGTATTGTTTTGACGCCATGTGTAGAAGATCCGCGAGAAGTCAACCGGATCGAGTATTGACCTGCGAGTTTTCATATGGGTTTTCATGGTTTTGGCCTCCAGTTTGTAATTTCTCAATTTGGTCCTCTTTAATAAAATCAAGATATTCAAGCTTTAATTTTCTTTCAATTTAGTCATGTTCTTAATTGTTTAATTTAATTTAATTAGTTTAATTATATGTGTGATGCATGTTTTAAATTAAGCATATAGTATAGATTTGTTAGATAACTTAATCACAGATTTAATAATTAATTGTTAGAGCCTTTAGTTCTTTAAGTTCTCAAATTAAGAATCAATAATTAAATAGGTGAGATAATTATAGCAAATTAGTGGATATTAAATGGAAAGCTTTGGAGTTCAAATTTAGGTTGTGTCCTAATGCAATGGGATGTTATTCCAATATGGCTCTAAAGTAGAACATTTAATATTCATTACAACATTATAATTGGATGAATAATTTAGTTAATTAGTTTAGCCATAGTCTTTAGGGTTCTTTAATTAGAATTCAATAATTAATGAAGGAGATAATTGTACCAAATTGGTGAATGTTAAATAGAACACTTAGAAGTTCAAATTTAGGTAGTGTCCCACCGCAATGGGGTATTATTCCAACATGGCTTTTAAGAAGAACATTTAATATTTACTATAACTTTATAATTTGATAAATAATTTAGTTAGTTAATTAGAGCCTTGATTAAGATTATAACTTTAAATAATTAGAATGACAAATTAATTAGTGAATATTATCTAAAATTTAGGGGTTTTAATATGGATGGTATTCAAGCAATTGGTATTATCTCATAAAAGCCTTTAAGTTTAATAGTATTTTAAACAATTTAATTAATTAGAGCCTTTTTATGTCAGAACTTAAAATTAACAAGACAATAATTAATCATGCATAAAAAATCTCTTATATTGGAAATATATTTTTGAATATGAATAGAGGTGTCGTAACGTATTTGGGCGCTTTTAATCTCATATTCGGATAAAATATATTTCTTTATAAAATGATATCTCCATTTGGAATTTAAATGTAGTCAATAATTAAGGGTTAATTAAATTCGAATTACTATTCTCAAAATGCCAAAATATCACGTAAAATTGAAAGGTACCGATAACGGGTGTTTGTGGGGGTGTTAATCCTTCCCCACACGTAACCGACTCTCGAACCAAATTTTAAGAAAATGAATCTCTAGTTATTTTTATGGTGTCCGGTCTACCAAAGTGGCCGGTGACGACTCCAAAATATTTTCAATATTAAATAAAGAAAAATCCAATTTAACATGAAAAACTTAATTTTTCAAGATTGAATTAAAAAGTTAAAACCCGAATTTCCAAACTTAATCGTCAAACTATTTTCATACGGATAAAAAAATAGTTTCGACAAGCAGCTTATTCAATCGACCAAATATATATATATGCTCGACTTTATATAAACTTTCTTTTGAGGAAAAGAACATTTTCTTTACATAAACTTAAATATTCACTTAAACCACGTTCCATTATCTTTATTGAATCTGTACATTATTGTTAATGTTATTATTATTTGATATATATGATTCCATTTCGTTTAAAAATTGTCAGAGAATTGATGGTTTTAGTAATGGTTTAATTGTCCGTTTGGTTCTGAAGTATATACAAAATAGCAAACTACTCCTAAAGTATTTTTTAGGACGTTGTGGTCCCTGAACTAAAAATATGACCTCGTTAGGTTTTTCTGTTAAACGGCATTAAAAAAATTTTACGGGTTAATCAGAACGCATCACGTGTCATTTTATTAAACAAAATAATCTGACTTATATAAAAGGGTGAATTGCATATTACATATGCTTGATTTTATTTTTTTGTTCAATTTAGTCCTTGTTTAGTTTGCGCTTCTCACGAGGTTTTTGAACCAGATTTTTTATCGTCAACCATTAAGATATCCGGCCTCTTTGCTGTTTTATTGGCTGCCGCCACTGTTTCTGCCGCTCATATCTCTGCCCCTTCTTCTCCTTCCCCTCTTTCTTGCAACTCCAATTTTCAGTTTTCTAGCGAGGTAAATACTCTTTGTTTTAGATTAAAAAACTGGGTTTCTTTTTTTTCTTCCCAAGAGTTTTGCCATGTTTAGTTGCCAAGAAAATAATGATCAAGATTTCATGATTTCAATGTTTTTGTTCTTAGAAGACTGGATTATTCTCTATTTTTCTTTTAATTTATTAATCTTCGAAAAAACAATGCTGCAGGAGAAGAAAGGACAAGAAAATTCTGCAACCAAGAAATCAACCTTGACCGAGAAGAAATTTACGCCCAGGTTTGATGGCTTAAGTAGGGTGTTCAAAAATACCCGACCCGGTTGATTCAACCCGATGATCCGATGACCTCGGATAATTTTATAAGAAAAATTCTGGGACATAGGCCGAAAGTTTTCTCTTACCGGGTACCCGACCTGATAAATTTTAATATATATTTTTATATTTTAAATTATATTTTTATTTTAAGTTTCTTAATATTTTTACTCTAAAACTAAGTTTAAATCCCTAAACTCTTTATATGTTTGTATTATATACTTTTAAGTTTTAAGTTTAAAATTTTTTAAAAATATTTTTGTGTTTAATATGTGATTTTTTAAAAATTTTAAAATTAAAAAATAAAAAAATATATATAAACCGGGTACCCAGTACTCAATTTTCCGGATACTCGAGTTTTACAGGTACCCGAATAGCAGGTACCCAGATGTGATGGGCCGAGATACAGGCCGAACAATAAGTTACCCAGATGAACCGGGTACCCGGTTTTTTGGGTACCCGACAATGCCCACCCCTAGTCTTAAGGTTCATCAAGACTCTGATCATAGATAAAGTCCCATCGCCACAAGCTTCAATTTTTACCTGATTTGAAGACTCTTTTCTTCTTTCATTTGTTTTGACCTTTTTATCTTGGTGTAGATTGTTAAGAGAGATGAAATTGTATTGTTTTTGGGTTTTTAGTAAAAACAATTGGTATAAAAAGTCAAAGATTCGAAGTATAAATTTTAATTATATCAAACTTGATTGTATGAACTAATTAAACTAAAAAGCGACTAAAATAAATAAAAAAAAAGATTGGCATACTTAATGAGCAATTCACCTATTTTATTTAAGTCGGATTATTTTTTGTTAATAAAATGACATGTGGCACGTTTTGATTAGCCCGTAAGAATTTTTTTAACGCTGTCTAACAGAGAAGCCAAACGGGATAACGATTTTTAGTTCATGAGTTACAACGTCCCAAAAAAATACTTTCGAAGACAGTTCGGTATTTTGTGTATATTTCATGGGCCAAACGGGCCATTAAGCCTTAATAATTTACCTATATAATAAGTAAATTTAAATGATTTACTAATTTAAACGCTTAACTTTTTTCATCTTCATTTGTTCGGCGATGATCACTCATTTTCGGTACCCGACCTTTTGGGTATTAAAATTTTTAGCTCATTTTCGACTTGTTTTAATCGAGTACTCGCTAAATCGGTATTTTTTTTCTTTTTTAAAAATATTTAATTTTTAAAAAAAAAATCAGACCTAATAAAGTTCGAATTATATAATAAAATATAAAAATAAAAAATATTTTAGGAACTTTAGATTTTTTAGGGGTTTTTATTGACTGAGCGTGTTTTTCACATATTTTAAATTTTTAATATTTTTATATAAAAATATAGATTTAATAAAATATAAAAATAACAACTAAATCGAGTAATCGGATACCAGACTATATGTGTTTCTACTGCCCGGACCCGACCCAGGAATATGGGAATAATAGTGGGTCAGGTACCCGACCTAGGAAAAAAACTTTTAGGTAAAATCCCAGTTTTTTACTTTCGGATAATCGGGTCAAGCCAGTCGAGTCTGATATTTTTTAACACCCCTACCGACAAATGATATTCTTTTTTTTCCTCGTTTTACTATGCGATCATCGTTTTTCCTTGTTTTTTTATATTTTTAATAAGAATAATTCTGCCTTTATGACATGTTTTCCTCTGTCTTTTGACACATGTGTCTTCTTTTTCGATCGTTTTCATTTTATGTTTTTTCAGGGGTGAATTTGACGACGGAGCAACTAATCGAGATGACATTTATTTATTATCATGCTGAATTTTTCTTTTTTAGACCATCGAGCTAGATTTGGATACACGTTCACGATCATCGTTTCTTGTTCGCAATTGAGTTGCGGTAATGCCCATTTTGCCAATGTCCCATAAGAGTTGTTAGAATTTTTTAATGTTAGTGTTGATGACTTTATACTTCAATCAACGATTGCTGATGTTGTTCGTATTTATATTTTTTAGTGTTTTGGTTAGTTTTTAACCTTTTTAATTGTATGGTCTTTATATGATCTCAAGTGGCTAATTTTTGTTTTAATGGTTATAAAAAAAATATGTAGATTACATGTATAGTTTATTTTTATGATTGCAAAATCTCTTTGTAATTTTAAATATTTCTCCTTTTTAATAAAACTAACGAGTTTTGTCAATAAAAAGTTAGAACACATCAGTTATCTAAATAATTTCTCAGTATAATAATAATAATTATTATTATTTAGCTCACTAATGAGATAGATTTTTTTACTTGGCAAACGGAGTTAAGTTGTAAATTGTAACGTGTCTTAAATATAAAATAGTTTATACAATACTAGTTTGCATACTAGTGCAATGCATGAGAATTACCTATAATTAATTTTTACTTTCTTCATCTTCTTCTTTCATATACGAGAAAGTGGAAAACCTAGAGATTTAAACTAAAAAATATTAAAGGATTATTTCGTTCTTAATAGTATTACTTTAAAATTATGGAGAGTATTGAACCCAACAAGTGGTCCAGTGGAAAAGTAGATGATGTTCATCCTAAGAGATCTAGGTTCAATCTCTTTGTTTGCAAGGTGTGTGTGCATTCTTAAAGGGTTAAGAATATCTATGAACAAATACTACCTTGTAATCGAAAAATTATTAGATGAACCAAGTTCACCACGTCATCCGTAGTCCCAACCAATCAGGTCCGTCCATCTCATTTTTTCCTTGTGTACAAGGTTCATCTAATAATTTCTCCTTGTAATCACCTTTAGACTTTTCAAAAAAAAAATTATGGAGAGTATTACCTAATCATTTTTATGAATTTAAATCTCAATTAATATTCTTTTGGCTTAAACTTTTGAAAAAAATCCTAAAATTGTTTTGCACTCAATTACGCCCTCACACTATAAAATTTCATCAATCCACCCTTTGACCAACATTGACAGTTAAATCTAATAATTTTTTAGACCGGTTTGGTGCAATGTGACATATTACAATGTTATCGCTTGGTATATCAAGATTTTTTTTTATTTTATCTAAAAAATTCTTTACAAGTTCTAAAAATTCTAAAAAACACTTATAAAAATTATAACAAAATAGTTTTTTAAAAAATCTTTAAATGTCACATGATAGACGGTAGTATGTCATGCGACAATAATATCTTAAGAAAAAATGTTTAAAATTAATGGTCAAAATTGGTTAAAGGGCTTAACTAATTCAATTTATTATTTCGTGAGCTTAATTAAGTACAAAAAAAATTGGGGACTTAATTGATTTTTTACAAAAGTTCAAAAGCATACGACACCTCAACCCAATTCTTTTTTATGTTATCTAATAGTGTCTTTGTGCATAATTTATATAATCTTCTGTTAGAATATTTGTTTTGATAGAATAATTGAAAAATAATTTTGGACTAAATTGAAAAGATTTCAAAAATGACTTTAAGTCCAAACAACTTGAAAATATGTTTAATGGATTTTATAAGTTTGTGGAATGATTTAAATGTCTTTAAAGTAGCCAAACCTGTGTTTTTCAAGTAATCGTACTGATACGGTATTCCCCATATCGATACGCCTTAAGGTTTCAGCTACAGTCTTTTTGAAACTGTCAAAACTCGTACTGATACAGGTCTTGCCCGTATTGATACGGAGAAGGTCGTTTCGATACGCCTCTTAGCGTTTCGATACGCCAAAGTGGCAAAAACCCCAACGACCAAAATCCCTCCAACGGCTATTTCCCAACAGTCTTTTAAATTGCAGGTCGTACCAATACGCTCCTACGCGTATCGATACGCATCAGCTGTGAAGAGCACAATGGCTAGTTATGAAGAAGGGAGTACCGATACGGCTACCCGCATATCGATACAGACAGCTTCAGAACTGCAATTGTTGCAAGAAATAAAGGCTCCAACGGCTCCAATTCAATCCCAACGGTCTCCAACGGCTAGAAGCTCAATTGGGAGTATAAAAGGAACCTCCAAGCATCTATAGAAGACTAATGATCCTCAAGTCAATAATCATATGATCAAAAATGTCTTAGTGCTCAAATTGTCATATTTCTTGTATAGACAACACTTGTGAGCTTAATTGTAAATGTATGCTCAAGTGTTTTTAGGTTTTGGGTGAGTGCTTTAGTGTGCAAACATCAACCTTTAGAGAGGGATTTCGTTTGCTAAGTTTTCTCTTTGTACAAGAGTGTTCCCAAAGCTCGGTTTGTGAGCTTTGGTTGCGAGACTTTGGTATTGAGTCTAAGTTGTAAAAGGTTGCCTCCTAAGCCTAGAAAAGGGGAAGAATTCTTAGTGAATTGGTGAAATCCTTAGTAGGAAGCTAAGGTACTGTATATAGGTTTTGGTTAGAAAGCCGAACCACTCTAAATCTTTGTCCATATTTTCCTATCTTTTTGCCTACAGTCCAAACACCCAAAATATATTTTCTCTACCACTTGGCAAACAATTCGATTGAGGATATCGAGCCTAACATCTTCATTACTAATCCCTTTGTATATTTGGGTGTCCCTGACCAATTAATTCCTTGTTCTTATAACAATGCATTTATAGCTGTATCTAAGCTTGTGCATGAGGGACACCTACGTAGGGGCCACAATTTAGAAGCTCAAATACTTCTTATTAGGTGTTCAATTTACAAGGAAATTATTCTCTTTTTTTTGGACAAAAAATGGTCTCATTAAAAAATCCCTCTAAATCTAATAGGAAAAAATAGTTCCCGAACTTTATTTAAATAAACACGAGGATTACAGCAAATAATCCAACAACAAAACACAACACGGCTAAAATCTAAACTTAAACTCTAATAGCCCTGAAATCATAAAATCAAAACCAACACACCAATAGACATTCCCCAAAAACTACATCGTTACATTGCAAACCACAACATGTCAACATCTCTCTTGTTCCCCTTGCATACATAAGTTATGAGCATAACAGTTCAAATCTCTAAAGACAAAATAAATGCTCCACTATATTTTAGGAGAAACGACCTACACTTTGAAACTTGCTCATCAAACACTGCCAGGACATTTTTAGGATAATCAACCTAATTCACCACTAGGGCACTATCAGATTCAATAATCAAAGAACTAGACTCACACCATTTCGATTGAGAGAAAATAGGACATGCTTTCAAAATAGCGGACAGTTCAGCGCCTGTTGGATAAGAAATTCTAATAAACTTGGAGAATTTTATCAGATGTGATTTCTAAGTATGCTCCCAATCCCTGTATCACCATAGCTCCCTTTCACTGACGCATCAACGTTAAACTTGAGAAACCTTGGAGGGGGCACCCATGAACCTTTAGGAAGTTTAGAAAAATAGCCCTCACTAATTCTGCACAAGTTAGGATGAGCTATAAAATCTGAAATAGAAACTGATGAGAAATGTCATTTGCTTCTGCACCAAAACTCAATTCTCAGCATAACATGATCAAAAATTTGATCCACATTAAAACTTTTGCTGTTAAAAATAACACCATTTCTACACAACCAGACTGTCCATGTAATACCAAAAAACGTGATGGTCCATACATGTTTAATCACAGATTTTATTAGTTGTCGGCCCCAAACAGCAAGGAGAGATTTAAGGTTCTTCCAAAAGATCAAATAAATGTTTCAAATGTAGCATCACCTTTGCCAAATCCTCCAAACAAACTCACACTAACAAAATATGTGATCAACCAACTCACATACCCTGAAACAGAACACACAGACACTATTATTTATACGAGGAACTCCTCTCTTAACCAGCTCATTGAAAGTTGGTAGCCTGCCCTGGACGACTCTCCAAACGAAAATCTTCACCTTCGGTGGTGTCATATTCAACCATATGAGTCTCCAAAATCTATCCATGACAACCCCATTGGAAGAAGCCAACTCACAAAAGTCTTTAAGAGTGTAAATGCCACTCAAAGCACCACACTATTTGACACTATCTTTCGAGCTCAAACCCTTGGCAGCTCTGTCTAAAACTTTAATGAACTCCTCCCAAATCTTTTGTTCCCACTCAGAGAGATTTCTTCTGGTAACTATTTTTCAGACCCATCCATTTGGCTCGTTGGAACCAAAATCACACACTATACCTGATTTGTTTACAACCACACCATAAATCCTAGGAAAAGCATGTTTGAGCGACGAGACCTCTGTCCAATGATCATCCTAAAAATTAATGCAGCTACCATCCCCTAGAAAAAAATCTAATATTCTGTGCATTAGTGGGGATCAAGTTGCCCTTTTGATATCCATATTTAGCATCAATGACTTTGCGCCACATGAACTCAGGTTCACTGTTGTACCTCTATGCCCACTTATTAAGCAGGAAACGATTTCAAATTTTGAGATCAAAAAGACCAAGCCCACCACAAACCTTTGGCCTGCATAAGTTCTCCCATTTGATCCAATGAATGGATCGATTATTTGTAGAGCACCAGATGAACCTTGCGATCATTTTGTTAAACATATCAACAACCGCTACAGGCATTTGAGACAAAGCTAGATAATACATTGACAGGTTACTAAGTACAAACTTTACCAGCGTAATTTGACCACCAATAGAAAGTAACTTGCCTTTTCAACCTTCAAGTCTCGATAACACTTTTTCAATGATAGGCTTCCAAATAGCCAAAGAGTTTCTATCATGCCCCAAAGGCAACCCTAAGTAGAATGTAGGGAGGAATCCCTACTACAGTTTATAGCCTCGACCCAACCATAAATTCTATGATCTTCCAGATTAATCCCATAGATTTTTGTATTTTTCATATTTAAGCTTAGACCAGAAGCCAACTCAAACACTCTTAGAATCCTTTTGGCAGTCATCACATTCACCATGTCCGCCTTTGTAAACAAATTAAATCATATGCAAATTGCAGATTAGACACCCTAAAAAAGCTTCAAGTCCACAACTTCATTAATTAGAAAACTAAGGGCTTCGCTGATAATGTTAAACAACAGCGATGAAAGAGGACACCCCTGCCTCAACCCTCTTTTGATGAAGAATCTGTTAGACATGGCTCCATTAACCAAGACTGAAATAATAGCTGAGGAAAGACACATGGAAATCCAATTTTTCCATTTAGGCCCAAAACCCATACGATGTAAGGTGAAATCAAGAAAAGCCTAATCCATTATATCATATGCTTTTCTAAAATATGCTTTAAAAATAATAGCCTCTCGGTTGTTACATTTAATCTCATCAATCACCTCATTTGCCATTGGGGAGCAATCCGATATTTGCTTCCCAGGAATAAAAACAAATTGAGTGTCACCCACTACCTCATTAGTACAACCCTTTAGTCTTTTCGCGAGAACTCTGGCCAAAATTTTGTAAAGGCTACCCACTAAGAAAATGGGTTAGAAATCATCCACCGAAGTGGGGAAATCTGTCTTTGGAATAAGTTTAATGAAGAAATGGTTGATTCACTTATCTTTTAGCCTTCCATAATAAAATTCACCGAAAAACTTCATAACATTGCATTTGAGATAGAGCCAAAATTTCTTGTAAACATCTAGATTGAAGTCGTCTGGTCCTGGTGCTCTATTACTTTCAGCTGACTGAATTATCGACCAAACTTCCTCTACCGAAAAGAAAGCTTCAAGACAATTAGCAAACCTAGGGATAAGTTAGGAAAGGTTACATTCAAACCTTTTTAATGACAGACTGGTTTTTCTGTTGTAACTATCACGAAAATGGCCCTCAAAAGCCTCTGCAATAAGCTTCAGGTCCTCCACCAAGCCATTCCCTACTTTTAAAAAAGCAATCTTATTTCTGTTATTTCTCATAGTAGCACACATGTGGAAAATTTTGGTGTTTTTGTCACCATTAGTAAACCATTTTAGGCATGACTTCTGGATCCACTCTCTTTCCTCTCTTTTGTACCTAGCCCACAAAGAAGACTTCAACAGTTTGATTTCCTTAGCAGTGTCAGCATTAAACCTATTGGCGTATAAATTATTTTTCATTACTTTGATTTTCCTTTCCACAGACTCGGTATCAACAATTTCTCGGGCTCAAAAGTCCTTCACCCACTTTTTAGATGCAATTTTAATTGATCTAAGAATGTCTCCCATACCATTGCTACTCGGGACTAATGCAATTGATTTAACTAGTTCCACATACTTTGTTTCATCAACCCAATGCGAAAACCATTTAAAACGTCTTGGCCCTCCCACCACTAGATCCTCCTTCAAGATTACAGGATTGTGATCAAATAATCTACGAGGCAGAGTGCTTTGACAAACCTTAGGGAGCCCTGCAAGCACCTCTAAAGACACAAGAAATCAATCTGATTTACTAGCCAACAAACTGTATCCTCCCCGGAACCAAGTGAAAGAACTTCTGGACATGGGCAGATCTACTAAATTATTCCTCTAGATGAACTGTTGGAAATTGTGCATCAAAACAGAGTTACATTCAGCCCCTATTTTTCTTCTACAGATCTTATTGTGTTGAAATCTCCACTTACCACAACTGGGATCTATAGAGACTCGATGCACTCAAAAAGGATATCAAATGATTGATTTCTCTCAGCCGCATCATTTGGAGCATAAACATTGATTAGCTCACACAAGGCACCAGTGTTGCAGAACTTCCCAATGAGCACTATCATTCTCTCCATGTTGATCTTACCCATCACGAAAAAGCAATTCTGATCTCACAAAGAAACAAGACCCCCTGACGCACCAGTAGCAGGAGATGTTTCAATTCCCCTAAAAATCAACCCTTTTAGCCGTCTGGCAACCCAAGGCTTCAGAGTCTGGAGCTTGGATTCTTGTAGGAAGATAAATCTGACTTTACTTGACGCAATAACCCTCACCACGTCCCTCACTTTTTCAAGTCTACCAAGGCCTCTTACATTCCAAGTTAAGAAAGCGCAATTCATGGGTAAAACAAAGGAAACACGAGAAAACCAGCAAACTCACCAGGATTAACGACCGCCATTCTCCTTCTCTAATTCCTTCTTGGGAGCATCGAATTTCACACTAAGGCTCTCACCCACTAAAAAGATGGCTTCAACTTTAACTTCAGCATCTCGGTGAACCCTAACCAAAGATGGGGTCATATTTTGACTTGGGGAAGTATTTTCCTAAAAAAATTTGCACCCGAACCTAGGGCTGAAGGAAGGTTTATTAACCCTTGGGAGAGTGTTCTTGCCTTATTTTTACCCTTTGATCTGCTAACCCACCAATTAAACTTCTCCAGGCCTACTCTTAGAACCAAAGACCTACTCCCAATAGACCGCCATGCATCCATATTCCTGGCTCGAATTATACGTGGCATCTTAGACTAGCCATTGGATCAGCCCCCACGTTCATAGCGACCGTCATATTTTGCATGAGATTGGCCTCGAGCATTGGACTATTATTATGTTCTACGTTAATGCATGGATCGGAAGTCGAAACGATTCTTGAAGCTTAACCATGTCTCCTTGCCAAAATTTCACCGTCAATAAACTGTCGTTCTTCTTCAAACTCTTTCGTCGATATTTTTATTTAATTTAGAACTCCGTTCAAAATGATAGCAACACTATCCAGAATTAGGGTAACCTTTTGGAGTTGCAACAATATCTTAGCCTCATCAAATCGTTTTAAATCTAAAGTATCTTCATCAAATTTCAAGACTGAGCCCCACCTGCTCCCTAAACCGAAGAAGAAGTTTTTGTTCCAGACTTGAAAGGGGACGTCATGAAGCTTCACCCAAATCTTGACTCTCCTTTTGTGGTCGTATCCTTCAAGAAACTCTGATTCGTCAAACCAAACCCTGAGTAGCTCCTCTCTAAACCGCCAACATCGATCCATTTCTTCTTTATTTGGAAACCGAATTACCACTAGTAAGCCAAACCAAGGACAAACAGTTGCAGCAAACCCATCTGAAGCGAAAGCATCCTACACTACATCAAGACTGTACATCCTCTTAATTAGACCTACTAAGCAGTGGCCCCCCCACTCTATTTCTACTTTAGGAACAGATATAATATCAACACTAGCACCAACAGTCGCGCCAATCGAGAGATCCTCCATCCTCACCTCTATAGCATTTTTTGGGTGATTCACCCCATAACTTTCTCCAAATAAATTGGCCCGTGATCTCGTTTGAGGAACCTTTTCTCTGCCCCCCATGAGAACTTCCTTGAAAGTTCTGGTATCTCTAAAAGATGATGGGTGGCCACTCATGCTTACACCTGCTTTTCCTTCCATAACTTTCTCCAAACATACTTAGCACGCTAATTTAGGTACTAATTTGTTTTATTTCATACTTATATCCCAAGTTATCACTATCATATTACAATTTACCATTCCATTTCAATACACATACACCATTCGAATATCAATGACAAGTATGGCGTACTTCAGAATAGGTTACTATTAGTCATGACCTAACTTACATTCTTATTACATGTTCATATACCCTATTCGAATAACTAGATGGTCACTTAACACATTTCATTTGTTTCTTTTTCAAACAAGACATACTATTTCATGGCATCCTTGGCTAGTAACATTGTTAATGCATGCTTGTACATACCTTAGTTCCAATTCAATAAGCATAGCCTAATCATACCAATGGCACAAGAACAAATGCATGATCATACAATATTGGTCTAGTATTTGAATGATACAAGGTTTCAACAATCATTGAATTACTTTCACAATTTTGCGCAGCATCATACTTATTTATATACATATCAACATAGTTATATACATAGTTTAAGGTATCAAAGTTGGTTACATGATAGGCCCAACAAAAACATTACATATACTAGTCATATATATACACCCAAAATGCATGTTCAAAGTTAACTATTACAAGTTCTAGTGCCACCAAACTAGGAGTATACACAGAGTATGAAATCATATTTTCAAGCTTGCTTCAAAACATTGCTTCAAGTTCAAGATATCCTCTTGAAAGTGTCTTTAATCTGTTATGGGAAGAATGAAGAGTAGAGTGGTAAGTACAAGTTATGTACTTAGTGAGGTAACACTAAGTTTCCAAGTTTACTTATTCAAGTGTACAAGCATTTCAAGGAATCAAGATCATCACCACAAGTCATATACTATTCGAATGTATGGGGTAAACATAGGTAAGCTTCACATATCACACATTCAACATAGCAACATCCATCATGTATACATATCATGCTATTCGAGTTATTTCTTAGAAGACAAGCAATCAAATACTCCAAGTACCAAGTAGACATTCTTACACAATAAACATCATCTATGCATTTCTTTCATGGGAAGTAACAAGTTATACAATCATTCATGTGTTATTTTTCAAGACAAGGATGTTCATTCAAGAATCTTACAACACAAGTAATGTTCACATCACATATCCAAGAAAAACAATGTTCATTTCAAGTTATTAATTCATTTTACAACACCCTTGGTAATTAGTTCACTAGATAATCAAATCTTCAACAATATGCACCGAAGTGCCAATATGCACCGTCGTGCCAATATGAGCTCTAGATTCTAAGGCATGACCTCCTATCTATCCAAACTAGCTACCAAGGTTGTTTGATTATCAATTTCATTCAAGCTTTATACAATTCATTAATCAAGACATGATTATGCCATTCAAAGGCCAAGCCCTTAGGCTTATGAAGTCTTAACTCCCAAGATAAGTTTATCCATGCCATTCGAATGGCATGAACACAAGGTGGTACCATTGTTCATTTCATTTCAAGCAAGTCATGCATATCAATCACAAACACATTCATATGTATGCAATGTGCGTACCTTAGTCTCCAAGCAAGCATGCCATTTCTTACCTTTGGCATAAACAATGCAACATGACAAGCATTTCATTTCATTTGCTTAACAATCAAGTAAACAAGTAGAACATGGCATCAAACAAGTTGTCATTCATATCATTCTTCCCTTAATTAGCCAAATATATAGTAGGTCATGTTACATGGCAATGTCATTGAATTAACATAATAGCAAGATTGATTAGGGCCTAAGTCCTAACCCTAAGGAAGGTTACAGTCACAATACTCCTAGCTAATCACTTGTCTTGTATTCAAATCCCTTTGCCTTTTGCTTTGGGATGTTCACTCTTTTCTTTCTCTTCCACAACTTGCTTCCCATGGTCTAGCAAACATAATACATACAATTCATCAAAACATGCGCATAATGTCACACATATATAGTAATAATGTTACCATATTTGTACCTAACATTTAGATACTGATTTTATGCTTTCTTTTAAGCATTTCTTACTTGTTCATCTCTATATTGTTATTACCTCATTTTAGGACATAATTGGACAAATGACAATGTCCCAAAACTGTTTTGGAAATAGTTTGCTTCTAGGTGCAAAAACAGTCCCAAACTGCCCAGGACACTGCTGCCTGGCAGTTTGCACATTGTCCCTTTAAATGGTCATATCTTTTAATCCGTACGTCAGAATTTCGATTAGTTTACACTGTTGGAAAGCTAAAAAATTTTTCTTTATGACCATTTAAGGCTTGAATTTTAGTTCTTAGCCAATTAATACAGGTTTTTACTCAAAGATAGGGCATCCTGCTTTACTGGGCAGTTTGCACTGTCTCTAGTATTTCTACTCTACATTTCAGTAAACAACCCAGAGTTTAGCTCTGTTTTCACCTAGTAAATTTAGACATCCCAAGATGTTGTCCATAAAAAATTTAGCCTTAAATTAACTATATACAATTTTTAGTGATTTTTCAAAGTCACTGCCCGGAACAGAGAATTCTGGGCAGATTACACTAGGTTGGATTTCTAGCTTCTTAACTCATTTTAGCAAAGTCCTATCATGGCAATTTTATTCATGATCATGTTCATACATGTCTTGGCTATCATAATATACCTAGCAATGTTCTTAAAACAGGGCATAATCATGTTTAATCTATTTGATTACATCAATTCATCCACTAGGCAGTCCATTACCTAATTTATCTAGTTCAATTAGGTGTAGTCACATTTCCAGCAACACATGTATTCAATTCAATCTTCTCTTTACCTAGTAACATGATCAAAACTGAGTTCTAAGTTCATCTAACATATTTTCTCAATTTCTATAACCAAAACAGTCCCTAACAAGACTGTTTTCTATCATGTTCATAATTCCCAGATTTTCCAGCATTGGTTACTAACAATTTAGCTTGTTTAACACCTTAATTACATTACCTAATCATGATCATGTTCAATTCATTAGTTCCATAACTTAATTACATGTTCTAACAATTCAATTCTTACAACATCATTTCATTTCAAATTTCCAGCAACTTAATTATTGTTACCCTATCACTTACACATAAATTCCATTCTAATTCAAGTTACCCATGGCGTATTTCACCATTCTCTTCATTTCTAACAACCTAACAACTCAACTAAGCATTATACATCATCTAAATCAGAATTTTAAGCATGAATCAGTTTGGACAACATGTATTTACCTTAGTAATGCTGCCACCAAGTTGAGTTTAGCTCAATTTCAACTTTGGCATCATAGATTCAAGCTTTCTCTCACAAGAAACCCTCCCTTATTTTCTTCCTCTTCAATTTGGCATATGAAGAGAATGGATGAAGATGACATCCATTTTAATGGATTTTGGAATTTACTATCTTAGCCTTAATTAGTTATTAGCCATAGAATTAATCAAGGGCAAATGTGGTAAGGTAAAAGTTTAGCATGCAATCACCCAATTTGCTATGCATTTCGATTTGGTCACTTATTTCATTCATTCTTCTAATTAAGTACTTAATTGACTTTACTTAATTCAAGATTATTTAACTATTTAGGAATTCTAAATTGTGGTAACATTCTAAGCCCTATATATGGGTGTTACATAAAGGGTCAAGGAAGGATTGTTAAACCTAACTCTCTCCTAAGGGCCCAAAAACGTTCTTTATCTAATAGTTTGATAAATCTATCCGCTAATTGGTTCAAGGTATCGACATACTCTAGAACTACATCATTTTTCAAGACACGATCTCTAATGAAATGATGCCTTATTTCTATGTGCTTGGTTCTAGAGTGTTGGATGAGATTCTTAGTGAGACAAATGACACTAGTATTGTCACACTTAAGGGGTATGGTATCTACTTCAACACTATACTCTAAGAGTTGTTGATTCATCCAAAAGACTTGAGCACAACAACTCCCTAAGGATATGTACTCCGCTTCGATGGTAGATAAGGCTACGCTATTTTGTTTCTTAGAGAACCAAGATACGAGTATACTACCTAGGAATTGATATGTTCCGGAGGTACTTTTCCTATATATCTTACATCCGCCATAATCTGCATCCGAATAAGCATGAAGGTTGAAGGATGAGTCTCTAGGATACCAAAGACCTAAACTAGGTGTATCTCTAAGGTACCTAAAGATTCTCTTAATGGCTACTAGGTGCGATTCTCTAGGGCTAGCCTGAAACCTAGCACACAAGAAAACACTAAACATGATATCGGTCTACTTACGGTAAGGTAAAGCAAAGAGCCAATCATTGAACGATAAAGCTTAGAATCGACACACTTACCTCCTTCATCTTTGTCAAGCTTAATAGATGAGCTCATTGGAGTGGCTTGAGGCTTTACGTTCTCCAAGCCGAACTTCTTGAGAATATCCTTGATGTACTTGGCTTGATTGACGAAGGTGCCATCCTTTCTTTGCTTGATTTGGAGCCCCAAGAAAAATGAGAGCTCCCCCATCATGCTCATCTCAAACTCACCTTGCATTAGCTTAGAAAATTCTTGGCAATAAAGCTCATTAGTAGAACCAAAGATAATATCATCAACGTAAATTTGAACTACTAAGATGTCATTGCCATATCTTTAAATGAAAAGTGTAGTGTCCACCTTACCTTTTTCAAAACCTTTTTCAATTAAAAAGTTTGAAAGCCTTTCATGCCAAGCTCTAGGAGCTTGTTTTAAACCATATACGGCTTTAGTTAATTTAAAAACATGGTTTGGAAAATTTGTATCTTCAAAACCTGGTGGTTGTTCAACGTACACTTCTTCATTAATAAAACCATTTAAAAATGCACTTTTAACATCCAGTTGAAAGAGCTTGAAATCATGAAAGTATGCAAATGCAAGAAGCATCCTAATAGCTTCCATCCTAGATACGGGTGCGTAAGTTTCATCAAAATCTATTCCCTCTTCTTGAGTGTAACCTTGAGCAACAAGTCTAGCCTTGTTTCTCACTATGTTACCACTCTCATCTAGTTTGTTTCTAAATACCCATTTAGTTCCTATAGTAGATTGATTACTAGGCCTATCAACTAATGTCCAAACTTTACTCATCTCAAATTGATTTAATTCTTCTTGCATAGCCATTATCCAAAAACCATCTTTTAATGCTTCTTTGATATTTTAGGCTCAATGCATGAAATGAATGCTACATGGTTCATTAATCTAAGAGAAGATCGAGTGGTTACCCCTTTGGATGGATCACCCAAGATTCCACCACCTTTGATATAGTTGAGTTCCCTTGTGTAGCTCACTTCCTTTTTCTCAATGGTCATGTCCTTTAGAGCTTCAATGGGAGGATCTTGTGCTTCTTCCTTGGTTGAAACCTCTTCCATCCTTGATGATTGCCCACCATCGATAGCTTCAATGATCCCTACATCATCATCATTACAAGAGTCCTTCCTCGAAAGGAGGTTATCATTAAAAACCACATGTATTGACTCTTCTACAACTAAGGTTCTTTTGTTAAAGACTCGACATGCTTTTGAATTTAAAGAATAACCAAGAACAATTGTTTCATCACTTTTTGTATCAAATTTACCCAAGTTGTCTTTTCCATTATTTAAAACAAAACACTTACATCCAAAAGGATGAAAATAGCTAATGTTAGGCTTCTTTGATTTTAAAATCTCATAAGGAGTTTTCTTTAAAATAGGCCTAATCATTACTCGATTTATAATATAGCATGTCGTGTTTGCGGCTTTCGCCCAAAAATACTTAGGTAAGTTATTTTCACAAAGCATGGTTCTAGCCATTTCTCTAAAGAACGGTTTTTCCTTTCAACTACCCCATTTTGTTGAGGAGTGCGAGGTGCAGAAAAACTGTGGCTAATACCATTTGAGTTACAAAAATCATCAAAATCTAGATTTTGAAATTCGGTTCCGTGGTCACTTCTAATATGACAAATATTTTGACCAAGATCATTTTGAGTGATTTTTGAAAACGTGATGAATTTTTCTAAAGCCTCATCTTTAGTGCTTAAAAAAACAACCCAAGTGTATCTAGAAAAATCATCAACAAGCACATATACATATGATTTTCCACCCAAGATAGTTGTCCTAATAGGCCAAAAGAGATCCATAAGGATCAATTGTAATATCCTACTAGTTGAAACATCATTAATGGATTTAAATGAGGTTCGTTTTTGTTTACCCTTAACACAAGCATCACAAATTTTATCTAATGTGAATTTTAGCTTAGGTAAACCTCTAACTAGATTTTGGGAAACTAATTTCTCTAAAACACTTATGCTATCATGCCCTAGTTTCCTATGCCACAACCATGCATCATTTTCATCATTAGCAGCCAAAAATGCATGAGATGAATGTATGTCATCTAGATACACCATGTAAGTGTTACCGATGCAATGACCAATGAGCATTATTTCATTTTTTTAATGTTCACAATTTTACATCCATTAACATCAAAATGAACATTAAAACCCTTGTCACACAATTGACTAATGCTCAACAAATTATGCTTAAGACTATTGACAAACAAGACATCTTCAATAAGAATAGAGGAGAGATTACCAATAGAGCCAATACCCTCAATGTGGCCCTTGGAGTTGTCACCAAAAGTCACCACTCCACCACTTTTTGGCTTTAGCTCCATGAATCTACTCTTGTCGCCGGTCATGTGTCTTGAGCATCCACTATCAAGGTACCAAGTGTTTTGACTTGAAGCTTTGGCCTTGTAGCAATGCCCCCTACAACACAAAGATTAGTTCTTAATTTTTGGTACCCAAACCATTTTGGGTCCATGTGAGTTAGCTCCCAAGTACTTGGTTCTCTTAGGAATCCAAGAAGAAATAGCATGAATATTATTAGAAGTTACAAGTTCCTTAGGAACCCATACACTCCTAATTTTTTTACTTATAGGATGCCTATGAGAGCTTCTTTGTTTGTAGTTAAAAACGTTTCTTTTTACATAGTTGGTTTTGGAAGATTCACCCTTTTGAGAACTAGAAGAACCAACTTTTAAAGAAACTTTGAGCTCATTGGCTCATTTACCACTTTGTGGTGTTCATCATGAAATTTAGAAAGAAGATTTTTTAAATCAACATTTTCATTTTGAAAATATTTTAAATCATCTTTTAAAACTGAAATCTTCTTTTCAAAATCCGAATTGGTTTTGGATAAAGAATCGTTTTGAGTTTTCAAATCAGAAATCAATTTTTTGTTTTTTAAAACCGATTCTTTATATTTTTCTACCAATTCATCATAAACTTCTTGTAACTCATCATAAGCATCTTGAAGCTCATCAAATGTAAAATCAAAGTTAGATGAGTTGAGGTTTACCTTAGGATCGTCATCAATGGCCATGAGGCAAAGATTTGCTACTTTGTTCTCTTCTCTATCGGATGATGATTCCTCATTGCTCCAAGTAGCTACACGGGCCTTCATCTTTTTTCTTCTTATCGAACCCCTTGTTCTTGAGTTAAGGGCAATCCGATCTAATGTGGCCCGATTTCTTGCACTCATAACATATGAATTGATTCTTCTCTTTTTCTTTGGAACTTCCTTTCTTGGTTGGACCTCATGAACCAAGAGAATCTTTTGGCTATCATAGCCAATTCTTCAAATTCATCTTCTTCACTTGAGTTGCTCTCCTCTTGTGGTAGAGAGGCTTTGAGAGCAATCCCTTGCTTCTTCTTCTCCACCTCAAGCTTCTCTACTCTTTTCTCTTCTCTTCCTTGCTTCATGATCTCATGAGTAAGAAGAGATCCTACCAACTCATCGAGCTTCAATGTCTTCAAGTTCTTTGCCTCGATGATTGCGGTTCTCTTCCCATCCCATGATTCGGGAAGAGAGTATAGTAGCTTCCAACAAGCTTGTCTTCGGGGATGATCTCACCGAAGCCCTTGAGACCATTTACAATAACCGAGAATCGGTCGAACATCTTGAAGACACTTTTATTCGGCTCCATCTTGAAGTTCTTGTAGCTTAGATTGAGGATCCTAATCTTGGTCTCCTTCACGTCGTTGGTGCCCTCGTAAGTGGCCTCTAACTTGTCCCACACCTCCTTTGCACTTGTGCACGAAGACATCTTGGCATAAATGTTGGGACCGAGTGCACAAAATAAGATGTGTAGGGCCTTATCATTGATTTAGAGTCTTCTCCGATCTTTATCGGTCATCTATACCCTTGTCTTCGAAACAAGTCTTCCTTCATCATCTATTTTCATCAAAATGGCCGGTCCATCTTATACTACATCCCAAAGGACATAGTCGGTGGATTTGATGAAGAGTCTCATCTGGTTCTTCCAATAGGGATAGTTACCCCATTGAAGTAAGGTGGCTTTGTGATCAATTGTGACTCGTATAGATTTTTCCTGGAGGTAGAAGCTATGGCAATGAATGGATGGATGATAAACACTCTTCAAGGATCACCTCTTGTGGATGTTAAGCCTTAAAAGAGTTGGGCTCTGATACCAATTGTTGAGTGGATCAAACGATAGTGATTCGGCCAAGATGGGGTGAATTGGCTATTTAAAATTTGAGGGAGCAAATTGGAAATTAAAAAATGAAGGACAAAGGCAATTATAGTGGTTCAAGATTCTAACAAGCTCTACATCCACTACCTTAGCTCCCACTAAGGATTTTCAACAAAATCCACTAGATTTTCTTCCCCTTTCCTAGGCTTAGAAGGTAACATTTACAATCGGTCAATCTTTCTACCCAAGGATTGACCCAAGAAATCTCTCAATACAAAGAAAAAATCGGCAATCTAAAAATGTCTCTCACAAGATGGATATTGCCCAATTACAATCAAAACACTCCCCAAACTCCAAATAAAGATTTACAATAAAGAACACAAATGAGTGGGGTGCAAAGTATTTGACTCTAAGGCACAAGGGTTTGGATTAATTGCTTGGATGTTGCTTGAAGGTTCAATAGTTGTTGCTGGTGCTTTGGAGACTTGCTTTTATACCCTTGCATTGAATTCTAGCCGTTTGGGTGGTTGAGATCATTAATCTAGCTATTGGGCTGTATTTTTGGTACAATAAATGCTCTTCAACTACCCAGCATATTGGTACCCTCGTGACTGTATCATTACCTATCTCAAAGAAGAAAGAGCCATTGTGATTGAAAAACCAGGGGCGTATCGATACACAGAAAGGCGTATCGGTACAGTTCAAGTGTAAATCAAGGGGCGTATCGATACTCATCTACCGTATCGATACAGATTTTGCTCACTGGAATCCTTGGTTTGATTTTAACAAAAAGTGTATCGGTACGCTATGGGAGCGTATCGATACGGTTAACGGTCATTTAAAATTTTGTGATTCCAATAACTGACAAGCCACGGTCAAAACCATTAAATGCAAAGATTTATCAAACATCATCAAAACGTATTGATACGCTGACCAACCATATCGGTACGCTATAGCTTGAAAACTGGCCCAGATGAATATCGTATCGATACGGTATTAACCGTATCGGTACACTTTTATCGATTGGAACTCCAGTGAAGGAAAACCGTATCGATACAACTTAAGCGTATCGATACGCCTGGGCATAGAGTTAAAGTTTAGCTTGAAAATACTTAGAAAAATTTCAACACTTGAAATATTTTTGACATGAAGGTTCTTTCGGTTCAAATACTTGTCAATTAAGTGAGTTTTTCAAATAAATAAGCCCTTATATAATTTTTTATATCAAAATCAATGTAGGTTTACAAACACACAAGTAAATTTTTTTAAAAGAAACAATTTAATCACTCAGTTAAAATTTTATGCCAATAGGTTACTTTTCTTTAAAAGAAACAATTTAATCGCTCAATTAAAAAATTGTGACAAACTTGTGACTGTGGTTAAAATTAAAACATGGACTAGTATAATAACAGTCTTAACCCCAAAACTTATACATTATATCAACATGGTCCTAATTCAAAATAATTCAATAAATTTAACCTTTCATGTTTAAAATTTTTGACATTGCACTCTCCTAACACACTATTTTACCACTTGTCGCACTCTATGCTATTGTCTCTCAGCTTGATAATCGACATAAGTGATAGCTCGACAAACATAGTCACTTCACTATTAGACAATTGATAAACTAATCGAACATACCCATTATGACCTTAATGTTACCTGCTAGTGGACATAGTCACTTCACTAATAAAAATTTTAAATATGAATGGTTAAATTTATTGAATTATTTTGAATTAAGACCAAAGTAATATAATGCATATATTTTATGACTAAAATTGTTAATAAATCAAGTAGTTTATTTCAATTTTAACGACGTAATATCTTGATTATCTCAGATTTTTAATTGAATAATTTGTTAATAAATTAAATCCTTAAAAAAATTGGTGTCTTTCACCATAAATATTTTTCTGAAAGGTAGAATTTTATTAATGTAAAAACACATTGACTCGTGCCTCGTTAAAAAACCTCTCTAGACCTAGATGGAGGAAAAAAAGTGCAACAAGTCAATGGTTGAGTCGGTTTAATACATACCATAAACTTCAATTCGGCACACTTAATGTGAGCCAATACAATTGCAAACATTTAGAACCAGTTCAACAAAAATGCACCCATAATCAATTGAATACCAAAAGTAATAATTTGTATAATCCTCATTTATGGATAGCAACCATATCCCTCATGCATTCCCCATATTAGACCAGAAGGTATAGGACTTAGGATCAACAATCGACCTACTCATAACCAACCTTCAAGCAGCAATATGAGCATGGTCTAATGACAGTATGGTCATCTACTCTCAATAATAACATCTGAAGCATTAACCAGGGCCAATGATCAACAGATCTTCACCACGCCTGATTCCTCTTTTGCTAAAAGATCTGCAATGATATTAACCTCTCTAGCAATATGCACAACAACCCAAAAAAAATTCTCACACAATTCCATACATTCCATAACGATGGATTTGAACACAACTGGTGTTTTAACAGGGTGAAGCATCCAATCAACAACATTACTACTATTAGATTTTATTATCAGTTTGAACGAGGAAGCCCGGTTTGAAAAACGAAATAAGAAGCAAGCCTCTTTTAACGTAAATAGTTCAGCAATCATAACATCAACAGACCCAATAGATTTAGAAAAAGCAATAAGAGTCAAGTTTTGGGGAGATCGAAGGATACCCCTAATACCTACTTCACCAAAACACCCATTAACTGCACCATCAACATTGAACTTGAGAGAATCTTCAAGAAGAGGGATCCATCTACTCGGTGTAAGTGGAGGTCGGTGGAGTTCAAGTGTTCTGAATGTCTCTGGGCATCGAATAAGGTTGTTTATACTAGAAACAACCAAGGGCCATCGAGATTTGCTCCACCAACTGAGACGAGTCATGTCACATCCCAAAAACTGGCCTAGTCGAAATAAGGCTCTGGTGACCAAAAATTTTGTATTGGATATACTCGAAAGTGTAATTTCATGATCCTTGTACCCAATATTGTAATCAATGAAAGTTGTGGGGCATTAAATTGATCTATGGACCTCTTTGTAAGAAATTCAAAGATGAAATGCTGAAAATAGGTCAAACGTATCGATACGGTGAGACTAGTATCGATACTGTCTAACAACCATAACTAACTTACTTGTTTAAGCCTAGGCATATCAGTACAGCTGGACTGGTATCGATAGAGTTTTGAACTAGACGTTTTGATACAGTAATACTGTAACACCCCCTACTCGGGCTAGTAGCAAACAGGCTCGGGAGCGTTACTTAAGCATGAACAAGGACAAGGCAATACAAGCAATACAAGAACAAGCAAGCAACAAGGCAAGGATTGATAACTTATCCTTATTAGATGAGTTACTTAACCAATAAGCAACTAAGTATACTTACTTAACTAACAAGCAACCAAGCATTCATTTGATTTCAAGACATAATAGGCATTCGAATAAGGCATATAATTGTTTCCTTTCATACTTACATTATAGGTTACTTGCAAAATAATACAATTTACTTCATTTAATCCCTATCACTCAAATTAACTAATACAAGCAACCTAATTCCATTTCATTTCATTGTTCCTTAGATTTATACATGTACATCTTATCCTTAAATTACTAACATGATTCTTGAACATTCAAATTACATGTAACTAGCTTTCATTCAAGTCATTCTCTATACCTAACCATTCGGCCATCATCATGCTAATACCAAAACACCTACATCAAGGTATATACACACACAAGTGACCATATAGTTCCCAAGGTATTCGATTGGAATACAAGCAACATGGTTCGATCATCCTATATTTAATTCAAGCATGACATATACATAACAAAGCATTTGAATGTTCCAAGGTACTAGATCAAACATTAGATCATTTCAATCTATCATCATATGCGCAGCAACGTCATTTATATTACAAGTACTTTAAGTTCATTACATACTTGTTACTAAATTCATAACATAGTAGGCCCATTCAAGAACAAGAACATATATACAAGTTTAAGTGTACCAAAATGCATGATCAAGCTGTAGTCTATACAATCTAGTGCCACCAATCTAGGAGATATACAAAACAAGTATGAAACCATACTTTAACTATGCTTGTGTCTTGCTTCGAGCTTAAGTAATCAGGCTTCAAGATCAAGCAGCACTCGAATCCTTTATTCTGTAGTTGGGAAGAATGAAAACGAGAGTGATAAGTACAAGAATGTACTTAGTGAGGTAGTAACTAGTTCTAACCATTTATTATATCAAGCTTGAAATATCTTCTAACTCAAAAGGAGTTGAATCTCCGTCAACGTTGGTGGATGGAGCTTTTAAAGGACTACGACTTGGTTATTGATTACCACCCCAGTAAAGCCAATGTCGTAGCTGATGCTCTTAGTAGGAAACCTACTCCCTCTTTAAGATGTTTGAATGCTTACTTCCAGCTCAAAAGCCATGGAAAATTATTGGCTGAATTGAGAGTTCAGTCAACCATTGTGTCTCGACTCAAAGCCCTCTAGGAGTTTGATGAAGAGTTGCGAACTCTTATTGAAAAGATCAAGGATAGGCCAGATCCTGAGTTTGCTATGAATTCTGATGGTCTGTTGTGTTTTTGAAACCGTATCTGCATCCTCGGTGATGATGATCTCCGGGATCAAATCCTGAATGAAGCTCATTCGAGCACCTTTTCTATCCATCCTAGAGCTATTAAGATGTGTAAAGACCTGAAGGAATTGTATTGGTGGCCCGACATGAAAAGAGAGATCACAGACTTTGTGGCTAGGTGCTTAACCAGCCAACGGGTTAAAGTCGAGCACAAGGTGCCTACTGGTCTTCTGCAACCCATTGAAGTTCTACAATAGAAATGGGAACATATTACGATAGACTTCATAAGTGGCTTGCCGATGACACCAAAGAGGAATGATGCTATTTGGGTCATAGTGGACCGATTCACCAAATCTGCACATTTCATTCTGATGAGAATAGATTTCGATTTGCCTAAGCTTACTGAGTTGTACATTTGAGAAGTTATCCATTTACATAGAGTTCATATGTCCATTATTTCTGATTGTGATCCACGTTTTGCATCTCGATTTTGGAGGACCCTACAAGAGGCTTAGGGAGCTCAAGTGCACCTAAGCACTACTTTCCATCCTCAGACCGATGGTCAATCCGAAAGGTTTATTCAGGTAAACTCATACATCCCTTCGATTCATCTGTATAAGTAATCCATATGAATTTTGGTTCTTCCTTGTAGATTCTAGAAGACAAGCTCCGAGAATGTGTTATTGACTTTAGGAATACGTGGGAGAAATCCCTATCTTTGGTAGAATTTGCTTACAATAATAGCTAGCAAGCCTCAATTCAAATGGCACCCTATGAAGCCCTTTACGGGAGGATATATAGGACCCCTCTCTATTGGACCGAGCTTGGTGAAGGCAAAGTGTTAGGCCCTGACTTACTTTAGGAAACCGAAGAAAGGGTGACCATTATCCAAGATCGGCTCAAAGCTGCACTTGATCGACAGAAAGCTTATGATGATCTAAAAAGAAGAGACATTCAGCATGACGTTTGCGAGAAAGCCTTCCTTAAAGTATCACTGTGGAAGAAGATCCTTCGTTTCGGTAAAAAGGAGAAACTGAGTCGTCGTTTCATTGGACTGTTCGAGCTGATCGAGAAAGTTGGACTTGTTGCTTACCGACTAGCTCTTCCTAAAGAGTTAAGTCAAATTCATAATGTGTTCTACGTATTTATGCTGTGGAAGTACCAGTTAGATCATTCCCATATGATCGAGCCAGAGTCTGCAGAGATTTAGTCTAATCTGACGTACAAATAAAAATCAGTTCAAATCCTCACATGAGAAATTAGATAACTTCGTAATAAGTCTGTGCCCTTAGTGAAAGTCCTTTGGAGAAGTCATTTAGTTGAAGAAGCAACGTAGGAACCAGAAGAGACGATGCAGAGACAGTACCCCCATCTATTCAACTAGAATGAAAATTCGAGGATGAATTTTTTTAAGGGGGATAGTTGTCACATCTTGAAAACTGGCCTAGTCAGAATAAGGCTCCGGTTATTGGAAATTATGTATCAGATATACCCGAAAGTGTAATTTCATGATCCTTGTACCCAATTTTGTAATCAATGAAAGTTGTGGGGCATTAAATTGATATATGGACCTCTTTATAAGAAATTCAAAGCTGAAATGCTGAAAATAGGTCAAGTGTATCGATACGGTGAGACCAGTATCGATACGGTCTAACGGCCATAACTAACTTACCTGTTTTAGCCTAGGCGTATTGGTACGGCTGGATTGGTATCGATATAGTTTTGAACTAAGTGTTTCGATACAGTAATACCTGTATTGGTACGACCTAACTACCATAACGAACTTACATGTTTAGCCTAAGAGTATCGATACGGCTATACAATGTATCGATACGGCCCCCTATAAAAATTTGTTTTAAGGCCCAAATTAAAAGAAAAAGGAAATTGGGGTGACGAATCACCTGCTAGGTTGCCAACCCACATGAGAAATGATCAGAAAAGATGACTAAAGCCATCAATTGCCTAGGTTTTGGAAAAGGGAATGAAAAGATGGGAAATAATTGTTTAATCTTTCCCTTACTAATAGGAAAGCTTCCTATAGGTTCATGTAGAGGTGGGGCATTGATAAAAGGGTTTAATCCCTTAAAATAGGAAGTTTTTCCCCCATTTGAATCTTTCGAAAACTAAACCCACCCTTGTCTGAAATCAAGGTAACACCACTATTGTTGTCTTCAACCTTAAGCAAGCACATACCTCCCTTATTGACTACCTTAGGCTCAAGCTTTCCTTGATTCAAAACTTCCATAGCAAAGCTATCGATCGGGTAAGTAAAATCCCTCAATCAATTGTTGAATTCCATGGATGATTGGAGTTTAATTTCAAATCGAAATCCTAAGCCTAATCCTTGAATAAGTACTATATAGTTATATTGCTTACAATAATTCTTTGTGTTTCTTCCTAGCTTAAGAGTTGGAGGGAACCAATCCATCATCCCCAACTAAGCCTAGGAGTAAAGGAATCGAAATTCAGGAACCTTGAAAGCTTTGAAATCAAGGTAAGTGTAGTCATGTCAAGGGATGGGCAAGGTGCCATCCCGTTGCATTCGTTTTGTGTTATAATCGTATTTTTCTTTAAGGGCTCAAGTAGAGCAAGCATATATGGACTCTAATGGTAAGCGTGGTAAGCTTCAATAATGTTTGATATATTTGTAAGTTCATATGTGATATCCGATTCATGCTTGTATATGGATTTTGATATAATTATGCTATGATATGTTATGTGGAGCTAAGGCTTGAATTGCTATCCGATATGATGTGATCCGAAAGGTAAGAATTATGATGAAGTATGTGATCTTGGACATTATGGACATTGGATACAATTGGCATGCCATAGGGTTATTTTAGCTCACCAAGTAAGGGATTGGACTACGGACCGGGGCTACGGTATATATGTGGGGGAGAAAAGGATGGATTGTACAAGGGACACTATCTGGAGCTATGACTCAAGGCTATAGCCCATTTTCGATATGTGTGGTGTACAGGAGAATCTGCGTATCCTTGGTTACCACGTCCAAGGAAGTGATATGTTATTATGTTTTACAATTGCTACATGAAATCATGACAATTTGTTTGAATATGATTTTTCACGATTGATGCTATATAAAATGTAACCAAGCATGCCTATATGCCATTAATGCATTTGATAAACTAGTTGTGCATTTGTTATGACTACCTCATTAGGCTATGTAAGCCTAACATTTGTGTGTGTCATGCATTTCAGGATCTTAAAGAAATCCGGCCTTCGATCGTGTGTTGCAGTTGCAAGTCACTCCTACGAATCACATGTATACCTATCTTTTGTCTCAAACTCCTAGTTAGGTGGCATATGGTCTAAACATGTTATGTATGCGCTTTTCGATGTGTGTGTAATAGCCTAAAGATAACCAAATCTTTAATGGCTAATATGGTATGTTTGTGAATTGGTTAGACTTGTTAAATGAGCCTAAAAGTGTTAAAAAGGTAAAAACTAGGTAAATGGATTCTAAACGCACTAAAGTTTTGTATGCCATTAAAAATATGGATATTAGACTTACTGGTAAAATTTGGTAATGTTTGGAAAACAAATGGTAGGTTAATTCGAATAAAAACCAGCAAAAATCTGTCATTACAAGACAGACGTATAGTTACGGGTGATGGCGTATCGATACGACCTTGCATAATTGGGCCAAGTGAAATAGGGCGTATCGATACATAGAGGGGGTGTATCGGTACGAATATTTACAGTAAGGTCTAAAAATTTAATTGTATCGATACGACTGTAAGATGTACCAAAATAGGTCAACCATAGTCAACGTGTATCGATACGAGATTAGGTGTATCGATACTGGTTGTTATCCTTGAATCTGAAAACTCAAAATTTTGGCCTGGCGTACCGATACTGCATTAAGGGTATCGGTACGACATCAGTTAATTTCGTTAAAAGACATAGAAACTAGTTTTAAAAAGTTTGCAAAATGGTCACTAAGACTTGTACAGCCTAATTTGATAGATAAACGATCTCCGTTAATAATGAAACTTCAAAAGTTAATAATTGGTAGGTTTAATTGTAGGTTAGAGAAAAGAAATTCTGGTATAGACCTTCAATTTATAAAAATTACAATTTAGTCCCTAAGCTCAAAAAGGGTTAAAACTGATCCCGAATTGTGTAAGTCTTAATAAGATGATTCTGTTAAGCCTTAAAAGAGATTAATACATGATCCGAATAAGTTTTTGTACTCCTATTAAGCTTCTGAATCTCCGATATGTTTTCTGATAGCACTTTTTGACCCGATTTTCTACCACGCCGGGAAGGGGTGTTACAAGTCAAGCACAAATGAAATAGCTAGTTCACATCAACTGTTATACCACTAAAGACCACCTCATTCCGATAAAGCCAAATGGACCATGTAAAACTAAAAAAACTCAGCAACCATATTTGATTATTTCTAAATAAATGAGAAAAAGATGTCCATATAGCAATAAATTGTTTCAAGTCTTTAGAAACCACAAAAGATATGTCCCACACCTTACACCAACGCTACCAGATGAGCCAAGTTATAGAATAATAACAAAGTAAATGGTTAATTGATTCTGATTCATTCGAGCAAAGAGGAAATAAGATAGCTTGCTGGTTAAGGCTACCACGCTTGAATAATTCAACCTTTGTAGGTATACGACTGTGGAAAGCCCTCCACACAAAGGATTAAACCTTAGGAGGGCAAGGTTATCCCACACACTCTTCCATACTTTATCTTTAAGAATAATGCTCGGATTGCTAGCTTCACAATATAATTTTGCACTATAAATACCAGAGGAGGAGGCTACCCAACGGATACTGTCAGAATAGAGGTGACCTAGGGAGATACCCCTAATCAAGCACATGAACGAATTCTAAATTTCCAACTCCCAGTCAAAAATATTCCTTCTGAGTTGAATGTCCCATCTCCGCTCACCATCAACAAAAGCTCCGAAATCAGCAATTAATCTAGATTTAACATATGGCCTCACGCTATTATGGCTACCACATCATGCCCGAAGGACTTACTGATGGCCCGAAGGACTTATCAACATGCTCGAAAGACTTAATAGTGGCCCGAAGGACTTAACACCGTTCCCGAAGGACTTACCGATGACACGAAGGATTTAACATCTGGCCTCACGCTGCTATGGCTACCGTATCATGCCCGAAGGACTTACTGATGGCCCGAAGGACTTATCACCATGCTCGAAAGACTTAATGGTGGCCCGAAAGACTTAACACTGTACCCGAAGGACTTACCGATGACCCGAAGTATTTAACATCTGGCCTCACGCTGCTATGGCTGCCGACATCTGGCCTCACGCTACTAGGGATGCCGCATCATGCCCGAAGGACTTATTGATGGCTCGAATGACTTATCACCATGCTTGAAAGACTTAATGGTGGCCTGAAGGACTTACCGGTGACCCGAAGGATTTAACATATGGCCTCAAGCTGCTATGGCTGTCGCATCATGCCTGAAGGACTTATCACCATGCTCGAAAGACTTAATGGTGGCCTGAAGGACTTAACACCGTGCCCAAAGGACTTACCGATAACTCGAAGGATTTAACATCTGGCCTCACGCTGCTATGGCTGTCAACATATGGCCTCATGCTGCTAAGGTTGCCGCATCATGCCCGAAGGACTTACTGATGGCCTGAAGGACTTATCACCATGCTTGAAAGACTTAATGGTGGCCCGAAGGACTTAACACCGTGCCCGAAGGATTTACCGATAACCCGAAGGATTTAACATCTGGCCTCACGCTGCTATGGCTGTCGCATCATGCCTGAAGGACTTACTGATGGCCTGAAGGACTTATCACCATGCTCAAAAGACTTAATGGTGGCCTGAAGGACTTAACACCGTGCCCGAAGAACTTACCGATGACCTGAAGGATTTAACATCTGGCCTCACGCTGCTATGGCTGCCGCATCATGCTCGAAGGACTTACTGATGGCCCGAAGGACTTATGACCATGCTCGAAAGACTTAATGGTGGCCCGAAGGACTTAACACCGTGCCCGAATGACTTACCGATGACCCAAAGGATTTAATATCTGGCCTCACGCTTCTATGGCTGCCAATCTTTTCTTTCTTTAGTAAATTCTTTGACAATTCTTCAAATACCTGTCTAAAAACAATCAAAAATTGACATGCCTCTATCTATATGATGCATGCAATGTCGTGCTTTCTTTTTCTTCTTCTCTTTTTTCTTCTTTTTCTTTCCTAATGTCGTGCTTTCTTTTTCTTCTTCTCTTTTTCTTCTTTTTCTTTCCTCTTTTCTCTATTTTTTCTTCTCTCTTTTCTCTCTTTTACCTCTTTCTTCTTCTTCTTCTCTTTTTATCATCATTTTTCTCTCACTCTCACTCTCTTTTCTTTCTTTTTCTTATTTCTTCTCTTTTTATCATCATTTTTCTGTTCTAAAGTCTTACGCTATTGAAGGTTATTTCTCAGATTTTCTTTCTTCTCTTCTGTTGCAGTATGCCCTTTGATCAGTTATTTATCTGATTCATGTCTTTTAACCCTTTCGCAATATAATTATCCCTCTCTTTTTTTCTTTCTTTTTTATTTTTTCTTTTTCTTTTTATTTTTAGACATGTTTTAAAATCCTATGCCCTGAAAAGTCATTATTCGGATTTCTCCGTTTCCTTTTTTTGCAGTGTGCTCAATTTTGATCTTTATTTCTGTCAATTTTTGTTAAATGAGTACCCGCTCTTGTTCTTTTTCACGAGCACATGCCTTTCTTCTTCGGGGTCTCTGCCCGTTTTACAAACAAACTCTATATCATGCATGTTCAGAGATTCTTACCATTATTCCTGTTCTGCACTACCCCACTCGATCATGAGCTCGAATACCTTCCAACTCCTTTGACCCAACATTCTGAGTATTTGTTAGTTTCGTCATCGGGGTGAGCAAAATGCTTCTACATTCTGAACTTAATCTCAATCTTCTTGCTGTATCTTGACGAGAACCATTTCTCGATCCCTGTGCTTTAATTCTTTAGAGACTCAATGTTTACCTCTTTTGTAATCTCATTCTCGTCCTGGTTTGTCCTTCATTTTCTTGAACCAACCAAGGCATCATGGCTGAAACCCGCTTCTTGTTCTTGAGTTGTCTGACACATATGCTCTTGTCATCATCTTCATCCTATACATTGTGGGGTCGTTTCTGGTTAGGTGCTCCAATAATATCTGCAACCTTGTGTTATGGATCTTATATTTGAAGTAATACATGGAAATCTTTGTTGCTTTAACTTGTCAATTTGTTGATTGGCATTCCACTAAAGGGTATCATTTAGATTAACATACAAGATCTTGAAATCACAGAATAGAAGCTCTGGATATCAAGTGCAAGAGCGTCTTAGATTCAACCATTCAGTAATTCAAGGCTGTGAAATCTTCCCAGGTGACTCGGTTCATCCTCATGATTACCGCGTTGCTGCAGAATACTACTCTTTCTCAATTCTCATCATCTGCTCCGCCCCCCAAAAGGGTGGGCTTGTATGACCACTCGAGTGCAGAAATATTACTCTAAGAATAGAGTTCTAGGTGGTGCGAGTTTTAATTTTACCTATGCTATCGTTTATTTTTCTCTCTTTTCTTTTCTCTTCCTTTCTCCTCCTTTTTCTTTTCCCTTTTTTTTCTTCCTTTTCTCTTTTTCTTTTTTCTTTTCTTCTTTTTTCTCTTCTTTTTTATCATTATTTGAGGAAATCAATTCGTCACAGTCCTTTGTCTTGAGGACAATGATGGAGCAAACAACATTGCCCCAAGTTACTCGGCATAGTCACGATTTGAAAATATTACCATCACTCATGAAGCTAAAGTTTCTTGAATTGGATGGTGTATTGCCACCTTATCGCTTCAGCGGAATGCCCCAAAATTCCCACACTCTTATCCGAACAAGCCTATTACCAGGTTTCAAACATATGAGTGCTTTTTATTATTCTTTTCTCTTTCATTCTTTTTTTTTCCTTTCTTTCGTTTTCTTCTTTTTTCCTTCAATTCTTCATTCTTTTTTTTATTCTTATTTTTTTAATTCTTTACTACCTAGAAGATTATGCCTAGAGTTTCAATTTCAAGCAAATCTACATGGTTGACATTCAGAGCTTTTTCGTCCTTGAACATCATCGAAAGAGTAGTAATCTTGCTTTGCTGACCAGAGTCTGGTAGGGAAGATCACACCTCATCGTTTTCACAACATCCATCTAATGTCACATCTTGCAATTGATATCCAGTGTCCTACAATGGCGAGAAAATATACATCTATGTGCTTTCAAGAACATTGTATGTTAAGCGAAATGTGTTCTTCATTGGAATAAAAATCAACAAACATGTCCCTTCACAAATGATCTTTACCACATATGGGCCACAGGTAGTAAAGTTGATTCCTTGTATTACTTAAGGAAAGGCTTTTAATGTAGAGACATCTCTGGCTTCCTCAGCACTATGCAGACTTGCCCCTCATCCTTGGTCCTCCACTGCTGGATCAGCTCTTGTGTCAAGGTCCCATCATTGATCAGCTTCTTGATCTCCTCCAATAAAGGTCTACATTTTCTGGTGGGATGCCCCGGTGCCCCCATATGGAATTCGCATGTGCTACTCGAGTCAAAACTATGGGCAGATGGACCAGGTGCAATCTTCATCGGTCTAGGAGCAAGATAGTGACCCCCTACCAAATGAGGCCATATGGCCGAGATGGATGCTCCGAACACTTCCAAATTTGCGCTCGTCCGAGGAATTTTTCTTGATGACCCCGAGGTGTCAGTCAGTCTTCTTCTTTTACGGCCACGCAAACCCTAGAGATGACACTCATTTACCTCTCCGTCTTTATCTAGCTTATCTTTGATTCGGTCCTTGGACTTAGACCCCAATTTTACTTCTCCAACCGTCATGAAATCTTTGAATCTGTTTCTCGATTTCTCTAACATCACATTAAAAAAAGGAGAGGGAAGCGTTGCATGGAACATGGGAGTCAACTCTTCTTCCGCTATAGGAGGCTGGACTTGGGTCGCCAAACATCGCCACCTTAGTGCATATTCCCTGAAGCTTTCATTAGGTTTCATCTTCGTACCTTGAAGATACTAACGACTTGGTGCTAGGTCTAAAGCCTATCATATCACGGTAGGTCCTGCTAGACTATCGGGGAAGTAGTGGATCGGCAATTTTTCAATGCAGCCCTCCATCTTTTTGCAGAATATGGTCACGTGAATCTCGGGGCATCTTGTTCCGTTATCATGTGCAAATCTAGAAATCTTTGGAATCTGGAGGAACGACCAAATCAGGGTTCAAATAGATTTTTCTTGCATCAAAGGCATCAAACTTCTTTTTTTCTCTCTAATTTTCTCTCGAGTCCATCTTCTAACTGCTCGAATCTTAATTTTTGAGTGTGTTCAATTCTTTTATTCACGATAAAACTCTAATTGTTCTTTGGATTACCCCCCAAAAATTTTATGCAAGGTAATGATAATGTTATGTAAAATATGCCATGACTGTACAATGTAATGCAATGCAATCCTAAAATATAAACATGAATGCAGTAAGGTATTGATTCCAAAAGTGATCCCCATAGAACGACGTTCATTGAGGCCAAAAGGTTTTATTATATCAGATATTAGATATTTACAGTTACTAATTCAGTGCCTACTTTCTTAACTTCATCCAGTAGTCCGGTCAGCTTGCCTCTGTGGTCCAACACTTGGTCCATGTTCTGACTAAGCCTGCCACCTTGTTGAGCCGCCTTACCTGCTCGGGTAATATCGATCTTCGGGTCTTCATCTATCCCCTGCTTAGTCTTTCGCAGCTTGGAAGTTCTCCCTACAACATTTTCAGCAGCAACATTTTGTTAACTTCTACACGAACCTCGTATTCATGTAAAGAAGTCTCGAGCTATTCCACTTACTCCTTACTTTCCAACTGAAGAGTGTTGGATTGTCATTGCTCTGTCGTAAACTTGTTTCCAAAACTCTTGTTAATGGCTAAGTTATTCTGTAGCTCATCTCTGGAGACTGTTGTACCTATTCTCAATTTCCTCAAACTTACCTGATAACAGCCTGACTTGATTCTCGCTTGACTAGTTTCTCTTCTTCTAATATTCTGAGTCGTCCTTCAACTGAACAACACCGTTCATCTATTCTTTAGAGGTGACCCAATCTGATATTCTTAAACATTCAATAAAGCTTCTGGTGATCATTCTGCAAATTCAATTTTATCCAAGTTATCTCTCTCTTATCTGAGCTGGCTGAACTCGAAAGGATATCCCTTTCCTGGGATGCCCCTATCTCCGATCTTCAAATTTAACTCGCTTGAGTGACCCACTTCGGTATTACTCAAACTTTATCTTGGATATCGATTCTTCCTTGACTTTGCCCACCGGGTGATTGTTAGCTCACTATAGAATTGGGGAACTCCGTCTTCGAAACCCAAAATTCTCATCGCGATAAGATCTTGAACCAGGGCCCCGCAATCCTCAATACTGTGACCCAAACTTCCTAAACGGTAACTACCTCTAGACGGTCTCTTCGCTAGAGAATTCATCGAGGTAATAAGGCTCTTCTCGATGAACATTAAGAGTAGTCCAGTGTACCTCACAGGAATCGAGATGCACTTCTTTTCATTACTTGCTTCTCGAGTTTCTTCTGGACCGAGCTCTACTTTTTGAAAGCCCAACTCAGACATACCTTCCGCCTGTTTATTGATGCGGATCACAAAAGGGTTCAATTTGTCGTATTTGGCTAGCTTAGAGGTAGAATTCTGACTATCACGCTCTCTATTCTGATCATTAATCGATTCTTCTTTTGGTTCGATGGATCGTTTACCTTTCGTCAAAGTATTCATCTGATTCATCACATTCTTCCCTCTACTTCTTTCAACTCTTGCACTTTACTTTGCTCATTACCAGTACCGTGTCTGACCTGAAGTCTTTAGATGGTTCCTCTTCTATTGTCTCCGATCTTGTTCTGGGACAAAACCCTGGATCCGTGCCTTCTAATATCTGACCAGACGACCCTTTGCCAATTATGAACGATTTCTGAGATTTGAGAAACCACTTCGGGAATCAATACCCTATAAATGCGAGAATGCATGCAAATGCGGTGTTGATTCTCGAACATTCTTTAAAAAACTTTCAATAGAGAAAATGTCCGTTTGTAATAAATTAATAATGAATTATAGGTAATAGTTGGATTTATTCTAGAGACCTTGACTTCGAAAAGCAAAACTTGTGCTCCACGTCTCGACGTCGTCTTCAGAATGATGGATGACTTCGTCTTCTCCTCTTATTCTATTCCATGGACTCGTGACGTCATGATCTTTATTTTTTTGGCTTCTAAAAAGGAAATCAACAAGTGCATGCATAATGCAGACAAGATTTTTTCTTCTGTAGATCTGGGTGCAAACGAATAATACGTTTAAACAGGGATGGATTCTAAAAATCCTAGGAGAGTACTTTAAAACTTTTTGGGGTTTAAATTAAAATTCTCAAGGATCATTTGGTTTAAAAATTTCCCTTTTATTATCAAAAAGTTTTAACTTACTTAAAAAAATAAAACTTTTAGGTTTCTTTTTGTTATTATTATTTTTCTGAAAGTTTTAGGAGGGAAAAAGATTGAAAGCAAAATAATAATATTTTCAATTTTTTAAAGAAGTTCAATTAAAATCTTTGAGATTTTTACAAAAGGGTTAAATGTGAAGATTTAAAATTGGGGTTCTGCGGCCCTGACTGAATCTTCTGCGTCGCACGTGCCTTACTATCGTACCGTCTTCTTTCTCGATTGGTCTTTGCTCGGCCTAACTTGATACTGTAATATTATCATTTCCGGCAAAACAAACTTTTTCTATTTTGAAAGCCTTTAATGAACTGTTCTTGAATCAACACCATGTCATGATATGCAACATGAATGCAAATAAAGGCGTTGATTCCGCTGGTAATCACCCTTTCGAACGACTTTCATGGGAACTAAAGGGTCCAGATTACAAAAAGGGTCCACATTACAATCCTATTGTTTATATGTTTAAGCAAACTTAAATGATTATATTGTGGATGACGACGATTCTGATATCCTCTATTTTTATGTCTTTTTGGTCTGCTCGGTGGTTGGGAGCCGGTCAGAGGACGCGGGATCATCGGCGATAAGGAGGACTGTCGATCTAGATCTAGATCTATGGCCCAAATTTGCCTGGAGATGAACGGCTCTAATGGTATCTGAGCGGTGACGTGGCAACATCGGATGGAGCCACGTGGCGCGTGGGAGATGAAGGGCCTCAAGCGTGGGCCTCACTCGCGCGTGGGAAGCCGGTGAGCCTGTGCGTGCATCACACACACGATTCAAAGAGCCTTCTCCATTTGATCTGGACTGTTGGATCAAATCTGATCCAACGGCTCAAATAGGGCTGCGTATGGACAAATAAAGATGGATCAGATAGGCTTTAAAGTTTTTTAGTTTAATTACCTTGGCCCTAACGAGCTCTGTATCCATTTAAGAAAAACTTGTAATGGACTTTGGACAATTTTTAATTGGGCTTATATTTGTTATTATTTATTTGATCTGTTTGTTTTTATAATTAATTATCAGCCTATGTTATAATAATTCTAATAATAAATTTATAATATAACACATATACATATATAAACAAATATACTTACATATAATACACAAACATTTATACACATAATACGTACATATAATAAATCATACATGCAATATACATACTCATATTCATAGTTAAATATTAATGACATTAAAGTAATAATGAATACATACATACATGCAAGCAACATATACATATAATATACATATAATCATGTATTCCATATAATATGTAAACATACACATACAATAATACACACAATATGTATACTCACATACACACGCAATAATACGTACATACATGCAAGCAACACATACATATAATATACATGCCTAAATGGTTAATAACCATATATATATATATATATAATAATCACATACCAGTGACACCTACTTAATATACATATAATAACACACATGATAATATGCATACACACATATATGAACAAATACACAAACATATACACATTATACACTTAATAGCATAATAATAGTAATATTTTTTTTAACTTTTGGGTTTTAGATAACATAACATAAACTATGATAATAAATAGTATAATACGATAGTGGATTGGGTAACAATATAGCAACACATATATATATATGTAATACTAGTATTATTTTTGGTGTTTTTGGTTTTAATGAAAACAAATAAAGTAAACAAAGCCCTTAATATATTTTTAGATAGTAGCAACATATATAAGCCCATTATTGTAAAAACAAAAATAAAGACAAGTTTACCCCGGACAAAATTAGTGATTACAGCTGCCCCTCTTTGCTTATAATTGTCGAACATGGATAAAGCAAAGACCATAAGCATTAATTTTGTCATACTTCCTTGTCGGACGATTTGCCCCTCCGGAACAGTAGCGAACAAATCCAAATAAGTTGTTTTCTTTAAGTGGCAAAAACAAACTGAGTAGCGCTGGCATGTTCTTCCGAAATGGCAATGGACAGACTAGATGGAAAATGATTAATTCCTCTAAAACGGTAGTGAATAAATCCAAATGACTTATTTTTCTGAAACAGTAGAAAACAATCCAGGTAACGTTGGCATGTCTTTCCAAAACGGAAGCAGACGATCCAACTAACCTTCAAATGACTCATTCCTCCAAAACAACAATGAATGAATGCAAATAACTTTACTTTCCCTAAGCGACAGAAAGCAAACTGAGTGGCGCTGGAATGTCCTTTCGAAATGGCAATAGACAAGCCAACTAACCTTCAAATGACTCATTGTTTCGAAATGGCACTGAACGAATGTCCTCAAATGGTAGGTGAACTTGATTCCTGAAGTGGTAGAAATAAAGTGTGCTGATGCATCCATCCGAAACGGTAGCTGACAAACAATAATTCTTCGAAAGAAGGTTCCAAGAAGGCTTCCGTTCTTTGTGAGCCTGAACGGATATGCTAATTTTCTTCTTCCCTTTGCTTGAAAATTCCTTCCAGGTTTCTACTTTGTCATTTACTCCTCTTCTTAAGAGGTACCCCATTTATCTTTCAAATCCCTATGAAAAGAGATTAAATGCTACAATGGTATGAGTTAGCAAGCTCCTAACCTAGGGATTTCTAACTAAGTATGATGCATGAATGACAATAATTTACTCGGACACTTCTTCTTCTTGGTCCCTTGATTCTGATCTTCTCTTGCTTCCCTTTTCTCTTCTTTGTAACGGCGGTGCCCCATCTCTCACTCGGTTTCACCCTTTATGCCCCCTCTCTCTTGAACTCCTAAACCTCTTACTCTAAAACGCCCTTTCAGGTTTTCACTTTAGACTTGTCTTTCTCTAAAGCATCCTTTACGAGTTTTCACTTCAAAGTTTTTTCTTTTTCTTTCTTTCTTCTTTTTCTTTTTGCTCTTTTTTCTTTTTTTCTTTATTATTTTTTGTCTTTTCTTTGGGTGCCCTTTTGGGTTTTTGCCTTTAGCTCTTTCGACTTCAACATGTGAGGTACTCATTGTCTTTCTTTGGTAAATATCGTCAATTTCGCCCCTAATGACCTTTTGCCTTAACCTTTGGGGGATTCGCCTTCTATCTTGGAACAACCTGCACCCAATAGGTTAAATCATAGTAATGCCAAGAAATCCTTTGTTTTTTTCATAATTTGCGCCAATTCACCTGCGCGGTGATTATGAGACGGATAACGGAAGTGAGTATAATATTTTATTAATACTTAGAGAAATATTAACACAATTTTGACAGTCATGGCAAACACGAGAGAAAAAATATATAGATAATATCGACTGTATGAATAATGAGAACCCATCAACCACAATAGATATTTCATTCACCACTTTTGGTTACAATTCTTGACGACCTAAGGATTGAAGCATCATTCTTCGACGAAGTCTGCCAGTCGTATGCCAAAATTCAAGTATACTTGAACCGTTCTGTTCGGATTTTCAATTCAGATCACCCCTTGGTTTTAAGATGCCCGTTTTTGGGTTTTCGCCCTAAACCCTCATTCTTCTTTTTTCTTTTCTTTTTTTATTTTTCTTCTTTTTTCTTTTTTCTTTCTTCTTTTTCTTTTTTTTTCTTTTTTTTAGGCATAATACTTTTTCATAGAGTATGAATTTACTGGGTTGCTCAACTCTTTCCCATCCACTCGGCTAGGATTAATTCTCCTTTGGAGAAGACCTTGTTTACAACATAATGCCCTTCCCAATTAGGCATCCACTTCCCTCGAAAGTCTTTTTGGTTAAGTAAGACCTTTTTAAGCATCAGATCCCCCTCTTAAAACTCCCTCAGGCGAACTTTTTTGTTATAGGCTCGCATCATTCTTTTCTGATACATTGGACTATGAAAGATGGCCTTCAATCTTTTTTCTTCAATGAGGTTCAATTGATCAATCCTAGCTTGTATCCATTCGGCCTCATCCAACTTTACTTCGTTCAAAATTCGAAGTGATGGAATCTCTACCTTGACGGGTAATACCGCCTCCGTGTCGTATACCAAAGAGTATAGCATTACCCCGGTGGAGGTCCTCACAGAGGTTCGATAATCAAATAGGGCAAAAGGTAGCTTTTCATACCAATCCTTGTAATTTTCTGTGGTTTTTGCTATGATCTTCTTTATATTCTTATTTGCTGCTTCTACTGCTCTGTTCATCTTGGGGCGGTAGACAGTAGAATTGTGATGTACAATTTTGAATTGCTCATATACCTCAGTCATCATTTTGTTATTCAATTTTGAAGCATTGTTAGTAATGATTCTTTCAGGCAGGCCATAGCGACATATAATTTCTTTCTTGAGGAACTTGCAAACTGTCGCTCTTGTGATGTTGGCGTACGAGGCAGATTCTACCCATTTTGTGAAGTAATAGATGGCTACTAAGATGAAATGATGCCCATTAGAAGCTTTCCCGGTGTATCTGACCAATACCGTCTATTCCCAGGCTGCAAAAGGCCAATGTGAGGTCATGACGTGAAGTGGTACTGGCCGGGAATGTATCTTATCGGCGTAGATTTGGAATTTATGGCATTTCTTTGCATAATTGATGCAATCTCCCTCTATTGTTGACCAAAAGTAGCCGTATCTCATGATTTTCCCAGCCATCGAGAATTCGCTAGCGTGGGTTCCGTATAAACCTCCATGTACCTCCGCTAAAATAGTTTCGACCTCCCAGGAATTGACACATCTGATAGTTCTTTTTTCGTTATCGTTGGTGTCTTTTGTGTAAGTCTGGTACTTGATATACTGGAAGATGTCATAATACCATGGATTACCGTCCTTTTCCTCCTCCAAACTATAGCAATGGGCCGATACCTCAAAAGTTTATGTCTCGATAGGCTTCATTTCAGCTTTCCTATTTATTTTGAACACGACAGCCAAAGTGGCTAGAGTGTCAGGCATTTGGTTATCCTCTCTTGGCAAGTAGGTGAAACCGACTTCTTCAAAATTTCTGACCAAATCTTGGATAAAATCGTGGTATTTAATTAGCTTCAGATCTCTCATCTCCCACTATTTTTGAAGTTGGTAGACTACTAAGGAGGAATCTCCAAAAACCTGGAGCACCTTGATCTTCTTCTCAATGGCTGCTGGGAGTCCCATGACGCAGGCTTGATATTCGGCTATATTGTTGGTGCAGAAGAATTCCAACGTACTTGTAAAAGGTTAGTGGTCATCTCCAGGGGAAATTAATATTGCCCATATTCCATGGCTTAGGGCATTCGATGCCCTGTCGAAGTAGAGCCTCTATCCATCTTTCTCAGCAATAGGTCTCCCTTTAGTTAAACCACATATCAAATCTTCGTCTAGAAAATGGAAATCCAATGGTTCATAGTCATACGAGGTGTGACTTGCCAAAAGATCTACCACGACACTTCCTTTTACCGCTTTCTAGTTCACATAAACGATGTCGAACTCTGATAAGAGTATTTGCCAACGGGCCATCTTCCTGGTCAATGCTGGCGCTTCCATCAGAAATTTTAGCAGATCTATCCGGGAAATTAGACAGGTGGTATGATACAACATGTATTGCCGTAGCCACTTAGTAGCCCATACTAAGGCACAACATAATTTCTAAATTGACAGGTACCGCGTTTCAAAATTGGTGAACTTCTTGCTCAAATAGTAGATTGCCCTTTCCTTCTTGCTCGAGTCATCATGTTGTCCAAGTACACACCCCATAGAATTTTCAAAGACTGTCAGGTACATGATCAACGGTCTATCCGACACTGGTGCTACTAGAATTGGGGGATCGGTCAGATACTTCTTGATCTTTTCTAGAGCCTCTTGACAATCTTCATCCCAGACCCCCGGGTTATTCTTTTAGAGTAGTCTGAAGACGGGGTCACACTTATTAGTCAATTGAGATATGAATCGGGATATGTAATTTAACCTCCCCAAAAATCCTCGAACCTCCTTTTGTGGTCGCGGCGTGGAAGATCTTGAATCGCTTTCACCTTGTCGAGGTCGATCTTGATGCCCTTCTAACTTACCACAAAGCCCAAAAGCTTCCCCAATGTGACTGCGAAGGTACATTTAGCTGGGTTGAGCTTCAACTGATACTTTCTTAACCTTCGGAAGAGTTTTCGCAAATTTTAGATGTGCTCCTCCTCGATCTTAGATTTGGCTATCATGTCATCCACGTATACCTCGATTTCCTTATACATCATGTCATGAAACAAGGTTACCATGGCTCTTTGTTAAGTTGCCCCGACATTTTTTAATCCGAAGGACATCACTTTGTAACAAAACGTCCCCCATATGGTCACAAAATGGTTTTCTCCATGTCATCGGGGTGCATTTTAATCTGGTTGTACCCCAAAAAGCCATCCATGAATGAGAACCAAGCATGCCCCGCAGTATTGTCCATTAAAGTATCAAAAGGAAAGTTGTCTTTGGGGCTCGCCTTATTAAGGTCCCTATAATCTACACACATACGCACCTTCCCATCCTTTTTTGGTACCGGCAATATTGGCTACCCATTCTAGGTACTTAGAGACTTCCAATAATCTGGCCTCGAGCTGCTTCTTCACCTCTTCCCTAATTTTTAGTAACATGCCAGTTCTCATTCTTCGAAGCTTTTGCTAGACGGGCTTGCATTCTGGCCTAATAGGAAGCTTGCGTGTTACAATGTCTGTGTTTAAGCCCAGCATATCTTGGTATGACCATGCGAACACGTCACTAAACTCTACAAGCAATTCTATTAACCTCTGCCTAACTTCTGGTGATAGGGTACCTCCAATCTTTACTTCTTTCCTTTCTTCGTTAGTCCCCAAATTAGGATCTCTACCTTTTCTTGGTGCGGAAGGATTTGCTTCTCCTCATCGGCCATCATTTTTAGCAGCTCATCGGGAATCTCATCATTTTCTTCCCCTACATGGGTCGTTCAAAATCTACTTTAGGATTAGGTTCCACATCGTTCATACAGTTTATATTAAGAGGCCTACATAATTTTGAAAGTGTGTATTGGGAAAAGAAAAATATAGTTTATGACGCAAATAAATAATTAAGTAAATAGACGAATAGGTAAATGAATAAATAATTAATGAATGAAATGGAATAAATGCCATGTTTTCCATTTGAGAAAGAAAAGGTAGACAATATATTTCATTTGAAGCTGATGGATATGACATAGTTGCCCTTTTTTACAAAAGATGTTCGTTACTTTCGGGCCAAAGTAATGGAGTGGTTCTTGGCATTAATTTGATTTGCCCCTGTTGAATGTTGGCACGACTCTGAAGGTCCAGTTGTTGAGCTCTTCTCCTAGGAAGCACGAGCGAATTCTGGACAGAAACCGATTAGGCTTGCTTTCGTCGCCAATCATGTTCACATTCATTTATTCTAAAGCCTCATTGATCAGCTCTTCTTGGAGGCGCCTTTCACCCTCATGGTTTGCCTACTGGATATCCTTCTCCGGATTTCGAATCCCCCCAGATATGAAGATACCTTTGAAGTTTGAGTAGGTTATGGGAGCTCAGGGAATATCCTCCCCTCTCAACCTGGCCTTCCTCTGTTCTTGTCTTTTTTTTCCACTCTTGTATTTTTTGCATAAAATTAGGCTTATAGCCAAGCCCGAAGTGGTCCACCTTATGAATCACACTAACGGGATGAAAACGCCCCTATAAATTCCTCCCTAAACCTTTATTCTATCTTGCTCCTCTTCCCAGGGTTTCGAATACCATCATCTTAGTGCAATTTGACAATTTAGGGCATGGAACCTTGCTCCCTTTTTAGCAACAAAAGTAGCATTGACAAGTTCCAAGGCTCTAAAGGCACACTCTATTGCTTCTCCATCAGTATGGATGTATGGTGTATCTGGAGTCACTGAAGTGATGATATCCTCTTCGGCATTCACCGTTACTAACTTCCCTTCGGTGACAAACTTTAACTTTTGATAGAGTGTATCCACGGCCGACCTAACAGCAATTGTAAGATGGCTGGATATCCATGACCACGAAGTCGACCACATATTTAGTGGGACCAATGAATAGGGGTACTTCTATTTTCCCGACCACATCTCTTTGAGTCCCGTCGAAGGCTCGCACTGTATTATGACACGGTTTCATATGCGAGCTATCTATTGGTAGTCGTTGTAGCGTGGCTAATGGCATAACATTCAATGCAGAGCCATTATCAATTAAAACACCTGGCAGTACGTAACCTTTACAGTGAGTGGTGATGTTCAGGGCCTTGACGGACCCCATGCCTTTCCCTAGAATTTCATCATCACTGAAAATAATGTGATTGACGTTGGTGATGTGACTGATAATCTGATCCAATTTCCCAACAGAGATATCTTTTGTAACAAAGGTCTCATTCAAAACCTTCAACAATGCATTACGATGTTTTTCTGAGTTTAGTAACAGATCAAGTACTAAAATATGAGCTGGTTGTTTTCGAAGTTGATCGACAACATTATACTCTCTATGCTTCAAAAATTTCAAACACTCTTGTGCTTGCATTTCTGTGACTGGCTCATTGACTTTTGAGGGTAGGTCTTCTCCGAACAACTTCTCGGGTTCTGCTCCAACCTCCTTACATTTCTCCTTTGGATCCCTTAAGTTTTCTGGAACGTAGCATTAGCCACTTCTTGTGAGGTGCCCCACTTACTTTTCCGCTATTCGGTTGAGCAGGTTCTGTCTCCATTATCCTCTTTTCCTCTTGTGCACTGGACGAGCCTAGAATCGTGACGCTTGCGGCGTAATTCTACAGGACCATCTTTGTGTCTTTGAAAGGAAAAAACTTTAGGGTAGCAATTATAATTTTGGGAGCCAATTTTGGTTCGCTTGCCTCACTCGTCCTGAGACTGAGGACTAGTGGTCTCTTCGCACTATATCTGGTTTCTTGACTCTTTGATGCACAGACTTCAAACTCTTTTCCTATTTTCTCCTTCTCAAAAAACTCAATCTCCTTGTTATCCATCTTACCTTGTAGTAAATGACGAAATTCCTCACAATACTGAATATCATGACCTCTCAATTGGTGGTACTCATAGTATGGGCCACATCCTTCTTTGACCAACACCATTCCCCTATTGATAAGGCACGCCATGCATAACTGCTGAAAGACCCATCTCTAGAGAGACTGGACTTCGGACACGTTCCTTTTGGCTTTCTCGGTGCACTCATTTTCGATAGCATTTATACCCTATCCCTCGTGATTCGGCAACGGATTGTTAGCCGTACTGGGCTCGCGCAACTGTAACACCCCAGTTCGAATCAGATTCTGAATAAACTTTTGAATGCTATACAGTTCTCGATTGAATGCCTTAGGACATCGGCATGATACTCACAGTGTTCCTTAGGGTTATACCAAGACGGGTATGATGGGTTGTAAGGAGTAACATGGTATGGCCGGACTAGATTAACCTTGTATAACTGTGAGTAGAGTTCCTTATAGGTAATTAGAAAAGGCGTGAAAGACCTATCATCCCTTTCCTTCTTAGGTCCCATATCTTCTCTCTTGTTGAAGTTTCTGGAATTCCCTGCTGGGGCCTGTGGTTGGGAGATGGTGAAGTTCTTGGTTTTCTCAAAAGTGTTGGTGTTGTTCACTTCATGATCCTTCTTCTTATACTGCTTTCGTGAATGATCCCCTCTATCGATCCTTCCGCTCTTGATGGCTGCTTCAATGCGTTCGACAGTCATGACCATTTCTGTAAAGTTACTAATAGGGTTACTGATCAACCGATCATAAAGTGCCCCTTTTAGCGTATCTATGAACATCAGAGAGATATCATGCTCATAAAGCGGTGGCTGGACTTGGGCTTCCACATCGCACCACCTTTGAGCATATTCATGAAGGGTCTCGTTGTACTTTTGTTTCATGCCTTGTAACAACAGTCTGTTGGGAACCATGTCGGTTACATGCTTATACTGATCAGTAAAAGCTTTTTCTAGATCTTTCCACGACTTAATTTGAGTATGGGTTAGTTGGTTATACCACCTCAAAGCAGTTGTTAGTAAATCCAGCCATCTTCTATCAAAACACCACTATATGAGTAGGTGGACAGGTGCTTCCATCAAACTTCTCAAAATCTGAGGTCTTGAACTTAAATGGGATCTCCACATCGGGAACCAAACTGAGCTCCCTAACACTTAACCCATAAGGGTCATCACCGTATTCCTTCACTCGGAACTTTTCTTCTAGGTCTTTCCGAGTATCTTCTAGCTGCTTAGTGAATTCCGCTTTCATTTGGTTTAATTTTTCCATCTCTTCAAAGTCTGGGATGCCATCCATGATAATCTCAGAATTCCCAAATGTCATTCCTGGTTGAGTTTGAGCTGTTGCATTGGTATGAGGAGCAGATGCACCTTGTGTAGGATTCAATGAAGGATCAATGAGTAGAGGATTATTGACAGTTTGGGTATAAAGGCGATCCCCTGAGTTTTGGTTAGGACTCTCAACGGTACCCTTGTCTCTCGACTCCTGCCTTAGACGGGCTTGCAACAAATGAGATATTTCCTTCATCATGTCTTGCTAGGACTTGAGGATGGTGTCCCTTAATTCCTGTTGGGTTCGTTCCATTTGACCACGCAGATCGGCTTCCAACTTTGCAAAACCTTCCTCCATTCGTTTCGTTCATAAACGAGTATGATACGGGTGTGGAATGATGGTAATTTTAAAGAACCAAAATGCAATCTTTTTTGTTTCTGAAGCAAAAAGCTTTTTAGTCAATTATTTGTAACAAAACAAAGAATGCAAATAAATGAAACATGCATGAATGCAATGAGCAACACTGAGTTTGGAAAATATCATCGTTAAACGGCTTTCATTAATAGAAACATAGTCTTGGTACAATAACCAAAGAAAGACAACAAAACATATGACTTCAGGGTAGTATCGAGGTCTATGATCTCTCTCAAGATCCAGACAATCCTCTCTCCTTCTTCAGAATCATTGTCGACACAATCATGAAGTTCAGTAGCCTCTTCCGCCAAGAGCTGTATCTTCTGGGCAACTCCTTGCGTCGAACCACCCATTGTGCTAACTCTTGTTCTTGTCTCCAAATGGTGTAGGCAGCGAAATATAGTTGCTCCAAACTCGGCATCGGGCGTTGTTGACTCTCAGGGAGATGTGTAAAATGAATGCTGGCAAAAGGTATAAATAATATGTATTTGGGCAAGATAAACTGTGCCAAGAGTCTTTTGCGTGCAAGTATACATGGCTGACAAGTAATACAGCTTGGTAAGCTGAGTATCGATCCCACAGAGATTGACATGGAATTCGATTGCTTGATTGTTACTTGCTTTGGAATAAATATTGTTGTTTGAAAAAGCTAATTTTAAATCTAAGAAAATAAAATAAAATAAAATAGAAACTGAAGAAAAGCGTTTGCAAGGAAGGTGTTTTCAAATGAAAGATGACTATTGGCAGGAAATGTCTGGTTTCAACGTGATTCTTGCTAGCCATTATTGGCAAAATATCTTGGCATTGTTTGCCGAGCAGATTCAAAAGTAGCAAAGCCTCTGTCGATGGTTATTACCCTAAACTGGCCAAGTAAAAACCCCTATATCTCTATATTGTATGTTTTCCTTAAACCAATTTGATTTAAAAACCAATCTATACTCCATGGGGGTCGATTTCACTTCCGAAGTAAGTTCATATACTTGAACGACTTTTCTCGAAGCTTCTCTCCCAAGTGTTCAGCAACTTGATCGTTGCCAACACAAGTCTGTTAAGATATTGGAAGGCAATAAGCTAACTGTTTCAGCTCTCGCTTTGACACAGTACTTAGGAAAAATTAAAGTATGCAAAACAGACAAACTTTGCCAAAAGCAGAATTATTATAAAGGAACTAAGGCATAAAAGCCAACGTTTAAAACCAAAACATCCCCCCACCAACTATTAAATTAGTTCATGGTGTGGGGGTTAACCAACAAACCAATAAACGTTTTTAACATCACCATCATAATAAAAACTAAAGAGAAACAACTTCTGCCAAAGAAATAGGCAGGTGGGTCTCTCAATGCAGCCCTCCACGCTAGGCTCTCGGCCAAGAAGTCGAACCACTCTTCCTCGGATGCACTGACTGTCACTCACTGCTCACCAACACCTTGCTTTGATCACCTCGACCTTCACCGTCTCACTCTCCACGGTCAATCACCCCCTCTCAATGCTTGAACGGGCTGTGTATATATAAGTGCTCAAGGGAAGGGATTAGGATAACTCTCTCTTTATTTGAAATTTGAAATGCTCCATGGAGAAGAGATAAGCCTCATCTGATCGGTGTGATAGCTTATCAAGCTAGGGATGACGTCATCATGCCATGGCCATCCTGGCACACGAGCTTGGCACAACCTTCCTAACACAGCTTGGCATCACCTTATCCGCTATTTTTTCGGAGGCTGTCCAAAGGCAATTTTTAAGGAGCTTGAGTGTATCTTATTTTTTTGGAGGTTCTTCATCTCTTGGCATGGCTACTGGCACACCTCATGCCAACAGATGCTTGGCACACTGCATTCCTACGTCCTGAGTCCATTCCTCTTGCCAATCACCCTGCCAACCTGCAAAAAGGCCACTAAAACAACCTATCACACTGACATAGGCAGCCTACTAACTCCCTGATGTATATGCATGATTCTAACAAGCTAGTGCAACTAAATGTACTCGAAAACAAGCAAAAGCATATCAAGATAGGCATGAAAAATAATACTTTTGAGGAGGTAACACACCCCCAAACCCAGCTCATTGTTTGTCCTCAAGTAATGCAAAAAGAAAAACAAAAAATAGTGAAAATAATACCTCAAAAAAAGTTTGGTTGGAATTCCAACAAATGCTGGCAAGCAGTGTTTGATTCTAATGTTGCCCTCAGAAATCTCAATGCACAATGCCAAGCAGATAGTAATTCAAGTACAACAATATAACTCTAGTCTAAGTTCATGATTTGTGCTCAAAGTGTGGGTAGTATGCATCCAATATCCTTTCACTTCCTTACCCAATTTTACTACCTAAACTCAGATCTTTATTTTCACCATTTTTTTTCTCTTTCTTTCTTGCCGAGGGTTTTGTTGGCATTAATTTAAGCTTGCTTCGCGAAATTGTTTAGCATGAGTGAAAAAAGGGAGCATACCATGAATCCCCACCTTAATCCAGACATCACTAGGCTTTCCCTTCAACTCATACCATAGGATTTTTGGACTTGAGAACTAAGAGGGAGCTACCATGAAGCCCCAAGTAACTTATTATCCCTAAGTAGAGGAGAGTTCATTTTTTATTGCCTCGACATAACATTTCTGCCTTATTTATTTTCTTTTTACCCTGGCATCATTTTTCTCTTTTTTCAAAGTTGAGCATAGTTTCAAATTACCTAAGTTTGCTAGAGAACTAGATACATACCACGTGTTAAGTGTAGAAACAGTTACCTGAACTAGAGATCAATTGTCATGGCAAACATGGCATACAACTCTACTGGCATGACAAACTGAAAATTATAAACTCATCATCGGGCAAACAAGTAGATCAAAATAAGCTTGCCTAACAGTTGTTAACAAACTTCAAATTTAAGTCGAGACAAAATTTTCTTTTTCACTTTTTTCTTAATGGTTCAGTATGCAACTACTCTACATGAACTACAAAAAATTTTAAATGTGCATGGCATGGCATAAAAGTGAGAAAATGCACACCCCCAAACCCAAGATGTGTATTTTCCTCAATACATGAAACAACGCATATATACAGGAAAAACAAAAAATTAAAAATGCATGATCATGAAAATGCAAACATGAAATGCAAAGGAGTTAGGTAGAAGAAGACTCCCCTTCGGATGAGGCTTCATTCTATTTCGCACGGGCTTCTTCTTCTCTTCTTGCATGGGTCTTTCGCATGGTTAGGCTCCCACGTTCAGGGGCCATTCTTTTTTTCCCTTTTCAGCCCTACTTTGAGGTAGCAGTGGAGGCTCCAATATCCTCATTCTTCTTGGCAGGGACTACTGGAGGTATAGCTGGCTTGGCTTTAGGCATTTTGGCATGGATTTCCTTCGGCTCAGAATAGGAATCAGTGCTGGAAGATTTAACATGCACCAGGGGCACTGCAGTTGGGGCCATGGATTTTGAACTTGCTGGACTGGTAGGATTGACTGGACTGGTTGGACTGGCAGAACTGACTGGCATCGTTGGACAGGCTAGCATTGTTGGGTTGGTAGGACCAGTTGTCACGACATCGTCATTGGCAGAGGACTCGGCAGGGAAAACTGGAAATGCTAGCACATCTTCAGGGGAAAGTTTGACAAGCACCTCCCTGATTATAGCATCCCTTTCCTTTGTGTAATGCCTTATCTTGATGTGAAGTGCCTCTTGTGCCTCTAGTTTTTGGAGAATAATCTCCTGGCGGGCATACACTTGGGACAACACTGCCAATAAGCTTGTTGGCATAGTTTCTGGCACACTGTTGGGCTCTGCCTTTGGCTTTGGTTTGGGCTTTGGCGTGGCTATCTTGGTCTTTCCCTTGCCCTTCTCCTTTGGCTCAAAAGATGTGAGGTTTTTCCAAATAATGGCAGTAATGGTGGTTCCCTTGATTGTTTGGCTGATATCCTCATCCATCCTAGGCACTTCATGGCAAACACAAATGTTAGAAATTAACAAAGGGAAAAATAAACTGCCCTTACCCTTCTCAGCACATTTATAAGCCACATCGGCAATGATTTTGCCAACGTTGATCTTGCGTCCTTTGATGATGGAATGCAGCAAAATCAATCGGTCTTCCGAGACGGTCTCGTTGTGAGATATAGGCAACAAATTTGCCTTGATGAAATGGTTCCATCCTCGCATTTGTGGCTTTAACAACAACCTCTTTATCGTCCGATGGCCCGTTGATGGAACTGTCAAATCTGTGCCAGAATCACATGTAACACACTCTAACCACCCTAGTAGGATTAGGTAAGTTAATACAATTACAATCAATGATTCATTCAATTGAAGGTAGAGAGTTCAATTCGTTTCAAGTCTTTCTTGCACAACAAGATACGATTCGAATAGATGAGGACCCATAATGCAAGTGTTGTCATAATCAATACCATTTAGGACTTACTTGTTCTTTAAGTGACTATTCGACTAGATGGATAACAATAGAAGGTTTCATCATTCAATGTAGTTATTATAAATACCAATAGGTGTTTTAGATCATTTACTTAAGTTACCATATTCAAACATACATGCTACCAATATTACATTCATCATTCGGCTAGTACCTTATGTGACCAAAGTGGTTCATGTCCATACAAGTGGATTACTACATTTACTTATTGTTATCTAACCAACCTCAATAGTTCTATTCAACCATTGCATGCATAATCTAACCATGGAAATCTATCATGAGACAAACAGGCATTCAAGCTTAATTAAGTGCATACATGCTCATATATATACATACCATACTCTTACAGATCATAGATGAAGTTAATTTATACAAACCATAACTAAGTGATCATGAATATACATGCCTTAGGTGCCACCATCATAGGAGAACTATAACAAGATGAAAACATACTCTTTCAGGCAAAATGTGACTTGTACGAGCTTAGACTTTGGGATAGGATCCAATATCAACCTGAATCGTAGAAATGAGACTTGAATAAGAAAAGCTTAGTGAGCGAGTTAAAGTTACAAGGCAATCAATAAAAAAAGTCTCAATTATGAACCATCAAATAGATGGTATGATTCCCTCATCAATAAGGAACCATTTGAACTAAGCAAACAATACTAGGTGCATTGCTTAATTTTCAATCCAATATCAATACAAGGCCTGAAGTTTAGACATGCTTAATCATCCAATTCGACTACTTTAGGCATAGCATATCCTTTGAACATGATCAATGTTTCAATACACAAGCAATATCATAAGCAATGTTCAATAGTTCATGGCATTTGATGTTTTCTTTACAATCAAGCAATATTCAATAGTTCATGGCATTTGATGTTTTCTTTACAATCAAGCAATCTCATAAGCAATGTTCAATAGTTCATGGCATTTGATATTTTCTTTACAATCAAGCAATCTCATAAGCAATGTTCAATAGTTCATGGCATTTGATATTTTCCTTACAATCAAGCAATCTCATAAGCAATGTTCAATCAATGTTTCAATATCAATAGTTCATGGCATTTGATGTTTTCTTTACAATCAAGCAATCTCATAATCAGTGTTCAATCAATGTTTCAATATCAATAGTTCATGGCATTCAATTTTTCCTTTTCTATCAATCAATGCAATTCAATGTAGTAATAGGTTCAATGTACATGAGTTATTAGTTCATTTTAGGTAAAGCCTTGAGAATCGATTACTCAGTCTAGATACTCGAGTCTCCAACCAAACTGTTGCCAATAACAATAGTCAATATGGTACCAAGTACCTGGTCAAATCAGTCATACTGTCACCAATGACCAATAACAGTACTTCCCTCATACTGTCGCCAATTAGGGACCAATAACCCGAACCGTAGTCCACCCCGACAATGAGCTCTATAGACTCTATGGCATGCCAACTATATCTAAGACCGACTCGAGACCAAGGCTTACAATAGTTATCACTTTCAATCAATTAGAAGCATGATTCAATTCAATGTGCACATTTTGTGCCAATATCCCCTTTCAATCGAATAGGGCTCAAGCCAATGCCAAATCAATGTTTCAATAGTCAATTAAGGTATGTCAATCAATATGTCATTAAACAATGAATTGAGTTACTTCTATCTATATCATCATGCTTCATTTCAATATAGTTCAATTAGGCAATAAGCATATCATGACAATCAATAGCAATTCAAGCATGCTTCACAATCAAGTAACCACACAAAAGAGCACTTACCTTGCTAATGCTCCATAGAAAGCTCATTACACAATTATACTAAGAATTAATAAGAAATACAAATCAAAAATTGACTTGGAGAGGCTATCGCCCTCTCCAAACTTTAAACTACACTCACAAGAATTTTTCGAGTTATTGTCGATCCCGGATTGTAATCTTTTCCCTCCACTAGCTTGCTGATCTAAGTGAGCCCATTTTCTCTCAATTTCCACTTGATCTTCCTAACAAGATAATATGAATGCTAGCAACTCCAATTTCTCCAAATTTCAAGCTTGCATCAATGATCATGGAGTTTTCTCTCTCAAATCCTTTCCTCTCTATTTTTTCCTCTTGTTCGGCCACAAGGAGGATGATGACAATGGTTCATCAATTATCTCCTTCTAAAATGTCTAATTTATCCTTAATTATCCACTAATTAATGATGCGTGTAGGGGCATTTTATGAATGTATGATTTTTTCATGCATTCCTTCAATTTGTTGTTTGTTTTGGTTTGGTCACTTATACATTAGGTTACTACTTTTTCATTTATAACATTCCAGTCCTTATTTACTAGGTCTAGTATCTTGTTTTCAATCAATTAGAGTTCAAATGAAGGCATTGTAGTAACTTCTTTTATATTAGTTTTGAGATTATTACAATTCCCTCCCCCTTAAAGAAATTCGTCCTCGAATTTACCTGAGGGGAATCGATGTGGGTACTACTTTCTCATTGTTGCTTCGGGTTCCCAACTGGCTTCTTTTACATTGTGGTTATTCCATAGAACTTTCACCAATGGTACAATCTTATTGCGAAGCCTCTTGACTTCTTTATCAAGTATTTGAATTGGCTCTTCGTTGTACGATAGATCAGGATTAAGTTCCACCTCATCAGGTTCTAGAACATGTGATGGATCTGATCGATATTTCCTCAACATCGGTACATTGAAGATGTTGTGGATTCTATTGAATTCAGCAGGGAGTGCTAGCTTGTAAGCAATTGGACCGATCTTTTCTAAGACTTCAAAGGGTCCAATGAATCGAGGGCTTAGTTTACCCTTCTTCCTGAATCTGAGGATTTTTCTCCAAGGAGATACCTTTAAGAATACGTAATATCCCACTTGATATTCAATGTTTCTTCTCTTGAGATCGGCATAAGCCATTTTCCTATCAAAGGCCTCTTTCAGTCTACTATGAATCACCCGAACTTGATTTTTGGTTTCACAAAGCAATTCAGGTCCTAAGTCCTTGTTTTCCCCAATTTAGACCAGCATAACTGGAGTTCTACATCTCATGCCATACAATGCTTCGAAAGGGGCAATTTTGATAGAAGCTTGATAGTTGTTGTTGTAGGCAAACTTGGCTAATGGTAGAGATTTCTCCTAGTCTTTACCGAAGTCGATAATGCAAGCTCGAAGCTTGTCTTCAAGCACTTGGATTATTTTTTTAGATTGTCCATCAGTTTGTGGATGGAAGGCAGTTCTGAGGTTCAGCTTAGTTCCCATAGCTTATTGAAGTGCCCTCCAGAATTGAGAGGTAAAACGAGAGTCCCGATCAAATATGATAGATCTATGAATAACGTGAAGTCTGATTACTTCTTTCAAGTATAATTCAGCTAGTTGTTTGAGGCTCATGTTCATTCAAATAGGTAGGAAGTGAGCAGATTTGGTGAACCTATCAACGATCACCCAAATAGCATATTTTTTCGTCGGTGATAGAGGCAACCCCGATAAGAAATCCATTCTTATACACTCCCACTTCTATTGAGGTAATTTGATGGGATGTAGGAGTCTAGTAGGTAGTTGGTGTTCGGCCTTCACCTTCTGGCAAGTGAGGCACTTTGATACGAAGTCAACAATATGAGTCTTCAATCCCGGCCACAAATAGACTTCCTTTAAGTCCTTATACATCTTGATCACTCTCAGATGTATTGAAAATGGACTACTATGTGATTCTTGAAGCATTTCTCTCTTAAGGATTGGATCATTGGGTACACAAACCCGATTCTTGAAGTAGAGCACACCATTCGATTGAAGTGAGAATTCAATGCTCGGTTTGGAGTCAATCTCTTTCAATATATTTTGAAGTTTGGGATCATTTTGTCCAAATAGGGTTTGAAAACTCGGTTCATTAAGTCTATGAAAGCCGCTGGAGCATTGGTTAGGCCGAATGGCATAACTAGGAACTCGTAGAGACCATAACGAGTCCTAAAAGCCATTTTGGGTACATCCGAGTCTTGTATTCTCATCTGATAGTACCCCGATCGTAAATAAATCTTGGAGAAGACTTTGGCATCCTTGAATTGATCGATCAAGTCCTCATTCCTCGGCAATGGATACTTGTTCATGATAGTGAGCCAGTTTAACTAACGATAATTAATACATAGCCTCATCGACCTGTCTTTCTTTTTAATGAACAATACGGGTGCTCCCCAAGGTGAAGAGCTGGGTCAGATGAAGCCCTTGTCTTGAAGCTCTTGCAATTGTTTCTTAAGTTCTTTGAGTTCAATAGGGGTCATTCGATATGGAGCAATAGACACTGGATCACTCCCAAGTTGAACTTCAATCTTGAATTCGACTTCCCGAATAGGGGGCAATCCCGGTAATTCCTCAGGAAAGATATCAGGGAAAACAGAAACAACATGGAAGGAAGTTACACCGAATTCAATTTCATCACTTTTAATCATAGTAGCAAAGATGCTAATAGGTTTCTTATCGATCAAGGTAATGGATTTTTCTCCTAAACCACGAAGAAACAACTTTCTCTTTTGACAATCTACCCAAGCTTGATGCCTTCCTAACCAATCTAATCCCAGAATGAGATCGAATTCAAACAAAGGAAATAACAATAGGTTGGCTAGGAAAGGGATGCCCTGAATAAACAAAGGGCAATCCTTACATATTTTATCCCATAATCGATGTTTGGAGTGTATCTTATTGTATAAGAAATCTTAATTGTCTTTTACTTAATATATTTTAAAAATTCAATTAATCATTTTAGTTCCTTCTAATGTCTTTCAATATCATGGCTCTAAGATTCAATATTTGTAGGATAATTGATCATTTCTCTCTTTAATAAGAGACTTCAACATTCATAGTTAGCTGCCATATGCGAGCCCTCAATATATGATCATGATTCACACATATTACATAACCAAACAATAATCGGAATGACACTGTGTCACCTGAGACATGTGCAACTACACTTACGTTGAATACGATGGATCACATGAACTTCCTGCTGAACTTGTCGAGGTTCAACAGGCTTATGGGGATCCTGGTTCATCCTTATGTTCCCTCCCTCATTGGAGGAGCCAATCGGGCTTTCATTATCCTTGCCCAATCTTGTTTCAGACATTCTATAAATAAGGAATAAGAGAAGTCAAGCTCAAGTCACAATCCACTCAATATTCAAGTAACTCCTAGGTGGCACCTAAATGATCAATGACAATAGTCTTTTCATGCAATAGACCCTAGAATCATGCAACCATAAGCTCTGATTACCATTCTGTAACATACTCTAACCACCCTAGTAGGATTAGGTAAGTTACTACAATTACAATCAATGATTCATTCAATTGAAGGTAGAGAGTTCAATTCATTTTAAGTCTTTCTTGCACAACAAGATACAATTCGATTAGGTGAGGACCCATAATGAAATTGTTGTCAAAATCAATATCATTTAGGACTTACTTGTTCTTCAAGTGACTATTCGACTAGATGGATAACAATAGAAGGTTTCATCATTCAATGTAGTTATTATGAATACCAATAGGTGTTTTAGATCATTTACTTAAGTTACCTTAACCAAACATACATGCTACCAATATTACATACATCATTCGACTAGTACTTTATGTGACCAAAGTGGTTCATGTCCATACAAGTGGATTACTACATTTACTTATTGTTATCTAACCAACCTCAATAGTTCTATTCAACCATTACATTCATAATCTAACCATGGAAATATATCATAAGACTAACAAGAATTCAAGCTTAATTAAGTGCATACATGCTCATATATATACATACCATACTCTTATAAATCATAGATGAAGTTAATTTATACAAACCATAACTAAGTTATCATGAATATACATGCCTTATGTGCCACCATCCTAGGAGAACTATAACAAGATGAAAACATACTCATTCAAGCAAAATGTGACTTGTACGAGCTTAGACTTTGGGATAGGATCCAATATCAACCTGAATCTTAGAAATGATACTTGAATAAGCTAGTGAGTGAGTTAAAGTTACAAGGCAATCAATACAAAAAGTCTCAACTACGAACCATCAAATAGATGGTATGGTTCCCCTATCAATAAGGAACCATTCGAACTAGGCAAACAATACTAGGTGCGTTGCTTAATTTTCAATCCAATATCAATACAAGGCTTGAAGTTTAGACATTCTTAATCATCCAATTCGACTACTTTAGGCATAACATATTCTTTGAACACAATCAATGTTTCAATACACAAGCAATCTCATAAGCAATGTTCAATAGTTCATGGCATTTGATGTTTTCTTTACAATCAAGCAATCTTATAAGCAATGTTCAATAGTTCATGGCATTTGATGTTTTCTTTACAATCAAGCAATCTCATAAGCAATGTTCAATAGTTCATGGCATCTGATGTTTTCTTTACAATCAAGCAATCTCATAAGCAATGTTCAATAGTTCATGGCATTTGATGTTTTCTTTACAATCAAGCAATCTCATAAGCAATGTTCAATCAATGTTTCAATATCAATAGTTCATGGCATTCAATTTTTCCTTTACTATCAATAAATGCAATTCAATGTAGTAATAGGTTCAATGTACATGAGTTATTAGTTCATTTTAGGTATAGCCTTGAGAATCAATTACTCAGTCTAGATACTCGAGTCTCCAACCAAACTGCCGCCAATAACAATAGTCAATATGGTACCAAGTACCTGGTCAAATCCCTCCTACTGTCGCCAATAACCAATAAAAATACTTCCCTCATACTGTTGCCAATTAGGGACCAATGTCCCGGACCGTAGTCCACCCCGATAATGAGCTCTATAGACTCTATGGCATGCCGACTATATCTAAGACTGACTCAAGACCAAGGCTTACAATAGTTATCACTTTCAATCAATTAGAAGCATGATTCAATTCATTGTGCACATTTTGTGCCAATATCCCCTTTCAATCGAATAGGGCTCAAGCCAATACCAATATCAATGTTTCAATAGTCAATGAAGGTGTGTCAATCAATATGTCATTAAACAATTAATTGAGTTGCTTCTATCTATATCATCATGCTTCATTTCAATATAGTTCAATTAGGCTATAAGCATATCATGACAATTAATAGCAATTCAAGCATGCTTCACAATCAAGTAACCACACAAAAGAGCACTTACCTTGCTAATGCTCAATAGCAAGCTCATTACACAATTATACTAAGAATCAATAAGAAATACAAATAAAAAATGGACTTGGAGAGGTTTCCGCTCTCTCTAAACTTTAAACTACACTCACAGGAATTTTCTGAGCTATTGTCGATCCAGGATTGTAATCCTTTTCCCTCTACTAGTTTGTTGATCTAAGTGAACCCCTTTTCCCTCAATTTCCACTTGATCTTCGTAACAAGATAATATGAATGCTAGCAACTCCAATTTCTCCAAATTTCAAGCTTGCATCAATGATCATGGAGTTTTCTCTCTCAAATCCTTTCCTCTCTATTTTTTCCTCTTGTTCGGCCACAAGGAGAAGGATGACAATGGTTCATCAATTATCTCCTCTTAAAATGTCTAATTTATCCTTAAGTATCCGCTAATTAATGACATGTGTAGGGGCATTTTAGAAATGTATGAATTTTGCATGCATTCCTTCAATTTGTTGTTTGTTTTGGTTTGGTCACTTATACATTAGGTTACTACTTTTTCATTTATAACATTCTAGTCCATATTAACTAGATCTAGTATCTTGTTTTCAATCAATTAGAGATCAAATGAAGGAATTGTAATAACTTCTTTTATACTAGTTTTGAGGATATTACATCCCACAAGTCTGCCAGTAGTTTCTTGCGTTTGGCAACGGTCATAGATACAGCATAGTCGAAGTGCTCATCTTCCATAACATTCAAAGCAAAAAGTGAGTTCACATACCCTTCGTCAAAACGCACACATTTACCTCTAATCATCAAGAATGGAGAATCTTTTGTGAGATGGGCATAAAACTCTCGCACGATAGTGGCATAGATCTCCCTTTTTGTTGGCAAAAAGAACTCCAACCATGCATGTCGACAATGGCCATAAACTCCGGTGGGAATCCAACGGTGGTGTCAGTTTGGAAGTCAAAGTGCTTCTCGTACAAAAAGTATCTTAAGGCAAAACTCGTCTCAAACTTCTTTTGAATATCTTCATTGAAGAATCTTTTGAAGGGAATAGATAAAGATGCCATAGAGAAGAAGAGCTTGAATCGGTGATGAAGAAAAGAAGATGAGAAGTTGAATGGTTTCTTGAATCTTTCTTGAGAAAGAAATTAAGAGATTATGGTTCTTGGGAAATCGGATAGGGTAGAAAAAAGAATAAAGGAGGTGGAGTGTTTAAGGGGTTTTAATGATGGTAGCCGAAAAGAGGGGGATAACGATGGAAGTTTAAAAGTTTTGATTGGGAAAGATGTTAAAAGTGATAAGGTGAAGTGATAAGGAAAAACTTGAAGTGATAGGATAATTATGATGAATTTAAATCTTCCTTAAATTGGGCGGCTAGGGTTAATCTCAAGGATTTGTTTCTCTCTTATTTTCTCTCTTCTTTCTTCTTCAACACAAAAACCGGCACATGCCAAGCTATATTGGCAAGGCATCACCCTTGGCAAGCACTTTGGCTAATAGTCATCCTGGCAATGTTCATGGCAATATTCCTAGCATCAATTCTGTACACACTCAAAGGAAACTATTTAACACAGGAAAATAATAAAACTAAAAAATAACAGAAACAAAACAAAATCTAAATCCTAAAACAAATAAAAACAACTATCCTAATATTTACAAAGAATTTCAAACCTACGGACGTCTCATTCTAATTCTGGCAAGAGGATTACTTCTTTAGCATTTTATGGCTTACCTTCCAAGTAATGCTTTAGGCGCTGACCGTTCACCTTAAAAATTTCTCTGGTCTGTAAGTTCTTCATATCAATAGCCCCATAAGCATATGGGTTCACAACTTCATAAGGAACCGTCCATCTTGACTTAAGCTTACCTGGAAAAAGTTTCAGTCAAGAGTTGAACAATAGAACAAGCTGATCTATTTTGAACTGTCTTGGTAGGATCTAACTATCATGCCAACGTCTTGCCTTCTCCTTGTATATCTTAGAGTTCTCATAGGCTTGTGCTCCAATTCATTTAGGTCAAGCAACCTCTTTCCTCCAGCAATTCTCCATGCCATGTCAAGCTTTCGGATGGCCCAATAGGCTTTATGTTCAAGTTCTACTGGCAGATGACATGGTTTTCCAAAGACAAGTTTGAGTGGGGAAGTACCCAAAAGAGTTTTAAATGTCGTCCTATAAGCCCACAAGGACTCATCTAGTCTCAAGGACCAGTATTTCCTTGTTGGATTCACAGTTTTTTCCAAAATGATTTTAATCTCCTTATTGGATATCTTGGCCTGCCTATTTGTTTGTGGATGGTATGCTGTGGTGATTCGCTGCTGAATCCCATACCTGCACAATGCTTTAGAAATTAATTTACATTTAAAATAAGTACCCTCGTCATGAATAATCATTCGATGAGCACCAAATCTAGTGAAAATGTTTTTGTGCAAGAACTTGGCAACAACCTTGGCATCATTCGTTGGTAAGGCAACAGCCTCTACCCACTTTGACACATAGTCAACAACCAAGAGAACGTACACATTACCGACTGATGGGGGAAAAGGACCCATAAAATCGATCCCTCATACATCAAATAAATCCACTGGCAGAATGTTCCAGAGTGGTAATTCGTGTCTGCCAAAGATGTTCCCTATTCGTTGGCATCGATCGCATGCCTTGGCATACTCGTAGGCATCCTTGTACAGTGTGGGCCAAAAGAATCCTGACTGCAAAACTTTGGCAGCAGTCTTCATCCCAACAAAATGTCCTCCATATGGTGTGGCATGGTATAGATGCAATATATGTTGCTACTCGTCCTCTAGCACACACCGACGAATCACTTGGTCGGCACACTACTTGTACAACATGGGCTCATCCCAATAGTATTGCCTCACCTCTCGTAAAAATCTTTTCTTGGCATTATATGCCAGGTCTGATGGCGGAATATAGCTTACCAGGTAGTTGACTATGTCAGCGTACCATGGTATAGCATCGGCTGCAAGCAAATACTCGTCAGGTAATTAATCTCTAATTATAGTGGACTTACTATCCTCAATGTAATGCTCCAATCGAGAGAGATGGTCAGCTACTAAGTTTTCGCTGCCTTTCTTATCTCTAATCTCCAGGTCGAATTCTTGAAGTAAGAGCGTCTATTGAATTAGTCTAGTTTTGACATCCTTCTTTGCTAAGAGATATTTCAACGCCGAATGATTTGTATAAACCACAACCTTATTACCAATTAGATAAGATCTAAATTTATCAAAAGCAAATACAACTGTGAGGAATTCTTTCTCGGTTGTAGAGTAATTCAGTTGTGCTTTATTCAAGGTTCTACTGGCATAGTATATGGAATGGAACATCTTGCCACGTCGTTTTCCCAGAACTGCTCCAAAGGCATAATCATTGGCATCGCACATGAGCTCAAAGGGCTCATTCCAATTCAGTGCCACGACTATGGGGGCAATAATCAATCTGTCTTTAAGCTCCTAAAATGCTCTCAAACAAGAATCATCAAATGCAAAAGTGGCATTATGTTCCAACAATGAGCATAAAGGTTTAGCAATTTTCGAAAAATCTTTAATAAATCACCGATAAAAACCGGCATGACCTAAAAAACTTCTTATACCTTTAACACTTGTTGGAGGTGGTAATTGCTTAATTACCTCCACTTTGGATTGATAAACTTCTAGTCCTCTCTTGGTTACCTTATGATCGAGAACAATAGCCTCTTTCACCATGAAGTGACATTTCTCCCAATTCAACACTAGGTTTGTCTCTATGCATCTCTTCAAAACTTGCTCCAGACTATGGATGCATTCTTCAAATGTTACACCAAACACTGATAAATCATCCATGAATACTTCCATGTTATGTTCAATCATATCAGAGAAAATGGCCATCATGCAACGTTGAAATGTTGCTGGCGCGTTACATAGTCTGAATGTCATCCTTCTAAAGGCAAATGTCCCATATGGACATGTGAACATGGTCTTCTCTTGGTCGTCAAGGGTGATGGCAATCTGATTATATCCCGAATAACCATCTAAAAATAGTAAAAATATTTACCTGCCAACCTGTCCAACATCTGGTCAATGAATGGCAATAGGAAGTGGTCATTCTTTGTAGCCTTGTTCAACCTTCTGTAATCCATGCACACTCTCCATCAGTGATGGTTCTAGAGGGAATCAATTCGGTCTTACTGTTTTGGATCACAGTCAGGCCATCCTACTTTGGCATACACTGCACAGGGCTAACCCAAGAGCTATTGGAAATGGGATAAATGATCTCGGCATCCAACCATTTTATGATCTCTTTCTTTACAACCTCTTTCATGCTTGGGTTTAGCCGCCTTTGGCCTTCAACGGTTCTGCCATTTTATTCCTCTAGTATGATCTTGTACATGCAAATGGTTGGGCTAATACCTTGGATGTCTGCCAAGGTCCAACCCAATGCTTGCTTATAATCTTTTAGTATTGCCAGCAGTCTTACCTCCTGATCATGAGTGAGATTAGTGGCAATAATCACTGGTAGAGTCGAGTTCTTACCTAAATAAGCATACTATACGTGTTCTGGCAGGGGTTGAAGCTTCAACTCTAGTGGTTCCTCAATAGATGGCTTGGGTTTCTTTATCTATCTGTCGGCCAAATGGAGTTGCTCGAAGTAACTTACATCTTTAGCCTCCAAGGCTGATTCCACAGGTTCCTCAAACAGTTCAGCTATGCCATCAAGCATGTCGTCATCACTTGCTATATCTTGGCACAACTGTGCCATGTCCAAAGTAAAGATGGACTCCATCATTTCATCGGCTTGACATTCATCAGGTTTATCTGCATATTTCAAAGCTTGAAACACGTTAAAAGTAACATGTTGATCATTCATTCTCATGGTTAGTTCCCCTTTAGGAACATCAATAAGAGCCCTGCCAGTAGCAAGAAACGGCCTACCCAAAATAATTGGCACGTTAATATCAGCTTCATAATCCAAAATGGTAAAATCAGCTGGGAAAATGAATTTGTCTACCTTTACCAACATATCCTCAATCTTACCCTTGGGATGTGCATAGGATCGATTTGCCAATTGAAGTGTCACCGTGGTAGGTCTTGCATCTATGCCAAGCTTCTTGAAAACTGATAGTGGCATCAAATTGATGCTGGCTCCCAAGTCGCACAGCACCTTTACCGTGAACTTCTCGCCAATTGTGCAAGGAATAGTAAAACTCCCTAGATCTTTCAACTTTGGTGGCAATCGGTTTAGGATCATGGCACTCATCCCTCATTGAGAGCAACAGTCTCAAAATCTCCTAACTTCCTCTTTTTGGACAAAATGTCCTTCATGAATTTTACATAGTTGGGCATTTGTTCAAGGGCTTCCACCAATGGAATGTTAATTTGCAATTGTTTAAGCACTTCCAAAAAGAGCTTAAATTGTTGGGCCTGCTTATGCTTTTGAATTCTTGCGAGAAATGGTGGCAGTGGATATACATATGCTGGCACTGCCGGCTTTGCTGAGGTAGTGCTAGCATCTGTTTTGGCATTAGTCTGCTTATCATCAATGTTGGCGTCATTGTTGGCACTGTGACTGGCATCCTGTTTGGCACTCTTACTGGAATGATCCCTGGCATCATCTACTTTCTCCTTTTCTACTTCACTGGGTATGTTTGCTGACACAAGCTTTGCATCTTGGATGACGATTGGCTGCTTGACAGCCGTCTCTGTTTCACACTGCTTACCACTCTGAAGAGTTATTGCCTTGTATTGTTCATTTTCTTTGTGCCGAGCATCTTCATTGTCACTTGGCAAAGTACCTTGGGGCCGATTGCTAAGTGCATTAGCAATCTGCCCAATTTGTTTTTCCAAGTTTCTTACTGATGCCGCCAAACTTTGGACTGTTACTTCATTTCGCTCCATATATTGTGTAAGATCTCCTCCTTCGTTGCTTCCGTGCCCTTGCTGGAAATTTTTCTGAGCTTTCTGTGGCATGGTACTCTGATAAAATGCTGGCATGGCATTGTTGTTCTGCCGTTAGATGTTTTGGCGCGAGGCGTTGTAGTGATTGCCTCCTTGATTTCCCCAAGCTAAGTTAGGGTGTTGTCTCCAATCTGAATTATAGGTATTAGAATTATAAAAATGACCAGCATTCCCAACAAAATTTACCGACTCAGGATTAACAGGACATTCATCCACATGGTGGTTTTCCCCATAAATGGTGCAAAATGGATCCAGTGCTTTGACTTCTTGGGCCTCATTGTTCTTTTGCAACGTTCTCACCATGCTAGTGAGGTTGGAAATCTCGGCATGAATGGATGTGAGTACATCAACTTTCAATTTCCCACTGGCTTTAGTCTCGGTCCCAAGTCTAGCAACATGATACTCAAAGTCATTGATCGAAATTCTCTCAAGGATATCAACAGCCTCAGTGTACTTCTTATCAAGCAACGATCCGGCTGCTGAAGCATCCACAACAGTCCTTGTTTGTGCATTCAATCCGTAGTAGAAGGTTTGTATTTGGCTCCAATTTGGGAACACATGCATTGGACACATTCTCAAAAAATATTTAAATCTTTCCCAGGCTTCATAAAGAGTTTCATCATCGGCCTGTTTAAATGTAATGATTTCATCATGCTACTTGGCAGTGAGTTTTGGTGGCTGAAACCGCGTCAGGAACTTCTGGTAAAGGTTTGCCCACGAAGTAGCTGATCCTGGTGGCAAAGAATTGAGCCATGCCTTGGCTCTGTCTCTCAAGGAAAAAGTAAACAATTTTAGCTTCACAGTATCTCCAAATACTCCAGTTTGTTGAAACAATTGGCATATCTCCATGAATTGTTTGAGATGTTGTCTCAGGTCTCCAGTAAGTGCTCAATCGAATTGACATACATTCAAAAGAGTTTGGATCATTACGGGTTTAAGTTCAAAGTTAGGCTCATCGGTATCAGTGCCAATAAGTCCTGGCATAAGATTTGCAATGTTAGGTGCTGAATGTTCTCGGATTGGCCTCTCTTCTTCTTCAACCATATTTGGGACATTAGGAGGCGGTGGGGCATTGTTATTAGGTTCATTGTTAATGGGTGGATCATTATTCACCACACCATTCCTCTAATTGCCTTGATTCATTTCTCGGTATCGCTTCTTTAACCTCCGTAAGGTTCTCTCAATTTTCGGATCGTATGGCCACTCGTCCACCACTGGGTGGTTTCTGGTCATACACCGGTGAAAACAAAGATAAAATGAAAAACAAAAACAAAACAAGAAAAAATTTAAAAACAATCAAATCCGTTGCAATTCCCCGGCAATGGCGCCAAAAGCTTCTTAACTCTCATTGAGATATGTAAAATGAATGCTGGAAAAAGGTATAAATGGTATGTATTTGGGCAAGAAAAACTGTGCCAAGAGTCTTTTTGCGTGCAAGTATACACGGTCGACAATTAATACAACTTGGTAAGTTTAGTATCAATACCACAGAGATTGACTTGGAATTCGATTGCTTGATTGTTACTTGCTTTGGAAGAAAAGATTGTTGTATGAAAAAACTGATTTTAAATCTAAGAAAATAAAATAAAAACTGAAGTAAAGCGTTGGCAAGAAAGGTGTTTTCAAATGAATGATGACTGTTGGCAGGGAATGCCTGGTTTCAACGTGATTCATGCCTGCCATTATTGGCAAAACTGTCTTGGCATTGTTTGCTGAGCAGATTCAAAAGTAGCAAAGCCTCTCTCGATGGTCATTGCCCTAAACTGGAAAAGTAAAAACCCCTATATCTCTATAGTGTATGTTTTCCTTAAACCAATTTGATTTAAAAACCAATCTATACTCCATGGGGGTAGATTTCACATCTAAAGTAAGTTCATCTACTTGAACGACTTCTCTCAAAGCTTCTCTCCCAAGTGTTTAGCAACTTGATCGCTACCAACACAAGTTTGTTCAGATATTGGAGGGTAGTAAGCTAACTGTGCCAGCTCTCGCTTTGACACAGTACTTAGGAAAAATTAAAGTATGCAAAACAGACAAACTTTTCCAAAAGCAGAATTATTATAAAGGAACTAAGGCATAAAAGCTAACGTTTAAAACCAAAACATCCCCACCAACTATTAAATTAGTTCATGGTGTGGGGGTTAACCAATAAACCAACAAACGCTTTTAACATCACCATCATAATAAAAACTAAAGAAAAACAACTTCTGCCAAGGGAATAGGTAGAGGGGTCTCTCAATGCAGCCCTCCATGCCAGGCTCTCGGCCAAGAATTCGAACCACCCTTCCTCGGTTGCACCGACTATCACTCGCCACTCACCAACACCTTGCTTTGATCACCTCAATCTTCACCGTCTCACTCTCTACGGTCAATCGCCCCCCCTCAATGCTTGATCGGGCTGTGTATATATAGGCGGTCAAATGAAGGGATTAGGATAACTCTCTCTTCATTTGAATTTTGAAATGCTCCATGGATAAGAGATAAACCTCATCTGATCGGTGTGATAGCTTATCAATCTAGGGCTGACGTAATCATGTCATGGTTATCCAGCACATGAGCTTGGCACGACCTTGCTAACACAGCTTGGCATCACCTTATTCGCTATTTTTCTAGAGGCTATCCAAATGCAATTTTTAAGAAGCCAGAGTGTATCCTATTTTTTCGGAGGTTCTTTCTCTCTTGGAATGGTTGTTGGCACACCTCATGCCAACAAATGCTTGGCACACAGCATCTAGCATTCACCTTGGCATTCCTAACTGCGTTCTTGAGTCCATTCCTCTTGCCAATCACCCTGCCAACCTGCGAAAAGGCCACTAAAACAACCCATCACACTAGCATAGGCAGCCTACTAACTCATTGATGTATATGCATGATTCTAACAAGCTAGTGCAACTAAATGTACTCGAAAACAAGAAAAACATATCAAGATAGGCATGAAAAACAATACTTTTGAGGAGGTAACAGACATACTTGAATTGCTCCACTAAAGCTTGCCACATGATCCTTAGTTGTTGAACCTCAGTCTCAAACTCTTCAATGTAAGCCCCTAAAGCCTGGTTCTCCGAATTGCTTACTTTTAATTTGCTAGTCGAACCCTTGTGCTTGAAAAGATACTTCTCTAGACACTTAACCTGATCCTTCAGGGCTTCATTTTGGTGTCGCTCTTTCTCAAGCTGCCTAGAATGAGAAGGTTGCAGGTTCTTCATTTCTTGTGTTAAAGAGAGCACTTGGTCCCTATTCTCACAATGCATCCCTTTATAAATCTCGGCTCTCGCTTTCTCCTCCCTGAGTTAGAATTCTAACCCTTCGCCCGATCCACCTTCCACAACTCTCTTGCTTTTGTTTAGCCTCTTAAGTTCCTGAATCTCTTCTTTTTCTAACTTGAGCTGAAATTCCAATTCATCATTTCTCTTTTCTAGACCTTTAACCATTCCTTCAAACTGTATCTTCTCCAACTCAAAATCGAATCTTTCTCGATGGGCTTTCTCCTTGAGCTTGAGATACCTCTCTTGCTCCTCTTCAAGCTATTTTCTCAACAACTCGGCCTTGGTAGGAAGTGTGGCCAACCTCTCCTCCATTGACCTCTTTCTATTGGGATTCAATTGAGGAATGTTATCATTAACGCGGCTAAATCTCCATGCTTCGTATTCGGGAGTGGTCATATAGGTAGCATTCATGACTCTGACCCATCTTGCATTGTTCCAAGCCAAAGATACATCGTACACCACTGCCTTGTAGCCTTTTTCCTTTTCATAATTCATATAAAACTCATTCAAACCCTTGGTAGCCGGCACAAATTGCTTCGAGCCATATTGTCTCAAAACCAGAAGAGGTGCATAAGTAGTGTACCCCCAAAGTCCAAGTAATGGCACCCAAGAGTGTATCCCGCACCTATAGAGGATACTCCTTGCAGAAAGCCATGGATCCCTCCAAACTATATCTTCCTCTTTTAGGTTGCTAAGAACATCTACCCAAACTTCCTCAGATCTTCGAGTGGGCCAATCTTTCTTTCACATAAATTCTTCTAATGGTGAGAAATTACCATTGTATAGAGGCTTTGAGAAACTAGCATCCGACCATAGGTGACTGTAGAACCATACCATCAAAAGCTATGGGCAGCCATGGAAACGAACCCCGCCATGCTCCCGGCAAAACTTGAGAGATCAAAAGTTTTGGCTAAAATCAAAGGCACATGATTAGTCTCGCCACTCAAACAGTCAAACAGGTCCAACACTGCCGGATCAATTAGCCCTTATGCCCGAGGAAAAAACACTAACCCATAAATTAACAATGCAAAGAGATCCCGCTGAACCCGACCCACCAGATGTACGGAAGCTATGGCTAGAATCCCTTCCCACTTGAGATATTCCTTACTGTTCCAAGTAGTGACCTGAAGTTCGACCTAGGATTCCAACATGTCTGAGAATCTATTGAGCTTGCCTCGAAAAGATTTGTTCTTACTAGGCTTTGAGTATACCCGAGTTTCGTCAATCTTTTCACAGTTTAAAAGGTCTTTATATTCCTCAATCGTAGGAGTTAAATCGAAGTTACCGATCATGAAACAACTATAGGCGGGAGTCTAGAACCTCACCAAGGCTTGCAATAGTGCCTGATCCACCAGAACCTCTAACAAACATGCAATGTCACCATATTCTCTACTCAAAGTGCACATTGTTTCCAAATCCCAACTATTTCATATTGTCTTCAGCTCAGAAGTGTCATTGCATTATGTATTCATAAATGTCTTTGTTTCCAATGTTGACTTGAACCCGATAGGGATACTATCCCCATCATGCAACCGCTCCCCTTCGGACCATATTTGTATGTCGAAGTTCTTTTCATCATTGCTACGAACTAGGTCTCTCATCAAACTAGCCTTTAACTTCAGACTATTTCCAACTCAATGTGCTCTTTATGATATGACGACAATATGAAAAACAAGAGAGTAACAGGGGAAAGAAAGAAAAGAGAAGAGTTAGTCATGAGATAAAAACAAGAAAGTGAGAAAAGATAAACATAAATAGTTTACACAAAGAAAGAAACCTAACCACATGAGTTCTAGTTTGCTAAGGTTATCTGCATGGCTCTAATAGGGGTGGTTTTCTTAAATTCTCACACATGGGTTCAGTTCTAATTAAGGGTACCTGAACCTATCTTATTTTGAGTTTTACATGATATGCTTAAATGGCTTAAAAAGAAACGTGACATAAAGAGATTATAAAAAGCCATCTTGGTCATTTGTTTTGTTTCCATCGCCCTCGAGAGGAAAATCAATATTGGTAAATATATTATAAAATTTATACTTGCTCGAAAGCAATAATTCTTATGCATCGAAAAAATCTACTATAGACTTCTCCCAAGTTCAAGTTATGAAAATTCGTCTTAATCCAATAATTTTTATGGGAGGCATTCCGTGAAGTGAATGCAAGATTGATGTTTATTCCATGTGATTACTAGATTTGTTTCATTCCCTAAAGTGAATGCAAACAAGATAAATCACTATATGATTAGTGAATAAAACTTAACTACGTGAATATTTCAAATTAAATTGAAATTTTGTAGTTAGAGTATCACTAATGAGGATATGTTAAAAAACATTCTCTACTATTCACGCAAATAATGTTGTCCTCAAACACAATATCGTGAAAAAGTTTTAAAGGCCCATTGGTTCCACTTCATTCCCTGAAGTGAATGTGAGATTATAATAGGAGATTAAAGGCCACATTAGTAGTTGTGGTTACTGTAGCTACCTTATTTGAAAGGATGATCGTGTGGATCGTTCATAAATTCAGTGCTATGAATTATCCCCTTAAATCACTAATGAAAATCTTTTAAAAGAACGGGGATTTCTTTTGAAAACCTTAATTTTTTTGAAAACGATGAAAACTTGGAGTCGCCACCGGCCACTTGGGTAAGGTAGGCCGACCACCATAAGAAACTAGAGATTTGTTGTGAAAGGGTCTGAGAGTTGGTTAGGCGTGGGGAAGGATTAGCACCCCCATCACGCCCGGAAATCGGTACCAAAATATTTGTTGCTTTTAAAAGGATGAAAATAATTGAAATTTATATTGAATTTAATTCGGAGTTCTTAAATGAAAATTAACCTTGATTGCTTGAGCTTTATCGAATTGGTGGATTCAAATTAATTAGACATTTAATTAATAAGGTTGACGATATATCAGACTATAGATTAAACCGACAACGAATAAGCCCGACTGACGTATTAATTTATGGTTCAACTTCTGTATGTCACCTTTATGCATGATGCAAACATTTAAGTATGACATGATGATTTTGTCAATTCTTAATCCATTTACCTCGAGATGGTAAGGATTAGTCCGAATATTTGGTCAACATCCTTTAAGTTCAGAGTGTTACGACACAAATATTGGAATTAATAAGTATCTCTTTTTTACGATTTAGATTAATTAAGAATGCAATTAAGATTAAAGATTATATGAATAACAATTAAGGCATGACAATCAAAGGCACAAATATAAACACACAAAAGGAAGGCCCAACTTATTAGAAATCCCAATTAGTGATCTATTTATCAACTAAATGATTCTAATACTTAACCATAAATTAATTAGCCCTAAAAGACTAGAAAACCTAAATTATGGTGATTAATTTGTAATTTAATGTTAATCTGAACTTGAAATTGATTTTATCCTAAAAGTAATTAAGAAATGTTTAATTAATTTAATGAATTTAACATTTACCCCAATAAGCCAAGGATAAATTCAAATTCACAAAATTAATTCGAACCCTAATCTAACTAAGGCTCTAAATAATCTAATCCTAAAATTAGTTCGATTAATTTAGGGATCGTGCCCCTATGAGATGAGCACACGATCTAAATTAATCGAATTAATTTGCCCAACCAAAAGCCTTAACTCCCTAAGCCTACCAAAAAGCTCAAGGCCCACTAAGCTAACACTACACCTAGGCCCTAAACTAAACTAATTGAACTAAATAAGCCTAAAGCAAAACAAGGCCCAAAACTACTTAACAAACCCATAAAATAAAAACACATATATCTTAGGAATATATATTATAGATTTAAAAACCAATCGAATATATTACAAGTGAATATACATCATACCAACATTATAAAAAACTTTTAGCACATAAATAGTAAAGAGCTATACACGTATATTATATATGAAAAACTTATTTACAACAATCTTTATAAAATCATATATATTATAACTAAAAAGGAGTTATATATTTTAAGGAAAATTATACATATATTATAAACAAAAACATACATTATAAATTTTGCAAAATTCTTCTATATACTTTAAAAACTATATTATACACCAAATATATATTTCACAAAACATTACTATATACTTCAAAAACTATATACTTTAAAAATATATATAATATATGTCAATAATATATATTACATTTTTTAAAAAAAATCTATTATATACTTAAAAACACATACATTATATATCACAAAACATATACATATTTTTCATTTTACAAACTTCTATTTTGTACTAAAAACATATCTATTATAAGTTGATATTATATATACATATATTTTTTACTTTACAAATTTCTACTTTATATCTAAAATATATATATTAGTCATAAAAAATTATATATATTACATATTTAAGGTTTCTATCTTATACTAAAACTATGTACATATTTAATCCCTAATATATGTTATTCGAACTAATTTTCACTCACAAAATAACAATCACAAACAAGTAATATTAACATAAGAATTAAACTGAAATTTAAGGGAAATAAATGTTTCAAGATTTAAATTAAAAATGCATGAAGTAAAAGAATCAAGAAGTTTCTAATTTAAAACTGAAAAAGGGACTAAATTTGATAAATTGAAAATCAGGGGCCAAAATTAAAGATATTTAAACTGGTGATAAAGGAACTAAATTAAAAATGATCGAAAAGATTTAGGGACCCGAGGCGTAATTAAAATAGGCAGAATGGCTTACTGGCGTGATTATACTACGCGAAGGGATCAAAAGCGTAATTGGACCATGCAGAAGGACCGCGGGTGTGATTATTTTAGGATGGAGGTCCTTAAAATGCAATTAATCCATTTTTAAAACCTTATAACTCTATAAATACCCCCTCAGCCGAAATTCAGTCCTATTTTTAGCCATTTTTTTGTTATAACACACCAAAATTCTCTGAAAAGTTGGGAATTACCCAGTTTCTGGCCGGTAGCTGCCGTGTCGGCTGTCGCTCGGTGGCGGCTGGCGAGCCTAAAAACCTACTGAAACACCCTTTTTCATACTAAACCTCGATTCGAACCTAGTTTTTTCAAAATCAACCTCCTTTTCTATGAAAACCCTAAAAACCAAGATTAGAAAATAGGTTTCCGCCGTCCTTTACTCCCATAGATTCACCACGTTCGGCCTCGAGGAGGCCGAGAGGCTTATCACTGGTGGAAAAACTATCACACCCCGAAAATAAGTCTAGTCGGGGTTAAGTTCCGGTGATCGAATATTTTGTACTAGTTAAATAATTAGCTTGATCTTGTGCCTAATTTGAAGCAGTAAAGGTTATTCGGGCTAACCATATCAATTTATTATTATTATTATTATTATTATATTTATTAGTAAAAAAAGATAAAGATTGTGGGACCCATGTCCAATTCTTTCAAATTGAAGGAATTGCCATAGGCAATTCCACAATTGGGAAACTCGACAAGGTGGCCATGGGCTTTAATTGCCCTCCACCACGTGGGCACAAGGTGGCCAAAGGCCTTGTACCTTTCCACCACGTGGGCATCATACCCCAAAGGAGTGGTCACCACTCCTACATAGGTGGAGTATGGAGAAGGTCATTGGGGGCTGGTCATTTGATTATAAATAGGGAGAGGAATTATCGTGCATGAAAAAAAAGAAGGAACAAACAATTCGGTTCATGATAGGTTGGTAAGCCCGAGTTTTTCAGTTCAGAAAATTTGAGTCCCTGCTATCGATTGGCTTAAAGGGTTAATACAAAACAATCGCCATCTCTTCTGAAAGCCACGGATAAAGGTGTTGTTATCCTAGCGTCTTAAAAGCATCGGGTTGTCGAGATGAGTGTAGCTTTGTCAAGGGATAGGCTCGGTGCCATACCGTTGCATTATTTTATGATTGCGTTTGTATTTGTTTAAGGGCTCCCGTAGAGCAATTATGTTGAATTTTAATGGCAAATCTGATAAGTACCTGCATTGCTTTGATATGTGCAAATATGACATGATATGCTACACGTATGTGATATATGAAATTAATATGAAATGTAACATGATATGGAGCTAAGGCTCATTTTGATATGATATGACTTGAAAAAATGTGGACTATGTGAATTTGTGTAATTATGGACATTGGATACAATTGGCATGCCAAAGGATTATTGAGCTCAGTTTACTAAGGGAGGACTACGGTCTAGGGCTACGGTCTATATGTGGGGGAAATAAGGTCGGCTGTGTAAGGGATATATCTCTGGAGCTACGGCTCAAGGGCTACGGCCCATTCTCTGTTATATGCGTTGCTGTACAGGGGAATCCGTGTATCTAATGGTACCTAATGTGATATGCACCTATGAATTGTGCTATGACATTATGATTATGATATAACTATGTGACATGTAATATGTGAATGTGAAAGCATGAGAATATGTGTAATAAGCATGAATTGTGCATAGTATAATATGAATACTTGTATATTTGATTATCATGCATTTCATTGTAATTGTTATAACTACCTCACTAGGCTATGTAAGCCTAACATGTGTGTCTCATGCATTTTTAGGACCTTGAACAATTCAGAGTTTTGATCGTGTTGTTACGGTTGCAAGTCACGTCTCTTCCATATATGTATGTTATTCTTTTCTATAAACTCCTAGTAAAGTGGCATATGGTCCAACTTGTTGTGTATAAGCCTTTCTATGAATGTATGATGACTGGGTAAAATGGCTTTGTTGTATGCTTAGATTTGGATAGGTTAAAATGGTTAAAAAGTGCCTAAAATGAGCCTAAGGTGAAAACTTGGTAAATGGATTTCGAATGCCCTAAAATGTGATGTACCAATAGGAACATGATTTGTAAGTGTACTAGTAAAATTTGGTAAGGTTTGGAAATCACTCGATAGGTTAATCCGAATAACAAAACAATTTTGAACAGTTTACAAAATGGTCACTAAATATTGTATCGTCTAATTAGATAGGTAAACAACCTCTGTTAGTGATGAAATTTCATAAGCTAATAATTAGTAAGATTAATTTTAGTATGATAACCTAAATTTCGGCTAAAGACCTTTAAAATTGTAAAATTTACAATTTAATCCCTAAGGTTAAGAAAAGTTTAAAATTGACTCCAACTCTAATTAAGTTTAGTAACAGACAAAGTGGATAAGTCTTAAGAATAACCAATATGATCCTTAGATTAGGTTCTGAACTCTGAAACATTTTTCGAACCTCTGATTAGTCTGTCGATAACACTATCCGACCTGGATCTCTAACAGACTGGAAAGAGGTGTTACAATTGTGGTATCAGAGCCTAGGTTTAGTCGATTCTAGGACTAGCCAGGCATCCATTATGAGTCTGTGTCTACATATGCCACCTAGGAGTTTATTTTTATATGTTATCTGTGACTTGCAGCTTACATGATTTAAATTCATTATGTATGATTAGATCTGGAAATGTCTGCGCCTAACGATAGACGTGTTGCAAAAGAAACACGTCCAGGCTCTACGTGTCCCTTTATTAGTGAACCGTTGATTGAAAAGTATACTTTAGAATGTGAACTTGTTACTTCCGAGATACTTGTCTCAATTCCGTTAGGAGATAGTGTGGCTATTCGAATAACCTGTAGAGCTTGTCCCCTAAGGATCAAGGGATCCTATTTTTAACCAATCTGATGGCCTTACCTTTCCATGAGTTTGATCTTATCCTAGGCCTTGATTGGCTAGCCGAGGATCAAGCCTGGGTAGATTGTTAAAAGAAGAAATTATACCTCTGTAGACTCGGTAAGGAGAGCATAACCTTGATGAAGTCCAAACCCGAGCCTAAAAAGAGTCTTATGTATGCCATAGAGTCTAAGAAAGATTTGAAAATCAAAGACGTAACCGTAGTAAAAGAATTTCCTAATGTGTTTCCCGATAAACTTTCGAGACTCCCTCCCACCCGTAAAGTACAATTCAAGAAAGAAGTACAACCTAGAACTACTCCGATCTCCACTATTTCGTATAGAATGGCTCTAGTAGAGTTAAAGGAGTTACAAGTTCAAATCCAAGACCTCTAAGATAAGGGATTCATTCGACCGAGCTCCTCACCTTGGGGAACTCCGGTCTTGTTTGTCAAAAAGAAGGATGGATTGATGCGTCTATGTATTGACTATTGTCAATTGAATAAAGTGACGATCAAGAACAAGTACCCACTTCCGAGGATAGATGACCTCTTTGATCAGTTAAAAGATGCCTCTATCTTTGATAGATCTTCGGTCCGGATACTACCAAATGTTGGTAAAAGAGTCTGATGTCCCAAAGACTACCTTTCGAACCAGATATGGTCACTATGAATTCCTGGTGATGCCTTTTGGGCTCACGAATGCACCTACAGCCTTTATGGACCTGATGAATCATGTATTCCGACCCTATCTCGATAAGTTTTTGGTTGTCTTTATAGACGACATTCTGATCTATTCTAAAGACTCCGTTTCTCATAAAGAATATCTTCAGATCGTGCTTTAGACCCTTCGGGAGAAACAACTCTACGCCAAGTTCAGTAAATGTGAATTTTGGCTGTCTGAAGTATCCTTTCTTGGCCATGTAATCTCTTCTGCGAGAATTTAAGTAGACCCAAAGAAGATTCAAGCAATCCTTAATTGGACTCCTCCGAAGAATGTGGGAGAAGTTCATAGTTTTCTGGGCCTTGCAGGATATTACCGTAGATTCGTTAAGGGATTCTCATTGCTTGCAGCACCCTTAACGAAGCTTCTCCGCAAAGATACTCCTTTTGTGTGGACTATTGATCAGCAAAGGAGTTTCGATTAGCTCAAGCAAGTCCTCACGCATGCCCCTGTGTTAGTGCAACCCGAGTCGGGCAAAGACTTCACCGTGTACAATGATACATCCCACTTGGGATTAGGCTGTGTTTTGATGCAAGAAGGCAAAGTCATAGCTTATGCCTCACGTCAACTTAAGCCTTATGAGCTAAATCACCCGACTTATGATCTGGAACTTGCCGCAGTTGTGTTTGCTTTGAAGAATTGGCGGCATTATCTCTATGGTGAGAAGTGTTACCTATACACTGATCACAAAAGCCTGAAGTACCTCCTGACTCAAAAAGAGATAAATCTTCGTCAGCACCGATGAATGGAATTGTTGAAAGATTATGATTTAGTCATTGACTACCATCCCGGTAAAGTCAATGTGGTGGCTGACGCTCTTAGCCGGAAGCCCACTTCTTCTCCGAGATGCTTGAATACTCACTTTCGACTCAGAAAGCATGGCAAGTTGTTAGCTGAGCTGAGAGTTCACTCCACCTTGTATCTCGAATTGAGGCACTCCAAGAAACTGATGAGGAGTTGCAACCCCTTATTGCTAAGGTCAATGATAGCTCAGATCCTGACTTTGCTTTGAATTCTAAAGGATTATTCTGTTTCCACAACCATATTTGTGTTCCCAATGATGATGATCTTCGGAACCAGATCCTAAGTGAAGCTCATTCTAGCCCTTCCTCTGTTCACCCCGGAGCTATCAAAATATACAAGGATCTGAAGGAGATCTATTGGTGGTCCGATATGAAGAATGAAATCACACACTATGTAGCTAGGTGTTTGACTTTCCAATGGGTCAAAGCCGAGCATAAAGTGCCTACTGGCCTCCTTCAGCCTATCGAACTTCCACAATGGAAATGGGAGCGTGTCACGATGGACTTCGTAAGTGATCTACCTTTGACTCCGAAGAAAAATAATGTCATTTGGGTCATTGTGGACCGATCACCAAGTCTGCTCACTTTCTTCTAGTAAGAATGGATTTCAGCTTGCCTAAGCTCGTGGAGTTGTACATCCGTGAAGTTATTCGTTTACACAGAATTTCGGTAACTATTATCTTCGATCGTGACCCACGATTTATGTCTCGGTTTTGGAGGATCTTACACGAGGCCTTGGGAATGCAAGTGCATCTTAGTACTACTTTCCATCCTTAAACTGATGGTCAATCTGAAAGAGTTATTCAGATTCTGAAAGATACGCTCTAAGCCTGTGTCATCGACTTCGGGAATACGTGGGAGAAATCCCTACCCTTGGTCGATTTTGCTTACAACAACAGTTACCAGGCTTTAATTCAAATGGCTCCGTATGAAGCTCTCTATGGAAGGAGGTGTAGAACTTCTCTTTGTTGGATTGAACTCGGTGAAGGCAAGATGCTAGGTCCTGACTTACTTTAGGAAACCAAAGAAAGGACTACCATTATTCGTGACCAGCTTAAATCTGCCTTCGATCGACACAAGTCCTATGTCAATCTGGGCAAGAGAGATATTCAGTACGAGGCTGGTGAGAAGGCCTTCGTCAAAGTATCTCCATGGAAGAAGATTCTTTGTTTCAGAAAGAAAGGAAAGCTAAGTCCCCACTTCATTGGTCTATTCGAGGTGATTGAAAAGATTGGACATGTTCCCTACAGATTAGCTATCCTTTAGGAGTTAAGTCAGATTCACAATATCTTTCATGTATCTATGCTACGCAAGTACCGGTCAGATCCTTACCATGTGATTGAACCAAAATCTGTGGGGATCCAATCTATTCTGACATGCGAGGAATAACCTATTCAGATCCTTGCACGAGAAGTTAAACAACTTCATAACAAGACTGTGCCCTTAGTGAAAGTTTTGTGGCGAAGTCATTCCGTTGATGAGGCAACATGGGAACCCGAGGAGACTATGCAGAAATAATATTCCCATCTGTTCGCCTAAAGTGAAAATTCGAGGATGAATTTTCTTAAGGAGGAGAGTTGTCACACCCCGAAAACTGATCTAGTTAGGATTAAGTTCCGGTGAATGAATATTTTGTACCGGTTAAATAATTAGCTCGATCTTGTGCCTAATTTGAAGAAGTAAAGGATATTCAAGCTAACCGTATCAGTTTATTATTATTATTATATTTATTAGTAAAAAATATATAAAGGCCATGGGACCCACGACCAATTCCTTCAAATTGAAGGAATTACCGTGGGCAATTCCACAATTGGGAAACTCGGCAATGTGGCCATAGGCTTTAATTACCCTCCACCACGTAGGCACAATGTGGCCAAAGGCCTTGTACCTTTCCACCACGTGGGCATCATGCCCCAAAGAAGTGGTCACCACTCCTACATACGAGGAAGTATGGAGAAGGCCATTGGGGGCCGGTCATTTGAATATAAATGGGGAGAGGAATTATCGCACAAGATAGGAAAAAAAGAAGGAACAAATAATTTAGTTTAGTGATAGGTTGGTAAGCTCGAGTTTTTCGGTTCGATAAATTTGAGTCCCTGCTATCGATTGGCTCAAGGAGTTAATACAAAACAACCGTCATCTTTTCCAAAAGCCACTGATAAAGGCGTTGTTATCTGAGAGTCTTAAAAGCATCGGGTTGTCGAGGTGAGTGTAGTTGTGTCAAGGGATAGGCTCGGTGCCATCCCATTGCATTATTTTATGATTATGTTTGTATTTGTTTAAGGGCTCCCATAGAGAAATTATGTCGAATTCTATTGGCAAATCCGGTAAGTACTTGTATGCTTTGATATGTGCGAATATGACATGATATGCTACACGTACGTGATATATGAAATTAATATGAAATGTCACATGATATGCTCATTTTGATATTTGATACGATATGATTTGAAAAATGTAGACTATGTGAATTTGTGTAATTATCGACATTGGATACAATTGGCATGCCATAGGATTATTGAGCTCGGTTAAGTAAGGAAGGACTACGGTCCAGGGCTACGACCTATATGTGGGGGAAATAAGGTCGGCTGTATAAGGAATATATCTCCGGAGCTATGGCTCAAGGGCTACGGCCCATTCTCCGTTATATGTGTTGGTGTACAGGGAAATCCGTGTATCCAATGGTACCTAATGTGATATGTGCCTATGAATTGTGCTATGACATTATGATTATGATATGACTATGTGACATGTAATATGTGAATATGAAAGCATGAGAATAATGTAATAAGCATGAATTGTGCATAGTATAATATGAATACTTGTATATTTGATTATCATGCATTTCATTGTAATTGTTATAACTACCTCACTAGGCTATGTAAGCCTAACATGTGTGTCTCATGCATTTTCAGGACCTTGAACAATTCCGAGCTTTGATCGTGTTGTTGCGGCTGCAAGTCATGTTTTGTATAAGCCTTTCTATGAATGTATGATGACTAGGTAAAATGGGTTTGTTGTATGTTTAGATTTGGATATGTTAAAATGGTTAAAAAGTGCCTAAAATGAGCCTAAGGTGAACTGGTTAAATGGATTTCGAACACTCTAAAATGTGATGTACCAATAGGAAAATGATTTGTAAGTGTATTGGTAAAATTTGGTAAGGTTTGGAAATCACTCGATAAGTTAATCCGAATAACAAAATAGTTTTGAACAGTTTACAAAATGGTCACTAAATATTGTATCCTCTAATTAGATATGTAAACGACCTCCGTTAGTGATGAAATTTCATAGGCTAATAATTAGTAAGATTAATTCTAGTATGATAACCTGAATTTTGGCTAAGGACCTTTAAAATTGTAAAATTTAGAATTTAGTCCCTAAGGTTAAGAAAAGTTTAAAATTGACTCCAACTCTGATTAAGTTTAGTAACAGACAAAGTGGATAAGTCTTAAGAATAACCAATATGATACTTAGATTAGGTTTTGAACTCTGAAACATTTTCTGAACCTCCGATTAGTTTGCCGATAACACTATCCGACCTGCATCTCCACCAGATCGGGAAGGGGTGTTACAAAAACAACATGAGGGAAAACCGAAACGGCACAAGGAAGCCGAACCAGTGAGGGTAAACCCTAAATTTATGTTTTTTTGTTTATACATGCATGTTATATTTCGAACTAAGAAAAGAAAATTGATACCTTGAAAGGCCTTTTTTTGTTTGTATTGGTTCTAAATTTTCCCCCGTTCAAAACTTAGAGGTTAAAAATAATGGTTTACATTGCTTATATCTTTCTCAAATCACTCATTGCCTATTGATCATATTGTTTACATGTTTAAGAAAACTTAAATGATTACACTATGGATGACGATGATTCTGATATCCTCTATTTTTTTATATCTTTTTGGTCTGCTCAGTGGTTGGAAGCTGGTGAGAGGACGCGGGATTGCTGGCGATAATGAGGGCCATCGATCTAGATCCAGATCGATGGCCCAAATTTTTCTGGAGATGAACGGCTCTAATGGTACCTGAGCGGTAACGTGGCAGCATCGGATGGAGCTATGTGGCGCGTGAGAGATGAAAGGCCTCGAGCGTGGGCCTCACTCCCACGCGTGATCCGAGGAGCCTCCTCCATTTGATCTGGACTGTTGGATCAAATCTGATCCAACGGCTCAAATGGGGCTGTGCATGGACAAATAAAGATGGATCATATAGGCTTTAGGGTTTTTTAGTTTAATTACCTTGGTCCAAACGGCCTATGTATCCATTTAAGAAAAACTTGTAATGGACTTTAGGCAATTTTTAATTGGGCTTATATTTGTTATCAGTCCATGTTATAATAATTCTAATAATAAACTTATAATATAACACATATATTTATATAAACAAATATACTTACACATAATACACAAACATTAATACACATAATACGTACATATAATAAATCATACATGCAATATACATACTCATATTCATAGTTAGATATTAATGACATTAAAGTAACAATGAATACATACATACATGCAAGCAACACATACATATAATATACATACAATCATGCATTCCATATAATATGTAAACATACACATACAATAATACACACAATATGTATACTCACAAACATACGCAATAATATGTACATACATGCAAGCAACACATACATATAATATACATGCCTAAATGGTTAGTAACCATATATATAATAATCACATACTAGTGACACCTACTTAATATACATATAATAACATACATGATAATATGCATACACACATATATGAACAAATATGCAAACATTAGTACACATTACATATACACATTATACACTTAATAGCATAATAATAGTATTTTTTTTACTTTTGGGTTTTAGATAACATAACATATATTATGATAATAAATAGTATAATACGATAGTGGATTGGGTAACAATATAGCAACATATATATATATATATGTAATACTAGTAATATTTTTGGTGTTTTTGGTTTTAATGAAAACAAATAAAGTAAACAAAGCCCTTAATATATTTTTTAGATAGTAGTAACGTATATAAACCCATTATTGTAAAAACAAAAATAAAGACGAGTTCACCCCGGATAAAATTAGTGATTACAGTTACGGTCTATGCAATGGACATAGACATGATGATTATTTTAATAATACTTATACCCACCGGAAGTGGGGTTATAAAGATGACAAGAGTGATAAAGATCAATCTAAGAAGGTAGAAACCTTTTTATTACTAATGTGATGTTATAAACCATTGGTCTCGTACTTGTCGTACGCTAAAAACATCAACAATCATTGAATGATAAATGAAAGAGAATAAAAGCAAATTTTGTTTCTGAAAATGACGAAGATGATACTGGTCTAACTCATTTGGACGTTGTTGATTTTCTTATAACCCTTGAAGGGAATAAATTGTATTCTAATTAATTCTCATAAGTTGATCTTTTAATTTATTTTACTTTGTGTTTATTTACTTTACGAAATAATTAGTTATGTTTTATATTTATATATATTGTGACATTTATTTATTTTGTTTCACATTATTACTTATCAAATACAGTACATGGTGACGATTTATGCTTAGTAGAAGCATAAGATATATTTTCCCATTTAAATGTGAGGGGAAAATGTGAGTACTATATCTCAAAGTACTTAAAAATATTGATGCTCCATAAGAGCAATAAGTTCTTGAGAAAAAGCACATTATGAAAAGTGCATAATTGCGAATATTGTAATAATGATTGCTAATGGTAATAATATCGTCACCACTAGAAGTGAAAATTTTAAGAGAGCAATATAAGTTCGCAAAACTATCATTCAGGAACTATAGATAACATATGTTATCAATTGGCACATGAAATAAGCCAATGTGAACATAAGTTTTGGTAATTGAAAAATCAGTTGAAAGCTCTAGAAGAGCTATATATTGCTACCAAAAAAATAGTTTACATTGAAAGCTCCAAAAGAGCTAAATATATTCTTATTCAAAGGAATAATTTTGTGGACAATGTATTATCAAGTTTCAAATAAACTTGTATTTCAAAATTCGTACTAGATATGTACGAGTAAGATTGAATCACATGTTGTGGTAAACCAGAAGTTTATAAATTCATATATATATATATATATATATATATGTGTGTGTATATATATTTGGTATGATCAGTTAGACTATCTTGATTAATAATGATGCAAAAATTATTGAGATTTACATGCATATATACTAAAAGAACCTGAAGTTCTTATGGTGTTTTTTCTCAAAGGAATTGATTAAATTCCAATTACTAAAAGAACATGAAGTTCTTGTGTTGATTGTTCTCAAAATAATTGATTAAGATCCCACATACCAAAAGAACTTAAAGTTCTCATACTAAAGTTGAGATTGCATGTCTTGCATATCTGAATGAAAAATGTGCCCATTTATCGACAAATATGGAAAGTTTTATATGATTTTGTAGATGCATCTACATATGTACTAGTATCTTACAACCAGAAGTTTGTGAGATTGATTAGAAAAAGATTCAGATTATGTAATTAAGACTATTTGTCTTGCTAAAGTTAGTGGGTTTATATTTTAGGCTATATTAGTTGAAATAACTGTTACAAAGCCTATTGATTATAAAAAATACGATTTAGCAAAATTTTAATTGGATGCCTCATATTTAATAGTTAAACTATGAGAACAAAACATTTATTATCTATATGATATTTCACGTCACTTATACACATCAAGCCAACGAGTTATAATAAACTCTCTGTTATGATTGGTTTTGGTCAGAAGCCATACATTTCCCATTTTATAATTTTTGAATGTGTGATATATAGTTGAATTGCTCCACCACAACGTACAAAATGGGTAAATAACAACGGTTGAGAATATATATTGAGTATGAGTCCCCTTTTATGTTTAAATTCTTAAACATTAAATGGAGAATCATTTACGAGATGATTTTTCTCAACATCAGGGGGAGAGAATAATCAGTTGGATAAAGAAAGAAAATAAATTATCATTATCTAAATCCTCGTATATGAACCAAAAGTTCATAAGATAATTCATGTTATTATGTGCCAATTGTCAGACATATTTACTGACCTAATGAGAGTGTAACCAAGTCTCATATACCAGCTAAAATGTTCAAAATTTGATTTACATGTTAAAGAGAATGAATATAAATCATGCCTGAAGCATGATAGTTGAAACTGGTTCCAATGATTAAAATTCTCGTAAATAGAAAGTAATACGAGATGGTCATATATTAGAGGTGAGTGCTCTTGAAGAGACCAAATACATAACTAATATATAAATCTCTAGAAGAGTTTCAAGTACCTGAAATAAAGATTGAAAAGAGATCTCGACAAGTTATGTCAATGGAACCATAAATAAAAAAGTTGTCGACAACAATTTTACATAGAATACTTCTATAGAAGTAAAGAAAGAAAACAAGGATCTTGTATAGAAATCTATAGATATCGAAATGATTGGCCAACATAGAAAGACGTTTTGAACTTCCAAAAGTGAAGTTTTTGGACCAACAGTCCAAACACTTAAAGGTGTAATGCAAGTGGGGCATAAATAAGTAGTCGTAAATACAAATTGAATTATGATTTATGAAGAATTTTAATTACTTCATGGTGGATGCAATTACTTTGGCATTTATAAAATATTTTATATGCGTCTATTTATTTTGTGGATCCATATATAAGGAAAATTATCCTTGAATGATTTAAAATGCCAGAAGCATTTGGAAATTTTCAAGGAAATTTATTTAGACATGTCCCATTGAATATTTATATTTTGGCGCATTTGGTATAATCGCCTTAGTGAAAACTAATTGAGGAAATTCTATAAGAATTATCAAATTTCCTTATGTATTTATAACGGAGTTTGGATCAAGATTCATTATGATATTTTGAATATCATTAGATCTCCTAAAGAGCTTCAAATTAGAAACTCATGAAGAGCTTTCAAAGCATTTAGTGAAAGTATTTGAGCAAAAGAATCTTGAGATAGGGTTTTGTCTCAACCTAAAGATCGAGTACTTAAATATGCGCTTTTTCTATGAATGGACATAAGTTGAAAGAATATTAAAGAAGATTCAATATGGACAAAAGGATATCTATTCAGTACCCTAATGATTGTAAGTTTGTCGTATGTGAATAAATTTATCTTCGAAAGAAAGATAAATGAATCATTGGTCTAGAAGCACCATATATTTGCTGATCTAGAAATATCATCTAAACGCTACAAAGATCATCATCTTTAGATCTTCAAACATTAATTAATGTCTCCTCAAATCATGTAGAAATCATTGTTATTCACGACGCAAGCCAAAATTGTGTTTGGCTAAGACTATTGATCCAACATATTTAGAAGATATGTGGTTTACTTTCACAAGATAAGATACAAGCTATCTTATATGGAGATAATACAAAATTTATATCTCAATTGAAATGTGGATACATCAGAGATGGCAAAATGAAACATATTACTTCAAAACTGCACCCTTCACGATATTTAGAAAAATAGTAATCAAGATTGAATTATGAAGATTCAAAGATATTATGTGATGTTTTCATGAGGGGGAGTAAATACGCATTGCACTCTTTTTCCCTTAACCGAGGTTTTGTCCCAATGGATTTTCTTGGTAAGGTTTTTAATAAGGCAACATGTTATGCGTATCAAAGATGTGTGTACTCTTTTTCCTTCACTAAAGGAATTCTTTTTCCCACTGGGTTTTTATCTTAGTAATGTTTTAACGAGTCACATTGTCTTCATAGACATCCAAGGGGGAGTGTTATGGATATTTATCTATGTGGATGTCTATCATGATAAGAACTTTATCAAGGAGATTTGATTTACTTTATCATTAGAAATATTATCTTCATTAATTAGAGTTTAATGTATTATGTATTATGTACTTCTTATGCCTATAAATAGATAGTTTGATGAAGGCATTCTACACACTTCAATATTGAGAATAATACAAATCTCCCTCTTTCTCTCATCTTTTGTTTTTATTCTTGTTCTTCTTTATTTTATTTATAACAAAATTTAGTTTTTTATTATATATATTAGGGTTGTTACTAATGCTATTCGGTTGTTGATGTTCTATATTATTTGTATCTAGAATAATTAACCAAATCGTAAACAATTTCTAGAGCAGATAGTTAAAGCTCTTAGTTGACACCCTCTCCATTCCCTAGGTTGTGGGTTCAAGACCCAGTAAGAGCAAAATTCCCCTTCCCTTCACATGCCAACAAACATCAAGTAATATTTTATTAACCATTCTTTAATACCCAGCAACTAGTTGGTTTAGAACCCAACAAATGATTTCAGTGGAAAAGCGAATGATATTCATTCTAGGAGACCTGAATTCAAATCGCCTTGCCTACAAGTTGTGTGCATTGTCAAAGAGTTAAAAATATGTATGAACAGATACTACCTTGTAATCACGTCTTATAGTTGTGAATAGAACAATTAAATTATGAGGGTCACTCCCATAATGGATCTCTGTAGTACCAAATTTGAATTAGTCAGCCAGTAAATCAGATAATTGTGATTATAAAAAAATCACTTTAATAAATTTAAATATCAATTCTAGTGTTTTTTTTCTAAGATACTGTTTTAGTTGTTTTCTTCACACATTCTAAACATTGCAAATAAATAAATAAAAAGATATTCTTTTGATGTTCTTGTTTAAAGTTCACAAATAGTCATTAAATTTTGATCAATTATTCAAGTTGATAACTAAACTTTCAATTGTTTCAATGTTACTATTAAACTTTTAGTTTGCTCTAATTTGGTCACTGGCCCGTTAACAGTCATTAAGAGTGATGTGACAGCTAAAATATTTTGTATAGGAGTAACATATTTTACTCCTCAATGGTTGCACATTCAAACAATTTAGTTCTAATTCGAAAGAAATAATAAATTTAAACCTCATTATTTACACATTATTTTAATATGGCCCTATTTTTAATTAAAAATAATCTAACCTAAAATCCTAAACACTAAGCTCAAAACCTTAAACCCTAAACTCAAAACCCTAAACAAATATTGGGACCCTTGAAGCATGTTCTTGACAAGGTAACCTGAAGCTGAAATACTTGAGACAAATATCAGTTTCTTCAATTTGGAATTTGAAGGTTAAAGAAGAAACTCAGAAGACGAAATACATGGCATTTGTGCAATTAGCCATAGTCCATATGATTTTGTTATTCACCGACCACTACAGTGACCTGAAGCAAATATCAGGACCCTTGAAGCCTGTTCTAGAGATAGTTGAGAGAATGGTTAATACCATGCTCGGACCGATTTTTAATAAGTTCTTTGATGCCCTTTATGATCAACTCTTATTTGCTGATGACAAGGTAAAGCCTTTTTTCATTATATTTGGTATAAATTTGACAAGCAAGGGACATAAGTAAAATCAGAGTGAAAACAAGATTTTTATTCTGCACCGGTATACTGGAAATACCAGTGAAAATCCCCGAAGAACTACAAATGCTGGTAATTCGAAAATTCTGGTCCAAAATTCTGGATTGCTGAGTTCTGCCTCCAAGAAAATTTTCATTTTGGTAATTCCAAGTTTTATTCTATTTTCTTGTTTTCTGAAATTGCTTAACCTGTATTTTCTTTTTGTTGATCAGGCTGAAGATTCCCGAACTACAAATGCTGGAGTACTTGAAATACTTCAAATACTTAGGCCTGGTTTAGCATTGCTTATTAAAAGTGATTTTGGGACCAGAAGTACTTTTTGGTGTAGAAGCAATGTTAAACAGTTAGTTTTTGAAGAAAAAACTGCGTTTGAAAAGTGATTTTCAACTCAAACGTAAAAGCTAAAATTTCTAGATTTTGCAGTTGGAGAAGTGTTATTGAGAGCCAGATTATTATTTTAACTTTCATTTGCTATTGTGTTTATTTAAAATTTATATTTTTTTACGAATACAAATTATATAATTAATAAATTATTTTTTAATTTAAATATTATATATATTTATTCATGTCAAGTTTTTTTAAACACGTACAATTGTTAGAAAAATATGTATTTATAATAAAAATATTTTTATATTTTATGATAATTTAAGCTGATATATTTATATATTATAACATTAAAGAATTTAGATATCAATTATATATATATAACTTACAATATCATGTCTAAAATAATCATTTATTTTCTTAAAACTACTTTTTGACAGCAATACTAAACACTTAAATCTCAAACTTAAAAATTCAGAAGCACTTCTAAAAAGTACTTTTCATCTGCACTTTTCAAAAGCAATACTAAATTGACCCTATTCAAGCACAAGCATTTGCTCTCCGTTTAGTCAAATTTATTATTTATTTTAAATTAGGACTAAATTGTTTGAATGTACAAGCGTAGAGGACTAAACATGTTATTATATAAAATATTTTAATTGTCACGTCATCCTTTTAACGGCCGGAACAAAACTAAAAGTTTAATGGTAACATTGAAGTAATTAAAAATTTGATTACTAAACTGAATAATTGATTAAAGTCTAGTGGCCATTTGTGAACTATATCATTTTTTAAAATACAATTTATACAATATTACATGATCTTAAACTTTTTCATTTATAAATTAAAATATATATATTTAATTATGCGTTCTCTTATATATTGTACTAGAACCCCTCCATCGATATGCATTTTAAGAACGATAGTTGAATACATAATTTTAGATGAAAAGATTATAAAAAGCTTCAAGAAGATTCTATTTGATTTTTTAAATATATGCTAGTGGATAAGAGTAAGACTGACTTATTATTTAGAAAAGAAATTAAAAAAAAATTGAATAGCAACAATACATCCACTTTTTAAAACAGTGCAAATAAATAATTTAAAATTATTCTTTCTTTTTTCTTTTTTTTTTTGGATTGAAATTCTTTCTTTCTTTTTTTTTCAAGTCTGGTCATCCTTAACTTTTGTAGTAGTTTATAAGTGAGGTATAATTGGACATTGACAAGGATATGGAGATGGTTCATCGGACTCATATTTTGCCCCATCGTTGGAACCTATACCTTGACTGCCACCTAACCCCATATTCATGTCTTTACTATTAAATGAATTTTCATGTCTATCAATTAAAAAAATTAAATTCTAAAATAATATTTTAAAAAGGATGAATGGTTTATGTGTAGCACAAATGAGATATAATTACATAAATTCATAGAATACGTCAAATATTAATTTTAAACTAAAAGAATATATATATATATATATAGATGATTAATAATATATCTTTTATAAAATATGAGTGGACCAGAACATAAACACTCCATTAAAGATGATAAATAAAAGCATTTAAAATTTGTTTTGTAGTTATAAATGTTAGTAAATCTTATCTTAAATAGTTCAAAAAATGAACACAAGAATCAAACTAGTTTTTGAGTTAGTTCTTCCCCTTCTTCATATCACGTGCAACGTGACAGACCGGTCCTCTCTCCTTTCAGCTGCTTGTGTTTGATTCATGCCTCAAATAACTCCATAATTTCCCCCCTTCCTCTCCGTACATCAACATTCTACATGATTTTCATGGAATATATTATAAACAAAGATTTTCTTTTTGTTTTTGCTGATTCTGTAACAGGTGGATTGGACTTTATCACCTTCAAAACAGTAACCGGGAGAGCTTTGACACCAACTATGACAACTCAGTTTCCAACACTATAGAATGCCACGCTTGCACTCAAGTCGGCGTTCCGGTTTTCCATTCCTCCAGCTGCGGCCAAGCTCATCCCCCGGAATGGGAAGCCTCCGCCGGCTCATCCCTCGTCCCCATTTATCACAGCAAGAAGATCACTGGAGCCGCCGCTCCGCAACCCTCTGGTCCGTTCGGGACCGTGCTTGATCCGAGGAGCAAGCGTGTGCAAAGATGGAACCGGGCGTTCCTGTTGGCTCGTGGCATGGCCTTGGCGATTGACCCTCTGTTTTTTTACTCTCTGTCCATAGGCAGAGGCGGTTCGCCTTGTTTGTACATGGATGGTTGCCTCGCCGCCGTTGTAACCGTCCTTCGAACCGGGGTCGACGCCGTCCACTTGTTCCATCTTTGGCTTCAGTTCAGGGTGGCGTACGTGTCGAGGGAGTCCCTCGTCGTTGGTTGTGGTAAACTCGTGTGGGACCCACGTGCCATTGCTTCTCATTATATTCGCTCTCTTGAATGTTTCTGGTTTGATGCCTTCGTCATACTCCCAGTTCCTCAGGTTTGCTCCTTTTTTTTTAATGTTTCTCTTTAAGTACAACAACAATCTTAATTTCAAATATAAATAATAATCATATAAATTAATTATTACAAAACAAGATCAAATAAAAAATCTACATGTAAAATCTATATAGATTGTAACTCAAACCTGAAACACTGAGCCTTGATATATAAATAGTGTATATTTTAGCATTTTTTCAATATGATTTTATGATAGCATTTGTTGGGATTTTAATCTTTAAAAAAATCCAAATATATTTGCAGGCAAAGCAGTTTAAGCCAATGTATTTTAAGAAAAACGGCATTTTTTATTAGGATTCAAATTTAAATGTTGTTTTTTTTAATCACATATAGATGGGAATATATTAAAAAATCATTAATGGTACATTGGACACTCATAACGTATCGTAATTAAATTTAAGTGTAATTGCAGAGCTGTGATGTGTTTGGACAATAATCATAATTTGTACATTCTAATAATTCGAATATAATTAGAAACATCCAATTATTCTTCAATTCTCACGAGAGACTGAGAAACATTAGTGTGATTACACTCTTCATTTTCACTTTTTTTTCAACCTAGCAATTTTTATTTTTATTAGTAACTTTATTATCGCTAATTTGTTTAAATATTTATATAATATTTATAGTATTCAGGGATATATATTTACAATAATCCTAATTAATATTATCTAAAATTTAATTTTATACAATTATGCAATTATATTTTGTACAATTAAATATGACACGACAAAATAAATTGTAATTACATTATAAATGTCAAACGTGTTGAGATGTTTAGAATTCTTGATAAGTTACATGATAATAAATATCTTTGATTGATATCTAAAAAAAGGTTTTTGAAGATTGATCCTTTAATTCAAAATTATGTGACGAGGCACAAAAAAAAATGAAGAATATTAGGTGGGTGCCACAAATCCCACTTTTAAAAATAGTTTGTTTTGCTTTTTAGGGTTTCTGTCATTATTTTAAAAAATACTTAATATATTATTTTTATTGAATTTAAAAACTATTGATTGCAAGTTTTTTCTGTTAGTATCGCTTTAACCCATGTCTATTAATCAATGTTACACTTAGATATCAAAATACAATAAATTTGAAGAAATAATATAAGGAATCCGGTGGTCTGAGGGGCCCTACTTGCCTATTCTTTACACCCAAAATTGCATGTTCGTGATTCATGTGAATAGGGTCGCATCTAAAAAGTGATGAACATTAATCTTATATCGAGAAGGAGATGAGAGATTTTGAGATTTAAAAACAATTACGCTGTACATCTTTAACCGAAGGTTCGGATACAGTGCATAACCGAAGTCAGACTTTAACTGAAACACAGCTTTCATATTCTTCTGCAGGCAGTGTTCTGGTTAGTTGTGCCAAAACTAATCAGGGAAGAGCAAATCAAGCTTATAATGACGATACTGATACTAATCTTCTTGTTCCAATTCCTCACAAAAGTTTACCACAGCATTTACTTAATGAGAAGGATGCAAAAGGTCACCGGTTACATCTTCGGCACCATCTGGTGGGGTTTTGATCTTAATCTCATTGCCTACTTCATAGCCTCTCATGTAAGTTCACTCTTGCTATAATTCAACTTGCATTTTCACTAACAATGGGATTAATTCCTCTTCCATTTTTTATTTTTTTGTATCAAGGTTGCCGGAGGGTGCTGGTATGTACTAGCGATACAACGCATGGCATTGTGCCTCCGGAAACAGTGTGGGAGAAACAAGCAGTGCAAGCTATCGTTGTCTTGCTCGGATAAGGTGTGTTACCAGGGTTTGTTTCCTGCTGCCGAAGCTGTTGGCAATGCATGTGGTGGGAACTCAACAAAACTTATAGGCAAACCATTGTGTTTAGATGTTGATGGACCTTTCAATTATGGGATTTATCAGTCGGCTCTTCCTGTTGTTTCTAGCAATTCTCTTGCTGTTAAGATCTTTTATCCAATTTTTTGGGGCTTAATGTCTTTCAGGTACCCTAACTTCTTTCATTTTCCTTATGATTTTGTTGGTTCAATTTTCATATATATCAATTTGCAGCACCTTTGGAAATGATCTTGAACCAACAAGTCACTGGCTAGAAGTGATCTTCAGTATATGCATTGTGCTTGCTGGATTGTTACTCTTCACTTTGTTGATTGGAAACATCCAGGTCATCACTGGATAACTCTCTTCTTTTTTTATCTCGAATTGTTTAATTCCTTCAAGTTTTCGATAGCCGTCTTAAACTGACAATGGATCAATCCTTTCGTGATCAAGGTCTTCTTGCATGCAGTCATGGCGAAGAAGAGAAAAATGCAACTGAGATGTCGAGACGTCGAATGGTGGATGAAGCGCCGACAGTTGCCATCTCGTTTGAGACAAAGAGTTCGCCACTTTGAATGCCAGAAATGGGTGACTTTGGGAGGAGAAGATGAAATGGACATAATCAAAGACTTGCCTAAAGGCCTTAGGAGGGACATCAAGCGCTACTTATGCCTTGACCTTATTTGAAAGGTACTAGCCTATGGCATAGAATTTCAACAAAGACCGATTAATGTTCCGATTCCGATTTCTTTCTAAGGCATGCCCTCTTATCTATCAAACTAGCTACCAAGGTTGTTGATTATCCATTTCATTTAAGGTTTATACATTTCATGATCCAATACAACATTATGCCATTCAAAGGCCAAGCCCTTAGGCTTATGGAGTCTTAACCCCCAATACAAAACTATCAATGTCATTCGAATAGCATGAATACAAAGTAGTATCCTTGTTCAATTCATTTCAATCAGCCATGTATAACATTCACAAACACAAGCATATGTATGCAATGTGCGTACCTTATTCTCCAAGCAAGCATGCCATTTCATACCATTGGCATAAGCAATGCAATATGTCAAGCAATACATTTCATTTGCTTAACACTCAAGTATACACATAGATCATGGCATCAAACAAGTTATCATACATATCATTCTTCCCTTAATTAGGCAAATAGGTTTTAAGTCATGTTACATGGCAATAACATTGAATTAAACAATAACAAGGTTGGTTAGGACCTAATCCTAACCCTAAGGATAGTTACACTCACAATACTCCTAACAATCAATTATCTTGTATCCAAATCCCTTTGCCTCTAGCTTTGGGATGTCCACACCTATCCTCCTCTTCCCCAATTTGTTGTCCTTGGTCTAGCAAGCATAACACATATACATATCATCAAAACAAGCACATAATATCACACAATCATAGTAGCAAGGTTACCACATTTTACCTAACATTTAGCTATTGTTTTTATGTTTTCTTTTAAGCATTTCTTACTAGTTCATTTCCATATTGTTATTACTTCATTTTAAGACATAATTGGACAGGTTACAATGCCTCAAAACTGTTTTGGAAACAATTTGCTACTGGGTGCAAGAACAGTCCCAAACTGCCCAAGACACTGCTGCCTGGCAGTTTGCACATTGTCCCTTTAAAAGGCCATATCATTTAATCCGTACGTCGGAATTTCAATTTCTATACACCGTTGGAAAGATAACAAAATTGTATATAAAACCATAATAGACTTGAATTTTATTTCTTATCCAATTAATACAATTTATTGTTCAAAGACAGGGCATTTACACTGTCTGGACAGTTTGCACTGTCCAGTAATTCCTATTTACAGTTTCCAGCATAGGACCCAGTTTTCAGTTCTGTTTTTACCTAATAAAATTAGACATACTAAGGATCATGTCATTAAAATTTCAGCCCTGAATTTGATCTATACAAGTTTTGGTGAATTTTCAAAGTGACTGCCCAGAACAGAGCAATTCTGAGCAGATTGTACCTATTCAGATTTTAATTCATTAAATTCATTTTAACCAATGTTTTGGCCCTATAATTTATTTCATATGATATCCTAAACATGTTTAGTCATTGTTCATTCATTATTCAAAGCTTCCAAAATAGGGCAAGTTGGTTACAATGCCTAATCTTGTATATTTACTCAATTTCAATTCCACAAAACAGATTCTATGTTACATAACTATGCTCATACTTTCATCTTCCATTTCCAGCAGTGTTTGTTAACAATTTAATTTGTTTAACACCTTCTTTACAGTATCTAATCATGTTCAGAATCAATTCCTTAATTCCATAGCTCAATTTTAAGTTCTAATCATTCAATTCTCACTTCAACAACACAATTCAATTTTCCAGCAACCTAGCTTATTACACTATCACAAACACATGATTTCCAGCATTGTACCTAGCTTTATTCTTCAAATTTGAATAATTATACAACCATTCAATCATCTAACAACATATTCAATAGCAAATATCATCTATAATCATCAAAACAGTCCAATTCAACAAATATAATTGCCTATTCAATTGAACACAAGTAGAATCATACTTACTTTGCTTCTAGCTTAATTTCAATGAAAAATCCCTACACATGCAAGTTTAATTCCCTTCTTCAATGACTGAATTTTTCAAGCTTTCTCTCTCAATTTTCCTCTCTCATATTCGGCTGGTATGAAATGAAATGGATGATGACAATGTGGTTATCCACATTAGTGGATTTATGAAGTTACAAAACTATCCCTTAATTAGTTACTAATCATGTAATTAGTCAAGGGCAAATAAGAGAACCATGAAATTTATCATGCAAGCCTCATCTTTCTCCTTTAATGCAATTTGATCCTTTATAATTTGATCACTTATTTCATACATTCTTTCAATTAAACCCTTGACTATTCAATTTAGCTTAATTCTAAATTCAATTAAGCTATCAACTTATGCAATTTGGTTCCAATACTTCTACGCTAGGATTTGGGGTGTTACAATTCTCCCCCCTTAAATTAAATTCATCCTCGAATTTACCTGAATTGAATAAGTGAGGATACTGCTTCTTCATGACTTATTCAGATTCCCAGGTAGCTTCTTCCACCTTATGATTTCTCCATACGATCTTAACAAGGGGAACAATCTTGTTCCGAAGCTTCCTTACTTCCCGGTCAAGAATCTGAATAGGTTCTTCTCCGTAGGACAAATAAGGATTTAGGTCTACTTCTTCTGGCTCAAGAATGTGTGAAGGATCAGATCAATACCTTTTGAGCATTGAAACATGGAAGGCATTATGTATTTTATCGAATTCTCTAAGAAGAGCTAATCGATAGGCCACTGGACCAATTCTTTCAATAACTTCAAATGGTCCGATATATCGAGGTTTGAGTTTCCCTTTTCTTCCAAATCTAAGCACTTTCTTCCAAGGTGAGACCTTTAGGAAGACTTTGTCTCCAATAGCATACTGAATATCTCTTATTTTCAAATCAGCATACGCTTTATGTCTATTGAAAGCTGCCTTTAATCGATCTTGAATGATCTGGATTTGTTCTTCGGTTTCCCGAAGTAATTGAGGTCCCAATACTTTGTTTTCTCCCAATTCAGACCAGCATAAGGAAGTTCTACATCTTCTACCATATTGAGCTTCAAATGGTGCCATTTGAATAGAAGATTGATAGCTATTGTTGTAGGCAAACTCTACAAGAGGTAGGGATTTCTCCCAATTCTTCCCGAAATCAATAATACAAGCTCGTAGCATATCTTCTAACACTTAAATGATTCTCTCAGATTGGCCATCTGATTGAGGATGAAAGGTCGTACTAAGATGTACTTTAGCTCCTAGAGCGTTCTGTAGAGAATTTTAGAATCGAGAAGCGAATCGAGGGTCACGATCGAAGATGATTGCTGTGGTACATCGTGTAACCGAATCACTTCACGGATGTACAACTCGGCAAGGGTTTCCAAGCTCATGTTCATACGAACAAGGATGAAGTGAGTAGATTTAGTGAATCTATCAACAATACCATACAACATCATTCTTTCTTGGAGTAGGAGGAAGACCGATGACAAAGTCCATAGTAATTCGATCCCACTTCCACTAGATAAGTTCAATAGGTTGAAGCAATCCAGTAGGGATTTGATGCTCAGTTTTGACTCTTTGACAAGTTAAGCACTTGGATACGAAGTTCGTAATTGTAGATTTCATGCCTGTCCACCAGTATAGTGGCTTTAGGTCCTTATACATCTTAACCGATTTAGGGTGGATCGAGAAAAAACTTTGATGAGCTTCTTTTAACATTTCTTGTCTTAATTCCTCATTGTTAGGAACACAAACTCTATATTCGAAATAGATGAGTCCAGCACCGTAGTGCCAATATGCACCGTAGTGCCAATATGCACCGTAGTGCCAATATGCACCGTAGTGCCAATATGCACCGTAGTGCCAATATGCACCGTAGTGCCAATATGCACCGTAGTGCCAATATGCACCGTAGTGCCAATATGCACCGTAGTGCCAATATGCACCGTAGTGCCAATATGCACCGTAGTGCCAATATGCACCGTAGTGCCAATATGCACCGTAGTGCCAATATGCACCGTAGTGCCAATATGCACCGTAGTGCCAATATGCACCGTAGTGCCAATATGCACCGTAGTGCCAATATGCACCGTAGTGCCAATATGCACCGTAGTGCCAATATGCACCGTAGTGCCAATATGCACCGTAGTGCCAATATGCACCGTAGTGCCAATATGCACCGTAGTGCCAATATGCACCGTAGTGCCAATATGCACCGTAGTGCCAATATGCACCGTAGTGCCAATATGCACCGTAGTGCCAATATGCACCGTAGTGCCAATATGCACCGTAGTGCCAATATGCACCGTAGTGCCAATATGCACCGTAGTGCCAATATGCACCGTAGTGCCAATATGCACCGTAGTGCCAATATGCACCGTAGTGCCAATATGCACCGTAGTGCCAATATGCACCGTAGTGCCAATATGCACCGTAGTGCCAATATGCACCGTAGTGCCAATATGCACCGTAGTGCCAATATGCACCGTAGTGCCAATATGCACCGTAGTGCCAATATGCACCGTAGTGCCAATATGCACCGTAGTGCCAATATGCACCGTAGTGCCAATATGCACCGTAGTGCCAATATGCACCGTAGTGCCAATATGCACCGTAGTGCCAATATGCACCGTAGTGCCAATATGCACCGTAGTGCCAATATGCACCGTAGTGCCAATATGCACCGTAGTGCCAATATGCACCGTAGTGCCAATATGCACCGTAGTGCCAATATGCACCGTAGTGCCAATATGCACCGTAGTGCCAATATGCACCGTAGTGCCAATATGCACCGTAGTGCCAATATGCACCGTAGTGCCAATATGCACCGTAGTGCCAATATGCACCGTAGTGCCAATATGCACCGTAGTGCCAATATGCACCGTAGTGCCAATATGCACCGTAGTGCCAATATGCACCGTAGTGCCAATATGCACCGTAGTGCCAATATGCACCGTAGTGCCAATATGCACCGTAGTGCCAATATGCACCGTAGTGCCAATATGCACCGTAGTGCCAATATGCACCGTAGTGCCAATATGCACCGTAGTGCCAATATGCACCGTAGTGCCAATATGCACCGTAGTGCCAATATGCACCGTAGTGCCAATATGCACCGTAGTGCCAATATGCACCGTAGTGCCAATATGCACCGTAGTGCCAATATGCACCGTAGTGCCAATATGCACCGTAGTGCCAATATGCACCGTAGTGCCAATATGCACCGTAGTGCCAATATGCACCGTAGTGCCAATATGCACCGTAGTGCCAATATGCACCGTAGTGCCAATATGCACCGTAGTGCCAATATGCACCGTAGTGCCAATATGCACCGTAGTGCCAATATGCACCGTAGTGCCAATATGCACCGTAGTGCCAATATGCACCGTAGTGCCAATATGCACCGTAGTGCCAATATGCACCGTAGTGCCAATATGCACCGTAGTGCCAATATGCACCGTAGTGCCAATATGCACCGTAGTGCCAATATGCACCGTAGTGCCAATATGCACCGTAGTGCCAATATGCACCGTAGTGCCAATATGCACCGTAGTGCCAATATGCACCGTAGTGCCAATATGCACCGTAGTGCCAATATGCACCGTAGTGCCAATATGCACCGTAGTGCCAATATGCACCGTAGTGCCAATATGCACCGTAGTGCCAATATGCACCGTAGTGCCAATATGCACCGTAGTGCCAATATGCACCGTAGTGCCAATATGCACCGTAGTGCCAATATGCACCGTAGTGCCAATATGCACCGTAGTGCCAATATGCACCGTAGTGCCAATATGCACCGTAGTGCCAATATGCACCGTAGTGCCAATATGCACCGTAGTGCCAATATGCACCGTAGTGCCAATATGCACCGTAGTGCCAATATGCACCGTAGTGCCAATATGCACCGTAGTGCCAATATGCACCGTAGTGCCAATATGCACCGTAGTGCCAATATGCACCGTAGTGCCAATATGCACCGTAGTGCCAATATGCACCGTAGTGCCAATATGCACCGTAGTGCCAATATGCACCGTAGTGCCAATATGCACCGTAGTGCCAATATGCACCGTAGTGCCAATATGCACCGTAGTGCCAATATGCACCGTAGTGCCAATATGCACCGTAGTGCCAATATGCACCGTAGTGCCAATATGCACCGTAGTGCCAATATGCACCGTAGTGCCAATATGCACCGTAGTGCCAATATGCACCGTAGTGCCAATATGCACCGTAGTGCCAATATGCACCGTAGTGCCAATATGCACCGTAGTGCCAATATGCACCGTAGTGCCAATATGCACCGTAGTGCCAATATGCACCGTAGTGCCAATATGCACCGTAGTGCCAATATGCACCGTAGTGCCAATATGCACCGTAGTGCCAATATGCACCGTAGTGCCAATATGCACCGTAGTGCCAATATGCACCGTAGTGCCAATATGCACCGTAGTGCCAATATGCACCGTAGTGCCAATATGCACCGTAGTGCCAATATGCACCGTAGTGCCAATATGCACCGTAGTGCCAATATGCACCGTAGTGCCAATATGCACCGTAGTGCCAATATGCACCGTAGTGCCAATATGCACCGTAGTGCCAATATGCACCGTAGTGCCAATATGCACCGTAGTGCCAATATGCACCGTAGTGCCAATATGCACCGTAGTGCCAATATGCACCGTAGTGCCAATATGCACCGTAGTGCCAATATGCACCGTAGTGCCAATATGCACCGTAGTGCCAATATGCACCGTAGTGCCAATATGCACCGTAGTGCCAATATGCACCGTAGTGCCAATATGCACCGTAGTGCCAATATGCACCGTAGTGCCAATATGCACCGTAGTGCCAATATGCACCGTAGTGCCAATATGCACCGTAGTGCCAATATGCACCGTAGTGCCAATATGCACCGTAGTGCCAATATGCACCGTAGTGCCAATATGCACCGTAGTGCCAATATGCACCGTAGTGCCAATATGCACCGTAGTGCCAATATGCACCGTAGTGCCAATATGCACCGTAGTGCCAATATGCACCGTAGTGCCAATATGCACCGTAGTGCCAATATGCACCGTAGTGCCAATATGCACCGTAGTGCCAATATGCACCGTAGTGCCAATATGCACCGTAGTGCCAATATGCACCGTAGTGCCAATATGCACCGTAGTGCCAATATGCACCGTAGTGCCAATATGCACCGTAGTGCCAATATGCACCGTAGTGCCAATATGCACCGTAGTGCCAATATGCACCGTAGTGCCAATATGCACCGTAGTGCCAATATGCACCGTAGTGCCAATATGCACCGTAGTGCCAATATGCACCGTAGTGCCAATATGCACCGTAGTGCCAATATGCACCGTAGTGCCAATATGCACCGTAGTGCCAATATGCACCGTAGTGCCAATATGCACCGTAGTGCCAATATGCACCGTAGTGCCAATATGCACCGTAGTGCCAATATGCACCGTAGTGCCAATATGCACCGTAGTGCCAATATGCACCGTAGTGCCAATATGCACCGTAGTGCCAATATGCACCGTAGTGCCAATATGCACCGTAGTGCCAATATGCACCGTAGTGCCAATATGCACCGTAGTGCCAATATGCACCGTAGTGCCAATATGCACCGTAGTGCCAATATGCACCGTAGTGCCAATATGCACCGTAGTGCCAATATGCACCGTAGTGCCAATATGCACCGTAGTGCCAATATGCACCGTAGTGCCAATATGCACCGTAGTGCCAATATGCACCGTAGTGCCAATATGCACCGTAGTGCCAATATGCACCGTAGTGCCAATATGCACCGTAGTGCCAATATGCACCGTAGTGCCAATATGCACCGTAGTGCCAATATGCACCGTAGTGCCAATATGCACCGTAGTGCCAATATGCACCGTAGTGCCAATATGCACCGTAGTGCCAATATGCACCGTAGTGCCAATATGCACCGTAGTGCCAATATGCACCGTAGTGCCAATATGCACCGTAGTGCCAATATGCACCGTAGTGCCAATATGCACCGTAGTGCCAATATGCACCGTAGTGCCAATATGCACCGTAGTGCCAATATGCACCGTAGTGCCAATATGCACCGTAGTGCCAATATGCACCGTAGTGCCAATATGCACCGAAGTGCCATTATGCACCATAGTGCCAATGGGCACCGAAGTGCCAATATGCACTGTAGTGCCAATATGCACCATCGTGCCAATATGCACTGTCGTACCAATATGCACCGTAGTGCCAATATGCACCGTAGTGCCAATATGAGCACAAGATTCTAAGGCATGCCCTCCTATCTATCAAACTAGCTACCAAGGTTGTTGATTATCCATTTCATTTAGGCTTTATACATTTCATGATCCAATACAACATTATGCCATTCAAAGGCCAAGCCCTTAGGCTTATGGAGTCTTAACTCCCAATACAAAACTATCTATGCCATTCGAATAGCATGAATACAAAGTAGTATCCTTGTTCAATTCATTTCAATCAGCCATGTATAACATTCAAAAACACAAGCATATGTATGCAATGTGCGTACCTTATTCTCAAAGCAAGCATGCCATTTCATACCTTTGACATAAGCAATGCAATATGTCAAGCAATACATTTCATTTTCTTAACACTCAAGTAAACACATAGATCATTGCATCAAACAGGTTATCATACATATCATTCTTCCCTTAATTAGCCAAATAGGTTTTAAGTCATGTTACATGGCAATAACATTGAATTAAACAATAACAAGGTTGGTTAGGACCTAGTCCTAACCCTAAGGATAGTTACACTCACAATACTCCTAACAATCAATTATCTTGTATCCAAATCCCTTTGCCTCTAGCCTTGGGATGTCCACTCCTATCCTCTTCTTCCCCAATTTGCTGTCCTTGGTCTAGCAAGCATAGCACATATACGTATCATCAAAACAAGCACATAATATCACACAATCATAGTAGCAAGGTTACCACATTTGTACCTAACATTTAGCTACTGTTTTTATGCTTTCTTTTAAGAATTTCTTACTAGTTCATTTCAATATTGTTATTACTTCATTTTAAGACATAATTGGACAGGTTACAATGTCTCAAAACTATTTTGGAAACAGTTTGCTACTGGGTGCAAAAACAGTCCCAAACTGCCCATGACACTACTGCCTGGCAGTTTGCACACTGTCCCTTTAAAAGGCCATATCTTTTAATCCGTACGTCGGAATTTCAATTGCTATACACCGTTGGAAAGATAACAAAATTGTATACAAGACCATAATAGACTTGCAGTTTATTTATCAGCCAATTAATATAGTTTATTGTTCAAAGACAGAGCATTTACACTGCGTGGACAGTTTGCACTGTCCAGCAATTCCTATTTACAGTTTCCAGCATAGGACCCAGTTTTCATTTCTGTTTTCACCTAATAAAATTAGACATACTAAGTATCATGTCATTAAAATTTCATCCCTGAATTTGATCTATACAATTTTTGGTGAATTTTCAAAGTGACTGCCTAGAACAGAGCAATTCTGGGCAGATTGTACCTATTCACATTTTAATTCCTTAAATTCATTTTAACCAACGTTTTGGCCCTATAATTCATTTCATATGATATCGTAAACATGTTTAGTCATTGTTCATTCATTATTCAAAGCTTCCAAAATAGGGCAAGTTGGTTACAAATGCCTAATCTTGCATATTTACTCAATTTCAATTTCACAAAACTGTTTCTATGTTACATAACTATGTTCATACTTTCATCTTCTATTTCTAGCATTTTTTGTTAACAATTCAATTTGTTTAACACCTTCATTACAATATCTAATCATGCTCATAATCAAGTCCTTAATTCCATAGCTCAATTTTAAGTTCTAATCATTCAATTCTCACTTCAACAACACAATTCAATTTTCCAGCAACCTAGCTTATTACACTATCACAAACAACATGATTTCCAGCATTGTACCTAGCTTTACTCTTCAAATTTGTATAATTCTACAACCATTCAATCATCTAACAACATATTCAATAGCAAATCTCATCTATAATCATCAAAATAGTCCAATTCAACAAATATAATTGCCTATTCAATTGAACACAAGTAGAATCATACTTACTTTGCTTCTAGCTTAAATTCAATGAAAAATACCTACACATGCTAGCTTAATTCCCTTCTTCAATGGCTGAAATTTTCAAGCTTTCTCTCTCATATTCGGCTGGTATGAAATGAAAGGGATGATGACAATGTGGTTATCCACATTAGTGGATTTATGAAGTTACTAAACTATCCCTTAATTAGTTACTAATCATGTAATTAGTCAAGGGCAAATAAGAGAACCATGAAATTTATCATGCAAGCCTCATCTTTCCCCTTTAATGCAATTTGATCCTTTATAATTTGATCACTTATTTCATACATTCTTTCAATTAAACCCTTGACTATTCAATTTAGCTTAATTCTAAATTCTATTAAGCTACCAACTTATGCAATTTGGTTCCAATACTTCTAAGCTAGGATTTGTGTGCTACACTACCTACAGGATGCTTATAAAAAACATGAAATGATGTGAAATAATACTTTTATTAATACTTCAAAATTTTAGAATGATTTGAATGTCATGACAAACTTAGAAGCAAAGGAAAACAAAGCACGACGTTGCATCCCAATCATTGACTGTATGAATGATGCGAGAGCCCATCGACAGAAATAGATCCCCTGCAAAAAAATTTCTACAGAGAGTCCTTGATTCCCAAGAGGGTTCCTTTTCTTGGTTGTCTAATCTGCGGTGATCATCTGAGCTGCCCTATTCGGGTTTTCAGCTCAAATCCTCCCTTGGTTTCAAGATGCCATTTTATGGTTTTCATCTTGAACCCTCCTCCTTTTTTGGGGGGATACCTGAAATGCCCTTTTTGGGTTTTCACTCTAGGTATTTTCATTTTGCAAAGGGCCCTTTCGAGTTTTCACTCCATTTTTTCTTTCTTTTTTCATTTTCTTTTTTCTTTTCCTTCACACGCATAGTACTTATTGACCGAATCCGAATTCACCAAATTGTTCAATACCTTTCCATCCATTTCTGTTAGGATCAAAGCTCCTCCAAAAAAGGTCCTTTTAACAACGTAAGATCCCTCCCAATTAGGCATCCATTTCCCGCGGGAATCCTTCTGAGTCGGTAGGATTCTTTTAAGCACTAGATCCCCTTCTCGAAATTCACTCAGGCAAACTTTCTTGTCGTAAGCTCACATCATCCTTTTTTGGTACATCTGACCATGACAAAGGGCTTTCAACCTCTTCTCCTCAATGAGATTCAATTGGTCGAACCGAGCTTACACCCATTCAACTTCTTCCATCTTTACCTCATTTAAAATTCAAAGTGACGGAATCTCTACTTCGATAGGTAATACCTCCTCCGTGCCATAAACCAATGAGTATGGTGTTTCCCCCGTGGAAGTTCGTACAGATGTGCGGTAGGCAAATAAAGCAAATGGTAACTTTTCATGCCAATCTTTGAAGGTGTCAGTAGTCTTTGCTATGATCTTCTTGATATTTTTGTTTGCCGCTTCTACTGCTTCGTTCATCTTGGGGCGATAGGTGGTGGAGTTATGGTGTGTTATTTTGAATTGCTCGCACACCTCGTCCATCATTTTATTGTTCAAGTTGGAAGCATTATTGGTAATAATCATTTCTAGCAAACCGTAACGACAAATGGTCTCTTTCTTCAAAAACTTGCAAACTGTTGCTCTTGTAATACTGCATAGGATGCTGCTTCTAACCACTTAGTAAAGTAATCGATGACAACCAGAATGAAGCGATGTCCATTAGATGCCTTAGGATGAATTTGACCAATGACATCCATTCCCCATACAGTGAACGACCATGGGGAGTTCATGGTGTGCAGAGGCAATGGTAGAGAATGGATCTTGTCGGCGTATATCTGACACTTGTGACATTTCTTTGCATAGCTAATACAATCTTCTTCCATGGTTGACCAAAAATATCCATACCTCATGATCTTTCGAGCTATCGAGAAACCATTGGCATGTGTCCCACAGAGCCCATCATGCACCTCAGCCAATATGTTTTTTGCTTCTTGGGTATTGACACACCTTAATAGGATTTGGTCCTTACCCTTCTTGTATAAAATCTCACTGTCTAAAACATACCCTGGCGCTATTCTTCTAATGGTTCTCTTGTCATTTTCATTGGCCCCTTTGGGGTAGGTTTGGAGCTTGATGTACTGAAGGATGTCATAATACCATAGGTTACCATCTGCTTCTTCTTCCAAACTGCAGCAAGGAGCTGGTATCTCAAAATATTTTATCTCGATTGGCTTCATTTCGGCCTCAGTACTTGCTTTAAACATTGCAGCCAACGTTGCCAAGGCATCTGCCATTTGATTGTCTTCCCTCGGAAGGTAGATGAAGCCAGTTTTTTCAAAGCTTTTAACTAACTCTTGGATCAGATCGTAATACTTGACTAACTTCGAGTCATTTGTTTCCCATTCTTTCCATAATTGATAGATTACCAAGGAGGAATCCCCAAAAACCTGAAGCACTTTGATTTTCCTTTCAATGGCTGCATTTAAACCCATAACGCAGGTTTTATACCTAGCTATGTTATTCGTGCAAAAGAACTCCAATCTACTGGTGAAGGGATAGTAGACGTTTTCTGGAGAAATTAACACTGCCCCAATTCCATGGCCTAATGCATTAGATCCCTCATCAAAGTAAAGCTTCCACAACTCGTCCTCTGGAGTAGCTTCTTCCTCAACTATTATGTACATTAGGTCTTCATCAGGGAAATTGAAGTCCAAAGATTCGTAGTCGTCTAAAACAGGGCTTGCTAACAAGTCTACTATAGCGCTCCCTTTTACTGCCTTCTGACTTTCATACAGTATGTCAAATTCAAATAACAACATTTGCCAATGGGCTAGCCTTCTGTTTAGCGTTGGTGCTTCCATCAGGAACTTCAAAGGGTCCAGCTTGGATATTAACCATGTGGTGTGATACAACATGTATTGCTTGAGCCTTTTGGTAGCCTATACCAGAGCACAACACAACTTCTGAATCGGTGGGTACTGTGTTTCACAATCGGTGAATATCTTGCTCAAATAGTAAATCACCTTTTCTTTCTTCCCAGACTCATCGTGTTGTCCCAAAACACAACCCATTGAATTTTCAAAGACCGTTAGATACAGGATCAACGGCCTTCCCAATACCAGTGCTACTAGGATTGGAGCATTATTCAAGTATCTCTTGATCTTATCCAAAGCCTCCTAACACTCTTCGTCCCACGCTCCCGAATTATTCTTTCAGAGTAATTTGAAGATCGGATCGTATTTATCGGTTAACTGAGAAATAAACCAAGATATATAATTTAATCTTCCTAAAAAACCTCAAACTTCTTTTTGGGTCTGAGGTGGCAGGAGATTTTTAATAGCCTTTACCTTATCCGGGTCAATCTCAATCCTCTTTCGGCTAGCCACGAAGCCTAGAAGCTTACTGAACATGACTGAGAAGGTGCATTTTGCCGGATTGAGTTTTAATTGATACTTTATTAGCCTCCAAAAAAGTCTCCTCAAGTTTTGAATATGCTCCTCCTCCATTCAGGATTTGGCGATCATATCATCTACATATGCCTCTATCTATTTGTGTATCATGTGATGGAAAAGGGTTACCATGGCCCTATGGTAGGTTGCCCCAACTTTGTTCAATCCGAAGGGCATCACCTTATAACAGAATGTCCCCTACATGGTCCCGAACGTAGTTTTATCCATGTCGTCATGATGCATTTTGATTTGATTGTACCCCAAGAAACCATCCCTGAAAGAGAACCACGAATGTCCCGCGGTGTTGTCGACCAAAGTATCAATATGTGGTAGAGGAAAATTGTCTTTGGGACTTGCCTTATTAAGGTCTCTGTAATCTACATACATACAAACCTTTCCATCTTTTTTGGGAATAGGGACTATGTTCGCCACCCACTCTGAGTATTTAGAGACTTCTAAGAAACTGGCATCGTATTGTTTCTTCACTTCTTCTCGAATCTTCAATATCATTTCTGGTCTCATCCTTCTGAGTTTTTGTTGAACCGGTTTATATCCTGGCTTGATCGGTAGCTTGTGCACTACAATATCTATGTCCAGACCTGGCATGTCTTGATAGGTCCATGCAAAAACATCCTTAAATTCTGAAAGCAACTCAACCAATTCACGCCTGGTCTCAGCCAAGAGGCAGTACCAATCTTTACTTCTTTTCTTTTCTCTTCCATTCCCATATTCAGGACCTCTAACTTTTCTTGATGAGGCAAAATTTGCTTATCTTCACTTTCCATTAATCGGAGTAGTTCATCTGGGATCTCTACTTCTATCACATCATCCCCTTCCTCGACATCCGCCAAACACGAGGGTCGCTCAAAATCTATCTCAGAGTTAGACTCAGAACCATTCATACAGTCAATGATAGGAACCCTAAAACAATTTGAACGAATATGTATCGGGACGAGAAATGAATACTCTTATGGGATTAATGAATATAATAATAATGAATAATAAATGTAATGAATGAATGTAAAACAAAGAAAACAAAATGTTTTCCATTTGAGAGAAGACGGAAAGCATCATTTTTATTGAATTAAAAAGCAAACAGATTAACATAGGAGCCATTTACAAAAGATCCCTATTGCTCGCAGGCAAAAGCGAATAGGGTTGGTTATGAGCATTACTTTGTTCTTGACCTAAAAACTATTGACAGATCTACAACAGTCCAATTACTGAGTGTTTCCCCTAGGAGGCAAGGGTGGATTCGACCAAGTATTTGCCACTCTTTTCCTCCTTGGCTATCATGTTGACATCCATTCCCTCCAGCGCCTCACTGAACCTTTCCTCCTTGCTGAATTTGGCGATTTCTAGACCAGCTTCGTATATTTTTTCTTCCACATTGATTATCCCCCAAAACACAAAAGCATTCTTTAAGTGGGGGAAGGTCATGGGTTCCTATGGGATGTCCTCTCCTTTGAATCTGACTTTCCTTTGTTCCTCTTTCTTCTTCCATTCTAGCTTTCTCTGGTGAAAAATGGGTTTATGGCAGAGCCCAAATCGATCCCTCTTGCTGATGACACTCTTGGCGCGCAAGCATCCTTGCAAACTCCTACCTAGCCCTTTACCCTTCTTGGCTTCTCGTCCCAGGGTTTGCTAGACTATCATCTTGGTGCAATTTGATAGTCTAGGGCATAGGATCCTGCTTCCCTCTACCACGAAGATAGCATTCACGAACTCTAAGGCCCTAAAGGAGAACCCAACAACATCTTCATCAGTTTGGACATAAGGAGCGTCAGTGGTTACGAAAGCAATGATGTCTTCCTCAGCTCCCACACTCACCAACTTCCCGTCAATAACAAATTCCATGGTCTCCCTAGTAGACAATTATAAGTGGGTCGGATGTCCATTACCACAAATTTGACAACGTACTCCGTAGGACCAATCAACAACGATATCTCTATCTTCCCGATAACATCCCTCTTGGTCCCGTCAAAAGCCCTAATGGAGTTCTGACATAGTTTCATGTGTGAACTGTCCACTGGCAACCTTTGCAGGGTCACCATAGGTAATACATTTAAGGCGGACCCGTTGTCGATGAGCACCCCTAGTAAGACACGCCCCTTGCAGTGGGTGGTGATGTTCAAAGCCTTAGTTGACCCTATGCCTCCGTCAGGAATCTCATCATCGGTAAAGGTGATGTAGTTATCTGTAGTAATGTGACCCACTATTCTATCTAACTTGTCCACTGAGATATTGTCCAGAACGAACGTCTGATTTAGTACTTTCAACAATGCATCACAGTGTTTTTCTGAACTTAACAACAACTCAAGTACCGAAATCCATGCTTGGTGTTTTTTAAGCTACTCAACAATGTTGTATTCGCTGTACTTTAGGAACCTCAAGAATTCCCACGCCTGACTCTCTGCCACTAGCTCATGAATTCTAGGGGGAGGTTTCTCTCCGAAAATATTTTTGGGTTCGGCGGTCACCGCTTTGCCTTTGTCTCTCAGCTCTTCTGACGCCTTTGCCATTTTTGGTGAATAGCATATGTCACTTATGGTAAAATGTCCTACTTCATTTACCACCTCAATGCTCAGTTCTATTGGGTTCTCTTCCTTTGAGGGTTCTTCACTGGATAGTTTCTCCTCCCCTTGTATCTCCGACTTCTCTAGTATAGATATGTGGGCAGTAGAACTCTATGGGACCTTCCAAGCATCCTTAAATGGGAAGGGAGTCAGAGCTGAAATCTGTATTTTTGGAGTTACTTGGGAGCTCTCCTCTTGGGATGAGTTTTTCGGCTTTGGCTTGAGCGATATGATGAAAGGCCTATCTCCCCCATACTTGATCTTGGGGTTATCCGATGTACATACATCTGATTCTTTTCTCTCTTCATATTTCTCAAAGAATTCAATCTCCTTATTGTCCATCATTCTCTGAATCACCTGCTTGAACTCCTCGCAACACTGGATGTCATGTCCTTCCTCTTGGTGGAAATCACAATACGGCCCTCTTCCTTGTTGCACAATCTCTATACCCCTACCGATTAGGCGCACATAACTGCTAAAACACCCACCTCAAAGGGGATTTAACCTCAGACACGCTCGTCTTGGCTCTCCTGGTGTACTCTTCTTCAATTGCATTTATGCCACGGCCTCCGTGATTTGGTAACAGTTAATGGCTACATTTGGTTCGTCTAGCTACAACACCTTAGAATTTATCATGTTTTGTACGAACTTCTTGAATGCAATGCAATTCTTGATCGAGTGTCCCGGGATGTCACCATGATATTCACAATTCGCCTTTTCATCATACCACGTAGGGATTGGAGGTTTGAAAAGAGTGACACAATAAGGTCGGACCAAATCAGCCTTGTGTAGTTGCGAGTATAGTTCAGCATATGATACCGAGAGTGGGGTAAACAACATCTTCTCATTTTCTCTCTTCGGGGTCCTAGTCTCCTTGTTATTTGAGCCTTGCCCTCCTCCGGCTGCCGCTCAGGGTGGAGAAATAGTGAAACTCTTCAGAGTCACGTAGGTGTTTGTATTGTTCACCTCTTTATCTCTTTTCTTGTATTTCTTACGAGTATTCTCCCCACTATCGATCCTTCCGCTCTTTATTGCTACTTCGATCGATTCTCCAGTTCTCACCATATCGGCAAAGCTTTGGGTAGTGTTGTTTATCAAACGGTCAAACAACGCCCCCTTAAGGTATTAACGAACATGGGTGTGATCTCATGTTCAAAAATTGGTGACTGGATTTGAGCAGCCATGTCACGCCATCTCTGGGCATACTGGCGTAGATTCTTATTTGTCTTTTGTTTCATCCCTTCTAGCATAATTCGACTGGATCATGTCCATTACATGCTTGTAGTGCTCTACGAAGGCATTCCTTAGGTCCTTCAACGACTTGATATTTGTTTGACTGAGCATGGTGTACCATAGTCAAACTCTCCTAGAAGTAGTGGATAAGTAACTTCTCATCTTTCACAAAAGCAACCATCTTTTTGTAGTACATAGTAATATGTGTTGATGGGCAAGTGGTCCTGTCGTATTCGATGAAGTCAGGCACCTTGAATTTGGGTGGGAGAACCAAATCTTCCACTACACTCAAATCACTTGCACCATTCTCATGTTCGTCGCCCCATTGGATAGCTTTTAGCCTTTCTTCGTGTATACAAAACTACTCCTCATACTTCTTCTCCGTATCGGCCCTAATTCTCTTCTCCACTTTATCCATCATGCTCAAGTCTGGTACTTCATTCTCGTATCCTACTCTCGAATCAATGGGTTGATTTGTTGGAGCTCCCCCATAGCCCAACAAGAAGGTCAACGGAAACTCCCGCGAGATTAATGTAAACCCTTTTCCCAGGTTCTGGCATATATGGTTGCACTTTTGCATGAGACAAAACACCTTTTTACTTGTTAAGACTTGGGCTGTCGATTGATATTGCCTCCTTATCCTTCATCTTTGCTAACAAGCTGGTTATCCGAGTGATAACGATGTCTTGTGACTGAGCTATCTGGTCCTTGATATCCTGGCCAATCCCATCCAAACGCGCTTCAAGGTCTTTTTGCCCCTGTTCTACCTTAGCTAGTCTATCCTCCATGGTTCGAGACTATAACCGGGTTCTATATTGGTGCGGAATGATTGCAATTTTAAGAATTAAAATGCTTTTTTCTCTGTAATGAAAAGTCTCTTAGTTAATTTTGGTAATTAAATGAGGCATGCAAATAAATGTATTATGCATGAATGCAAATAGCAACACTAAATTCGGCAAATATCATCGTTAAAAAACTTTCATGGATGTGAACATTGTCCTATTACAATAACATAGAGAATGCTAACTATACATATGGTTTCAAGGTAGTATCGAGGTCGATAATCTCTCTCAAAATCCATACAATCCTCTCTCCTTCCTTAGAGTCATCATTGACACAATCATGAAGCTCGGTAGCATCCTCGGCTAGATATTGTATCTTTTGGGCAACCTCTTGTATTTGAGTCCCCCACTATGCCAATTCCTGCTCCTGCCTCTGAATCGTGTAGGCGACAAAGTGTAACTGTTCCAAACTCAGAGTCGGGCGTACTTGAATTACCCCTCTCATGCTTGCTACATGATCCTTGAGTTGTTGAACCTCAGCTTCCAACTCCTTGACATGTGTTATCAAAGCTTGATTTTCTGAGTTACTGGCTTTCAACTTGCTAGTCGAGCCCTTGTGTTTGAAAAGAGATTTTTCCAAACATTTCATTTGATCTCTCAAGGCTCTGCTTTGGTGTTGTTCCTTCTCGATTTGTTTTGAATGGGAGATTTGCAGATTCTTCATTTATTGGGTCAAAGTGAACACTCGATCTTTGTGTTCGAGAAATATCCTCTTATAGTTCACAGCTCATACTTTTTCTTCCTTAAGCCGGAGCTCCAACCCTTCGCTCGATCCTTCTTCTGCGACTCTCTTGTTTCTACTTAACCTCTTGAGTTCCTGAATCTCCTCTTTTTTCCAACTTGAGTTCGAGTTCTAGCTCCTCCCTCTTCTTTTGTAAGTCTCTGACTACTCCTTCGAACTGCGCCTTTTCTATCTCAAAGTCGAACTTCTCTTGACGGGCTTTTTCTTCGAGCTTGAGGTATTTCTTTCGCTCCTCTTCAAGCTGTTTCCTCATTAGATCGGCTTCGGTTGGGAGTGTGGCCAATCTTTCTTCTAAAGATATTTTGCTATATGGGGCTAAACATGGAATATTGTCATTGACACAGTTGAATCGCCATGCCTCATATTCAGGAGTAACCGTATATGGAGCATTCATGATCCTAAGCCGTCTTAAACTATTCCAGGTTGAAGAAGCGTTGTATACCATCGCCTTATAGCCCTTCTCCTTTGCGTAATCCACGCCAAACTCATTTAGCCCTTTGGTGGCCGACACGAACTGTTTTGATCCATATTGCCTCAGGACTATCAGGGGTGCGTAGGCAGTGTGCCCCCAAAGGCCAATCAATGGTACCCACGAATACTCTCTACATTTGTAGAGAACATTCTTCGCCAACAACCACGGTACCCTCTAAACAATATCTTTTTCCTTTAGGTTCCAGAGAACGTCCAGCCATACTTTCTCAGATCTCCAGGTTGGCCAATCATTCTTTCGTAAGAACTCTTCCAAGGGTGAGAACTTACCATCGTAAAGGGGTTTGGAGAAACTGGGATTGGTCCAAAGGTGACTGTAAAACCAAACCGTCAAAAGTTGCGAACATCCCTGGACGTGTCCTCCTCCATTCTCCCAACAGAGTCTCAAGGATCAGAAGGTTTCAGCTAGAATAACAGGTATCGAATTAGTCCCACTACTCAAGCGTTCAAAAAGATCCAAGACTGACTTGTCAACGAGGTCCAAAGCTCGAGGGAATAATACCAATCCATAGATCAATAACGCGAATAGGTTCCGCTGAACTCGACACAGGGCGCACATAAGCCAAAGTCGGGATTCTCTTCCACTTAAGATACTCCTTACTGTTCCAAGTGGTGACCTGCTGCTCAATCCAAGACAGTAATGTATCCGATATTTTGACAAGGTTGCCTCAAAAAGCTTTGTTCTTACTCGGCTTAGAATACACTCGATCCGTATCAATCTTTTTGCAGTTTATAAGATCCTGGATTTCTTCAATAGTAGGAGTGGGATTGAAGTTACCAATTGTGAAGCAACTATAGGCGAAGTTCCAAAAACTTACCAAGTTTGCAGTAGTGCTTCATCAACTGGGACCTCTAGAAAATACGCGATGTCACCGTACTCTTCTCTAAAAGTGCTATTTGTTTCAAAATCCCAACTATCCCACACTGACTTCAAATTGGACACATCATTGAACCTGGTGTTCATGAATGTCGTGGTTGACATGGCTGATCTGAACCTTCCAGCAAAACTATCTCCCTCATATAATTGTTCCTCTTCCGTCTATATTTGGACATCATAATTCTTATTGTCATTGCTGCGAACTAAGTCCCCCATCGAACTAGTTTTGAATTTCAAACTATTCCCGGACTCAATGTGTTCTTCATGATCATGACATAATATGCGAAATAAAGATAAAAAGAACAGAAAACAAGAGAAAAGGCTAGTAATGAGGTGAACAATAAACTTGCAAATGAGAAGAGGTAAAATTAAATAAATTAAGCGAAAAGTAAACATATAAAAGAAAACCCTAATCCAGGAATTCTAATTCGCTATGGTTATCCACGTGGTTCTAATGGGATGGGCTTCTTAGATTCACACACATGGGTTCGATTCTAATTGGGGTACCCAAACCTATCTTATCACCTACTAAGGTAACAAGAGCCCCAATTCTGGCCCATTACAAGGTTGCAAATTTGTTTCAGTTTGAGGGAAAACACGACCTAATGACGTGGAGGGCTGCTCACGTGTCAAGAGGCGTGGATTCCGAAAGTGAATTACCGACCCATTGAGGGCTACTCTCGTGGGTATATGGCATTTCACTCCCACTTAAGGGTCAGAGCTCGGGTGTATAGCTTGATAAGATGGTGCAATATATGTCGGTGATTCCTTAGAAATTAAATGAAAATTAAACAAAGGCTACCAATTATCAAAGCCCGTTCAATTGTAGTTACATTTTCAAAAAGGTTCAACCTTACTAGATTCAATTGTAATCTCGACAATTTTCCATCATTAATAAGCAACAAATATTTTATTTGGCCTAACTCTCTTTTCGTTTTGTTCCTCTTTTTTTTTATTTTTTTAAAAAACAAAACTGATTCCCAGCGGAGTCGCCAACCTGTAACGACGTTTTTGAAAAACTACTTTTAAATGTATCCCGCTTTTTGGAGAAGGTTTGCTTAAAGGGGGAATTTCTTTTAAAAAATCGTAATCCTTTAGAAAACGATCGAAAACTTGGAGTCGCCACCGGCCACTTGGATAAGGTAGGCCGAACACCATAAAACCAGAGATTGAATTTGAAAAGAGGGTTCAGGAGTTGGTTACGTGTGGGGAAGGATTAACACCCCCATCACGCCCGGAAATCGGTACCAAAATATTTGTTGGTTTTAATCGAAGGAAATTGTCAGAATTTAAAAGGAATTTAATTTGGCGACCTTAATTGAAAATTAACCTTAATTGAACGGGCCTTCAAACTGGTAGATTCAAATTAATTGGACATTTAATTAATAAGGTTGACGATACATCAGATCATAGATTAAACTGACATTGAATAAGCCAGACTGTCGTGTTAATTTATGGTTCGAATCTCGCACGTCACCTTTAAGCATGATGCAAGCATTTTAAAATATGATGTAATGATTTGGTTAAGTTTTATTTTACCTTGAGTCAGTAATGATTAATTCAAATATTTGGTCAACATCCTTTAAGCTCGGACTGTTGCGACACAAATATCGAAATTAATGAATACATCATTTTTTATGACTTAAATTAATTAACACATAAATCAAATGGGCCAAATGATAACAAATAAAATGAATGTCAAACAAAGACTTGGAAATTAAACACATAAAGGCCCACAAAAGTCCTAACCTAAAAAGCCCAAATTATGGAAATTTAATTAGTGATCTAGTTATTAATTAGGTGCTTCTAGTATTAATTAACCCTAAACAACTAAAACCCTAACATATTATGATAATTAATATGAAATTTAACGTCGATCTAAGTCTGAAATTAATTTCATCCTAAGAACCATTAAGAAACATTCAATTAATTTAATGAATTTAACATTTACTCTAATGAGTCAAGAGCAAATTAAAATTTATTGCATTAATTCAAACTCTAATCTAACTAAGGCTCTAAAGAACCAAAATCTAGAATTAGTCCAAAGGTGACTGTAAAATCAAACCGTCAAAAGTTGCGAACATCCCTGGACGTGTCCTCCTCCATTCTCCAAACAGAGTCTCAAGGATCAGAAGGTTTCAGCTAGAATAAGAGGTACCGAATTAGTCCCACTACTCAAGCGTTCAAAAAGATCCAAGACTGACTTGTCAACGAGGTCCAAAGCTCGAGGGAATAATACCAATCCATAGATCAATAACGCGAATAGATTCCGCTGAACTCGACACAGGGCGCACATAAGCCAAAGCCGGGATTCTCTTCCACTTAAGATACTCCTTACTGTTCCAAGTGGTGACCTGCTGCTCAATCCAAGACAGTAATGTATATGATATTTTGACAAGCTTGCCTCGAAAAGCTTTGTTCTTACTTGGCTTAGAATACACTCGATCCGTATCAATCCTTTTGCAGTTTATAAGATCCTGGAATTCTTCAATAGTAGGAGTGGGATTGAAGTTACCAATTGTGAAGCAACTGTAGGCGGAGTTCCAAAAACTTACCAAAGTTTGTAGTAGTGCTTCATCAACTGGGACCTCTAGCAAATACGCGATGTCACCGTACTCTTCTCTAAAAGTGCTATTTGTTTGAAAATCCCAACTATCCCACACTGACTTCAAATTGGACACATCATTGAACCCGGTGTTCATGAATGTCGTGGTTGACACGGCTGATCTGAACCCTCGATCAATACTATCTCCCTCATATAATTGTTCCTCTTCTGTCTATATTTGGACATCAGAATTCTTCTTGTCATTGCTGCGAACTAAGTCCCCCATCGAACTAGTTTTGAATTTCAAACTATTCCCGGACTCAATGTGTTCTTCATGATTATGACATAATATGCGAAGTAAAGATAAAAAGAACAGAAAACAAGAGAAAAGGCTAGTCATGAGGTGAACAATAAACTTGCAAATGAGAAGAGGTAAAATTAAATAAATTAAGCGAAAAGCAAACATATAAAAGAAAACCCTAATCCAGGAATTCTAATTATCTATGGTTATCCACGTGGCTCTAATGGGGTGGGCTTCTTAGATTCACACACATGGGTTTGATTATAATTGGGGTACCCAAACCTATCTTATCACCTACTAAGGTAACAAGAGCCCCAATTCTGGCCCATTACAAGCTTGCGAATTTGTTTTAGTTCGAGGGAAAGCACGACCTATTGACGTGGAGGGCTGCTCACGTGTCAAGAGGCATGGATTCTGAAAGTTAATTACCGACCCATTGAGGGCTACTCTCGTGGGTATATGGTGTTTCACTCCCACTTAAGGGTCAGAGCTCGGGTGTAGAGCTTGATAAGATGGTGCAACATATGTCGGTGATTCCTTAGAAATTAAATGAAAATTAATTCAAAGGCCACCAATTATCAAAGCCCGTTCCATTGTAGTTACATTTTCAAAAAGGTTCAACCTTACTAGATTCAATTGAAATCTCGACAATTTTCCATCATTAATAAGCAACAAATATTTTATTTGGTCTAACTCTCTTTTCGTTTTGTTTCTCTTTTTGTTTCTTTTTTCTTTTTTTAAAAAACAAAACTGATTCCCAGTGGAGTCGCCAACCTGTAACGACGTTTTTGAAAAACAACTTTTAAATGTATCCCACTTTTTGGAGAAGGTTTGCTTAAAGGGGGAATTTCTTTTAAAAAATCGTAATCCTTTAGAAAACGATCGAAAACTTGGAGTCGCCACCGCCCACTTGGATAAGGTAGGCCGAACACCATAAAACCATATATTGAATTTTAAAAGAGGGTTCATGAGTTGGTTACGTGTGGGGAAGGATTAACACCCCCATCGCGCCCGAAAATCGGTACCAAAATATTTGTTGCTTTTAATCTAAAGAAATTGTTAGAATTTAAAAGGAATTTAATTTTGTGACCTTAATTGAAAATTAACCTTAATTGAACGGGCCTTCAAACTGGTAGATTCAAATTAATTGGACATTTAATTAATAAGGTTGACGATACATCAAATCATAGATTAAACTGACATTGAATAAGCCCGATTGTCGTGTTAATTCGAATCCCGCACGTCACCTTTAAGCATGATGCAAGCATTTTAAAATATGATGTAATGATTTGGTTAAGTTTTAATTTTACCTTGAGTCAGTAAGGATTAATTCAAATATTTGGTCAACATCCTTTAAGCTCGGACTGTTGCGACACAAATATTGAAATGAATGAATACATCATTTTTATGACTTAAATTAATTAACATATAAATCAAATGGGCCAAATGATAACAAATAAAATGAATGTTAAACAAAGACTTGGAAATTAAACACATAAAGGCCCACAAAAGTCCTAACCTAAAAGGCCCAAATTATGGAAATTTAATTAGTGATCTAGTTATTAATTAGGTGTTTCTAGTATTAATTAACCCTAAACGACTAAAACCCTAACACATTATGATAATTAATATGAAATTTAACGTTGATCTAAGTCTGAAATTAATGTCATCCTAAGAACCATTAAGAAACATTCAATTAATTTAATGAATTTAACATTTACTCTAATGAGTCAAGAGCAAATTAAAATTTGTTGCATTAATTCAAACTCTAGTCTAACTAAGGCTCTAAAGAACCAAAATCTAGAATTAACTTAATTAATTTAAGAATCGCGCCCCTATGAGACGAGCACACGATCTAAATTAATTGAATTAATCCATTTAACATAACCTAAGCCCAAACAATAATCTAGGCCCCAAAAACAAAATCCCAAAACCTTTTTTAAAACAAGGCCTAAATTATAAGCCTAAACTCACAAGCCATATAGTACACAATAAAATACACATCATAAACATTTTTTGGAAAGCATATAGTACATACTTTAAAATATATACATGACCACAACTAAGAAAAGGATAAAAAACTACTTTTTATATCTTTTAACTATTTCCTTATGCTTGTATAATTATGCATATTTTGAAAAGAAGACATATGGAAACTATAGATTTCCCTTAAAACCGTATATGTATACATGTGTATGGAAAGCTTAAACCTTATCACCATCCATTTTATGACGCTATATATTTTCTAAAAAAACATACATCTTAGACGAACCATACATTAATCCAACTTAAAAGAAAACTACTCTATATGTTATAAGACATACATTAAAAACATCACATAAATACTATATGCTAAGAGCAAACGTCCAACATAAACATTTCATCCATTAATTAAAATACACCAAAATTTAAATGAAACTAAAAGCAATAATATGAACAAAAAAAGGAACTAGAAATAAATGCATGATCATGGAAAATAGACACTGGAAAATGGACCAAATCGAAAAGAAATAAAATTTTGGGGCTCAATTAAAAGGATAACAGGGATGAGATTACAAGGAAACAGAAAGTTAGGACCCAGATGGTAATTATAAAAGGCAGAATGGCCTCAGAGAGGATTTTAGGGACACAAGGGGACTATTCGTGTAATTAAAAAAAGCGGAAGGGCTTAATATGCGTTAAAAATAGGGCGGAGGTCCTTATTATGCCATTTCCCCTTTTTTAAAACATGAAAAGTTTATAAAAGCCCCCCGTTTTATTTCATTTCCTCTTTTGACAAAAAAACCCTTCCCTGTTATGACACCTTCATCAGTGTTCATCTGGGTTCTTGATGAACCCAAATTTTGACGATCCTCCACTGTCAAACCCAGAACCCGGCATAGATCTAACCCCTTCTTTCTTTAAAAATAGAAAAACAAACGCAGAAACAAGACTCGAAAGACCACCCCACCATTCGCTCTCTTTTGTTTCACCGTACACATCTTAGGGAGGTCGTAAGGTTTGTTAACGACAGTAGAACGCAGAGCTACATGAAAGGAGGGGAAAACGACGATGGTAAGAATCACAGAAACCCTAAATCTATATGTTTTTCTTTATACAAATGCTTGAATATGAAAAATGGAAGAAAAAAGAGGATACCTCAAAAGCTTGAGGCTTTTTCTACTTTTCTATTGATTCTCCAGAATATCCCTTTTTCTTGTTAGGGTTTACATTTTCTTGAGTTCGGCTTTTATAGCTGAAATTACATGGAATTCTGAAATACATGGAAATTGCATCAATTAATCCTATTGGTTGTTTCTATTTTCTCGGAAATTGTTGTGCATCTCTGTGCTTGCCGGTTTGTCCCCTAATTCGTATTGCTTCCTGACATTTATGTTGTTTTTGCTTCTGATTTTTCTACTAATCTTGTCCTTTTTGTTGCATATGCTACCATGGCTGAGCGGTTGTGGAAGGGGGACCAACTATCTGCCAGCGTGACGGTCGTTGTAGAGTGCAACAACTATCGTGGCGTCGAGGTGGCACTGGTGTGGCAAGAATGCAAATGGTCACGGGAACTGGAGGGGTTGAGCGATTGAACTGTACGAGCGCGTGGGGGAATGATAAGCCGCGCGTGTGGCGCGTGATGATATGAAGAGCCCCTCCTACTTCATCTTGGACCGTCAGATCTTGCCAGATCTGACAATAGGGAATGGGCTGCGGAAAAATGCAAGGAGGAATTAGGGTTTTAGATGTTATCAGATCAAGGTGATAGAGGTTTTGGCTTCATTGGGCCCAAAATGGGCTAAGTATGTAATATTTTTTAATTTATAGGCTTAATGTAAATGGACTGAAAATTAAAACTTGGCTTTATTTAGATTTATACTTATATGGGCTGATATATATATAAAGAAATCGGTTTCATTTATTTCATAATTCTTAGTATTACCAATGAAGACTATTTATCGAAAACCAAGAGCACTAACTATGTAGTAACAATGATAGGATAAACCGATAGAAACAATACAACAAATAATAGAACATAATGGAAATTTAGATATTAAAAGATGACACTTAGATGTATTAACAAGTACCAATAGTGACATTTTAATTGTTGTTGAAAATTTTAATGAAAATCATATACATCTTTATAGTATAAAATGGTTCAAGATAAGCAAAGCCCATAACATTATTTAGAATGTGGTAACATATATATATAAGCCCGTTATTGTAAAGAACAAAAAATAAAACAGGTCTATCCCGGACAAAATTAGTGATTAAAATTGGAAATAGTAAGTAAATGTATTTGGTAACGATATATCGGCTTTATGACGTAATGATAAAAGTTTGGATATAGTTGGATAGCCATAGGATGAAAGTGCACTATAAGTAGGAAATTGATCTTGTGAAATTCTTCGGTTACACAATAGAGGTAGTGCTATTGTGAAGTGATAGGGTTAGTGCTATCACAACGGGATAGGGGTAGCTCTATTCCCATCCAACGTGAGTTATGGTGGGGGTAGTACCGCCATGAGACTTGATGGGGGTGGTGCAATCAAGGGAATCCGTGTATCCAAACATGTATGGATAGGGGTAGTGCTATCCAAGGATGGGGGTAGTGCCATCCGGGTCACTTTAATTGCTAATATATGTGAATTATTGAGATAATTGATGTTATATATGTTTTGATACATATGGTTATTATGTGTGATTTGTTGTGGAAACAAATGAGTAATGCTTTGGTAATTAAGCATGAGATTTATAAGTAATGATGCATATGGTTGTTATGCACTATGTGTTTTGGAAAACAAATGAGAATGCTTGGGTAGTTAAGCATGTTTTGAGAACAAAGTGGTTTATAGTTTTCAAATGGATTTTCAATCAAATGTGAAGTGCTTGGAAAGTAAGCATTTTTTGGTTTAAAAGGCATGATAATATTTTGAAAGTGGTTTTAAATGATGAATTCTTTGTGAATTGGAAACCAATTTTAATTGCATTAATGGTGTTGTGTTTTGAGTACTCCTTGCTAAGCCTCCTGTGCTTACGCTCTCTTTGTCCATCAATGTAGAGAATTAAAGGTTGGAGGCAACGAGCAAGCGATGGAAGATCCAAGGACTTGCTAACGCAAAAGTATGACTCTTGGAACTAGACTTGTAGTAATATAGGTAATAGGATACATTATTGATCAGAGAGGGTTTTTGCTAAATTTCATGTTTGGGCAAGTTTGTATTTGCTATTCTAGGGTTCTAATTGGCCTTATATGTTTGGTTGTTGCTTTGAATTTCTGTTTCATATGGTGGTAGGTTGTTTTCTAGGAAGCATGCCTCTAGAATCACATTGATCCATGTTCCCATGAATAGTTCATGTATCTTTGATGTTCTGGCATGGAATGATCCTTGGAATAGTAGTGTTTATGATTATGAATGTTTGGGACATGTTTGAATCCATAAAGGTATGCTAAACTAGCAAGATTAGACATTTTAGGTTTTAATGCCTCGGTTTTGGGCCAAAGTGTTAGCCGGAAAGGTTAGACGGTTCGGGAGAATTGGAGTTAGAGATCCAAGTCAGATTTGGGATAAAAATTAAAATAAATATTTCTATGAGAGATAAAAATATGGAAAATATCTAAAAATCCTTACTTAATATATGTATAATTTTGGTAAAGTCAATTTTGAGAAATGAGTTTTGGAAATTGGACATTTTGGGTTAGTGACCAAAATGTAAGAAATGGAAAACTGTTGTAGTGACTGTTTTGTAAAAGGATCATAACTTTGAATCTTTAAGGAGCTATTTTCCCAAATTCTAATATTAGGTTTTTTCCTTAATTAGCTATTTTGAAAGAGTTTTTGGAAAATATAAATAGGTTGGGAAAATTAATTAAACAAATTCAACGTAACTATAGTCTTCTCCAAAAGATTTTCTCTCAAATTCACCCTAGCCAAACACTATTTTCTTCTTCAAAATCTTTAGGTAACTTCTTGATTTCAATAATCTTTTAATGGCAAATGAGTTCTTAATTGTTTCCTGTCAAAACCTTATTGTTTTAATCTTGTTTTCTCATGTAAATCAATGCAATTAAGGAGGAAAGTCTACATTAGAGGTGAGATTCGTCCTTCTCTTCTAATGTATGGTTCTTTATTAAAATTCTCAACTTATTGATCCTTTATAGATGATTTCTAATGAGTTTTAATGATTTAATTATGTAATTTTGTTAAATCAAGGTTTAATTGACGAGTTAATGTGATTTTCAAATTAGATATGTTTTGATGAGTTCTTAATTGGTTTTAATCAAGGTTTTGATGTTTAATAATGTTAATTTATTGATTTTAACATTAGAATCCCGAAACTATGTGAATCACTAATCTCCTAGGTTGCTAGTTATGTGTTTTTGAAGAGTTGTGGAGGTTTAATTGTTGCTGGAGGTATAAAGATTGCTTTGGAATTTTTTTGGATGTCAATTGATGGATTGAACTGTAAGATTGTTGTTGGGTTGAGTTTAGTTAAGTTGGAAGGTGTTTTCGGTTATTTTTTGGATGACGATTGATAACTTTTAGCAAAACAATGTTGAGGAATTGTTTGTTGGGATTTGGAATGCATTATGATGCATTAATCCTATGTTGTTGTGTGATCAAATAGGGGATCTGTGAAGCTTTGGAGGCTTCGGACGCTTGAATTCGTGTTGGTGATTGAGGTTTCACAAAGCCAGCGAGTGAGAATGTAGATTATAGCTTTGAAATGAGTTAAAGGTGGTTTCTGGGAGTTTAAACTTGACTTAAAACACTGGTTTAAACTTGGAAGAAAGTATAAAGTGGTTTCTCTCTCGGTCATGCTTTTACAAATGGTTTTTATGCCCTTGTTTTTAAATGACATGGTACATACTATTTAAGCAAGTTTAAAAGTATGTTATATACTATTTTTGCTCATATAATGATGATGGATGCATTTGGTAAATAATCCATGTAAGCATGCAGAATACTTGTTTTAAAGCATGGTTAGTTTCTTTGTAATTGGTTTTGATTGATGCATATAAAAACAGTGAGGTACATGGTTGGCAATGAATTATATTGGCAAGTGATGTGGTTTAAAATGTTATCGGATATAGTTGGCCGGCCGTAGGATCTATAGTGCACTATAAAAAGTTGTCTTGGATGTTGAGGGGTTTATACGGTGTACCGAACACTCCATCCAAGTACCCTAAAGGTTGTGGGGTTTATGGTACCAAAAATTCTTGTTAATGTGTTAAGCGTCTAACCGATGATTGGGGTTGGTGTCCCCTAGGGTTGTCATTGTACCTGATTGTGAATGTATCGTGATTGTGATTGTATCGCTATTCCGGTTGAGATGGCTTAAAGTTTTAAGAGGACACTTATTGAATACGTGTATCCAATGAACGATTTTGGAAATGGAACTTGGGTAATGATCACTTGTAAGCCAATATAATTGTTGATGTATCATGTTGATGATGGTTAATGTATAATGTTGGTTTATACATGTTTACTCTTTAAGCTTTGCATATGGTTGTTATGCATGGAAGGCTTAGCATTTGGATATGTTGTTGATCTATGATACATGTTGCATATGGTTTAATATGCTGGTTTTGGAGGTGTTAAGTGCATGATTTTCAAGGCATGATGTTTTAAATGTTGATTTAAACGATGATTGCAATGTGGTTTTGGAAAATGGTTTTAAATGCATTGATGGTGTGTTATTTTTGAGCACTCCTCACTAAGCCTAGTGTTTTTATGCTCTCTTTATCCATCAATGCAGAGAATTAAAGGTCTTGAGGCTGCAAGAAAGCAAAGGACACCAAGGACTTCGATATTGAAAGTATGTTTTCAAAGTTAGACTACGGTTTTGAGCTACTAGAAATTGGGGATTTTGAAATGGCCAAAGTGTATCGATACTCCCCTTACTGTATCGATACAACTAGCAGTTATGTTAGTTACTGTGATGACTTGAAGTGCTGCTTTTTTACGTTTTGGTCCTTGATTGTTATTCATGCAATTGTATGAGTTTGGATGATTGTTTTGAGCTGATTCTTAACATATGAGCTTGAAACCTGATTAATTAAAGATTAGAAATCTTAAAGTGGGTTAAGCCCCTTTAGTTTTCCATAATTGCAATTTGGACTCCAAATTACAATTCCATGCAATCGGATGTCAATTCAATGCCCGATTGAGTTGAGTTTGCACCCGTTACTAGTATGCACACCATATGTTAATATGTTGCATTTAGATAAGATAAAAAGAAAAAAATAAGCGTAATTCAAGTTATTCTTTACGAGTTTGTTTTGGAAAACCCAATGTAGCTCGTTTGGTTCGATCTTATGACTAAGCTGATCGAGGGGTTACATTTTTTTGTATCAGAGCTAGTTTTGTAATAATTGGGAGTCGTTATGATAATTGTAATGTTGTTGTGGATTGTATTCTGTTGTTTTCTATACACGATGGTTGTTATATGGACGTTGTTTGCTTTATGCCATGTTGGGGGTAAAGTTTGGGGAACATATTGCCTTATTACTATAGTCTGAAATGTTTTGAGATTGAAATGGAAGTCTTAGATGCTTGCTTGAAGTTGGACTTATTGTTTTGTTTTGGTGTATTATCATGCCTTAGATATTTTAGCACAACGGGATCGAGGAGAGAGTTGCGATCTGGTACAATTGTTTCTACAACTGGGCAGGGAAATCAGGATGATGTTATACCTCTTGGGTGGCAACTCTGCCTCTTGTGTACTCTCGTAACGAGGAGAAACATGATCGACATCAAAAAATTGATAGTCTTCTGAATTCATTAAAGCTGAGAAGATTAGCAAGGATTACTATATAGTAGTCTATTGGAATAATACTGATGATATAACCGAGTCTTAGTGGTCTCCTCCTAGGGTATCCGCGGTTTAGATATCCACTGCGATCATTGCTTGTTCTCGGATTCATATGTATCCATACATCTCGAGACCACATTGTTACTACACAAATACAAACTTAGTTGTTCTTGGTAATCCTCTTCCTGATGATGTAATTTCCCAAAGTGAATTGGGTAAGTTTAAATTAGAAATAATAAGAAACAAGTGCTTCTTCTTATGACCCAAGTCTTATTTTATTCAAACTAATAATGATACAAAAATCATTAAACATAAAGTAATAGGAAACACTAGTTACCCTTGGACTCAAAGAAAGTAATAAGAGGCAATTTATATATAAAAATGAGAAATGGGTTGGAACTAAACCTATTAACGTTTCAGAGTATGCTGGTAAAGAAAAAATATACTTGAAGGAGTGATGCGTCAGAATAAAGAACTAGGGAAATATATAGAGAAAGAGAGATTATCTCAAAAAGATAGTCTTATTAGTAATATTGACTCTAAACATGCTAGTAGCAATGAAGATAAAAGTGATCCTCAGCAAGAGAAAGGGAGGTTATCTCAAAAAGACAGTCTTATTAGTAATATTGACTCTAAGCATGCTAGTAACAATGATGATAAAATTGATTCTCCAAATGAGCATAAAAGTCTTCCTCCATTTATAAGAAATAGTATTTATCACCGAATAATAATATTTACCTTAGAAACAAGTCAGTAATGGAAGCAATTGTCCCTATCGTAGCTTTATAGCGAGCCCAAATCCTCACCTCCCCTTGACATTAAGAGTCACCATTGCAAATTGTGCTCCAGACTTTGTTGGATAATCAGTTATATGCTGTTCGGTTTGACTAATGCCCCTGTTGCGTTCATGGATATGATGAACCGGGTCTTCTATGATTTTTGGATTAATTTGTGGTTGTATTTATTAATGATATTCTTGTGTACTCTCGTACCGAGGAGGAACACGATCGACATTTGCAAATTGTTCTCTAGACTTTGTTGGATAATCAGTTGTATGCTAAGTTGAGCAAGTGTGAGTTTTAGCTTAGGGAGGTTGTAATATCCTCAAAACTAGTATAAAAGAAGTTACTACAATGCCTTCATTTAATCCCTAATTAATTGAAAGTAAGGTACTACCTCTAGATTATTAAGGACTAGAATACTATAAATGAAACAGTGGTAACCTAATGTATAAGTGACCAAACCGAAACAAGTGACAAATTGAAGGAATTCATGCAAAATTCATACATTCCTAAAATGCCCCTACACATGTCATTAATTAATGGATAATTAAGGATAGATAATTGATGAACCATTGTCATCTTCTTCTCCCTATAGCCGAATGAGAGGAACAAAATAGAGATGAAGGAATTGAAAGGGAAAACTCCATGATCATTAATGCAAGCTTGAAATTTGGAGAAATTGGAGTTGCTAGCATTCATATAATCTTGATAGGAAGGTAAAATCTCTTCCTTAATGTGTTATAGATTCAAATGATACATATAGATTTAGGGTTCTTGCTTGAATTACATGAATTTGATGAATAGTTAGTGAATTGATGCTATGAACTTGTTAAGAAGTTCAATTGATTGATTAATCCATGAAATTGATATGCCATTTGAATGAGTAGTAGAAATTGATGTTGTCAATAGCCAAATTGATGGTGAAATGATATGCTAGACGCTGGAAAATTTGGATGATGATTAGAATGGATGATTGATATGTGAATAGAAATTGTAGATGCTGGAAATTCTAGTGAATTGATGTCGTAATGAATCAAATTGAAAATGTTGCTCTATTGCCCTGTTTTTATAGGTTGGACACATAATTGGACTGACCTAGACATGTAGGAATGAGTATATGTGCTGAACAAACATGTTAGAACCTTGTTTAGATGAATTATGAAGCTAGAAGCTTAACCTAGTGTAATTTGCCCAGAAAATTCTGTTCTGGGCAGTAACTTTGAAAAATCACCATAAATTGTGTAAAAGGAATTTGAGGCTGAAATTTTTATGGACAATACCTTAATATGTCTAAATTCATTAGGAGAAAACAAACTGAATTCTGGATTGTAGAATGAATTGTAGAGAAGAAACACTAGGGACAGTGCAAAACTGTTCAGTGTTGTAAATTGCTCTGTCTTTAAGCTAAAAACTGTATTGATTGGAAAAGGACTAAAATGTAAGACTTATATGGTTAGAAGCAAAATTAAGTTAGCTTTCTAAAGGTGTAAACGGTTCAAAATTCTGACGTACGAAGTAAAAGATATGAACATTTAAGTAAGCAGTGCACATGCTGCCAGGCAACAACAGTCTAGATGTTTATATTGAATTGTATGCTTGAGTATGAAGTCACATAATGACTCAATTGGTTGCTAGATTGTATCTAATACACTATGTATTGTATGAAAATTAGATCAAGTGGAAATTGAGGAAAACATAGCTCACTTAGATCAGCAAGCTAGTGGAGGGAAATGGATTACAATCTGAGATCGACAATAGCTCAAAAAATTCCTGTGAGTGTAGTTTAAAGTTTGGAGAGGGAAGTAACCTCTCCAACTCTAATTCTGATTTGTATTTCTTATTGATTCTTAAGTATAAATTCTATAATGAGCTTGCTATGGAGCATTAGCAAGGTAAGTGCTATTTTGAGTTGTTACTTGATTGTGAAGCATGCTTGAATTGCTATTGATTGACATGATATCCTTATTGCCTAATTGAACTATCTTGAAATGAAGCATGATGTTATTGATGGAAGTAATGCAATTCATTTTTTAATGACATATTGTTGACGCACCTTCATTTAATATTGAAATATTGATATTGGTATTGGCTTGAGCCCTATTCGAATGAAAGGGGGATACTGGCACAAAATGTGCACATTGAATTGAATCATGCTTCTAATTGATTGAAAGTTATAAATATTGTATGCCTTGGTCTCAAGTCGGTCTTAGATATAGTTGGCATGCCATAGAGTCTATTGAGCTCATTTTCGGGGTGGACTACGGTCCGGGACATTGGTCCCTAATTGGCGACAGTAGGAGGGAAGTATTGTTATTGGTCATTTGCGACAGTAGGGGGATTTGACCAGGTACTTTGTACCATATTGACTATTGTTATTGGCGATAGTTTGGTTGGAGACTCGAGTATCTAGACTGAGTAATCGATTCTCAAGGCTATACTTAAAATGAACTTATACATCATATACATTGATTCTATTGTCATATTGAATTGCATTAATTGATTGTAACATTGAAACATTGCTTGAACATTGTTTATATGAGATTACTTTATGGTAAAGGAATATTGAATGCCATGAAATATTGACATGGAAACATTGCTTGAACTTTGTTTATATGAGATTACTTGATGGTAAAGGAATATCGAATGCCATGAAATATTGACATTGAAACATTGCTAGAACATTGTTTATATGAGATTAATTGATGGTAATGGAACATCGAATGCCATGAAATATTGACATTGAAACATTGCTTGAACATTGTTTATATGAGATTGCTTGATTGTAAAGAAAACATCAAATGCCATGAACTATTGAACATTGCTCATGGATTGCTTGATTGCAAAGAAAACATCAAATGCCATGAACTATTGAACATTGCTTATGAGATTGCTTGTGTATTGAAACATTGATTGTGTTCAAAGCATATGTTATGCCTAAAGTAGCCGAATTGGATGATTAAGAATGTCTAAACTTCAAGCCTTGTATTGATATTGGATTGAAAATTAAGCAATGTACCTAGTATTGTTTGCCTAGTTTTGAATGGCTCCTTATTGATGGGGGAACCATACTATCTATTTGATGGTTCGTAGTTGAGACTTATTGTATTGTTTGCTTTGTAACTTTAACTCACTCACTAAGCTTTTCTTATACAAATCTTATTTCTACGATACAAGTTGATATTGGATACTGTCTCGAAGTCTAAGCTCGTACAAGTCACTTTTTGCTTAAAAGAGTATGTTTCTATTTTGTTATAGTTCTCCTAGGATGGTGGCACCTAAGGCATGTATATTCATGGTCACTTAGTTATGGTTTGTATAAGTTTTATCTATGTTCTATAAGAAATTTGATATGTATATATGAGCATGCAAGCATTTTAATGAACTTGTATGCTTGATAGCCTAATGTTAACATCAAGTAAATGTTGAATAGACCTCTTGAAAATGGTTAGTTAACATCAAGTAAATGTTGTAAACCACATGTTTAGACATGAACCACATTGATCACCTAAGGAACTAGCCATATTGTGTAGATGATATTGGAAGCATGTATGATTGATTTTGGTAACTTAAGTAAATGATGTGATCACCTATTGGTATGCATATTAGCTACATAGGAAACTTGAAATTTCTCTTTCATGTTATTCATCTAGTAGAATGCTTGCTTGAAGGACAAGTAAGTCCTAATTGGTGTTGAACGTGATATCTAATTGCTTTATGGGTCTTAATATATATAGTAAATGCTTCATACATTGTCTAAAGTATCCTCACCTATTCAAATTGTAACTTGAAGTACAAGAAAGACCTTAAACGAAATGTACTCACTACCTATAATTGATTGAATTGATGATTGTAATTGTAGTAACTTACCTAATCCTACTAGGGTGGTTAGAGTATGTTATATAATGGTATTAGAGCTTATGGCTGCATGATTCTAGGGTCTATTGCATGAATAAGCTATTGTCATTGATCATTTAGGTGCCACCTAGGAGTTACTAGAATATTGATTGAATTGTGACTTGAGCTTGACTTCTCTTATTCCTTATATGTAGAATGTTTGAAACAAGATTGGGCAAGGATAATGAAAGCCCGACTGGCTCCTTCAATGAGGGAGGGAGCGTAAGGATAAACCAGGATCTCCAGAAGCCTGTTGAATCTCTACAAGTTCAGCAGGAAGTTCCTGTGATCCATCCTATTCAATGTGTGTTTAGTTGTCTATATCTCGGGTGACACGATTTCATTCCGATTATTGCTTGGTTATGTGATATGTGTGAATCATGATCATATATACTGAAGGCTCGTATATGGCAGCTAACTATGAATGTTGAAGTCTCTTATTATAGAGAGAAATAATCAATTATCCTACAAATATTGAATCTTATAGCCATGATATTGAAAAACATTGGAAGGAACCGAAATGATTAATTGAATTTTTAAAAGGCATCAAGTAAAAGTCAAGTAAGATTGCTTATACAGTAAGATACATTTCAAACATCGATCATAAGATCTCCTTTAATTGAAAAGCTTAAATTGAAGCCTGAATATGTTAGTTGCATCTTAATTGCTACCAATCCTTTAGGAGACAATGTAATAGTGAACCAAATATGTAAGGATTGCCCTTTGTTTATTCAGGGCATCCCTTTCCTAGCCAACCTATTGTTATTTCCTTTTGTTGAATTCGATCTCATTCTGGGATTAGATTGGTTAGAAAGGCATCAAGCTTGGGTAGATTGCCAAAAGAGAAAGCTGTTTCTCTGTGGTTTAGGAGAAAAATTCGTTACCTTGATCGATAAGAAGCCTATTAGCATCTTTTCTGCTATGACTAAAAGTGATGAAATTGAATTCAGTGTGACTTTTTTCCCTATTGTTTCTGAGTTCCTTGGTGTCTTTTTTTAGGAATTGCCGAGATTACCCCTTATTCAGGAAGTCGAATTCAAGATTGAAGATCAACCCAGGAGTGATCCAGTGTCTATCGCTCCATATCGAATGGCCCCTATTAAACTCAAAGAGCTTAAGCAAAAATTGCAAGAGCTTCAAGATAAGGGCTTCATCTGACCTAGCTCTTCACCCTGGGGAGCACCCATATTGTTCGTTAAGAAGAAAGACGGGTCGATGAGGATATGTATTGATTATCGCCAGCTGAACTGGCTCACTATCAAGATAAAGTATCCTTTGCCAAGGATAGAGGACTTGTTCGATCAATTCAAGGATGCGAAAGTCTTCTCCAAGATTGATTTGCGATTAGGGTACTACTAGATGAGAATACAAGACTCGGATGTACCCAAAACGGCTTTCAAGACTCGTTATGCTCACTACGAGTTCTTAGTTATGCCCTTTGGTCTAACCAATGCTCCAGCGGCTTTCATGGACTTAATGAACCAAGTGTTCAAACCCTATTTGGACAAATTTGTGGTTGTCTTTATTAATGACATTCTTGTCTACTGAAAGGACAAAGAAGAACATGCTAATCACCTTTGAATTGTACTCCAAACATTGAGGGAGAATCGACTATATGCCAAATTGAACAAATGCGAGTTTTGGCTCTCGGAAGTATCCTTCCTAGGCCATGTTCTCTCGAGCGAAGGGATAAAGGTTGATCCTAAGAAAATTTAAACCATCATCGAATGGAGACCTCCAAGAAATGTTAGCGAGGTGGGGAGTTTTCTCGATTTAGCCAGGTATTACCGAAGATTCATGAAAGGGTTCTCGATTCTTGCTACTCCATTGACTCGACTCCTTCAAAAGAATACTCCATTTAAATGGTCCGAAGACCAGAAAAGGATATTTGATCAATTAAAGCAAGTCCTAACTAAAGCTCCTATTTTAATCCAACCTAAATCGAGAAAAGACTTTACAGTTTTCAGTGATGCTTCGCATCTCGATTTAGAGTGTGTATTGATGCAAGACGACAAGGTCATTACCTATTCTTCTTGGCAACCCAAGCCACATGAATTGAACTATCCAACACACGACTTGGAGCTAGCTGCGGTCGTGTTTACTTTAAAGATCTGGAGACATTACCTATATAGAGAGAAATGTCGATTATTTACGGATCATCAGAGTTTAAAATACATCCTAACTCAGAACGAGTTAAATCTTCGACAACGAAGATGGGTGGAACAACTAAAAGACTATGATCTAATCATTAATTACCACTCGGACAAGGCAAATGTTGTGGCTGATGCGCTCAGTCGCAAACATTCAATTGGTAAGATCGAATATGAATTTCCAACATTGTTTATCTCCCTATTCGAATGGATGATATGAATCCACTAATAAAAATCCTTTAATTGTAGCTTCAACTACTTTCAATGCCCATTTTAAGCTCCTAAAGAATCAGAGATATGTGGCAGAACTTCAAGTTCAATCTGACTTGAATTCGAGGATCAAAGAGCTTCAACAAAATGATCCCAAAATTCAGAAGATCTTGAAAGAGATTGATTCCAAACTGAGCACTGAATTCTCACTTCAATCAAATGGTGTGCTCTACTTCAAGAATCGGGTTTGTGTACCCAATAATCCAATCCTTAAGAGGGAAATGTTTCAAGAAGCACATAGTAGTCCTTTTACAATACATCCGGGAGTGATCAAGATGTATAAGGACTTAAAGGAAGTCTATTGGTGGCCGGGATTGAAGGACGATATTGTTGGCTTCGTATCAAAGTGCCTCACTTGCCAGAAGGTGAAGGCCGAACACCAACTACCTATTGGGCTCCTTCAACCCATCAAATTGCCTTAATGGAAGTGGGATTGTATAACAATGGACTTCGTATCAGGATTTCCTCTATCACCGAGGAAAAATGATGCTATTTGGGTGATCGTTGATAGGTTCACCAAATCAGCTCACTTCCTACCTGTTCGAATGAACATGAGCCTCAAACAACTAGCTGAATTATACTTGAAAGAAGTAATCAGACTTCACGGTGTTCCTAGATCCATCATATCAGATCGGGACTCCCGTTTTACTTGTTCCTAGAGGGCACTTTAAGAAGCTATGGGAACTAAGCTGAACCTTAGCACTGCCTTCCATCCATAAACTAATGGACAATCTGAAAGAGTAATCCAGGTGCTTAAAGACATGCTTCGAGATTGCATTGTCGACTTCGGTAAAGACTGGAGAAATCTCTACCATTAGTCGAGTTTGTCTACAATAACATCTATCAAATTTCTATCAAAATGGCCCCATTCGAAGCATTGTATGGTAGGAGATGTAGAACTCCCCTATGCTGGTTCTAATTGGGGGAAAACAAGGTCTTAGGACCTGAATTACTTCATGAAATCGAAAATCAAGTTTGGGTGATTCATAGTAGATTGAAAGAGGCCTTTGATAGGTAAAAGGCTTATGCCGATCTCAAGAGAAGAAATATTGAATACCGAGTGGGAGATTATGTATTCTTGAAGGTATTTCCTTGAAGGAAAATCCTCAGATTTGGGAAGAAGGGTAAACTAAGCCCTCGATTCATCGGACCTTTATAGTCTTAGAGAAGATCAGTCCAGTTGCTTACAAGCTAGCACTCCTTGCTAAATTCAATAGAATCCAAAACATCTTCTATGTATCGATGTTGAGGAAATATCGATCAGATCCATCACATGTTCTAGAACCTGATGAGGTAGAACTTAATCTTGATCTATTGTACGATGAAGAGCCAATTCAAATACTTGATAAAGAAGTCAAGAGGCTTCGCAATAAGATTGTGCCATTAATGAAAGTTCTATGGAAGAACCACAATGTAAAAGAAACCACTTGGGAACCCGAAGCGACAATGAGAAAGTAGTACCCTCATCTATTCCCCTCAGGTAAATTCGAGGATGAATTTCTTTAAGGGGAGGGAATTGTAATATCCTCAAAACTAGTATAAAAGAAGTTACTAGAATGCCTTCATTTAATCCCTAATTGATTGAAAGTAAGGTACTAAGTTTAGATTATTAGGGACTATTATACTATAAATGAAAAACTGGTAACCTAATGTATAAATGACCAAACCGAAACAAGTGACAAATTTAAGGAATGCATGCAAAATTCATACATTCCTAAAATGCCCTTACACATGTCATTAATTAATGGATAATTAAGGACAAATTAGTCATTTTGGGGGAGATAATTGATGAACCATTGTCATCCTCTTCTCCCTATAGCCGAATGAGAGGAACAAAATAGAGAGGAAGGAATTAAAATGGAAAACTCCATGATCATGGATACAAGCTTGAAATTTGGAGAAATTGGAGCTGCTAGCATTCATATAATCTCGATAGAAATGTAAAATCTCTTTCTTAATGTGTTATAGATTCAAATGATACATATAGATTTAGGGTTCTTGCTTGAATTACATGAATTTGATGAATAGTTAGTGAATTGACTCTATGAACTAGTTAAGAACTTCAATTGATTGATTAATCCATGAAATTGATATGCCATTCGAATGAGTAGTAGAAATTGATGTTGTCAATAGCCAAATTGATGGTGAAATGCTATGCTAGATGCTGGAAAATTTGGATGATGATTAGAATGGATGATTGATATGTGAATTGAAATTGTAGATATTGGAAATTCTAGTGAATTGATGTCCTAATTAATCAAATTGAAAATGTTGCTCAATTGCCCTGTTTTTATAGGTTGGACACATAATTGGAGTGACCTAGACATGTAGGAATGAGTATATATGCTGAACAAACATGTTAGAACCTTGTTTAGATGAATTATGAAGCTAGATGCTTAACCTAGTGTAATCTGCCCAAAAAACTCTGTTCTTGGTAGTAACTTTGAAAAACCAACATAAATTGTATAAATGAAATTTGAGGCTAAAATTTTTATGGACAATGCCTTGACATGTCTAAATTCATTAGGAGAAAATAGAACTAAATTCTGGATTGTAGAATGAATAGTTGAGAAGAAACACTAGGGACAGTGCAAACTGTTCAGTGTTGTAAATTGCTCTGTCTTTAAGCTAAAAACTGTATCAATTGGCAAAGGATTAAAATGTAAGGCTTATATGGTTAGAAGGAAAATTAAGTTAGCTTTCTAATGGTGTAAACGTTTCAAAATTATGATGTACAAAATAAAAGATATGAACATTTAAGTAAGCAGTGCACATGCTGCAAGGCAGCAACAGTCTAGATGTTTATATTGAATTGTATGCTTGAGTATGGAGTCACATAATGACTCAATTGGTTGCTGGATTGTATCTAATACATTATGTATTGTATGAATGTTAGATCAAGTGGAAATTGAGGAAAAAGGGGCTCACTTAGATCAGCGAGCTAGTAGAGGGAAAGGGATTGCAATCCAGGATCGACAATACCTCAAAAAATTCCTGTGAGTGTAGTTTAAAGTTTGGAGAGGGCGGTAACCTCTCCAACTCTAATTCTGATTTGTATTTCTTATTGATTCTTAAGTATAAATTGTATAATGAGCTTGCTATGGAGCATTAGCAAGGTAAATGCTCTTTTGAGTGGTTACTTGATTGTGAAGCATGCTTGAATTACTATTGATTGACATGATATCCTTATTGCCTAATTGAACTATCTTGAAATGAAGCATGATGTTATTGATGGAAGTAATTCAATTCATTTTTAATGACATATTGTTGACACACCTTCATTGAATATTGAAATATTGATATTGGTATTGGCTCGAGCCCTATTCGGATGAAAGAGGGATATTGGCACAAAATGTGCACATTGAATTGAATCATGCTTTTAATTGATTTAAAGTGATAACTATTGTATGCCTTGGTCTCGAGTCGGTCTTAGATATAGTTGGCATGCCATGGAGTCTATAAAGCTCATTTTTGGGGTGGACTATGGTCTGGGACATTGGTCCCTAATTGGCAACAGTAGGAGGGAAGTATTGTTATTGGTCATTGGCGACAGTAGGACGGATTTGACCAGGTACTTTGTACCATATTTATTATTGTTATTGGTGACAGTTTGGTTGGGGACTCGAGTATCTAGACTGAGTAATCGATTCTCAAGGCTATACTTAAAATGAACTTATACATCATATACTTTGAATCTATTATCATATTAAATTGCATTAATTGATTGTAACATTGAAACATTGTTTATATGAGATTATTTGATGGTAAAGGAATATTGAACGCCATGAAATATTGACATGGAAACATTGATTGAACATTGTTTATATGAGATTACTTGATGGTAAAGGAATATCGAATGGCATGAAATATTGACATTGAAACATTGCTAGAACATTGTTTATACGAGATTACTTGATGTAAAGGAATATCGAATGACATGAAATATTGACATTGAAACATTGCTTGAACATTGTTTATATGAGATTGCTTGATTATAAAGAAAACATCAAATACCATGAATTATTGAACATTGCTTATGAGATTGCTTGTGTATTGAAACATTGATTGTGTTCAACGGATATGTTATGGCTAAAGTAGCCGAATTGTATGATTAAGCATGCCTAAACTTCAAGCCTTGTATTGATATTGGATTGAAAATTAAGCAATGTACCTAGTATTGTTTGCCTAGTTTCGAATGGTTCCTTATTGATGGGGGAACCATACCATCTATTTTATGGTTCGTAGTTGAGACTTTTAGTATTGTTTGCTTTTTAACTTTAACTCACTCACTAAGCTTTGCTTATTCAAGTCTCATTTCTACGATACAAGTTGATATTGGATACTGTCTCGAAGTCTAAGTTCGTACAAGTCACTTTTTTACTTAAAAGAGTATGTTTCCATTTTGTTATAGTTCTCCTAGGATGGTGGCACCTGAGGCATGTATATTCATGGTCACTTAGTTATTGTTTGTATAAGTTAATTCTATCTATGATCTATAAGAAATTTGATATGTATATATGAGCATGTATGCACTTTAATGAACTTGTATGCTTGATATCTTAATGTTTAATTTCCATTGATGAATTATGCATGAAATGGTTGAATAGATCTCTTGAAAATGGTTAATTAACATCAAGTAAATGTAGTAAACCACATGTTTAGACATAAACCACATTGATCACCTAAGGAACTAGCCATATTGTGTAGATAATATTGGCAGCATGTATTATTGATTTTGGTAACTTAAGTAAATGATGTGATCACCTATTGGTATGCATAATAGCTACATAGGAAACTTGAAATTTCTCTTTCATGTTATTCATCTAGTCGAATGCTTGCTTGAAGGACAAGTAAGTCATAATTGGTGTTGAACATGATATCTAATTACTTTATGGGTCCTAATATATCCAGTAAATGCTTCATACATTGTCTAAAGTATTCTTACCTATTCGAATTGTAACTTGAAGTGCAAGAAAGGCCTTAAACAAAATGTTCTCACTACCTATAATTGATTGAATTGTTGATTGCAATTGTAGTAGCTTACCAAATCCTACTAGGGTGGTTAGAGTATGTTATAGAGGTTGATTTCCTTGGACATGTTGTGTCGGCTGAAGGAATTCGAGTTGACCCCCATAAGATTAAGGAGGAGATGGGTTGGAAGTCACCTAAATCAGTGTAGGAGGTTCGTAGTTTCCTTGGTTTGGCTAGTTATTATCATAGGTTTGTCCATGAATTTTTGAAGATTACTGATCCTTTGACCAAGTTGTTGCAAAAGAATGTTCATTTTGAGTGGACAGTGGATAGGCAACGAGCTTTTAAGAAGTTGAAGGAAGCTTTGATGCAAGCTTCTAACCTCATTCAACCTAAGTCGGGTAAAGAGTTTGTGGTTAATAGTGATGCATCGTATGTTGGTTTGGGTTGTGTGTTGATGCAAGAAGGAAAGGTTATGGCTTATGCATCTAGGCAATTGAAGGTGCACGAGCGCAATTATCCTAGCCATGATCTTGAGCTTCTCGCGGTTGTGTTTGCATTGAAAATTTGGAGGCATTATCTCTATGGTGAGAAATGTGTTGTCTATACGGATCATAAGAGTTTGAAGTATTTAATGACTCGAAAGGATTTGAATCTTAGACAACATAGATGGTTGGAGTTGCTTAAGGATTATGATTTGACGATTGAGTATCATCCTGGAAAGGCTAATGTTGTAGCTGATGTTTTGAGTAGGAAAGTTGTGGTGGAGTTGAGGGTGATTTTCACGCGGGTGAGTGTGACGCAAAATGGAGGTTTGTTGGCCGAGTTGCAAGTGAAGCCATCTTTTTCACGGTTGATTAAAGAAAATCAACCTTATGATGATGCGTTGGTATCGAATGTTAAAGATATCATGGGTGGGAATCTGACAAATTTTCATTTTAATGATGATGGAGTGTTATGATTTATGGATCGGATAGTGGTGCCGAAAGATGAGGAGTTGAGGCGTACCATTTTGGCCGAGGCTCATGCTAGTCCTTTTGCTATGCATCCAGTAATGCTAAAATGTATCAAGGCTTGACGAGAGAATACTATTGGCTTGGTTGAAAGAAGGATATGGCTGATTTTGTTGCTAGATGTATGGTGTGTCAGCGTGTTAAGGCCGTGCATCAATTTCCTTTTGGGTTGTTGCAACTGTTGATGATACTGGAATGGAAGTGGGAAAGAATCACCATGGACTTTGTGTATGGGTTGCCTTTGACGCCCACTAAAAAGGATTCCATTTGGGTGATTGTTGATCGGTTTACGAAGTGTGCGCATTTTGTGCCTGTGCATATGATTTATGCCTTGGATAAGTTGGCAAATTTGTATATTGCCGAGATTGTGCGTTTGCACGGTGTGCCTAAGTCCATAGTTTTGGATAGAGATCTGCGGTTTACAATTAGGTTTTGGGAGTGTCTGCATCAAGCTCTGGGTACACGGTTGAGTTTCAGTACTTTTTACCATCCTCAGACGGATGGTTAGTCTGCACATGTGGTCCAAGTCTTGAAAGATATGTTGAGGTGTTGTATCATTGGGTACCAAGGAACCTAGGAGAGGCAGTTTCCTTTGGTGGAGTTTGCCTATAATAACAGTTATCAAGCTAGTATACAAATGGCACCGTATGAAGTTTTGTATTGTAAGAAGTGTCGTACACCTTTATGTTGGGCTGAGGTGAGAGAAAAGTATGTTTCCTTGTAATGATGTGTTGAAGGATGCAAATGAGAAAGTGAAACTCATTTGTGATTGCTTGAAAGCAGATTCAAATCGACAGAAATCCTGCGTGGATTTTTAGCATAGAGAAATTAAATATGCGGTTGGTGATCTGTGTTCTTGAAAATGTCACCTTGGAATAAGGTGATGTGGTTCAGACGTAAGGGTAAGCATAGTCCGAGGTTTATTAGACTGTACGAGGTTGCAGAGTGTGTTGGTCATGTGGCTTATCATTTGAGGTTACACTTCTGAGTTGTAGAAGATTCATGATATGTTTCATGTGTCAATGTTGTGGAGGTACCGGTCGGATCCATCGCATGTTATGCCGGTGGAGGATATTGAGTTGCAACTGAATTTTCCTATGATGAGGTTCCAATAGAGATACTTGATTCTACCAGTAAAAGCCATTCGTGGCAAGATGATTGAACTTGTGAAGGTGCTGTGGCGGCATCGGGGAGTTGAGGAGGCCACGTGAGAGAGCAAAGCGGACATGTTGAAACAAATTTTCGCATTTGTTTCCCTTAGGTAAAATTTTGAGGAAAAAATTTTCTAAGCAGGGCAGAGTTGTAGTGCCCAGATTTTGGGCCCAGGTGTTAGCCGAAAGGGTTAGACAGTTCGGGAGAACCAGAGTTAGAGACTCGATTCAGATTCAGGATAAAAATGGAAATAAATATTTTTATGAGAGATAAAAATATGGAAAAATATCTAAAGATTCTTATTTAATATATGGATAGTTTTGGTCAATTCAGTTTTGATAAATGAGTTTTGGAAATTGGACATTTTGTGTTAGTGACCAAAATGTATGAAATGGAAAACTGTTTTGTAAAAGGATCAGAACTTTGAATATTTAAGGAGCTATTTGCCCAAAGTCTAATATCAGACTTTTCTCCTTAACTATCTATTTTGAAAGGGTTTTTGGAAAATATAAATTAGTTTGGAGAATTAATTTTATAATTAATTGATTAAACAAATTTTACGTAACAACTTTTTCTCCTAAAGAATTTTCTCTCAAATTCTCTCAAGCTAAACACTCTTTTCTTCTTCAAAATCTTCAGGTAACTTCTTGATTTCTTCAATCTTTTAATGGAGAAGGAGTTCTTAATTATTTCATATCAAAGCCTTATTGTTTTAATCATGTTTTCTTATGTAAATCAATGCAATTAAGGAGGAAAGTCTACATTAGAGGCGAGCTTCGTCATTCTCCTCTAATGTATGGTCCTTTATTGAAATTCCCAAGTCATTGATCCTTTATAGATGATTTCTAATGTGTTTCAATGACTTAATTATGGAATTTTTTTAAATCAAGGTTTAATTGATAAGTTAATGCGATTTTTGAATTGGATCTGTTCTGCTGAGTTCATGATTGTTAATTCCCAAGTTCATGAGTTAATTGATTGATTTTAACATTAGAATCCTGAAACTATGTGAATCTCTAATTTCTAGGTCGCTAGTTATGTGTTTTTGAGGAGTTGTGGAGGTTTAATGGTTGTTGGAGGTATAAGGATTGTTTTGGATGTGAATTGATGGATTGAATGTTAGATTGTGGTTGGCTTGAGTTTAGGTTAAGTTGGAAGGTGTTTTTGGATGACGATTTAGAGCTTTTAGTAAAACAATGTTGAGGAATTGTTTGTTGGATTTGGAATGCATTATGATGCATTAATCCTCTGTTGTTGTGTGATCAAAATAGGGGAGGTTGATCCAATAGCTATCTGTGAAGCTTTGGATCCAATAGCTATCTGTTGGTGATTGAGGTTTCGCAAATTCGGTGAGTGAGAATGTGGATTGCAACTTTAAAATGATTTAAAGGTGGTTTATGGGAGTTTAAACTTATCTTGAAACACTGGTTTAAACTCAGAAGTAAGTATAAAGTGTTTTCTCTCTCGGTCATGCTTTTACGAAATGGTTTTTATGCCCTTGTTTTTAAATGTCATGGTACCTACTGTTGAAGCAAGTTTTAGAGTATGTTATATAAGATATGTGTAAATGTATCGATGCGGTTTTGAGCTCCTAGAAATTGAGGATTTGGAAATGGCCAAAGTGTACCGATACACCCCTTACTGTATCGCTACGGCTAGCAATTATGTTAGTTACTCTGATACTTGAAGTACTACTTTCTTACGTTTTGGTTCTTGATTGTTATTCATGCAATTGTATGAGTTTGGATGATCGTTTTGATTTGATTCTTAACATATGAGCTTGAAACCTGATTAATTAAAGATTGACAATCTTAAAATGGGTTAAGCCCCTGTAGTTTTCCAAAATTTCAATTACGTGCAATCGGATGTCGATTCGATGCCCGATTGAGTTGAGTTTGCACCCGCTACCAGTATGCATATCATAGGATAATATGTTGCATTTAGATTAGATAAAAAGAAAAAATGGGCGTAATTCGAGTTAATCTTTACGGGTTTGTTTCGGCAAACCCAATGTAGCTTGTTCGGTTCGGTCTTATGACTAGGCCAGGTCGAGGGGTTACATTTTATGGTGTTAGAGCCAGTTTTGTGATAATTGGGAGTTGGTATGATTGTTTTAATGTTGTTGTGGATTGTATTATGTTGCTTGATATACACAGTGGTTGTTATATGCACGTTGTTTGTGTTATGCCATGTTGGGGGAAAAGTTTGGGGAACGCATTGCCTTATTACTATAGTATGAAATGATTTGAGATTGAAATGGAATTCCTAGATGCTTGCTTGAAGCTGGCCTTATTGTTTTGTTTTGGAGTATTATCATGCCTTAGATATTTTAGCACGATGGGACCGACGAAAGAGTTGCAATCTGGTATAATTGTTGCTGCTACTGGGTAGGGAAATCAGAAGGATGTTGTACGTCTTGGGTGGCAACTCTGCCCATTCCACCTGAGAATGTGGAGCAATCACCACCTGTGCCAGCTGGGCCAATGTTGGGTGATATGATGCCTTTAATACAGGTGATGACCGGAGCTTTTTAGGCTGATGTTGTTAGAGCGCATGTGCCTGAGCCAGCAGTTGGGCAAACGAGATTGTTGTTGGAACGTCTCCGTAGTCTAGGCGGAGTTGAGTACCGTGGGTTTACAGTCGAAGCATCCAAGGCGTAGATAGTCAGTACTTTTTGGATTTTGGATCAGATGGGGTGTAATGACGCCTGTAAGTTGGGACGTGTTAATCCCTGTTACAAGGTGATGCTTATAGTTGGTGGACAACTATAACATCGAGCATGGAACCCAATGATATGGATTAGGTGTTTTTCCAAGATGCCTTTAAGAAGAAGTATCTAGGAGTTAGATACTTGGATGACAAGAAACGTAAATTCGCGGCTTTGGTTCATGGCAATATGTATGTAGCTGAGTATGAGGTTTAATTTTTTTAGTTGAGCCAGTATGCTCTTGAGCTGATACCTGATGAAAGGCGTTACTCTGACCGATTCTGTTACAGATTGGTACATGATGTGAAGACATATGTTAAGTGTCTAAAAGTACTATTTTAGTCACCCTTTTTATTCTTATTATTGCTAGACTTTAAAAGTATTTAGTTCCAACTTAACTTCCTCCTCAAAAAAGTCTTTGAACTAGCCCTATAAATTGAGGACCAAGCCGTCAACTCCAAGGGGAGAGCAAGTGAGAGATTTCGACAAGAGAAAGAGGAGAGATTTCGACAAGGCTTCAAGCATCCTTCATATTTTTCTTCTTTGTTCGATTAGGTTTATGTTAGGAATTCTTTGTTTTGTGTTTCTTTGGAACCTTGCCATGAACTAAATCTATTTGGCTAAGGTTATTGTGTTTTGTGGTTGTGAGAAACAATTGGATTTTGTTTAGGTAATAAGAGTTTGCACTATCAATTCAAGGTTTACTCATTATTGGTTTTTATTCTTGTTTGCGAGTGAATTAGGAGAGGATCTCATAACTTCATCTATTTATCTAATATCGGGAGAGTTAGATTCAAGAAACGAATGAGTATGGTCTTTATTCAATCTGTTGATGGTGAAGATTAATCCGGCTTAGGAATAAGTTAAAGATCTCAACGGCTAAGAGGAGCGCAAGATTGGTTGTCTTTCACCCTTGATTCACGTAGGGATGTATTTTCAAGGCATGCACAAACAACTAGAGTTTCGACTTAGGGATAAGAAGAAACCATTAAAGAACGCTCCTCTGAACCTTGAAGTTACTGCCCAGCCGCCCAAACAGTTGCCCAGGAAACCGTCGATTAGTTGCCAAGGCAACCCCGCTGCGCAAGTTGCCACTGCAACTGAGTTGCCCTTGCACTCTATTACCAAGATGATCCAATCGGCTATCACACCTCAACTCATGATAACCTGGCTTATTCTCTCTCATTTGATTACATATTCTTTTACTTATTTGCTTTCTAGTTTAGTTGTTAGTTAAACTCCTACAATCTTCTACTTGTGTTCTTTTACTTTTTCCAGTGCAAGAGATTAGATTCTTGAAGTGGCACCAATCCCTGTGGAGACAATATCTTTTATACTATAACTTGCGAAGTGTACACTTGCACAATTGCTGAGCACTTATTACACGTAACAAGTTTTTGGCGCCGTTGCCTGAGATTGGCAATAACAACTTTGTTTTTATTTTCTTGCACTTTTTATTTTTCTTGTTTAAGATTCAAAGGGTTAACAAAATTTGGTTTTGCATTGGTATATGACCAGGGTGAGACCGATTATACCAGAATATCCCTTTGATCTAGAAATCGAACGAACCTTGCAAAGACTCAGACGAAGGTTAAGAGTAGCAATGGCTAATCAGGAAATCAATATGAATCAGGATGTTCCAGCAGGAGGAGTGATTCTTGCACGAAACAGAACTATTCGAGATTATCTTGACGGACTTAATCCAGGAGTTGTTACACCTGAAATTGAAGCTGACCACTTTGAGTTGAAACCGGTGATGTTCAATATGATCAACACAATTGGTCAATTTGGCGGCTCAGCAACTGAAGATGCACGACAACATCTTAAATCTTTCCTCGAGATTTGCAATTCATTCAAAATACAATGAGTCACCCCCGATGTTTTATGACTAAGATTATTCCCCTATTCACTGAGGGATAGGGCAAAAGCATGGTTGAATAGTATTACTACCGAATCAATAGGATCTTTGACCGATCTTTGTCGTGATTTCCTTGCTTGATTTAATCCTACAAATTTGACTGATAAGCTTCGTAACGAAATCACTTCTTTTCAGCAGGCAGATGATGAATCCATGTACGAGGCTTGGGAGCGATATAGAGAACTTCTACACAAATGCCCCCAACACAGATTCCCAGTGTGGACACAAGTAACAATGTTTTACAACGCTGTGAATACACCAACAAGGATGATGCTAGATGCCTCAGCAAACGGCATACTCCTAGATAAGTCACCGGAGGAAGCAATGCAAATTCTAAACAGGTTTTCCAAGAATGATTATCAATTCCCATCTCCTAGAAGAGGAGGAGTTATACGCCAAGCCACAATACATGAACTGGGATCATCAGACTCAATTTCGGCACAATTGGCCACTCTAATAAAGATGGTCCAGAACATGCAGAAAGCAAACAACACACAGGAAGTCAAGGTAATGGATTCCTTTTGTGAGTTATGTGGTGGTAACCATGATTCTTCTGAATGTATGCAGAATCCGAAATCTAACTTTTATGTGGGAATTACAACCGGAACAACAATGTGATGTCCAATACATACAATCTAGCTTGGAAGAAGCACCTAAAATTTTCATGGAGTAATCCCCACAATGCTCTAAACCAGAACAATCAGAATGCACAAGCATCGAGATTCCAGCAGAATATGCAATTGGCAACAGTTGCCGCAGCAGCAAACGACAACATCTAGGTCTTTGGAAATTTCTCTCAATGCTTTTATGTTGAAAACTGAATCTTATATGAATGAGAATAGTAACTTCATAAAAAGAACTGATGCTTTTATTAACAAGACCGAGTTGAGATTGCAAAACCAAGAGGCAGCAATCAAATCATTGAAAAATCAAGTCGGACAATTTGCTCAAAACCTGTATACTAGACCGCAAGGAGGTTTACCTAGCGATACTAAAGTCGCAAGAGGAACTGGCCATGAGCAATGTAAGGCGATCACCACTAGAAGTGGCCAACAACTTAAAGAGGCTCAAGCTCGCTCATCAAACCAAACTCCACAAAAAGATCAAGACGAACTCAGCGGCAAAGCCTCAGATGCTGAACCAGGAATTGCCGCGGCAACCAGCGATAAGCATGCCTCGGCAACCAGCGATAAGGATGCCGCGACAACCAACGATAGGCATGCCACGGAAACCCCAGATGACAATGCCTCGGCAACTCCAGTTGCCCCAACAATGCCATCAATCAGGTTCTAGACTAATGAAAGGATTGAAGATATCCGACTTCCACCACCATCCCCACAAAGATTGAAGCGACAAAAGAAAGAATATCAATTCAAGAAGTTTCTTGATATCCTAAAGCAAGTCCACATCAACTTGCCATTGGTTGAAGCAATTGAACAAATGTCGAACTATGCCAAGTTTCTTAAAGACATTATGTCCAAGAGAACAAGGCTAGGAGAGTTTGAAACAGTTGCCGCAACTGAGGGATGCATGGCCATGTTACACAATCGCATGCCACCCAAGTTGAAGGATCCCGGAAGTTTCACAATACCTTGTTCCATCGGAAACCACTATGTTGGGAAAGCATTATGTGACCTTGGAGCAAGCATAAACTTGATGCCTAAATTGGTTTTCCAGAAACTAGGAATCGGGAAGGCAAGACCTACAACAGTTATGCTACAGCTAGCCGACAGATCCTATGTGCATCCAGATGGAAAAACCGAAGACATACTGGTAAAAGTTGATAAATTTGTTTTTCCCGTTGACTTTATTGTTTTGGATTGTGAAGCAAATGAACATGCACCTATCATTCTCGGGAGACCCTTCCTAGCAATAGGGAGAACCTTGATCGATCTTGAAAAGGGAGAACTCACAATGAGGGTGAATGACCAGCAAGTTAAACTAAATGTTTTCCAAACACTAAGGCATGCCGATGATCCGGAATAATGCCAACTTCTTCATGCCACGGCAGAGTTTAACTTTGACGAGGAATTTAGTTGCCTCGGCAACTACATTGCCGATCAAGAGGAACCTAAGGAGTATGAAGAACTAATCGATGAGGAACAACAAGAAGAGGCAAATTGGTTAGTCAATCAACCAGGTACATACTTTGAATCACTGGATTACTCAGGCAAGGAAGGTAAACTCGAAAAGCCCTCCATTGAACAACCACTGATTCTTGAGTTGAAATAGTTGCCAGGGCAACTAAAATATGCTTACTCGGCACCTATTGTCGTTCCACCCGATTGGAAGCAACCTTTTGAGCTAATATGTGATGCAAGTGATTTCACGGTAGGAGCAGTCCTAGGCCAACGCACATGTAGGACCTTTCATGTGATATATTATGCTAGTAAAACTCTTAATAGTGCTCAAGTGAATTACACAACAACGGAGAAAGAGTTACTAGCCGTCGTTTTTGCATTTGACAAGTTCCGATCCTATTTGATTGGTACAAAGGTAATTGTTCATACGGACCATTTGGCAATTAAGTATCTATTTGCTAAAAAGGATGCCAAACCTCGTTTGATTTGTTGGATATTGCTTTTACAAGAGTTTGACATTGAAATTAAGGACAGGAAAGGAACATAAAATCAAGTGGTCGATCACTTATCATGCTTAGAACGTAATAGGGAGGAAGATTCAGATTTAGAGATATGCGATGCATTCCCAGATGAGCAACTGTTAGTTGCCTCAGCAACCCTTGACGCGCATACTGCGGCAATTCTAGACGCGCAAACCTCGACAACCATGGAAGCAGTTGCCACGGCAACACATGCCTCGGCAATACCCTAGTACGCAGATTTACTTAATTTCTTTGTTTGTGGTATTTTACCTTATGGCCTTACTCACCAAGGGAAGAAGCGGTTCCGCCATGATGCTAAGCATTACTTTTGGGACAAGCCTCTTTTGTTTAAAGAATGTGCAGATCAGGTTATACGCCGATGTGTCCCTGAAGAGGAGCAGCATAATGTACTCCGGCAATGCCATTCATTACCATATGGAGGAAATTTTGGAGGAACACGTACCGCGGCCAAAGTTTTGCAATCCGGTTTGTATTAGCCAACACTGTACAAAGATGCCCAAGAGTTTTACAAGCAATGTGATCATTGCCAGAGGACGAGCAATATCTCTAGACAACATGAGATGCTGCTCCAAAACATCATCGAGGTAGAATTGTTCGATGTACGGGGGATAGATTTTATGGGCCCATCTTCATTCGGCAACCTCTACATTTTACTTGCTGTCGACTACGTGTCTAAATGGGTTAAGGCAGCTGCAGTTCCCACCAATGATTCCAAGACTGTGCAACGATTCTTGCAGAAAAATATATTTACACGGTTTGGGATGCCGAGGGCAATTATCAGTGATGAAGGCAAGCACTTTGACAACAAACTTATTGCCAAGATGTTGCAACGCTTTGGCGTGTCACATAAAATTGCCACGGCATATCACCCACAAACCAATGGGCAAGCAGAAATTTTAAACCGAGAATTGAAGGGTATACTCGAAAAAGTTGTAAATCCCTCTAGGAAGGATTGGTCAATAAGACTAGATGACGCACTTTGGACATATCGCACTGCATTCAAAACACCCTTAGGTATGTCTCCCTTCCGACTTGTCTGTGGCAAAACATGTCATCTACCGGTGGAAATCAAACACAAGGGATATTGGGCAATCAAGACCGTGAATATGGATTGGGAAAGTGCCGGACAAAAGCGTTTGTTGGACCTCATCGAGATAGAAGAATTTCGTGCACTCACCTATAACAATGCACGAATCTACAAGGAGAAAACAAAGCAATGCCATGACAAGAAACTATTGCCGCGGCAATTCCAGGGAAACTAGTTCTCTTATTCAATTCTCGGCTGAAACTTTTCCCGGGAAAACTGGAATCAAGATGGTCGGGACCATTCAAAGTTGTCAAACCATTCTCCTATGGTGCTGTGATAATCAAGTCCATCACTGACGAACATGAATTCAAAGTCAATGGACAAAGATTGAAGCACTACTATGATTCAATATCAATGTCCAATAATTGTATCTATGTCAATAGCAATATTTAAATGATCTCAATGACAATATCAATAGCCGATGGTTCTTATACAATGTTTCAATAACAATAACAACGTTAACAACAATGATCAATGACAATGGCTATACCAATGACCATGTCAATGCTCTGCATCAATATCCTATACCTCCATGATTCAATAATGATGGCGATGATAATGTTCGCTAAGCCAATCTAGACCTAGTATCACATCAAACTCATGAATCGGTAGAGCCAATAGGTCGGCCACAAGAGGAATCCCTTGAATCAACAAAGGGCAATTTTTACACACAAGGCTTATGGTGACACAATCACCAAGTGGGTTAGTTACACAAATACTCGATGCTATAGGTTCACAAGTCATTCTATACTTCTTAACCAGTTTAGTACTTATAAAGGAATGTGTAGAGCCAAGGTCAATCAATGCATATAAAGGTTGGGTGTACAGTTCAATGATACTTGTAATGACATCAGGCTCATCTTCCTCCTCCCTGCTTCTCACATGGTACATCTGAGCATGAGTCTTGGATTCTTGCTTACTCGGTGCCTCGCCAGAGCCATTAGGTCTCCTTGTATCTCATGAAGAACCTTGTCTTGACCCCTTACCTCGGAAGGAATGAGTAGGGGTTGCAGTACTTGCCAGTTTAGCCATAGTCTTGGTTGCACCAAGGGGACAATCATGGATAAAGTGGCCTTGTTCACCACAATATAAAAACACTCCAGTCTGCTTACGGCACTAACCTGCCATGTGTCGTTTCTGGCAGTAGTTGCAAACTGGATTCTGTGAACTCCGGTTAGAGCCTCTAGTGCTCTCAACTGAGGTCGTCTTAGCAAAAGATTGTGTTACAGTTCGTGGTTTCTCAATGTTTCGAAATCGAGAAGGCTGTGAGTACATGTTCTACTTGAGACCTTGGTGTTTGTTCTTCTTGCTCCACCTAGGAGGTCTAGAATCATCTCAGAACCTCTTCTCTGTGTTGCTAGATCCACCTAATCTCTGTGCCCTCTATGCAGCTTCGGTGGCCTTAACTCGGTTTACAAGATCCTAGAAGTCAGTAATGCCCAAAGTAGTGAACATAGGGCGCAACTCATCATTAAGCCCAGCAATGAACATCCTACATTTGTCTTCCTCCTTCTTGAGTACTTTTTACCATATCTATAGTATTTGCAGAAATCATGGATGTACTGCTCGATGGGTCGACCGCCTTGCTTCAAGTGAAGGAAGATACTATGCCTCTCTGCAAGGTAGTATTCACTAACATATTTCTTTCAGAATTCTTGGAGGAAGAACTCCCAAGTGACAGTTCCTTTAAGGACGGTGAGAATAGTGGTCTCCCACAATTGAAGTGCTTCATCAGCTAACAATGCAAGGGCACATTTCAGCTTGTGTGCATCAGAACACTGTAATTGCTTGTTCAAAATTCTCAACGTGTTGTCCAGCCAGTACTCGACAATCTCAAGATTGTCATCATCTTAGCCAGTAAAAGTGTATGCCCGGAGTGATGCCGGCTTGTCAATAGGGGCTCGAGCATATTGGAAAACTAATGGGGTTGGTTGCACCACCATATCAGCCCTCATAGATGCCATGAAAGTGCTTGAACATGTCAGCCATGTTCCGATAACACTCTACCTACATATTAGGCCACTACATCCCGACATTCTGAGGTGGGGGATTAGGTGCATTCAGAGGATCTCCTCCCCTTACCTCCTCACTGTGTGTCGAGGAGTCGGTAGTGGGCACATCTATGTGAGCTTCATTGGTTCCAAACATATCTGTAACATAAGAAGATTGGATTAGTCAACAAGTCACGATATACACATTATATAACTCCTAGGTGGCAAAGTAACACAAAGACAATACAATAAGCTTCGGTTTAGTCCTAGAATTGACTAAATTCTAGCTCTAATACCACAAATGTAACACCTCATACCCGACCTAGTTGAGAACCAGGTCGAAGAATCATATCGATGAACCTTGCAGTGATCGGTGCGATAATTTCAAACAAAAGATGATATTATTAGACTCTTAATCCCATATTATTCAATACATGGTTCCACTAATCTATTACGAGTTTACGATTTCTCAATTAGAACCTACTTTAAACTAATCTAAGTTTTAGGGACCCAATCGTAAAGTCATTATTATAGAGGTCCTTCTTTGAAATTGGGCTTACTACAATGAAATTAAACATGCAAATATAAACCTTGCAGATTTCCATGTTAATCAAAATTCATTTGCCCTTCCAATTAGTCTATACAAGATCTAGTGACCTCTTTGTAAACAATGCAAAATTGTTTTTCATGGCTTTTAACTAATTTAACTAACACCGTATCGATACACTTGGGGCCGTATCGGCACGCCAAGCCTAAATTCTAAATTTTTAGTATCAAGGGTAAGAGACCTGTATCGATACGGTTGAGGCTGTACCGATATGGTTGACCGCGTTAACCACGTACCGATACGCCTTTACCCCGTATCGATACCATTTTTACACCCAAATTCCAGTAGCCAAAATCTATACCGATATGCCTAGGAAGTATCGATATGCCCCCTTTTGACCAACATTGACCTGACCAAATATTCATGGCCGTATCGATACGCCATCAACTGTATCGATACGCCATACCCTGTAATGATAGATTTTTGCTGGTTTTTATTCGATTTAACCTACCAAACAATACCCAAATGCAATGGAATTTTTCACACAATATTTATAGGCCCCAAACTACTTACATGCCAAATTTTATGATTAATCGAATTCATTTACCATGATTTCACCTTTTAGAGCCAAATATGTCATTTTAGTAACTTTTATGCCATTCCAAAAGGGTCACTAGGGAATTAAACACTATTACACTACAAGCACATAACATACATACCAAAAGAACCCTATTTGACTAATTCAAGTACTTTGTCACCATTCTAGGAGTGCATAGGGTCGGTATACATTACTTTAGCTTGCTAGTGACTTGTCCAACGCTTCAACTTCTCCAATCTCCAAAAGTAAATCTCTTAACCTGAAATGGATGAGATGCAATGCATTACCCATATATTGCCTAGTGAGGTAGTCAAATGATAGCAATAACATAGTAATGCATCGCAATTCAAGCAATGACAATAACAATACAATGAAGTATCAATAGCTATGCAATGATCATATTCATAAAGAATGTTCTATATTTTAACAATAACTCTTGGATCGATTCTGGATAATGGATCCATGAATTCCTACGCCTTGCCAAATAAATGAATGGTCTAGTCCCTCCACCTCGCCAATATGACCAATATCACAACACATCCTACCACCTCGCCAAATCAATATAGGTCGTAGCCCTCGGACCGCAGTCCTTCCGTACACTGAGCTCATGAATTCTATGGCATGCCAATTGTATCCAATGTCCTTCAAATCCAAGGTCCGATAACAATATCAATGATCGGTATTCGATAGCAATAATAATATTCAATGTGTTCGATAACTTTATCAATAAACAATGATTCAATATCAATGTCCAATAATAGTATCTATGTCAATATCAATATTTCAATGATCTCAATGACAATATCACTAGCCGGTGGTTCTTATACAATGTTTCAATAACAATAACAACGTTAACAACAATGATCAATGACAATGGCTATACCAATGACCATGTTAATGCTCTACATTAATACCCTATATCTCCATGATTGAATAATGATGGCGATATAAAGCCAATAACAATACTTAATGACAACAGCGATATCTATGTCTGGTGTTCAATAATAATGAAGATGATATTAACAATGCTCAATGCGATAACTTACCAATACTTACCATAATGTCCGATAAGTGATTCAATCCAATAATCTTTAACAACGGAGTTAGCGATGACAATTCTATTAACGATGAAGTTGGTAAAGGCACCTATCCTAATCCTAAGACTCTGACTACACTCACCTCGATAATCTGATGCTTCTATGGTTCTCGGATGACAACCCCATTATTCCTAGTCATTGGTGAGGTCGATGGATGCTCCTTGTCGATTTCTTGAAATAGGAAATCAATAGGAATCAGTTATATTCAATATTATGATACTGAAATCATTATAACGATATCAAAATCAATATCAAAGCTTAAATTAACTTTTAGCTATCAAACTCCATGGATTGCCAAACCTTATATTAGGATTAAACTTGATTTCTCCATGGATTTCAATAATAGCTTAAGGAAATATGCTTACCAGTTAGCTAGGATCGTTTTGATAACAATAAACCGACCAAAACTAAGCTTTCATCAACCTCAACAATGGAGGTGCTTGCTTAGGTAGGAGACGATAGCTTGGTGAGGTGCTTGCTTAGAGGGGTTTTGGGTAAGCTTGCCAAGCTTTAGCTATTCATATGTCTTTTAATTAAGAAGCTTTCCTTTCAATGAAGGAAGCTCTCCCGGTTATCCCACGTATGGGAATTATAATAGAGGAGGGGCTAATCGCAAGGTTAGTCCCTCAACTCTCGATAGACTATACTTGTACCCCTGAACTTTCAGTTTTTATAATTTAGCCACTAAAAGGTTTCCAATACTTTCAATAAGATCCTTAAATAATAATTATACTCAACTAGAGTCTAATACCAATACAATTAACCTTGTGGTCAGCATCAATACAATATTTGAACATTTATGATATAGGGTTTCTGATTACTGAAACCCATTTCCGACTAGGTTGGATTTTAGGGTGTTACACTGTCCATGTTTGGCTCTTGGGGGACAAGCTCTTGTTGTTGTTGTGGTTAACTTGTTTTAGAGTTGTGGATCAAGTGGTCATTTGAGACGTGGTTGACCGTTGTTGGCTGGTGGCGGTTAGGCTAGGGTACCTACAGTCACACTATAGTGAGACTATGGTTGTGGCCGTGGACATTTTTAGCATAGGGATGAGGGTCCGAGGATAGTGGCTCATATTGTTGCAATTCAACCTGAGGGTGGTGGTCCTGCGAGGGTGTACGCACATCGTGAGGGAGGCAACAACACCGATGTGATTGTAGGTACTTTTACTTTGCAATCGTTGTCATTGTTTTCTTTAGTTGATTATGGTTCTACGCATTCATATATCTTGTGTGAGCATGCACATTTGCTTAATATGTTTGTTGAGGTTTTAAAATTAGGAATGCATGTAACTAGTTCTTTTGGCGAGATGATTGTTACAAGAAGGTTGTTTAGAAGATGTCCTTTGACTATTCAAGGTCATGTGTTTGCAGTTGATTTGATGGAGTTGTCATTCCACGGTTTTGATGTAATCTTGGGTATGGATTTGTTAACTGAGCATAGGGTTGTGGTTGATTTTGAAACTAAGTGAGTCACCATGAACTTGCTAATGATTACGAGATAGTAATTGTGGGTGAGAATGCTAAGTTATTGTCTAATGTTGTTTTGGCTTTGGAAGCGAGTTGTTTGATGGATTCCGGTTGTGAGGCATTCTTAGCCTATGTTATGAATCTAGGGGCACAGGAAGTGCGTGTTTAGGATATTCACACTGTGTGTGACTTTCCAGCCATTTTTCTAGAGGAGTTGGTTGGTTTGTCGCCGAATAGAGGTTGGGTTTGGCATTGAATTTATGCGAATATAGTTCTAGTGTCTATTCTCCCTATCATATGGCTCTGAAGGAGTTGAGAGTGTTAAAGACGCAACTTTAGGAGTTGCTTGATCGAGGGTTCATTCAGCCTAGTGTTTTGTCGTGGGGTGCACCGGTGTTGTTTTTGAAAAAGAAGGATGGCACAATGCGGATGTGCATTGATTATCGGCAACAAAACAAGTTGACGATAAAGAATAAGTATCATTTGCCAAGGATTGATGATTTGTTTGATCAGTTTAGAGGTGCATCGGTGTTTTCCAAGATTGATTTGAGTTCTGGGTACTATCAGTTGAATGTAAAGGATGTGGATGTACCTAAGATTGCCTTTCGCATGAGGTACGGGCATTATGAGTTCTTGGTGATGCCATTCGATTTGACTAATGCCCCTGTTGTGTTCATGAATATGATGAATCGAGTGTACATGAGTTTTTGGATCAATTTGTGGTTGTGTTTATCGATGGTATTCTTGTGTACTCTTGTAACGAGGAGAAACATGATCGACATTATTGAAAAATTGATAAAGTCTACTAAATTCATTAAAACTGAGAAGATTAACAAGGATTACTATATAGTAGTCTATTGGAATAATACTGATGATATAGCCGACTCTTAGTGGTCTCATAGGGTATCTGCGGTTCAAATATCTGCTACGATCACTGCTTTTTCTCGGATTCATATGTATCCATAGACCTCGAGACCAGATTGTTACTACACAGATACAAACTCAGTTGTTCTTGGTAATCCTCTTCCTGATGATGTAATTTCCCAAAGTGAATTGGGTAAGTTTAAATTAGAATTAATAAGAGACAAGTGCTTCTTCTTAGCACCCAAGTCTTATTTTATTCAAACTAATGATGATAAAAGAATCATTAAACATAAAGGAATAGGGAAATCTATTGTCGATGAAGAATGTTTTGAGACACATTATGTTGATATATCAAAAGTTAAAACATCGTCCGTTGTATCGAACTTTAGAATAGATTGGAATAAATTAGATATAACAAAAAAGAAACACTAGTTACAATTGGACTTAAAGAAAGTAATAAAAGGCAATTTATATATAAAATGAGAAATGGGTCGGAACTAAATCTATTAACGTTTCAGAGTATACTGGTAAAGAAAAAATATACTTGAAGAAGTGATGCGCCATAATATAGAACTAGGGAAATATACAGAGAAAGAGAGATTATCTCAAAAAGATAGTCTTATTAGCAATATTGACTCTAAACATGCTAGTAACAATGAAGATAAAAGTGATCCTCAGCAATAAAGCTTATCTAAAAAAGATAGTCTTATTAGTAATATTGATTCTAAACATGCTAGTAGCAATGATGATAAAAGTGATCCTCCAAATGAACATAAAAATGATTCTCCATATGAAAATAAGAAATAGTACTCAACACTGAATAATAATATTTAGCTTAGAAACATGTCAGTAATAAGAGCTATCGTCCCTACCGTAGATTTATAGCGAGCCCAAATCCTCACCTCCCCTTGACATATAAAGAGTCACCATTGTGAATTGTATTCCAGACTTTGTTGGCTAATCAGTTGTATGCTGTAACGCCCCGATTTTGGGCCTAGAAGTTAGCCTGGTTAGGCTAGATGGCTCACTGAGTTGGTTTTGACAATTTTGGCTAGTTTCAAGATTAATTTGGTATAAATAGTTTTTCAGTAAAATTAAATATGGGAAAATGTTTTAAAATCCTTTTTTATTATATAAGTGATTTTAGTGGAATCAATTTTGGAAAATATATTTTGGAAGGTTGACAGTTTGGGACTACTGACCAAAATGTAAAATACGTAAAACTATTTTTGCTGACAAGATTGTAAGAGATCAAGGCTTAGAATCTTTAGGGAACTTTTACCAAGAGTCTAATTAATACTTTTCTTTTTTATTGTCTGGTTTTAAATGGTTTTAATAAATAAATAATTGGAGGGAATTAATTAACCAATTTGTTTTCTCAAAATACATTTCACGTAACTACTTTGTTTTCTCATGTACTTTCTCTCAAATTCTCTCCAGCCAAACAACCATTTTCTCTTCAAAGATTTAAGGCAAATATCTGATTTCATTTGTCTTTTTGATCTTAAATGATTCTTTAATGTTTTCTTAACAAAACATTGTTGTTTAAACCTTGTTTTCTCATGTAAATCTTTGCAATTGAAGGAAAAGTCAGCATTAGAGGTAAGGTTTCGTTCTTTCCCTCTAATGACATGTTCTTTATTGAAATTCACAAGTTCTTGGTCTCTTATGATGGTTTTCTAATGGGTTTTGGTAATATGTTTATGGAAAATTCATTTAATTGAGGTTTACTTGCCTAAATCAATGGGTATTTGCTTTTGATTGGTTTTGTTGGGTTTATAATGAGATAATATGATGATTTGAGATGTTGATTTAAGTGATTTTGATAATAGAATCCCGGAACTAGGTAAATTGTTAGGTTTGGTTGTTGATATCTTTGGGTTGGTGGCTTTTATGGGGTTATTTGATTCCTGATGGTTCTTTAACATTAAGGAGATGTTTTTGGATGTAAATTTATGTTGTTTAAGTGTAAATCTCGCTGGGTAATAGTTGGAGATGTATTAGAAAGGTTTCGCCGATGTTTTCGGTTGTTTTTGTTAGGCGAAAGCTTGGTTGTTGAGGGAGGAAAGTGTTATTGTGTGTTGCTGGGGATTTTGATGCAAATGAACGCATTAATCCTATGTTTTGTTTTGGTTAGAAGCAGGGAGTGATGATCTGTAGTTTCGGAAGGTGTCGAGGAGGATCCAGAAGCTTGATTTCGCCTCGGCAAGCCAAGCGAGGTGTAGTTGGTGAGTGGCACTGGTTTACATCTTTTCAAAGTTTTGAAAGGAATGTTTTGGGGGTTTAGATTAAGCTTGAAATGCTAATCTAAGCTCGAAAGTTAGTATAAAATGTTTCGCTCTCAGTTCTAGGCTTTTCCTAGGGTTTTAATTGTTCATGCTCATGATTCGAAGTTGGATTTGTTACCTACTATTATGCATGTTTTTGTGAATTGAGAAATGATTCATGTTATCCCATGAGATTGATTTATGGTTTTTGAGAGGTTGCATCTTGATGAGAAAATGCTATGCATTGATTTATGATTTAAAAAAGGGATATGCTATGGTTTATGTTGATGCATTGGAAAACAGTAGGTTAACATGATTTTAAAGTACATATTGGCAAGTGATGATGCTTATTATAATCGGATATAATTGGTCGACCAATAGGATGAGAGCGCACTATAAAAATGTAGCAAAATTCCCATGTGCGTGTGTCCTTCGGCTCAACATTAGTGTAGCAACTATTGTGTTGAGGGTAACCAAAGTGTATTGTGGTGAGAGCAAAAAGCACCATGGGATGTAAGTCATGGTAAGTGCAGCAAGCAAATGAGATCCGTCTTATGGAGAGAATAGCAAGCTCCATCAATGAGTATCCGCGTATCTGATGTTTTTATTATGGAGAGTGCAACAAGCTCCATGTGTATAGGGATGGTGAAGCAACCATCTAGCTCACTTGAACGCCAATATATGAGATTACGTGTATCATGGTTTTTAAATGAAATTGTATATGAGATTTATACATGAGACTATATCTTGAGATATGTTTTGAATGGCTAAGCATGTGAAGCTTGCATTGAGATTTGCTTTGGTTTAAAGCATGAAATATCATGATACATGTGTAAATAGTTTAATGGTTTTTCTTTAATGGGTTTTAAAGCATGATTTTTGTTAAGAGCATGCTGGAAAATGGGTTGATAAGAAAATGGTTTACAATAGTGCATTGTTATGGTTTTATTTTGAGCATCCCTTACTAAGCACATAGCTTACGCTCTCTTTTCTTAACAATGCAGAAAAATAGTATGTTCGGGCTGTAAGGAAGCAAGAAAAGTGGTTCATTCGACACTCTAAGCTCAAGTATGGTTTTAACATTTCAATAGTAATTGGATTGGCAATGGGTGGACACCTTGATGTTTTGGGAGTGTATGTTTGATGGAACTCCCTGGTTTGGCAAGTTTGTTTTGCCTTGTTGAGATTGTAAATGGCCTATTATGTGTGGTTTATTCTTTGCTATGGTTTGTGGTCTTTGGTTTGAAGTGGTTTTAGGAAGCATGCCTATAGCTTTTCCTTTTGAACATGTGATCATGGTATGATGATGTTTCTGTTGTTAATGGCCGAGGATCGATCCCTAAATATGTTGCTTGTGTGTTAGAAGCATGTCTAGGGGTTTATAATTGGTTTACGGATTGTTCGTCGAGCAAAAAGTGACATTATATGCCCAGGAATATCGAATCTCAGGCTACTTTATCGATATGGTTAAGCTGGAAAAGGCTAGGCGTAACAATACAGTTGAACCATATCGATACAATGAAAGAAGAAATTGGCTAAGTGTATCGATACTTGGGACCATATCGATACGGTTTTGATCTACTAGAATTTGGGTTTTGAAATTACAAAGGATCATATCAATACTGTGCTTGGGCGTATCGATACCCTGTTAGTTAAAGTGGTTAATTGGCATCTTCTAAATTTCTGAATCTTTGCTTTTTAGTCTTTGATTATTGGTAGGTGCAATTCAATGAGTTTGGATGGCTGGAATGAGTTGAAAATTTATATGGTTGATCGAAACCTAACTAATTAAAAGATGGTAACTTCAATTTCGAGTTAAGTCCCTATTTCATGATAGTTTTACAAAATGGTCCCTAAAAGCTATTTGGGGCAATCAGATGTCGATTTGACGCCCGATCAAGTTGAGATTTTGTTCGATACTTTCTCTCACTCTTAGGTTAACTAAGTTACATTTAGAAAAGATAAAAGAAAAAAAGGTTGTTTATTGAACTGAAACTTTTGGGTTTTACTCCAATATTCCCCGTGTGACTTGCTCAATTTGGTCTTGCAATTAGACTGGATCAAGGGGGTTACATATGCTAAGTTGAGCAAGTGTGCGTTCTTGGTGATGCCGTTCGGTTTGACTAATTCCCCTGCTGCGTTCATGGATATGATGAATCGGGTGTTCCATGAGTTATTGGATCAATTTGTGGTTGTATTTATCGATGATATTCTTGTGTACTCTCGTACCAAAGAGGAACATGATCGACATTTGCGAATTGTGCTCTAGATTTTGTTGGATAATCAATTGTATGCTAAGTTGAGCAAGTGTGAGTTTTGGCTTAGGGAGGCTGTTTTCCTTGGACATGTTGTGTCGGCTAAAGGAATTCGAGTTGAACCCCATTAGATTGAGGAGGTGATGGGTTGGAAGTCATCTGAATCAGTGCAGGAGGTTCGTAGTTTCCTTGGTTTGGCTAGTTATTATCATAGGTTTGTGGATGGATTTTCAAAGTTTACTGCTCCTTTGACCAAGTTGTTGCAAAAGAATGTTCGTTTCGAGTGGACAGAGGATAGGCATCGAGCTTTTGAGAAGTTGAAGGAAGCTTTGATGCAAGCTCCTATCTTCATTCAACCTTAGTCGGGTAAAGAGTTTGTGGTTTATAGTGATGCATCGTATGTTGGTTTGGGTTGTGTGTTGATGCAAGAAGGAAAGGTTGTGGCTTATGCATCTACGCAATTAAAGGTGCACAAGCGCAATTATCCTAGCCATGATCTTGAGCTTTTCACGGTTGTGTTTGCGTTGAAAATTTGGAGGCATTATCTCTATAGTGAGAAATGTGTTGTGTATACGGATCATAAGAGTTTGAAGTATTTAATGACTTGAAAGGATTTGAATCTTAGACAACGCAGATGGTTGGAGTTGCTTAAGGATTATGATTTGACGATTGAGTATGATCCTAGAAAGGCTAATGTTGTAGTTGATGTTTTGAGTAGGAATGTTGTGGTGGAGTTGAGGGCGATGTTCGCACAGGTGAGTGTGACGCAAAATGAAGGTTTGTTGGCTGAGTTGCAAGTGAATCCATCTTTGTGACGGATGTGTAACATCCTCAACTCGGCTTAGAAGAAAACTGGAGTTGAGAATGTTACTGCAAAGCAAACAGAAACACGAATTAGAAAATTCCAAAATTTTTCTTTTAAACTGACCATAACTAACTGTATGGTTTCATATCACTTGTAACTTTCTTGGATTCTACTTCCTTTGAAGTATTAAATCATTAAGAACATAGATTACAACCTCAATCAATAAGCTACACATTATAGTCACTTGAATCACTTGATGACATTTTTTTATTCCAATCACATCCCATACAGTTAGCATAATTAATTGACCTTTCTATGACAATCCGGGATTAACTTATACATCAACGAACCAATTATTAAACAAACTATACTTGACCATCAATCATGAGGTACCCATTTATAAGTATTATCCTTCCATTAACCATATGATTCCACACTTCCAAAATAAGTCTTATCGAGTAAACATAATAAGTATTTTCATATACTTAACCTCAAATAAAGTTACTTATCTCATCGATCCAGGGTATGGATTATTAAGACTCTTAACATATAAGAAATAGCTCCTTAAACCTTAAAGCTACTTGGGATCAATCCTTTTCTCCGAGAATGATCTATCTCAACAGAATTAAAGTTATAGACATACAAGTATCAAAATCATCCCTTTCTACAACATACTTTGGTTCTCAAATTGTTAGACATAATTACTATTACGAGAATTCAATAGCCCAAATAAGGATTAATATATTTATACAACTCAAACTACTTATGTTAATTATATTAACATAACTTCTTTGCCCATTACACAAGTAACCATACAAATACTATTAACTTTTGATTTCCTTGTACCACTATTTATTCGGTTCACAACCATACTATGATTAATCCATAATTCATGTGTTACACTACCATATTTGCACTCCCTTTTTATTAAAAAACCATGCGAATTATAGACCTTTATCAGCACATACCAGTTAACAAATTATTTTAGGACATACCAAACCTTAGACCATTTTAAGATCATGAATTTAATACTCATAAGTTCAAGCATCGATTCATATCCACAACGTCACTTTCACCTATAATCTATTTAACAAGCAACATCACATATATGTACATAGCATACATCACAAGTATCTATTCAGCTTTCTTTAAACATGCTTTGTTAGTAATGGACTCCTTCGGTCATGATATATCATGATTTATTACACTCTTAGAGGTTAATCATACTTACAGACTTCCACTAGGAGATTATACAATCTACATTTAAGCATCACTCAATTTGCATACACCTATAACATCAATTCCCACATAACTTATACATACATGGCAATTCGATTATACATCATTATACTCTAATAGATCATACAATGATTTACTGATTCGTTCTGTTAGCTAAGGACCCATTTGAACATGATATCAGGTTTAGTTAAGACTTATAAATTGAATATTATACCTTTATGATTTGTCCTTCAAGCATCCATTCGAAAGGTACATGCACAATAATGCTCACGTTATAATATTACACATTAAAGGATTATACAATACATAAAATACATTTCATATAATAGACAAGTATTGTGCCACCATCCTAGGAGTAAACTATCTAAGATAGTTTCCAACTCTACAGGAGCTTCGAACCAAGACTTGTAATTCTCAACCACAATAGAAATATGCACACTTCATTATCTTGCAATGCATTACATAGAATGTACATGAATCTTAAAGAATCATACATCCAAATACACAATCATATATTAATGTATGTTATCTTTGTCTTAACTTAGCTTATAGATTTTATGCTATACAGTAGCCAATCATTCAAGCATAACAAGGCTTTTAAAACACAATTATGAACATGATAGAAAACGGTCTTGTTAGGGACTGTTTTGGTTATAGAAATTGAGCAAACATGTTAGATGAACTTAGAACTCTGTTTTGAACATGTTGCTAGGTAAAAAGAAGATTGAATTGAATAGGTAACTTTCTGGAAAATGTGGCTACGCCTAATTGAATTAGTTAAAATAGGTAATGGACTGCCTAGTTGATGAATTGATGTGTAATTGAGATCAAATGGATTAAACTAGGAATAACATGACTATGCCCTGTTTTGAGAACATTTTTAGGTGAATTATGATAACCAAGACATGTATGAACATGATTATGAATGAATTATAGGGCCAAAACATTGGTTAAAATGATGTTAAGGAATTAAAATGTGAATAGGTGCAATATGCCCATAATTGCTCTGTTCTGGGCAGTAACTTTGAAAATTCACCAAAATTTGTATAGATCAAATTCAGTGCTGAAATTTTAGTGACATGATCCTTAGTATGTCTACTTTCATTAGGTGAAAAAAGAACTGAAATCTGGGTTCTATGCTGGAAACTGTAATTAGAAATAGATGGACAGTGCAAACTGTCCAGACAGTGTAAATGCCCTGTCTTTGAACAATAATTTGTCCAGAAAGCTCTTGGTGAGCATTACTTGAATTACTAGACATGAAATCTTGCTACTTGGGTTACTTGATATGTAAGCTTACTTAAACATTTGAATTACTTGATATGCAAACTTGATTACTTGATACTACTTGTTACTTGATTTGAATTACTTGAGCCAATTATTGCTTGACTTGATTTCTTGGGGTACTTGTTACTTGACTTGGATTGATTGGAAATATGAACCGTTTTACATGTATAAAAGTGTGAGTAAGTGTGCTGCCATGTTAAGTGATATTAAGTCTAAAACCGGACTGCTTTATGTGTGTAAATGTATGAGGAAGTGTGCTGCCATGTTAAGTGATATTAAGTCTAAAAACCGGACTGTTTTATATGTGTAAATGTATGAGCAAGTGTGCTGCCATGTTAAGTGATATTAAGTCTAAAACCGGACTGTTTTATGTGTGTAAATGTATGAGTAAGTGTGTTGCCATGTTAAGTGATATATAGTTTTAAAACTGGACTGTTTTATGTGTATAAATGTATGAGCAAGTGTGCTGCCATGTTAAGTGATATTAAGTCTAAAACCGGATTGTTTTATGTGTGTAAATGTATGAGCAAGTGTGCTGCCATGTTAAGTGATATTAAGTCTAAAATTGGACTGTTTTATGTGTGTAAATGTATGAGCAAGTGTGCTACCGTGTTAAGTGATATTAAGTCTAAAACCCTATTGTTTTATGCGTGTAAGTGTATGAGTAAGTGTGTTGCCATGTTGAGTTATATTAAGTCTAGAAGTGGATTGTTTTACTAGGCTTATTGTCTTCATGATTAAGTGAAAAAGTTATAAACATATATGGACAGTTTTGAACTCGTTATAAGCATACATGAACAGATTTAAATAAACTAAAAGTCACCATGGATTGTTTTACTTGTATTGGTGTGCAAACATGTATAATAGACCACCATGAACCTAGGCTCGAAACTAAAGCAAGTAAATAATAATTAAACGAGACATAATACTTTATATGTAAACTTAAATAATTGAAATGCTTGACATGTAATGTTTGAATTGCTTGTTAAATAATTTTGAATACATGAATTGCTTGATAAGTAAGCTTGAACACTTGAATTGATTGGCATGTAATGCTTGATTTTTGACATGAAACTCGTGAAATGGTAAATGCCTATACTTGAACCTTGTGTGGTATGATTTACTACTTGGAATGTCTCATGATTTTACTTGAATTAATGATCAAATAATTTGCTTGCTTGAATTCAAATTATGTATATTGCTTGACTTCATACCCTTATTCGAATGCCTTGTTTAAATTTAACATGAATTGTTTGCCATGCTACTTGAATGAATGGTAATCCATGACCTTGCTTTTCTTGTTATTTGAATGCTACACATGTTGCTATTGATTTACATGACTACTTGCTCTGTAACATCCCCTACCTGGGCTAGTAGGAACCCGACTCGGGAGCGTTACTTAACAAGCAAGCAATGACATTACAAGACATGGCAATAGACAACAACAATACAATACAAGAATCAATCAAGCTATCACATACTTACTTATCAAACAAGTAATCTCATAATTAGACTTCAAATCACCAAAGGCATTCGAACACAATACAAACAATGAACAAGGCAAGCAAGGCAATTTTCTTATCATACAAGTAACCACACAATTGATTCATACTCATCCTAAACCATTCGACTATCTATACAAGACCATTAGATTAATTCCTTTCATACTTACATTACAAGTTACTACTTTTATGGCTCATATTACCACAACCAATATTTGTTACCTATCCTATTCGAATTACCTAAGAATACCAACATGTTTCGTTTCAATTCAAGGTTTCTTAGTTTGCATACATTTAGTCATTTCATTCCTATACTTACTAATCATAATTATCTAACATTCAATAGCATGAAACTAGTTCTATTCAAGCTTATTTCCATACCTATGCATTCGGCATTCATCCTATACAAGCATACATAACATATACATCAAGGTATATTTACATACAAATAACCCTTTAGGTCCAAGTCATTCGAATAGGAAGGGATCCACATGGTTCATATCATACTACATTCATTTCAAACAAAACATGTACACTAAACAAAGCATTCATTTGTTTCAAGGTGTACTAGATCAATATTAGATCATTTCATTCTTAATTCACCATATGCGCAGCAAACTTCATTCAATTACATGATACTTATGTTCATTACATGCTTGATACTATATGCATAACATGGTAGGCCCATGAAGACATTATATACAAGCTTCAAAATGCTTGATCAAGCTATCTATATACATCTATAGACACCATTCTAGGAGATATACAAAACAAGTATGAAACCATACTTAGGCAAACTTGTGTGACTTGCTTCTTGCTCAAGGTAACAGGCTTCAAGATCAAGCAACCTCGTATCCTTTATCTTGTAGGTTGGGAAGAATGAAACAAGAGTGATAAGTACAAGAATGTACTTAGGGAGGTAGTAACTAGTCTAACCATTTGTTATTTCAAGTTTCATGCCATTTAAATCAAGCATAGACCTAGCTAAGGCTTTCAAGCATTAGGGTGAATCTTAGCTAGGCTTTCAGGCATTAGAGTGATCTTAGCTAGGCTATCAAGCATCAAGATTATCATATCTAAGGATAGAAAGCATTCGGTCAACAAGGTACAAGCAACAAGAAGTCATACTTCATGAATCAACCACACTTGCTTGCAAAACAAGAAATCAAGGAATCATGCTTTCAAGTCAAGTAACATACATTTCCTAGCATTCAAGACAAGTATCATATATTATTGGATTGCTATTACAATTGTTATTCATTAAACAACCCCCTTGGTGCTTAGTTTGTATAGGTAATCGAGTCTCCAACTAACTGTCGCAACAAGATGCACCGTAGTGCTGGTCAACCCTCCTACTGTCGCCAAAGACCACATACGTACCCTCCGTCTGCCACCAAATAGGGGCCTTAGCCCTGGACCGTAGTCCATCCTTACACAATGAGCTCTAGACTCTGAGGCATGCCCTTCTACCTAGTCCAACTAGCTACCAAGGTTGTTCGATGTACTATTTACTTAAGTGTTTCAAGATCAAGATCATGTCAAGCAAGTTCATTTCATATTATGCCTTTAGGCCATTGAGCCATAGCTCACATGTCATGTAATTTCATGTTTCATTTCATCAAGATGAGATGATATCTGAAGCATGTTCTTTAGCATTCAATCAGAAGTATCATGCCACATACAAGCACCAATATACCATGCTTAGCATTCGAATTGATCATGTAAATCAAGATGTGATCTAGTTTCATGCATTACTAGTCATTCTTCCCTTATTAGGTCATGTCCATGATTAGGTTCATCTAACAATTCAAGAGTATAAACAATTATGCATTGGTTAGGACCTAGTCCTAACCCTAGAGGTAACTACACTCACAATACTCCAAGCTAGCTAGTCTTGGATCCACACTGTAACACCCCATCCCCGGGTTAGCCGTAACCCGGTCCAGGAGTGTTACCGGATCGAAAGCAAAGTAATAGATAGGTTACTTGTCGAACAAGTAACCTCGGAATACTTTACTTGTAGCGCAAGTAACCCAAACTAAACCTTTCAAAACATACAATACATTCAAGCAATCCACATTAAACAAAAACCAACATATATAACATACTAATTTAGGTACCATTTTGTTTCATTTCATACTTATAACCTAAGTTACTATTATCATATTACTATTCCATTCAAATCACATACATCATTCAAACAAAAAACTCAAGTGTGGCATACTTCATTTTAAGATACTATTAAACATGGTTCAACTTTCATTGTTACTACAATTCCAAGTGCCATACTCGAATAACACTAGGTGGTCACTGAGTATGTCTTAACTAGCTTACTTGCATCTCAAGAAACTATTTATTCAACCAATTAACATGATTAATACAAGCATCCAACTTACAATCTTATTACACGTTCATGCATCTATTCGAACAACATGGTAATCCCTAATCACATTTTATTTGATTCTTTACAATCAAGTCATCACATTTCATAGCATATAGACAATGCATGCTTAAACATACCTTAGCCTCAATCTTGTCATTGCCGAATCATGCTAATAGACATAGGAACAAACGCATGATCATACACATCGGTCTAACATTCAAATGAAACAAGATTCAACCATCATTGTATAATTTCATAATTTGCACAGCTTCTTACTCATATATATACATATCATCATGGTTCAAACATAATATTTAAGTCATCCAAGTTATTTACAAGATAGGCCCATCAAAACTTTACATACACTAGTCTTAACAACACCACAATATGCATGATCAAGACTACATATTACAAGTTCTAGTGCCACCAAACTAGGAGTATACAAAGAGTATGAAATCATACTTTTACGCTTGCCTCAAGTGTTGCTTCAAACCCAAGATATCCTCTTGAAGTATCTTTAATCTATTATGGGAAGAATGAAGAGTAGTGTGGTAAGTACAAGTTATGTACTTAGTGAGGTAACACTAAATCTAGTGAATTTCAGAGCATACATATCCAAGTTTACATGTAATTAAAGGAATCAAGACCATCAATACAAGACACATGCTTATTCGAATTGCATAAGGTAACTTAGGCAATCTTTACATATCATACAATTAACATAACAACATCCATCATGATTCTCATAGGCTATTCGAACATCGTGCTTAGAGGACAAGCAACCGAACACTCAAATTATCAAGTAGGCATTCGTACACAAAGCCATTCATCTATACTTTTCTTTCAAAGCAAGGAAGTTCATACAAGTTTCTTACAATACAAGCAATGTTCATTTGAATTATTAAGTCATCTTTCAACATCCTTGGTAAGCAGCTTACTAGATAATCAAATCTTAACAATATGCACCGTAGTGCCAATATGCACCGTCGTGCCAATATGTACCATCGTACCAATATGCACCGTAGTGCCAATATGAGCTCAAGATTCTAAGGCATGCCCTCGTATATATCAAACTAGCTACCAAGGTTGTTGATTATCCATTTCATTTAAGCTTTCTACATTTCATGATCCAATACAACATTATGACCTTTAAAGGCCAAGCCTTTACACTTATGGAGTTTTAACTCCCAATACAAAACAATCCATGCCATTCGAATAGCATGAATTCAAAGTAGTATCCTTGTTCAATTCATTTCAATAAGCCATGTATAGAATTCACAAACAAAAGCATATGTATGCAATGTGTGTACCTTATTCTCCAAGCAAGCATGCCATTTCATACATTTGGCATAAGCAATGCAATATGTCAAGCAATACATTTCATTTGCTTAAGACTCAAGTAAACACATAGATCATTGCATCAAACAAGTTATCATACATATCATTCTTCCCTTAATTAGCCAAATAGGTTTTAAGTCATGTTACATGGCAATAACATAGAGTTAAGCAATAACAAGGTTGGTTAGGACCTAGTCCTAACCCTAAGGATAGTTACACTCACAATACTTCTAACAATTCACTTGTCTTGAATCCAAATCCCTTTGCCTCTAGCTTTGGGATGTCAACTCCTATCGTCTTCTTCCCCAAATTGCTGTCCTTGGTCTAGCAAGCATAGCATATATACATATCATCAAAACAAGCATATAATGTCACACAATCATAGTTGCAATGTTACCACATTTGTACCTAACATTTAGCTACTGTTTTTATGCTTCCTTTTAAGCATTTCTTACTAGTTCATTTCCATATTGTTATTACTTCATTTTAAATCATAATTGGATAGGTTACAATGTCCCAAAACTGTTTTGGAAATAGTTTGCTACTAGGTGCAAAAACAGTCCCAAACTGCGTAGGACACTGCTGCCTGGCAGTTTTCACACTGTCCCTTTAAATGGACATATCTTTTAATCCGTACGTCGGAATTTTGATTACTATACACCGTTGGGAAGCTAACAAAATTGTCTATAAGACCATGTAAGACTTGCATTTTAGTTCTTAGCCAATTACTACAGTTTATTGTTCAAAGACATGGCACTTACACTGCCTAGACAGTTTGCACTGTCTAGCAATTCCTATTTACAGTTTCCAGCATTGGACCCAGTTTTCAGTTCTATTTTCACCTAATGAAAATAGATATTCTAAGGATAATGTCATTAAAATTTCAGCCCTGAATTTGATCTATACATTTTTGGGTGAATTTTCAAAGTGACTGCCCAGAACAGAGCAATTATGGGCAGATTGTACCTATTCACATTTTAATTCCTTAAATTCATTTTAACCAATGTTTGGGCCCTATAATTCATTTCATATGATATCCTAAACATGTTTAGTCATTTTTCATTCATTTTTAAAAGCAACCAAAATAGAGCAAGTTGGTTACAATGCCTAATCTTGCATATTTACTCAATTTCAATTCCACAAAACAGTTTCTATGTTACATAACTATGTTCATACTTTCATCTTCCATTTCCAGCATTGTTTGTTAACAATTAAATTTGTTTAACACCTTTTTTGCAATATATAATCATGCTCATAATCAATTCCTTAATTCCATAGCTCAATTTTAAGTTCTAATCATTCAATTCTCACTTCAACAACACAATTCAGTTTTCTAGCAACCTAGCTTATTGCACTATCACAAACACATGATTTCCAGCATTGCACCTAGCTTGAATCTCCAAATTTGTATAATTCTACAACCATTCAATAATCTAACAACATATTCAATAGCAAATCTCATCTATAATCATCAAAACAGTCTAATTCAACAAATTTAGTTGCCTATTCAATTGAACACAAGTAGAATCATACTTACTTTGCTTCTAGCTTAATTTCAATGAAAAATCACTACACATTCAAGCTAAATTTCTTCTTCAATGGCTGAATTTTTCAAGCTTTCTCTCACTCTCCTTTCTCTCTAATTTCGGCCAAACGAATGAAGCAGATGATGACAATGTGGTTATCCATATTAGTGGATTTGTGAAGTTACTAAACTATCCTTAATTAGTTATTAATCAAGTAATTAGTCAAGGGCAAATAAGAGAACCATGAAATTTATCATGCAAGCCTCATCTTTCTCCTTTAATGCAAATTGATCCTTTATAATTTGATCACTTATTTCATACATTCGTTCAATTAAACCCTTGACTATTCAATTTAGCTTCATTCTAAATTCAATTAAGCTATCAACTTATGCAATTTACTTCAATACTTCTAAGCTAGGATTTGGAGTGTTACAATTCCCCCCCCCCTTAAATTAGATTCATCCTCGAATTTACCTGAATCGAATAGGTAAGGATATTGCTTCCTCATGTCTTCTTCAGATTCCCATGTAGCTTCTTCCACCTTATAATCTCTCCATAAGATCTCAACAAGGGGAACAATCTTGTTTCGAAGCTTCCTTACTTCCCGGCCAAGAATCTGAATAGGTTCTTCTTCGTAAGGTAAATCATGATTCAATTCTATTTCTTCGGGTTCGAGAATGTGTGAAGGATTAGATCGATACCTTCTGAGCATTGAAACATGGAAGACATTGTGTATTCTATCGAATTATCTAGGAAGAGCTAATCGATAGGCCACTGGACCAATTCTTTCAATAACTTCGAACGGTCCAATGTATCGGGGACTAAGCTTCCCTTTTCTTCCAAATCTAAGCACTTTCTTCCAAGGTGAGACCTTTAGGAAGACTTTGTCTCCAATAGCATACTGGATAACTCTTATTTTCAAGTCAGCATACGCTTTCTGTCTATCGAAAGCTGCCTTTAATCGATCGTGAATGATCTTGATCTGTTCTTCGGTTTCCCGAAGCAATTGAGGTCCCAATACTTTGTTTTCTCCCAATTCAGACCAACATAAGGGATTTCTACATCTTCTACCATATAGAGCTTCAAATGGTGCCATTTGAATAGAAGATTGATAGCTATTATTGTAGGCAAACTCTACAAGAGGTAGGGATTTCTCCCAATTCTTCCCAAAGTCAATAACGCAAGCTCGTAGCATATCTTCTAACACTTGAATGATTCATTCAGATTGGCCATCCGATTGAGGATGAAAGGCCATACTAAGATGTACCTTAGCTCCTAGAGCTTTCTGTAGAGAATTCCAAAATCGAGAAGCAAAATGGGGGTCACGATCAGAGATAATTGCTATAAGTACACAGTGTAACCGAATCACTTCATGAATGTATAGCTTGGCAAGGGTTTCCAAGCTCATGTTCACACAAACAGGGATGAAGTGAGTAGATTTAGTGAATCTATCAACAATCACCCATACAACATCATTCTTTCTTGGAGTATGAGGAACACTGGTGACAAAGTCCATAGTAATTCGATCCCACTTCCGCTGGGGAATTTCAATAGGTTGAAGCAATCCAGTAGGGACTTGATGCTCGATTTTGACTCTTTGACATGTTAAGCACTTGGATACGAAGTCCGTGATTGCATATTTCATGCTTGGCCACCAGTATAGTGGCTTTAGGTCCTTATACATCTTAACCGATCCAGGGTGGATCGAGAAAGAACTTTGATGTGCTTCTTGCAACATTTCCTGTCTTAGTTCCTCATTGTTAGGAACACAAACTCTATCTTTGAAATAGAGGAGTCCATTTGACTTTAGGGAGAAGTCGGAGTTAGACTTAGAAGTAAGCTTAGACATGATCTTCTGAAGATCTGGATCAACTTGTTGGAGTTCTTTAATTCTCGAGATGAAATCAGATTGAACTTGAAGTTCAGGCAAAAATTTCCAGCTCTTGGATAGTCAGAAATGAGCATTGATAGCCATATTAGCTATGAAAGCATTAACAAAGTCATTAGAATGTTTTTCAATAGATTTCTTGCAATGCAAGGCACTATTCGAATGGTTTCTTGTATCACAAGGCATTGTTCAAACTCCTTCTTACAAGCTAAGAAAGATTCAATTTCAATGGTTACAAGTATTTTAGACACAATTCTTATTCGAATGAGTTACTTGTATTTCAAGAAATTTTTTAATAGTAACTTGTAGCTTATGGAAGCTCTAAATTCATTATTTGCAAAACATGAAAATGCACGATTCAAATGAGTTTAATCAGAATTCTAGATTTAGAAGTTACCCGAGTATGGTCTACGACTAAGGGCATCAGCAACTATATTTGCTTTCCCCAGATGGTAGTCGATAACCAAGTCGTAATCCTTAAGCAATTCGAGCCATCTCTTTTGCCTCAGATTCAAGTCCTTCTGAGTTAGGAGGTATTTGAGACTTTTGTGATCAGTAAATAGATTGCATTTCTCTTTATATAGATAGTGTCTCCATATCTTGAGAGCAAACACTATAGCTGCTAATTCCATATCATGTGTTGGATAATTAAACTCGTGTGGCTTCAGTTGCCTTGAAGCGTAAGCAATTACTTTCCCATCTTGCATCAGGACACAATCGAGTCCTAGATGAGAAGCATCATTGTAAACAATGAATTCCTTGCCTGATTCTGGTTGGATGAGTACCGGGGCACGAGTCAGAGCTTGCTTAAGTTGATCGAAGCTTCGTTGTTGGCTCTCCGACCAAACGAAAGGTGTATCTTTGCGAGTAAGCTTAGTAAGACTTGCGGCAATAGAGGAAAAGCCCTTAACAAATCTTCTGTAATACCCGGCTAAATCGAGAAAACTTCAGACCTCGCTTACATTCTTCGGATGTCTCTAATTCAAAATAGACTGAATCTTGCTCGGATCGACTTTAATTCCTTTAGCCGATATAACATGGCCGAGGAAAGAAACTTCTGGTAACCACAATTCACATTTGGAGAACTTGGCATACAATTGATGTTCTCGGAGTGTTTGCAAGACAATTCGAATGTGTTCAGCACGTTCCTCCTTATTCTAAGAGTACACCAGAATGTCGTCGATGAATACGACCACGAACTTGTCAAGATAGGGCTTGAATACCCGATTCACGAGATCCATGAAAGCATCTGGAGCATTCGTTAATCCAAATGGCATTACGAGGAATTCGAAGTGGCCATATCGAGTATGAAAGGCTTTCTTGGGTACGTCTTATTCTTTGACTTTCATTTGATAGTACCCCGATCGAAGGTCGATCTTAGAGAATACGATAGCATCCCTAAGTTGATCGAAAATATCTTCAATTCTAGACAGGGGATACCGGTTCTTGATAGTGAGCTTGTTTAGTTGACGATAATCAATACAAAGCCGCATAGTCTCATCTTTCTTTTTCACAAATAGGACTGGAGCACTGCACCCTAAGGAGAAGTGTTAGGCCGTATGAAACCTTTATCTTGCAACTCCTGAAGTCGCTTCTTTAATTTTTTCAACTCGACAGGTGCCATTCTATAGGGTGTAATGGACACTGGAGCTATTCCAGGCTGAACTTCTATCCCGAACTCTACTTCTCTGGTCGGAGGGACACTAGGGAGTTCCTAGGAAAAAACATCAGTGAATTCAGAAACAACAGGCATGCTGGGCAAACCGAAGTCAAATTCATCTTGGAGAATCATCTTAGCAAAGATTGAAGTTGGTTTCTTGTCTATAAGAGAATGGATTCCTTCCCTAAACCCAGAGATATAATCTCCAATTTTGGCAATCTACCCAAGCCTCGTGTTTACTTAACCAATCTAACCCCAATATCGTGTCAAATTTACAATATGGCAAGACATAAAGATCAATGGGAAATGGTATGTTTCGAATGGTCAAGGGAGCTTGCTTGTGGTGCAAGTTAATGGGTGTTTTTTCCCTAATGGATTTGAAACTACAAGATTTGATTAAATAATTTTGGGTTTTAATTTTAACTTGTTGATCAAGGCAGAACAAACAAATGAATGGGTAGACCTCGAATCAATTAAAGCATACGCAAGACTAGAATTTAACTCAACGATACCTGCAATAACATCAGTAGCTTCTTCATCATTTTTACTACGAATATAATGATTTGGGTGCTTTCTTTCGGTTAGGAAGAGCTGAGCTAGCAATTGTAGAAGCTCGATTCTAAGCCTTGTTGGGATTCTGGGGACAATCCCGAATATAATGATCAGAGGCTCCACATGAAAAACATAAATTCTGTTGAACTCTGCACTGGCCAGTACGATGTTTCTGGCAGAACTTGCAAAGAGGGTATTGGGTAGCTTTAGCCTGATTCCCCGTGCTATCAACAGAAACAACAGGGGCTGAAGTCTTTATAACCGTTTGAGGTTTCAAAATGTAACTACTCTTCTGATTAAGGGTATAGCTCGAAGAGTGTCCCTTGGAATGTTTGGACTTCTTTGATTGCCAGTGTGGCATATCTTTGTTCCTGGGTCGTTTTTCTTTCTAGGAGTGTTCGCTCTTGTGTCTTTCCGAGGCTTTCATCTTCGCCTCAGTAGCAATGGCTTAGTTTACCAAATTTTGGAAGTCGGTAATACCCAGAGCAGTAAATATTGGGCTTAATTCATCATTTAACCCGTCGATGAACATTCGGCACTTGGTGGCCTCGGTTTTGATATATTCAGACCCATACTTGCAATACTTGCAAAAGTTGCTCACGTATTGCTCGATAGGTCGGCCAGCTTGTTTAAGATACATGAATTTCTTTCAGCGCTCGACCAAATTTTGTTCGCTGATATACTTATTCCTGAACTCATTGAGGAAGAACTTCCAGGTAATAGACTTTGCAGGAGCAGTCAGAGTAGTGGTTTCCCACCATCTTAGTGCTTCATCTGCCAACAGAACGATGGAACACTAGAGTTTATGCTCGTCAAGACACGAAAATTATTTCGTTAGAATATGAGTAGTGGCCTCTAACCAGTACTCGGCTACTTCCGGATTAGCCTCATCGGTGCCAGTGAAGGTATATGCCCGATGCTGAGCTAGCTTGTAAATAGGGGCTCGGTTTGGCACAGTAATAGTAGGAGAAATAGGGTAATCTTATTTTAGGGTAGTTACGAGATGATTGAACATCTCCTTCATACTTGTAAGACATTGTTGCTGCACAGGATTGATAGCATGAGCTTCCTGTTGAGCAGCAGCTTGAGCTTGATGTTGAGCTTGCTGTTGAGGAGGATTTTGTTCCATCCTCACACTGTCTCCTTCGTTCGAGGAGCCTACGGGACTTTCATTATCCCGACCCAATCTTGTTTTTGACATTCTAGTTCAATCAGAACAAATAGAGTCTTAGTTATCACATTTACACATTTATGCAACAACACAAGCTTATATCAAATCTCCTAGGTGGCACAATATCCTATATGATGCAAATAAGCTTATAGAATCAACCAAAAAGCTCTGATTACCAATAAATGTAACACCTCATCCCTGGGTTAGCCGTAACCTGGTTCTGGAGCGTCACCAAAGCAAAAACAAAGCAATAAATAGGTTACTTGTTGAACAAGTAACCTCAGAATACTTGACTTGCGGCGGAAGTAACCCAAACTAAACCTTTCGAAACATACAATACATTCAAGCAATCCACATTAAACAAAAACCAACATACATAGCATACTAATTTAGGTACCATTTTGTTTCATTTCATACTTATAACCTAAGTTACTATTATCATATTACCATTCCATTCAAATCACATACATCGTTCAAACAACAAACTCAAGTGTGGCATACTTCATTTTAAGATACTATTAAACATGGTTCAACTTTCATTTTTCCTACAATTCCAACTGCCATATTCGAATAACACTAGGTGGTCACTGAGCATGTCTTAACTAGCTTACTTGCATCTCAAGAAACTATTTATTCAACCAATTAACATGATTAATACAAGCATCAAACTTACAATCTTATTACATATTCATGCATCTATTCGAGCAACATGCTAATCCCTAATCACATTTTATTTGATTCTTTACAATCAAGTCATTACATTTCATAGCATATTTGGTTTATACATTGTTAATGCATGCTTAAACATACCTTAGCTTCAATCTTGTCATTGCCGAATCATGCTAATAGACATAGGAACAAATGCATGATCATACACATTGGTCTAATATTCAAATGAAACAAGATTCAACCATCATTGTATAATTTCATAATTTGCACAGCTTCTTACTCATATATATACATATCATCATGGTTGAAACATAATATTTAAGTCATCCAAGTTATTTACAAGATAGGCCCATCAAAACATTACATACACTAGTCTTAACAACACCACAATATGCATGATCAAGACTACCTATTACAAGTTCTAGTGCCACCAAACTAGGAGTATACAAAGAGTATGAAATCATACTTTTAAGCTTGCCTCAAGTGTTGCTTCAAACCCAAGATATCCTCTTGAAGTATCTTTAATCTATTATGGGAAGAATGAAGAGTAGAGAAGTTAGTACAAGTTAGATACTTAGTGAGGTAACACTAAATCTAGTCAATTTCAGAGCATACATATCCAAGTTTACATGTAATTAAAGGAATCAAGACCATCAATACAAGACACATGCTTATTCGAATTGCATAAGGTAACTTAGGCAATCTTTACTTATCATACAGTCAACATAACAACATACATCATGATTCTCATAGGCTATTCGAACATCATGCTTAGAGGACAAGCAACCAAACACTCAAATTATCAAGTAGGCATTCATACACAAAGCCATTCATCTAAGGGTCTATTGTATGAATAGGCTATTGTCATTGATCATTTAGGTGCCATCTAGGAGTTACTTGAATATTGATTAGATTGTGACTTGAGCTTGACTTATCTTATTCCTTATATATAGAATGTCCGAAACAAGATTGGGGTAAGGATAATGAAAGCCCGACTGGCTCCTCCAATGAGGGAGGGAGCGTAAGGATGAACAAGGATTCCCAGAAGCCTGCTGAACCTCAACAAGTTCAGCAGGAAGTTTCTGCGATTCATCCTATTCAACGAGAATGTTTCTCCAGTCTGAAGGAGATGTTTGATCAGATGATTGTCTCAATGAGACAAAGTACTCCTAACTCTCCGGTAACAAAATCGGCAAGAGTTCCTATTGATAAGTTAGCTCAACACCGAGCTTACACCTTCACTGGAACAAGTGAAAACAAGCCAGAAGAAGCAGAGTACTAGCTGGAGAATACGACAAGAATCTCGTCTAAGCAACTGTGGTGCTTAGATGAACAGAAATTGGAGTGTGCAATAGCTTCATTAGCCGAGGAGGCACTGAATTGGTGGGAGACTACTACCTTGGCAGCACCTGAGGAAGCTATCACCTGGGAATTCTTCCTTAAAGAATTCAAAAAGAAATATATTAGTGATCAGTATCTTGCTGATCGCAAAAAGAAGTTCTTGTACTTGAAGCAAGAAGGAAAGTCGATCGAGCAGTATGTTAGCGAGTTTTGCAAATGCTGTAACTACGGCTCAAAATTCATAAAGAAACAAGAGGACAAGTGTAGAATGTTTATAGATAGACTCAATGATGAGTTAGGCCCCATGTTCACTATTTTAGGGATTATTGAATTTCAAGAACTGGTCAACTGAGTCATAGCTACCGAAGCCAAGATGAAGACTTCGACAAAATGATCAAAGAATTAGTCCCGAGATAACAAAAGATCGAGGGATGATTATAAGTCTTATTGGCGCAATAAGAAACAAAAGCACCAAGGAGGAAATTCTTCCAATTAAGGAAACTTCTCCAAGGGTGCTTACATACCCAAGCCGCAGGCTATGTCTAGTGCCTCGACACCTACCGTATCCATGAATAATACCGGGAATACCGAGAGGGAGACCCAAATCTCTGCTTGCAAGACTTGTCAAAAGAACCATACCGGAGTTTGTAGAAAGCTCACTAATGCTTGTTACTTGTGTTGAGACACGACACGCTATGTCAAAGATTGTCCCCAAAATCCGAACAAGATGCCTTCTCATGTTTCTTACAAATCGGATCAAGCTCCTTCACCCAGGGGAAAGGGTTCGAAGTAAGCTAACTCAGACAACTACGAGAAGAGCAAAGGCCAAGGGTCTAATGCTACATATCATGAGTCTCGGGCACTTGATCGAGTCTATCATATCCGTGGTCGGGAGGAGGAAGAATCTCCTGACGTAATTGCAGGTACAATCTACCACGATACTTACCCTGTTTATGCTTTATTTGATAAGGGATCAACCCATTCATTCCTAAGATCTCCTTTAATTGAAAAGCTTAAATTGAAGCCTGAATATGTTTGTTGTAGCTTAATTGCCACTAATCCTTTAGGAGACAATGTAATAGTGAACCAAATATGTAAGGATTGCCCTTTGTTTATTCAGGGCATCCCGTTCCTAGCCAACCTATTGTTATTGCCTTTTGTTGAATTCGATCTCATTCTAGGATTGGATTGGTTAGGAAGGCATCAAGATTGGGTAGATTGCCAAAAGAGAAAGTTGTTTCTCCATGGTCTAGGAGAAAAATCCATTACCTTGATCGATAAGAAACCTATTAGCATCTTTGCTGCTATGATTAAAACTGATGAAATTGAATTCGGTTTGACTTCTTTCCCTGATGTTTCTAACTTCCCTGATGTTTTTCTTGAGAAGTGATCCAGTGTCTATCTGTAACACTCTATCCCCGGGTTAATCGTAACCCGGTTCAGGAGCGTTACCAAAGCGAGAGCAAAGCAATAGATAGGTTACTTGTCAAACAAGTTACCTCGGTATACATGACTTGCAACGTAAGTAACCCAAACCAAACATTCCAAGTCATGCAATACATACAAGCAATCCACATTAAACAAAACCAACATACTTAGCATGCTATTTTAGGTACTAATTTGTTCCATTTCATACTTATAACCTAAGTTACCATTATCATATTTCTATTCTATTCAAATCACATACATCATTCAACAACAATCACAAGTGTGACATACTTCACTTTAAGTTACTATTAGACATGATTCAACTTTCAATCCTATTACAAGATCATGAGCACTATTCGATTAATACAAGGAGTTTGTTTAACTTACTTCCAATTAGCTTCCTTGCATCTCAAGTTACTATTTATTCAACCAGTTAACAAGTTCAATACAAAGCATCTAACTTACATACTTATTACATGTTCATACATCTGATTCGAATGACTAGTGTTCACTTAGTACATTTCATTGATTCTTTACAATCAAGTCATACAATCTCATGCCATACTTAGTTAATACATTGTTAATGCCTGCTTAAACATACTTTAGCCTCAAACTCAACATTGCCGATTCATGCCACAAGCCATAAGAACAATTACATAATCATGCCATTCTAGTCTAGCATACGAATGAAACAAGATTCAACCATCATTGTATAATTTTCACAACTTGCGCAGCTTATACTTATATACACATACCAACATAGTTATATACATAGCTTAAAGTCATCAAAGTTATTACATGATAGGCCCATCAAAACATTACATACACTAGTCTTAAACACACGTCCAAATGCATGATCAAAGCTACCTATTACAAGATCTAGTGCCACCAAACTAGGAGTATACAAAGAGTATGAAATCATACTTTCAAGCTTGCTTCAATGTGCTGCTTCAAACCCAAGATATCCTCTTGAAGTATCTTTAATCTGTTATGGGAAGAATGAAAAGTAGAGTGGTAAGTACAAGTTATGTACTCACTGAGGTAACACTAAGTCTAGCCAATTTCAAAGCATACATATCCAAGTTTATATGTATATCAAAGAATCAAGATCATTTCTACATAACATAATCCATTCGAATGAATAGAATAACCTTAGGCAACTTCACATATCAAATTTTCAACATAGCAACATCCACCATAATCATAGCATACCATTCAAACATCTTGCTTAGAAGACAAGCAACCAATACTCAAATCACCAAATAGACATTCTTACACAAAGTCATCATTTATACATTTCTTTCATGAGAAGTAACTAGTTAAACAACCATTCATGTGTCATCTTTCAAGGCAAGGAAGTTCATTCAAGTATCTTACAATACAAGCAATGTTCATATCACACATCTAAGCAAACAATGTTCATTTGACTTATTAAGTCATCTTATAACACCCTTGGTAAGTAGTTTACTAGATAATCAAATCTTCAACAATATGCACCGAAGTGCCAATATGCACTGTCGTGCCAATATGCACCGTAGTGCCAATATGCACTATCGTACCAATATGCACCGTAGTGCCAATATGCACCGTAGTGCCAATATGAGCTCAAGATTCTAAGGCATGCCCTCCTATCTATCCAAACTAGCTAACAAGGTTGTTGATTATCCATTTCATTCAAGCTTTATACAATTCTTTATTCAATACAAGTTTATGCCATTCAAGGCCAAGCCCTTAGGCTTATTGAGTCTTAACTCCCAATACAAACCTATCCATGCCATTCGAATGGCATGAATACAAAGTGGTACCATTGTTCAATTCATTTCAATCAGCCATGTAAATCAAACACAAACACCTGCATATGTATGCAATGTGCGTACCTTATACTCCAAGCAAGCATGCAATTTCTTACCTTTGGCATAAGCAATGCAATATGACAAGCATTTCATTTCATTTGCTTAACACCCAAGTAAACACATAGATCATGACATCAAACAAGTTATCATACATGTCATTCTTCCCTTAATTAGCCAAATACGTTTTAGGTCATGTTACATGGCAATAACATTGTTTTAAGACAATAACAAGGTTGGTTAGGACCTAGTCCCAACCCTAAGGATAATTACACTCACAATACTCCTAGCAATTCAATTGTCTTGAATCCAAATCCCTTTGCCTCTAGCTTTGGGATATCCACTCCTATCTTCTTCTTCCCCAACTTGCTGCCCTTGGTCTAGCAAGCAATATACATACAATTCATCAAAACAAACACATAAGGTCACACAATTATAGTAGCAATGTTATCACATATGTACCTAACATTTAGCTACTGTTTTTATGCTTTCTTTTAAGCATTTCTTACTAGTTCATTTCCATATTGTTATTACTTCATTTTAAGACATAACTGGACAGGTTACAATGTCCCAAAACTGTTTTGGAAACAGTTTGCTTCTAGGTGCAAAAACAGTCCCAAACTGCCCAGGACAATGCTGCCTGGCAGTTTGCACGCTGTCCCTTTAAATGGCCATATCTTTTAATTCGTACGTTGAAATTTCGATTACTATACACCGTTGGAAAGCTAACAAAATTGTCTATAAGACCAAGTAAGACTTACATTTTAGTTCCTATCCAATTAATACAGTTAATTGTTCAAAGACAGGGCATTTACACTGCCTGGACAGTTTGCACTGTCCAGCTATTTCTATTTATAGTTTTCAGCATAAGACCCAGTTTTCAGTTCTGTTTTCACCTAATGAAAGTAGACATACTAAGGATCATGTCACTAAAATTTCATTCCTGAATTTGATCTATACAAGTTTTGGTGAATTTTCAAAGTGACTGCCCAGAACAGAGTAATTTTGGGCAGATTGCACCTAATCACATTTTAATGCCTTAAATTTATTTTAACCCATGTTTTGGCCCTATAATTCATTTCATATGATATAATAAACATGGTGGGTCAATGTTAATCCATTAATCAAGGCAGCCAAAACAGAGAAACTTGGTTATAATGCCTAATTTTGCATGTTTACTCAACTTCAATTCAACATAATAGTTTCTATGTTACAAGACTATGTTCATACTTTTATCCTTCATTTCCAGCATTGTTTGCTAACAATTCAGCTTGTTTAACACCTTAATTACCTTACCTAATCATAATAATAATCAATTCATTAATTCCATAGCTCAATTTCAAGTTCTAACCATTCAATTCTTACTTCAACATCACATTTCAATTTTCCAGCAACCTAGCTTTGTTACACTATCATAAACACATAATTTCCATCATAGTACCTACTGTTCATTCTTCAAATTTGCATGTTTCTACAACCATTTAATCATCTAATCACATATTCAATAGCTAATTTCATCTAACATCATCAAAACAGTCCAATTCCACAAGTATAATTGCCTATTCAATTGAACACAAGTAGAATCATACTTACTTTGCTTCCTAGCTCAATTTCAATGGAAAATTTCCACACATGCAAGCTTAAATCATGCTTCAATGGTGTTTTTCTCAAAGTTTCTCTCTCACTTTCCTTTCTCTCTTTTTCGGCTGGTAATGAAAATGGAGGAGATGATGGCAATGTGGTTATCCACATTAGTGGATTTATGAAGTTACTAAACTATCCTTGATTAGTTATTAATCATATAATTAGTCAAGGGTAATTGAGAGAATCATGAAATTTATCATGCAAGCCTAATCTTTCTTACTTAATTCAAGTTGGTCCTTTGTAATTTGATCACTTATTTCATTCATTCTTTCAATTAGACCCTTAACTAATCAATTTAGCTTAATTCTAGATTCAATTAAGCTATCAACTTATGCAATTTGGTTCCAATACTTCTAAGCTAGGATTTGGGGTGTTATCGAATGGCCCCTATTGAAATCAAAGAGCTTAAACAACAATTGTAAGAGCTTCAAGACAAGGGCTTCATCCGACCTAGCTCTTCAACCCGTATTGTTCATTAAGAAGAAGGACGGGTCAAGGAGGCTATGTATCGATTATCGTCAGCTAAACCGGCTCACTATCAAGAACAAGTATCCATTGCTGAGGATTGAGGACTTTTTCGATCAATTTAAGAATGCCAAAGTCTTCTCCAAGATTGATTTGTGATCGGGGTACTATCAGATAAGAATACTAGACTCAGATGTACCTAAAACGGCTTTCAGGACTCATTATGGTCACTACGAGTTCCTAGTTATGCCATTCGAGCTAACCAATGCTCCAGCGACTTTCATGGACTTAATGAACCGAGTGTTCAAACCCTATTTGGACAAATTTGTGGTTGTCTTTATCGACGACATTCTCGTCTACTCGAAGGACAAGGAAGAACATGCTAATCACCTTCGAATTGTACTCCAAACACTGAGAGAGAACCGGTTATATGCCAAATTGAGCAAATACGAGTTCTGACTCTCAGAAATATCCTTCCTTGGCCATGTTAGCTCGGCCAAAGGGATAAAGGTTGATCCTAAGAAGATTCAAATCATCATCAAATGAAGACCTCCAAGAAATGTGCGAGGTTAGGAGTTTTCTTGGTTTAGCCAGGTATTACCGAAGATTCGTGAAAGGGTTCTCCATTCTTGCTACTCCATTGAAAGAATACTCCATTTAAATGGTCTGAGGACCAGCAGAGAAGCTTCGATCAATTGAAGCAAGTCTTAACTCAAGCTCCTATTTTAATCCAACCTGAACCGAGAAAAGACTTTAGGGTGTTTATTGATGCAGGACGACAAGGTCATTGCCTATGCTTCTCAGAAACTCAAGCCACATGAATTGAATTATCCTAAGCACGACTTGGAACTAGCTGCGGTCATGTTTGTTTTAAAGATCTGGATACATTATCTATATGGAGAGAAATGTCGATTATTTACGGATCATCAGAGTTTAAAATACATCCTAACTCAGAAGGAGTTAAATCTTCGACAACGAAGATGGGTGGAACTACTAAAAGACTATGGCCTAATCATTGATTACCACTCGGGCAAGGAAAATGTTGTGGTTGATGTGCTCAGAAACAAACATTCAATTGGTAAGATCGAATATGAATTTCCAATATTGTTTATCCTTCTATTTGAATGGATGATATGAAATCCACTAATTAAAATCCTTTAATTGTAGCTTCAACTACTTTCAATGCCCATTTTAAGCTCCTAAAGAACCGGAGATATGTGACAGAACTTTAAGTTCAATCCAACTTGAATTCGAGGATCAAAGAGCTTCAACAAAATGATCCCGAACTTCAGAAGATATTGAATGAGATTGATTCTGAACCGAGCACCGAATTCTCACATCGATCGAATGGTGTACTCTACTTCAAAAATCGGGTTTGTGTACCCAATGATCTAATCCTTAAGAGGGAAATGCTTCAAGAAGGACAATAGTCCTTTTTCAATACATCCGGGAGTGATCAAGATGTGTAAGGACTTAAAGAAAGCCTTTGGTGGCCGGGATTGAAGGTCGATATTGTTGACTTCGTATCGAAGTGCCTCACTTGCCAGAAGGTGAAGGCCGAACACCAACTACCTACTGGACTCCTACAACCCATTGAATTGCCTCAGTGGAAATGGGAGTGTATAACAATAGACTTCGTATCGAGATTGTCTTTATCGTAAAGGAAAATGATGCTATTTGGGTGAACGTTGATAGGTTCACCAAATTGGCTCACTTTCTACTTGTTCGAATGAACATGAGCCTCAAATAGCAAGCTAAATTGTACTTGAAAGAAGTGATCAGACTTCACGGTGTTCCTAACTCTATCATATCAGATCGGGACTCTCATTTTACTTATTGATTCTGGAGGGTAGTTCAACAAGCTATGGGAACCAAGCTGAACCTTAGCACTGCCATCCATCCACAATCCGATGGACAATCTGAAAGAGTAATCCAAGTTCTTGAAGACATGCTTTGAGCTTGCATTATCGACTTCAGTAAAGACTGGGAGAAATCTCTACCATTAGCCAAGTTTACCTACAACAACAGCCATCAAGCTTCCATCAAAATGGCCTCATTCGAAGCATTGTATGGCAGAAGATGTAGAGCTCCCCTGTGTTGGTCTGAATTGGGGAAAAACAAGGTCTTAGGACCTAAATTGCTTTGTGAAACCGAAAATCAAGTTTGGGTGATCCATAGTAGACTAAAAGAGGCCTTTGATAGGCAAAAGGCTTATGCCGACCTCAAGAGAAGAAACATTAAATATCAAGTGGGAGATCACGTATTCTTAAAGGTATCTCCTTGTAGAAAAATCCTCAAATTTGGGAAGAGGGGTAAACTAAGCCCTTAATTCATCGTACCCTTTGAAGTCTTAGAAAATACCGGTCTAGTTGCTTACAAGCTAGTACTCCATGCTGAATTCAATAGAATCCACAACATCTTCCATGTATCGATGTTGAGGAAATATCGATCGGATCCCTCACATATTTTAGAACCTGCTAAGGTGGAACTTAATCCTGATCTATCGTATGATGAAGAGCTAATTCAAATACTTGATAAAGATGTCAAGAGACTTCGCAATAAGACTGTGCCATTGGTGAAGGTTCTATGGAAGAACCACAATGTAAAAGAAGCCACTTGGGAACTCGAAGCAACGATGAGAAAGCAGTACCATCATCTGTTTCCCTCAGGTAAATTTGAGGACAAATTTCTTTAAGGGGGAGGGAATTGTAATATCCTCAAAACTAGTATAAAATAAGTTACTACAAGTCCTTCATTTGATCCCTAATTGATTGAAAACAAGATACTAGGTCTAGTTAATAAGGACTAGAATGTTGTAATTGAAAAAGTGGTAACCTAATGTATAAGTGACCAAATCGAAACTAACAACAAAATGAGGGAATGCATGCTAAATTGCTATATTCCTAAATGCCCCTACACATGTCATTAATTAGTGGTTAATCAAGGGCAAATTAGTCATTTTTTGAGGAGATAATTGATGATCCGTTATCGTCTTCTTCTCCCTATTGCCGAGTGGATGAACAAAGAAGAGAAAAAGGGAATTGAGTGAGAAAACTCCATGTTCATAGATTCAAGCTTGAAATTGGAGGAATTAGAGTTGCTAGCATTCATATTATCTTGATAGGAAGGTAAAATCTCTTCCTTAACGCATTATATATTCAAATGATGTATGTAGACTTTAAGTTCTTGCTTGAATTACATGAATTGGATGATTAGTTAGTGAATTGATGCTATGAACTAGTTAAGAAGTTCAATTGATTGATCAATCTATGAAATTGGTAGTGCCATTCGAATGAGTCAGAGAAATTGATGGTGAACTGCTATGCTAGTTGCTGATAAGTGTTCAAAACTTCTATTTTCTTACCCTTTTTACTCATATTATTGTTAGACTTAGGCTCATATTAGTTACATAATTAGTCATTCATGCATTAATCCATGTTTCCTTCCATCGTTGAGCTTGATTACATAACTTGGTTGTTTTTGTGGGAAAAGATGCTGCTTTGGTGTGTTTTGTGTGTATGTGCAGGATCACTTGCCAAAGCAAGGCTAGAGCTAGTTGCCAGGGCAATGCATGAAGGAGACACCGAGCAGTTGCCAGGGCAATTGTCGACAAAGAATAAGGTGATATGGTAGTCAAAATTGTTGACTAGACAAGCCCAAGATGACGTGGAGCAAAGCTAAATCCCAAAGGAGTTTGATTTTCATGAAGAGGTTAAAGAAGAATTAAATTCCAAGAAGATAGGAGAAGTTCCAGAAGGAATATAATTATAATAAAGAATTATATTCTTTAAAAATAATTTAACTCCAACTTAACTTCCTCCTCAAAGAAGGACTTTGACCTAGCCCTATAAATTAGAGAGGAATTCGACAACTCCAAGAGAGAGAGAGGAGAGAATTTTTGACAAGCATCTAGGGCAAGGAGATTTTGACAAGCTTCATTCTCTATCTTTTTCTTCCTTGTTCAATTAGGTTCATGCTAGGGATTATTTATCTTGTGTTTGTTTGGAACCTAGCCATGAACTAAATCTATTTGGCTAAGGTTATTGTGTCTTGTGGTTGTGAGAAACTATTGGATTTTGTTTAGGTAATAAGAGTTTGCACTTTTCTATTCAAGGTTTATTCATTCTTGGTTCTTATTCTTGTTTGCGAGTGAATTGGAGAGGATCTCGTAACTTCATCTATTTATCTAATATCGGGAGAGTTAGATTCAAGAAACGAATGAATATGATCTTTATTCAATCTATTGATGGTGAAGATTAATTCGGCTTAGGAATAAGTTAAGCATTTCAATGGCTAAGAGGAGCGCAAGATTGGTTGTTGTTCACCCTTGATTCACGTAGGGATGTATTATCAAGTAGCTAGTGTTTCAACTTAGGGATAAGAAGAAACCATTGAAGAACGCTTCGCCGAACCTTGAAGTTACTGCCCAGTCGCCCAAGTAGTTGCCCAGCTAGTCGCCCAGGCAACCATCGATTAGTTGCCAAGGCAACCCCGCTGTGCAAGTTGCCACGACAACTGAGTTGCCGTTACACTCTTTTACAAAGACGATCCAATCGGCTATCACACCTCAACTCACGATAACCTGGCCTATCTCTCTCATTTAATTACATCGCCTTTTTACTTATTTTCTTTCTAGATTAGTTATTAGTTAAAACTCCTATAATCTTCTACTTGTGTTTTCTTTTACTTTTTACAATGCAAGAGGCCAGATTCTTGAAGTGGCACCAATCCCTATGGAGACGATATCTTTTATACTATAACTTGTAACGTGTATACTTGCATAATTGCGTAGCACTTATTAAGCGAAACAAGTTTTTGGTGCCGTTGTCGGGGATTGGCAATAGCAACTTTGTTTTTATTTTCTTGCACTTTCTTTTTACTTTTCTTGTTTAAGATTCAAGGGGCTAACAAACTTTGGTTTTGCATTGGTATATGACCAGGGCGAGACTGATTACACTAGAATATCCCTTTGATCCAGAAATCAAACGAACCTTACAAAGACTTAGACGAAGGATAAGAGTAGCAATGGCTAATCAAGACAGCAATATGAATCAAGATATTGATGGACTTCATCTAGGAGTTGTCACACCTGAAATTGAAGCCGACCACTTTGAGTTGAAACTGGTAATGTTTAATATGATCAACACAATTGGTCAATTTGGCAGCTCAGCAACTGAAGATGCACGACAACATCTTAAATCTTTCCTTGAGATTTGCAACTCGTTCAAAATACACGGATTCACCCCCGATGTTTTACGATTAAGATTATTCCCCTATTCACTGAGGGATAAGGCGAAAGCATTGTTGAATAGATTTCCTGCCGGATCAATAGGATCTTGGACCGATCTTTGTCGTGATTTCCTTGCTCGGTTGAATCCTACAAATTTGATTGATAAGCTTCGTAACGACATTACTTCTTTTCGGCAGGCAGATGATGAATCCATGTACGAGGCTTTGGAGCGATACAGAGAACTTCTACACAAATGCCCCCTACACAGATTTCCGGTGTAGACTCAAGTAACAATGTTTTACAACGCTGGGAATACACCAACAAGGATGATGCTAGATGCCTCGGCAAACGACATACTCCTAGATAAGTCGCCAGAGGAAGCAATGCAAATTCTAAACAGGCTGGCCAAGAATGATTATCAATTCCCCTCTACTAGAAGAGGAGGAGTTAGACGCCAAGCCACAATACATGAACTAGGATCATCAGATTCAATTTCGGCACAATTGGCCACTTTAACCAAGATGGTCCAGAACATGCAGAAACCAAACAACACACATGAAGTCAAGGTAATGGATTCTTTTTGTGAGTTATGTGGTGATAACCATGATTCTTCTGAATGTATGCAGAATCCGGAATCCAGCTTCTATGTGGGGAATTACAACCGGAACAACAATGTGATGTTCAATACATACAATCCAGCTTGGAAGAAGCACCCGAATTTTTCATGGAGTAATCCCAACAATGCTCTAAACCAGAACAATCAGAATGCAGAAGCATCGGGATTCCAGCAGAATATGCAATGGCAACAGTTGCCGCAGCAACAACCGACAACATCTAGTTCTTTGGAAAATTCTCTAAATGCTTTTATGATGAAAACTGAATCTTATATGGCTGAGAATAGTAACTTCATAAAAAGAACTAATGCTTTTATTAACAGGACCGAGATGAGATTTCAAAACCAAGAGGCGACAATCAAATCATTGGAAAATCAAGTCAGACAGTTTGCTCAAAACCTAAATACTAGACCGCAAGGAGGTTTACCTAGCGATAGTGAAGTCGCAAGAGGAACTGGCCATGAGCAATGTAAGGCGATCACCACTAGAAGTGGCCAACAACTTAAAGAGGCTCAAGCCCGCTCATCAAACAAAACTCCACAAAAAGATCAAGACAAACCTAGCGGCAAAGCCTCAGATGCTGAACCAGGAATTGTCGCGGCAACCAGCAATAAGCATGCCTCGGCAACCGACGATAAGGATGCCTCGGCAACTTGCGATAAGCATGCCTCGGCAACCCCAGTTGATAATGCCTCGGCAACTCCAGTTGTCCCAACAATCCCGTTAATCAGGTTCCAAACCAATGAAAGGATCGAAGATATCCTACTTCCACCACCATTCCCACAAAGGTTGAAGCGACAAAAGCAAGAATATCAATTCAAGAAGTTTCTTGATATCCTAAAGCAAGTCCACATCAACTTGCCATTGGTGGAAGCAATTGAACAAATGCCGAACTATGCCAAGTTTCTTAAAGACATTGTGTCCAAGAGAACAAGGCTAGGAGAGTTTGAAACAGTTGCCGCAACAAAGGGATGCATGGCCATGTTGCACAATCGTATGCCACCTAAGTTGAAGGATCCTAGAAGTTTCACAATACCCTCTTCCATTGGAAACCACTATGTCGGGAAAGCATTATGCGACCTTGCGGCTAGCATAAACTTGATGCCTAAATCGGTTTTCCAGAAACTAGGAATCGGGAAGGCAAGACCTATAACAGTTATGCTACAGCTAGCCGACAAAACCTATGTGCATTTAGAGGGAAAAATCGAAGACATACTGGTAAAAGTTGATAAATTTATTTTTCCCGCTGACTTTATTGTTTTGGATTGTGAAGCATATGAGCATGCACCTATCATTCTCGAGAGACCATTCCTAGCAACAGGGAGAACCTTGATCGATGTTGAAAAGGGAGAACTCTCAATGAGGGTGAATGACAAGCAAGTTAAACTAAATGTGTTCCAAACACTAAGGCATGTCGATGATCCAGAAGAATGCCAACTTCTTCATGCCACGGTAAAGTTTAACTTCGACGAGGAATTTAGTTGCCTCGGTAACTACATTGTCGATCAAGAGGAACTTGAGGAGTATGAAGAACCGGTCAAAGAGGAACAACAAGAAGAGGCAAATTGGCTAGTCAGTCGACCAGGTACATACTTTGAACCACTGGATTACTCAGGTAAGGAAGGTAAGCTCGAAAAGCCCTCTATTGAACAACCACCGATTCTTGAGTTGAAATAGTTGCCAGAGCAACTAAAATATGCATATTTAGGAACCGATAATACATTGTCTGTAATTATTTCTTCTAAGTTACAGCCTGAGCAGGAAAAGAAGCTGATCAAAATGTTGAAGCTACACAAAAAGGCAATAGTGTAGACAATTGCCGACTTGAAGGGAATTAGCCCGGTAGTGTGCATGCACAAGATTTTGTTGGAAGATGATCACAAACCTTCAATTGAGGCCCAGAGGAGACTGAATCATGCCATGAAAGGGGTTGTAATGAAAGAAATCATCAAATGGCTTGACGCCGACATTATATACCCTATCTCTAATAGTACATGGGTAAGTCTGATACAATGTGTACCGAAAAAGGGAGGTATAACGATGGTAAGTAATGAAAACAATGAACTCATTCCAACCAGGACTGTGACCGGTTGGAGGGTTTGTATGGATTATCGAAAGCTAAACAAAGCCACTAGGAAAAATCGTTTCCTATTACCCTTTATTGATCAAATGCTTGACCGTCTTGCAGGTAAACCCTTTTATTGTTTTCTTGATGGTTATTCTGGTTACAATCAAATTGCCATAGCACCAGAAGATCAAGAAAAGACAACCTTCACATGCCCATATGGTACTTATGCTTTCCGAAGGATGCCGTTCGGATTGTGTAACGCCTGGGCAACCTTCCAAAGATGCATGATGGCACTCTTTTCAGACATGGTCGAAGACTTCCTTGAGATCTTCATGGATGATTTTTCTATTTTTGGTAATAACTTCGACAGCTGCCTCGGCAATTTAAAGAAGGTGTTGGCAAGATGTGAAGAAACTGATTTAGTCCTCAATTGGGAGAAGTGACATTTTATGGTAGATAAAGGAATATTTCTCGGCCACAAGATTTCATCAAAGGGAATTGAAGTAGACAAAGCCAAGGTGGACGTGATCGAGAGATTACCCCCACCAAGTTTGGTTAAAGGAATTCGAAGCTTTCTTGGACATACAGGTTTTTACATGAGGTTCATTCCTAATTTTTCTAAAATCACTAAACCCTTGTGCAATTTGCTTGAACAGGATAAAGTCTTCAATTTTGTTGATTCTTGCACCCAAGCATTTAAACCCTAAAAGAAAAGCTTGCCTCGGCACCCATTATCGTTCCACTAGATTGGACGCTACCTTTTGAGCTCATGTGTGATGCAAGTGATTTCGCGGTAGGAGCAGTCCTAGGCCAACGCACAGGTAAGACCTTCCATGTGATATACTACGCTAGTAAAACTCTTAATAAAGCTCAAGTGAATTATACTACAACGGAGAAAAAGTTACTAGCTATAGTTTTCGCATTTGACAAGTTCCGATTCTATTTGATTGGTACAAAGGTAATTGGTCATACAAACCATTCGGCAATCAAATATCTATTTGTTAAAAAGGATGCCAAACCTCGTTTGATTCGTTAGATATTACTTTTACAAGAATTTGATATTGAAATTAAGGACAGGAAAGGAAAAAAAAATCCAGTGGCCGATCACTTATCACGTTTAGAACGCAATAGGGAGGAGGACTCGGATCTAGAGATATGCGATGCATTCTCGGATGAATAACTTTTAGTTGCCTCGGGAACCATGGACGTGCATGCCTCGACAACCCTTGACGCCTCGGCAACCATGGACGCTCACACCTCGGCAACTCTCGACGCTGCAGCAGCCCTTGACGCGCACGCCTCGGTAATTTTGGGAGCAGTCGCCATGGCAGCACATGCCTCGGCAACACCCTGATACTTGGATTTAGTTAATTTCCTTGTTTGTGGTATTTTACCTAATGGCCTTACTCACCAAGGGAAGAAGAGGTTCCGCCATGATGCTAAGCATTACTTTTGGGACGAGCCTTTTTTGTTTAAACAATGTGCAGATCAGGTTATACGCCGATGTATCCCTGAAGAAGAGCAACAGAATGTACTCCGGCAATGCCATTCTTCACCCTATAGAGGACATTTTGGAGGAACTCGTACCGCGGCCAAAGTTTTGCAATCTGGTTTGTATTGGCCAACATTGTACAAAGATGCCCAAGACTTTTACAAGCAATGTGATCGTTTCCAGAGGACGGGCAATATCTCTAGACGACAAGAGATGCCGCTTCAGAACATCATCGAAGTGGAATTGTTCGATGTTTGGGGATCGGTTTTATGGGACCTTTCACATTTTCATTCGGCAACCTCTACATTCTACTTGCTGTTGACTACGTGTCTAAATGGGTTGAGGCAGCTGCAGTTCCGAACAACGATTCCAAGACCGTGCAGTGATTCTTGCAGAAAAATATATTTACATGGTTTGGGATGCCGAGAGAAATTATCAGTGACGAAGGCAAGCATTTTGACAACAGACTTATTGCCAAGATGTTGCAATGCTTTGGTGTATCACACAAGATTGCCACGGCATATCACCCACAAACCAACGGGCAAGCAGAAATTTCCAACCGGGAATTGAAGGGTATACTCGAGAAAGTTGTAAATCCCTCTAGGAAGGATTGGTCATTAAGTCTAGATGACGCGTTTTGGGCATATCGCACTGCATTCAAAACACCCTTAGGTATGTCCCCCTTCCGACTCGTCTATGGCAAAACATGCCATCTACCGGTGGAAATCAAACACAAGGCATATTGGGCAATCAAGACCGTGAATATGGATTGGGAAAGTGTCGGACAAAAGCGTTTGTTGGACCTCAATGAGATAGAAGAATTCCGTGCACTCGCCTATAACAATGCACAAATCTACAAGGAGAAAACAAAGCAATGGCATGACAAGAAACTATTGCCGCGGCAATTCATGCCAGGGCAACTAGTTCTCTTATTCAATTCTCGGCTAAAACTTTTCCCGGGAAAGCTGAAATCAAGAAGGTCAGGACCATTCGAAGTTGTCAAACCATTCTCCCATGGTGCCGTGATAATCAAGTCCATCACTGACAAACATGAATTCAAAGTTAATGGACAAAGATTGAAGCACTACAACGGTGCCCATGTGGAACATAACAAAGAAGTGGTCACCTTAGGAGATGCATAAGCATGCTCTCCTTTCGATATTTTATTTTTATTTATTTTTATTATTTTCGATAATTTTTTTATTTTGTTTTATTTTTTTATTTTTGAACTAATTAGTTTTTTTCTGATTATTATTATATTTTTAGGATAGATTTATTCTCTTTTTTATCTTTTTAAGTTTAAGAATCCCTTTACACATCTTTATTTATTTTCTTTTATTAGTTTATCTTTGATTTTAATCCTTATTTGATTTGTCTTTGAATTGTAGGAAAAGAGTTCAAGATAAAGAGGAATTTTGATCCAAGAAGGAAAACATCTTCAACGAGGAAATTAATGGGCTGAATCTAAGGATTATATAAAGCCTCCAACTTACCCTAATTAAACCCGCTTGCCATCACCCTTCCCCTAAACCGAAACCCCCTTTATTTTCTATCCAAAATTAATCCCACCCACCATATTTACTACCTATCTTTTCTATATAACCCATCACCCTTAACTTCCAAGAAACCTATTCCTACTTTTCATCTTGCAACTCTTTAGTTTCTTTTATTTTTTTTCTTTGTTTTTATAAAACTCACAACCAAGATCATCCATGGCATCCAAAATTAAATTTTTGGTTCATCCAAGTTCCTCCAGAGAACCAAGATACAATAAGTTTGCTACACCGGTGGTTCAAGAAAGATTTCACTCCAAGTTCGAAAGCCGGAAGATTTACGAAGAACAAGGCTTTGAATACTCCAACTCTCATCAAGATTTCAGCCTTAAACCATTCATCTTCGAGAGGATTGTACATCAAAGGTGGCAAATCTTTTGCCATCAATAGGAACCGGGTAACATCTCATGGGTAAGAGAATTATATGCTCACTCACCTAACCTAGATAATCCTTATGTTTTTGTTCGTGACAAGGCCATACTCATAAGCCCCGAAAACATCAACACCTTTTACGGGCTTTACATTAAGAAGGACGAGCACCAAGCCTTCGTTGATCAAATCACGCCCAAGCAACTCGACAAGGTTCTTCAAGAACTCACTCAACCGGGAACTCATTGGAACGACAGTAAATACAAGGGCACGGTAAATCGCCTTCGGCTTAAACCCGAGGCAAAAATATGGAATAAGTACCCACACACAATAATACCTTTGATATACCACGTCTTTTACGCATACATTCTATTTTGCATAATCGCATCATTAACATTGGTATACCACCTAAGGCAAATTGAAGACCGACAACTAATGTTCATGCGGTACATGAAGGAGCACAACAATGGCATTACCCAAGTCATCCTAGAAAAGTACCCAGACAGTCGCGTGTCGTTCCCAATCTTTCCTGCCGAGATCCTTGCCTCGGCAACCAATGAAGCAGTCGCCACGGCAACCGCAACAGATGATGCCTCGGCAACCTACATCGTGCCTGCACAAGCAGATGCCATGGCAACCAACCCTGAAGATGCCACGACAACCAAAGCTAAAGACATCCCGACAACCACTGCAAAAGCCAAAGGTAAAACACCTATGCCCGAATCAACTTGTACAGAATCATTGTCTGATTTTTCAGATTCGGACGAGTCCTCCATTGCACCAACAAAGACCGCACCAATTGAATCCTCCAAGCGAAAAGCCAATGACATTGATGAAGAGGACGATGAGGACAACCCTGTACGAGGATCGATTCCACCATTGACAACAAGGAAACAACCATCGTGTTCAAGCAATAGAATCAAGACACCAACCAAAAGGAAACTAATCATCCACAATGACGAACTCTCTGAGTAAGTCCTCGTTTGCATTTTATTTTTCGTTATTTTTATTTTTCTTTAATGCATGCATTGAGGACAATGCCTCACTCGAGTTTGGGGGGGATTGTTATTAGTAGTTACCATGTTTAGTTACATTCATCTTAAGTATTACATTTATGATACATAAATTGCTTGCCATGCCTTTAGCTGGAACAAGAATTGCCTAGATTTGATGAATATCCGATGATGACTTTGCCAATGCACTTAATTGATAGAATTTTTATTCTAGGATAGCCATGGAAAAACTTAGAATTTTACTATGATGTTAAATTTGATGAAACACTGTTATGGTTTGATTGATTTAAGGAATTCTAGTGAACCTAGGTTGATAATTAAACAAATTGGGGGATTAGAATAAAAATTGGATGAATGCTAGAGGTGCCCGAAATTGGTTCTAGCATGTGCAAAAAAAATTGATCACTAGAGGTGTCCGAAACCGGCTCTAGTATGTGCTAAAAAAATTGATTGCTAGAGGTGCCCAAAACTGGCTCTAGTCGAATAAATTAATTAACTTAAGGAAACTAAAAACAAAACACTAGAGGTGCCCAAAACCGGCTCTAGTTAAAACATGTTAAAAAGAACCCAATGAAGTAATTTGAAACCACTTGTTTGCATAGAATCCGAAAAATCAACTTGCACACTACTCCGCACACACTCACAAGCATTATAGTTTGATTCCGAGTAACGCCTAAGTTTTCCGAAAAATGAAAAGCCAATCATACTTTGTGCCCTGGTTCTGAGAATTGAAATCAAGTTCAAAGCTAAGTTTGTGAAAATTGAAGTCTTGGCAGGTAATTATTAGCTTGCATTGCTTGAGGACAAGCAATAGTTTGAGTTTGGGGTTGTGATTAGTGTTCAAAAGTACTATTTTTCTTACCCTTTTTACCCATATTATTGTTAGACTTAGGCTCATATTAGTTACATAATTAGTCATTCATGCATTAATCCATGTTTCCTTCCACCTTTCAGCTTGATTGCATAACTTGGTTGTTTTTGTGGGAAAAGTTGCTGCTTTGGTGTGTTTTGTGTGTATGTGCAGGATCACTTGCCAAAGCAAGGCTAGAGCTAGTTGCCAGGGCAATGCATGAAGGAGACACCAAGCCAATTGCCAGGGCAATTGTCGACAAAGAATAAGGTAATATGGTAGTCGAAATTGATGACTAGACAAGCCCAAAATGACGTGGAGCAAAGCTAAATCCCAAAGGAGTTTGATTTCCATGAAGAGGTTAAAGAAGAATTAAATTCCAAGAAGATAGGAGAAGTTCTAGAAGGAATATAAATATTAAAAATTATATTCTTTAAAGATAATTTAACTCTAACTTAACTTCCTCCTCAAAGAAGGACTTTGACCTAGCCCTATAAATTAGAGAGGAATTTTGACAACTCCAAGAGAGAGAGAGAGAGGAGAGAATTTCGACAAGCATCTAGGGCAAGGAGATTTCGACAAGCTTCATTCTTCATCTTTTTCTTCCTTGTTCAATTAGGTTCATGCTAGGGATTCTTTATATTGTGTTTCTTTAGAACCTAGCCATGAACTAAATCTATTTGGCTAAGGTTATTATGTATTGTGGTTGTGAGAAACTATTGGATTTTGTTTAGGTAATAAGAGTTTGCACTTTTCTATTCAAGGTTTATTCATTCTTGGTTCTTATTCTTGTTTGCGAGTGAATTGGAAAGGATCTCGTAACTTCATCTATTTATCTAATATCGGGATAGTTAGATTCAAGAAACGAATGAATATAATCTTTATTCAATCTATTGATGGTGAAGATTAATCCGGCTTAGGAATAAGTTAACGATTTCAACGGCTAAGAGGAGCGCAAGATTGGTTGTTGTTCACCCTTGATTCACGTAGGGATGTATTATCAAGGCATGCACAAGTAGCTAGAGTTTTGACTTAGGGATAAGAAGAAACCATTGAAGAACACTCCGCTGAACCTTGAAGTTGCTACCCAGCTGCCTAAGTTGTTGCCCAGCTAGTCACCCAGGCAACCATCGATTAGTTGCCAAGGCAACCCCGCTGTGCAAGTTCCCTTGCACTCTTTTACCAAGACGATCCAATCGGCTATCACACCTCAACTCACGATAACCTGGCCTATCTCTCTCATTTAATTACATCGCCTTTTTACTTATTTGCTTTCTAGATTAGTTATTAGTTAAAACTCCTATAATCTTCTACTTGTGTTTTCTTTTACTTTTTACAGTGCAAGAGACTAGATTCTTGAAGTGGCACCAATCCCTGTTGATACGATATCTTTTATACTATAACTTGCAACGTGTATACTTGCACAATTGCGTAGCACTTACGCGCAACAGTTGCTAGAAAATTTTGGATGATTATTAGAATGGATGATTGATATGTGAATTGAAATTTTGGTTGCTAGAAATTCTAGTGAATTGATGTCTTAATGAATCAATTCGAAAATATTGCTCAATTGCCCTGTTTTAATAGGTTTGACACATAATTGGACTGACTTAGACATGTATGAATAAGTATATATGTTGAAGAATCATGTTAGAACCCTTGTCTAAGTGATTAATGAAGCTAGAATCTAGCTAAAGGAAAGCTGTCCAAAATACTCTGCTTTGGGCAATGAGTTTAAAAATTTGTAGAAAATAACATTTACCAAATTAGGAAATAAATCTTATATGTACAGAATCATGTGTATGTATAGTTTTTTATTCAACAAACGGAATCGAATTTTGAGTTATAAAACAGTTTGTAGAGACTAATCTCTAAGGACAGTGCAAACTGTCCAGTGGCATAATTTGGTCTGCATTTAAATAAAAAACTATATTAATTCACAATGAATAAAAATGTAAGGCCTATATGGTTAGATGGACAATTAATTTAGCTTTCTAACGGTGTAAACGGTTTGAAATTCCGACGTACGAAATAAAAGATATGAACATTTAAGCAAGTAGTGCACATGCTGCCAGGCAGCAACAATCTTGATGTTTGAATTGAATGCTTGAGTGTATGGAGTCACATAATGACTCAAATGGTTGTTGGATTTTACGTAATACACTATGCATTGTATGAATGATAGATCAAGTATAAATTTAGGAAAAAGGGGCTCACATAGATTAGCAAGCTAGTAGAGGGAAAGGGATTTCAATCCGGGATCGACAATAGCTCAGAAAATTCTTGTGAGTGTAGTTTAAGGTTTGGAGAGGGCGGTAACCTCTCCAAGTCCTTTTTTGATTTAAATTTCCCATTGATTCTTAGTATAAATTGTGTAATGAGCTTGCGATGGAGCATTAGCATGGTAAGTGCTCTTTTGAGTGGTTACTTGATTGAGAAGCATGCTTGAATTACAATTGATTGCCATGATATGCTTCTTGCCTAATTGAACTATAATGAAATGAAGCATGTTGTTATAGTTAGAAGTAACTCAATTCATTGTTTAATGACATATTGATTGACATACCTTCATTGACTATTGGAATATTGATATTTGTATTGGTTTTGAACCCTATTCAATTGAAAGGGGATATTGGCACAAAATGTGCACATTGAATTGAGTCATGCTTCTAATTGAATGAAAGTGATAACTATTGTAAGCCTTGGTCTCAAGTAGGTTGATAAGTGTTCAAAAGTACTATTTTATTACCTTTTTTACTCATATTATTGTTAGACTTAGGCTCATATTAGTTGCATAATTAGTTATTCATGCATTAATTCATGTTTTTTCCACCATTGAGCTTGATTACATAACTTTGTGATTTTTGTGGAAAAACATGCTACTTTGGTGTGTTTTTGTGTGTGTGCAGAATCACTTGCCTAAATAAGCCTAGAACCAGTTGCCAGGGCAGTACATGAAGGAGATGCCGACGCAGTTGCCAGGGCAATGCATGAAGGAGATGCCGAGCTAGTTGCCAAGGCAATTTTCGACAAACAATAAGATGATATGGTAGTCGAAATTGATGACTAGATAAGCCTAAGATGACATGGAGGAAAGTTAAATCCCAAAGGAGTTTGATTTCCATGAAGAGGTTAAAGAGAAATTAAATCCTAAGAAGATATGAAAAGTTATAGAAAGAATTCAAATATAATAAAGAATTATATTATTTAAAGATAATTTAATTCCAACTTAACTTCCTCCTCAAGAAGAATTTTGACCTAGCCATCTCCTATTTAAAGGACCAAGCCGTCAAAGAGAGGTGAGCAAGAAGAGAGAAATTTCGACAAAACTCCAAATGAGCAACAAGAGAAGAGAGAAATTCCGACAAACTCCAAAGAAGCAAGAGAGGAGAGATTTCAACAAGAATGGAGAAGCTTGGAGAGAGTTCGATTGGGAGAGAATTCAAGGGGGCTGATCATTTTCTTCTTCTTCTTCTTCTTTGCTTCCATTAGTTTCATAGTTTGAGGATTATTCTTTGTATATCTTTTGAACCCAACCATGAACTAACTTGATTGGTTGGGGTTATTGTGTTTTGTCGTTGTGAGAAACAATTGGATTTTGTTTAGGTAATAATAGTTTGCACTTTCAATTCAAGGTTTACTCATTCTTGGTTTTTATTCTTGTTTGCGAGTGAATTGGGAGAGGATCTCGTAACTTCATCTATTTATCAATATCGGGAGAGTTAGATTCAAGAAACGAATGAGTATGGTCTTTAGTCAATCTATTGATGGTGAAGATTAATGTGGCTTAGGGATAAGTTAAGGATTTCAACGGCTAAGAGGAGCGCAAGATTGGTTGTTGTTCACCCTTGATTCACGCAGGGATGTATTATCAAGGCATGCACAAATAGCTAGAGTTTCGACTTAGGGATAAGAAGAAACCATTGAAGAACGCTTTGCCGAACCTTGAAGTTGCTGCCCAGCTGCCCAAACAGTTGCCCAGGCAACCGTCGATTAGTTGCCAAGGCAACCCAGCTGTGCAAGTTGCCACGGCAACGGAGTTTCCCTTGCACTCTTTTACCAAGACGATCCAATCGGCTATCACTCCCCAACTCACGATAACATGACCTATTCTCTCTTATTTGATTTCATCTATTCTTTTAGTTTATTGCTTTTTAGTTTACTCATTAGTTATAATTCCTACAATCACCTACTTGTATTTTTCTTTTCCAATGCAGTAACTTAAGCAAAATGGCCCAAACCAATCCCTGTGGAGATGATACTCAAATCACTTTATTACTTGCGACGTGTATACTTGCACAATTGCGTAGCACTCAATACGCGCAACATCGGTCTTAGATATAGTTGACATGCCATAGAGTCTATATAGCTCATTATCGGGGTGGACTACGGACTGGGACATTGGTCCCTAATTGGCGACAGTAGAAGGGAAGTATTGTTATTGGTCATTGGCGACAATAGGAGGGATTTGACTGGTATTTTGTACCATATTGACTATTGATATTGGCAACAGTTTGGTTGGGGACTCGAGTATCTAAACTGAGTAATCGATTCTCAAGGCTATACTTAAAATGAACTTATACCTCATGTACATTGAATCTATTGTTATATTGAATTGCATTGATTGATAGTAAAGGAAAATTGATTGCCATGAACTATGGATATTGGACATTGCTTGAGTTTGAGACATTTATTGTGTTCAAATGACATGTTATGCCTAATGTTATTCGAATTGGTTGATTGAGCATGTCTAAACTTTCAAGCCTTGTATTGATATTGGATTGTAAATTAAGTAAATGCATATAGTATGGTTTATATTGTTTTGAATGGTTCCTTATTGATGGGGGAACCATACCATCTATTAGATGGTTCGCAGTGTAGACTTATTGTATTGATTGTCTTGTAACTTTAACTCACTCACTAAGCTTTGCTTAATCAAGTCTCTTTACTATGATACAGGTTGATATTGGATACTATCCCGAAGTCTAAGCTTGTACAAGTCACATTTTGCTTGAAATAGTATGTTTCCATCTTATTATAGTTCTCCTAGGATGGTAGCACCTAAGGAATGTATATTCATGATCACTTAGTTATGGCTTGTATAAATTAACTTCATCTATGATCTATAAAGAGTATGGTATGTATATATGGGCATGTATGCACTTTATTAAACTTGAATTCTTGTTAGCCTAATGTTAGATTTCCCATGGTTGAATTATGCATGTAATGGTTGAATAGATCTATTGAAGTTGGCTAGTTAACAATAAGTAAATGTAGTAATCTACATGTTTAGACATAAACCACTTTGATCACTTAAGGTACTGGCCGAATGGTGTATATAATATTGGAAGCGTGTATGTTTGATTAAGGTAACTTAAGTAAATGATGTAAATCACCTATTGGTATGCATATTAGCTACATTAAATGTTGAAACCTTCTATTGTTATCCATCTAGTTCGAATGGTTACTTGAAGAACAAGTAAGTCCTAAATGGTATTGATTTTGATAACCAATTGCATTATGGGTCCTCACCTATTCGAATTGTTTCTTGATGTGCAAGAAAGGCTTAAAACGAATTTAACTCACTAGCTTTAATTGAATGGATTATTGATTGTAAATGTGGTAACTTACCTAATCCTACTAGGGTGGTTAGAGTATGTTACATAACCGATCTCTGTGGGATCGACCCTACTGCAAATCCTGATATTGAAAAAACCGAAAGACGACTAAGGAAGGAAGCGAAGCAATGCAAACAAGGGACCACACAAGGAAATTTAGAAACCGGCAACATGACTGAACAAACTCTTTGAGAACTTACAGCACCTGAAATCGCTACATAAACTTTTGAATTGAGTACTAAAATCATAAGGTACCATTCGAATTAAAATCTGGACTAATATATATTCTTCCTACTTTCAGGGGGCGCGAGAACGAGAATCCTTACAAGCACTTAAAGGAATTCCATGTGGTATGCTCGAGCATGAAACCCTACATTGTCACCGTGGATCAAGTTAAGCTACGGGCGTTTCTATTCTCTTTAGCTAATCAAGCCAATGATTGGTTATATTACATACCATCTGGATCGATTGAAACATGGACGAACATGGCAAGAATTTTTCTAAAAAATATTTTCTAACCTCGAGAGTCACTAACATTAGAAAAGAAATTTGTGGAGTTCGGAAAAAAGATTCTGAGACACTTCATTACTACTGGGAACGATTCAAACAACTTTGTGCAAGCTGTCCACAACATGGAGTGTCAGACCAACTACTCATCCAATATTTCTATGAGGGTTTATTACCCATGGAAAGAAGGATGATGGATGCCGCAAGTGGAGAAGCCATCATAAACAAGACTCCTACCCAAGCCAAAGACCTCATCAACATTATGGCCGCAAGCTTTCAACAATTTGGTTTAACACATGACATCGTCCCTCGACGTGTGAATGAGGTAAATATATATTCCCTTGAAAATAAGATTTTGAATCTAACCACTCTTGTTCAAAAATTGGCATAAGGTAATGCACAACAAGTCAAGGCAAGTAGGATTTGCACAAGGCAAGATCATGCAACCGATATGTGCCCTAAACTCCAAGAAGAAAGTACGGAAGAAGCCAACGCCATAGGAGGATTTTACGGCCAAAAGAAGTACAATTCGTACTCAAATTCATACAATCCGAGATGGAAAGACCATCCAAATATGAGTTATGGACAAAAGTGCAATCAACAAGGAGGTTATGCACAACCATCTTCATCGACAAAACCACCCTTGGCGGATGTGGTATACAAACTTGTTCAAAAACCTTGAAACACAAGTAAGTCAAATTGCCTCATCTCTGAGTGAATCAAAAACTCAAGGTAAGTTACCTTCTCAAACTATTTTGAATCCAAAACAAAACCTGAATGCAATTACTTTGAGATTTGGCAAGAACTTGCAGGATCCTTTACCCACAGAGGACGCCGAAAAGGAAGAAAGGAAGGCTAGCAAACTAATTTTTTTTTGGAAAACCCCTTTTCTCGACAAGGATGGAAAATCGCAAAAGCCATAACAAAAGAATGGAGATGTCGACACAAACCAGGAGGGTTACCTATCATCGTTCAACCACCTTTTCCTCAAAGATTCTCAAATACGAAGAAAGAATAACAAGAAAAGGAGATTCTTGAGACGCTCTGCAAAGTCGAGGTAAACATTCCTTTAATTGATGCTATCAAACAAATCCCTCGATATGCCAAATTTCTCAAGGAATTATGCACAAACAAAAGCAGGTTGAACAGCAACAAAAAGGTAAGGATGGGCGAGAATGTATCTGTCGTACTTAGTAGGAAACTTCTTCAAAAATGCCAAGATCCAAGTATGTTCACTATCCCATGTCAAATCAACAAAGTAAAAATGAAAAAGGCCATGTTAGGCTTAGGAGGATCCATTAATGTTATGTCTTATTCTATTTATTCTACTAACAAAATGGATCCTCTTAAGAGAATAGGTGTTACTATACAGCTTGTCGACCGATCAAATGTCTACCCCATGGGAGTTTTGGAGGATGTTTTAGTACAAGTCAAAGAACTTGTATTTCCTGCTCATTTCTATGTCTTAGACATGGAAGAAAATGATCCTACCAACCATAATTTGATCTTGCTAGGGAGGTCGTTGATGAAAACATCCAAGACAATAATCAATGTGCATGATGGTACACTTACCATGGAATTCAACGGAAAACTCATAAAGTTTAATATCTATGATGCCATGAAATATCCTAATGATGCATGTTCTTTATTTGCTTTGGATATTACTAAACCTTTGATGCAGGACAATTCCCATCCATCTTATCAAAAAGTCGATCTTGATCCAATAATCAATCTAACTGATGTGAACCACCTGACAATTCCGTTGTTCCTAGCTTTCGTCGGTGATGGTGGATGATCTCTATTCAATTCTTGAGCTAGGTTAAACAATAGAAGTTAGTTAGAATCGGTAATATGATATCGAAGTCAATATAACGATATCAAAATCAATATCTAAACTTGAAATAGAAATTAGCTAGCTCATTTCCATGGATGACCAAACCGTAGCTTAAGATTAAGGTCAAAATATCCATGGATTCCATCAATAATTTTGGGATTATAGCTTACATGATCGATAGCAACGATTCGATATCGATAAACCAAAGAAAACTCAAGCTTTTCTACCCTCAACAATGGAGGTGTTTGATTGAAGGAAGGGGACAATAGCTTAAAGTGCTTGCTTGGTTTATTCTCGGGTGAGACTTAAAATTGCTATCCAACTTTTTCTTTTTATTTGTTTTGCAATAACAAGGTTTTCCTTCCTTTGAAGGAATTTAGCCTGATCATCCCACGTATGGATGGTTATAATTGAGGAGAGGCTAATCGCAAGGTTAGTCCCTCAACTCTCGATACACTAAACTTCAACCCCCAAACTTTCAATTTCTACAATTTAGCCACTTAAAAGTTTTCAATACATTGAACAAGGTTCATAAATGAAAAATTGACTCAATTAGAGTCCAATATCGATGTAATTGACCTTGTGGTCAAAGTCAACACAATATTTGGACCTTCTGATGTAGGGTTTTTGATCGTCAGAACCCAATTTTGACTAGACTATATTTTTTATGTCTATTTTTCTGACATGATAGAAAATAATTTGGAAGTGTTCATGTAATATCCCAAATCATGCCCTAGTTATAACGGTAATTTGAGTGTAATTTTAATTTGAGTATAAATATTTCTTAGAATGAGCTTTTCAGGCTTTAGGGACCATATTGGAATATTAAGCAAATTGAGAAGCCTAGTTTCGGAAGGCTTAATTGATCATATAACAAAATGGGGGATTGCATGAAAAACAATCTAAATCTTTAAAGACATTGACACATGTCCATGCAAGATCAAGCATGAAAGTGAGTGGGGTGACTAGGCATGTGGAAAAGGAGAAGAAAGCCAACATTCTTCTTCTTCTTCCCCCACAAGAAAAAACTGAGAACAAATGGGGAATAGAGAGAGAAGGGAACTTAGACGAATGGTAGAGCTTTGAGTTGGTTCGAATAGGTTAATAAAAATAAGAAATCTAATAAGAAAGGTAAACATCTTGTTTTCTTCTTTTATTTGGGTTTATGCATTCGAATAGAAGAGATTTGTATATCCATGATTTTGAGTTGCCTTTGCTATTTTTGAGTTGGTTATTAGAGGAATTGATGAATACATGGGCTGATTAATTATAAAAGGGTTTAGTATACAAATGCATGTAGCCTTGCTTTGAGAAATTAGGTGAATCCATCAATGTTTAGAATCAATTGTGAAATGTAGAAGTTAATGTAAAAACTGTTATGTATATAAGTAATTTTAGGGGATGATCTTGATGTGCAAATGTACAATTAAGCTCATAACTGCCCTGTTTGAATATGTGTTAAAATTGATAAATTGATGAACTTGATTAAGCAAGAAGATGTAAAATTTTAGGACTGGTTCTAGCTTAAGAGAATTAGGGTACTATCATTGCTTAAAAAGGGGATTGTTTATGTTCAATTAGATTCTGTTTTGTAATGAATGAAAAGGTTTTAATCTAAAAGAAGTTGAATGTGACTTTTAAGTAATATGATATGTTAGTTTTCATAGTTAGTTTGAAAGAAAACAAGGGAAATTGTTTAGACATTGAAATCTGCCCATAAATTCTGTAATGGGCAGTAAGTTCAGTAAATCACTAGAAATTCTATGGTTCGAATTAAAGAATAAAATTTATGTTTAAAGAACCTTATATGAATCTAGTTTCTTTTGCAACAAACGGTGAACGATTTCTAATTGTATATCAAAAGATATGAGTTTTTGTGTATTGGAAGGTCAGAATTTGGACAACTAACTGTTCTAAAAATCTGCATTAATAGTAACATTGAAAATTTGCTATAAATTGTACTAGTTTAATTGGAAGCTATAATTTATATGGTTAGAAAGCTTATCCTGTCTACTTTCATTTAAAATAAATGAAACTGAATTTCGAGTTATATAACATTTTATAGATATGATTCTTTGGGGACAGTATAATCTGCTCGGTGGCAGAATTGGGTGTATCTTTAGACTAAAATCTGTATTAATTCATAAGGATTAAAAATACAAGGCTTATATGGTTGGAAAGGTATTTGAATCAGCTTTCTAACGGTGTAAACATTTTGAAATTCCGAGAAATAAAAAATATGAATTTTTAATTGAATAGTGCACAGTCTGCCTGGCAGCAGCTCTATAGGTGACTTAAAATATCATTGAAAGATTAAGAAGGAAATTATAAAAGTAGAGGGGCTGAATTAATAAGTTAAAACAGGGGAGGATTGTTTTAATTGATTCAAGTACTGTTTGGACATAAATCAAAGTGTGAGGGCTAATTAGTGAATATGTAAGAGTATATGTATGAAATTGGGACTGTTTTTGTCATGAATCTAAAGGCTTGTGGATTGTTTAAAATGTGTAATTTGTTTCATGAATTTATATGTAAAATTATGCTTGTTAAAGGATTGACTCGTGTTAAAGTAAATGTAAATGGGTTATTTTAAGCATAATTATTTATGTGATTATGAGTATATGGTTGTTTGTGATAGTTGTGAGGTTGCGTTTGGGGGCTGTTTGTAAGTTGATTGATTTTGGATGGATTGTAATGTTTTGTTATTTTTACTTGAGGTACATATCATGATTCGATTGACTAGAAGATAAGAGTTAAAGGAAGCTAGTAGTAATTGTGTTTCAGGTATTCCATAACTTTGGAATATAAGGTGAGTGTAGTTTAGGCATTCAAGGTGACAGAGTGTCATCTTGATTCTTTTTTTATTGAATATTATGTTGAAGTTAATATTCATGAAAGCATTGGCTCATCTAGAACACATCGGTTGGAACATGTCATGGCAACATCTAAGTAGATTTCATGGTTAAGAGATGCACGCATATGCATCATGAATGCATTGCATACCAAGTTTTGATACGTTGTTATTGTTAAATTGAATTAAATAAGCTTTGTCTTGATTTTGATTTGAATCTTAAACTTCTTATATCTTAAGACACTAAGAAATGTTCTCAAGCCTTAAAGCTAACCTCTATGAATCGAGTAGGCTCTTTGATGCCATAAGATATCGTAAACATTGACACATTGGAGCATAAAGATCACTTTCCATAAGATTTATTGAACTTTATATTGAAGCTTAAAGCTCATTATTAAGTAAGTCTACACTACAACTGTTAAAGTATAAAATGTATAAGTTGCCTATACAATGGAAGCCCTTGGACACATTGGTATGATGCATGGTATACTTTGGGACTACAGTCCATGAGCTACGACTCGGGGGACGACCCATTTATATGTGATATGTATATTGACAAAAGTAGGAGGTAACGCGGGAGATGTACGGAGATTGGTGACAGTTTGGTTGGATAGTTGAGAAGTTAGTATTATTATGTTTTCGATACTAGCCATTGCTATGTGCTTTGGGCTATGTATCGCTTGGACCATTATGGTCAAACACAGACCAATGTTATTCATGACAAATGTGATCGAAGGCGAACTTTGTGAAAGACATGAACTTATAAGAAAACAAACAAGGGTTACAAAAGAACCTTGAATGTGTTATGGAATCTTAAAAAGACTCTTGGTGAGCATGAACCACGAAAAGGCTCTTGGTGGGCATGAAACTTGATAAGGCTCTTTGTGAGCAAAGAAACAAACTCAGTCTAATCCTTGAAAAGAATTTTGAATAAAGTATGAAACATCATAAACTCAAAATAAGCTTTTTAACAATAATAAAGTTAATGCTTAAACTAGCAAAACTATAATGTAATCATATGTTAGAATTTCTTTGATGTCTAATAATATCTTGAATGTTATGTTTTCCTTTTGACATTACTACCTCACTTAGGCTATATAAGTCTAATGCACTCATTCTCATGCATTACAGGTCGATTAAAGCCTATGTGTTTCAATCATGTTTGGGTTGCAAGTCTTTACTCAAGAATCAAGTAGAGCTTAGATTTTTTCTTAGTTAGCATACTCCTAGAATGGTGGCACAAGGTTCTAGTTGATGCATGTAATGCATTCTTTGACATGTATAGTCTTTAAATGTATTATGTTATATGTATATGAAGTTGTATTTATAGAATTTGATTGGTTGCTTGGAGTTAAAGCTATGTAAGTTGATGTATGATCAATAAGTTAATGATGGGATGTTGCTATAAGGTTCGAAAGTTTGATTTGTAGGATGATTGAATGTTTACTTGACTATCACATAATGGGGATGTGTTAAATTGAATAATAATAGTAACTTGGGATTTAAGACATATATGGAATGTCTTACTAATATGTTTTAGAGAATTGATGTTTTATGACACAAATAAAGACTTATATGAGTACCTTATGGCATAAATTTGTTGGTTCAAATAACCTTAGTTTGGTCCTTATAGTCGTTTATTGTTAAAAAGATCAATAAGTTATTTATATATTTTTGTGAATTTGATATCTTATATATATTTGTGATTTGGTGATTTAAAAGAAACCTTGCATGGTAGCTTGTCAAGGAAGCGCATAGTTGGTTAGAAATTAATTTAGTTTGGATGTGTGCATGAGGTGTTTTGCGATCACCCTTTTTTGGTCATGAAACAGTGAATAAATCCTTAAATTCATGCTATGTTAACCGATTTAACATGTCTCTTAGAAGTTGGTTTGAATAACGTACGGCTTGTGTTTATATGTATATAGACGTTTGATAGTTGAATGTCTACTTGAGACATAAACATGATAAGTATGTAAGTAGATAGGTTCAATACTTGTTAATCAAACAATAGTGTCTTTAGTTAAGGGCATGTAAAGATGGTGAATTATATGTTTGTATCTCTTTAAGGGTAAATGTTGAATGCTTGAGTGTATCAAAGTCATAATTGATCAATCGTTAACTATGGTTAAACGGTATTAAGGATTTTGGTTAAAAGTTGTTTAACCTTGAGAAGGTAATGTCTTAATTGTGATGTCAGTATTCGTAATTGAACCTTGATAGTAATATATGATCCATGTACTGTTAAAACAAGAGTGCATATTATTAATAAATCGTATGAGCCAGGATAATGAAATTTCTTAAATCCTCCAATGGTTACTTATTAGGTCAGGTTGGGAATTACTCATGCTTCCCAAATATCTAGTTTAATGAATCATACATTTCTAATAATGTTTGATATTGTTCTCGTGATAATAAAATGTTGTAAGAGGAAATAAAAAAGAATTTTAATAACTTGGCCACCGTAAATCTTAAAAAGTTTTAAATTATGGGCAATCAAGCTTTAACTTGTAAGTCAAGTTACGTTTGTGTGTTTGCTTTTAACACACTAGGCTTGGTTTACTACTAAGTCAGGTTTAGGGTGTTATAGTTCATGGATAATTTCTCGATGTTTTCAAGGAATGCCTTCAGAGTTTGGAACTTGTTTTGCGGAGATGTATTGAGACTAACCTAGTCTTGAACTGGGAAAAATGCCACTTCATGGTGAAGGAGGGCGTAGTTCTCGGACATATAGTGACCAATAGAGGCCTGGAAGTAGACAAAGAAAAAGTTGAGGTAATCAAACAATTGCCACCTCCTACAAGCATAAAAGGTATTAGTAGCTTTTTGGGACATGCATGTTTTATCGTCACTTTATTGAAGATTTCTCAAAAATTTCTAAACCTTTATGCTTGCTTTTGGAACAAAATACCACTTTTGCATTTGATGATGTTTGTTTAAAAGCGTTTCAAGAACTTAAAGAAAGGTTGATTAATGCCCCTATAGTTGTGGCAGTAGATTGGAATGAGCCATTCGAGCTCATGTGCAATGCCAGCGACTATGCCATTGGAGCAGTGTTGGGACAAAGGTGTGGAAAAGTTTTCCATACCATTTATTATGCCAGTCGGATGCTAAATGGAGCCCAGCTTAATTACAATACAACTGAGAAATAACTTCTCGGTGTTGTTTTTGCATTCGACAAGTTTAGATCTTACTTGGTAGCTAACAAAGTTGTGGTGTACATAGACCATTCGGCATTCAAATATCTCTTGGAAAAGAAGGATGCCAAGCCCAGACTAATCCGATGGACACTTTTGCTGTAAAAAAAACCAATCTCGAGATCCGAGACAAGAAAATGATTGAGAACTTGGTAGCTGACTATTTATCACGATTAGAGCATCACCTTAGGATGGCAAGACTGCTGCCATAAGGGATGGATTCCTTTATGAGTGTTTACTTGCAGCCAATTCTATGCCATGGTGCACTGACATAGTCAACTACCTGGTAAGCAATATTTTGCCACCAGATGTGACAAGTAATTCTAGAAAACAATTTTTGCGAGATGTTCAGCAATATTATTGGAACTAGCCAATTTTTTTAAGCAGTGTGCCTATCAAGTGATACGTCGGTGTGTGCTAGAAGATGAACAACACGTTATACTATAATTATGCCACCCAACACCATAAAGAGGCCACTTTGCTGAGATGAAAACTGCGGCCATAGTGCTGCAGTCAGGATTCTTTTGGCCCACGTTGTTCAAGGATGCCTATAACTTTGCCAAGGCATGTGATCGATGCCATCGGGTGGGTAACATATCCAACAAGCATCAATTGTCACTCTAGAACATTATCCCAGTAGAAGTGTTTGACGTATGGGGAATAGACTTCATGGGTCCCTTTCCCCCGTCATTTATTAACCTATATATCCTTGTGGCCATTGACTACATTTCAAAATGGGTTGAAGTTGTTACTTTACCAACAAACGATGCAAAGTTCATGCATAAGCATATTTTCACTAGATTGGGTGCCCCTAGAGCTATCATTCATGATGAAGGTACACACTTTAAATGTAATTTAATTTATAAAGCTCTATGCAGGCATGGAATCCAGCAATGAATTTTCACAGCCTACCATCCCCAAAAAATGGCCAAGAGAAGATCTCAAATAAGGAGATTATGAACATGTTGGAGAAAATTGTAAACCCAATAAGGAATGACTAGTCCTTGAGACTAGATGACTCTTTTTGGGCTTGTAGAAAAGCTTTTAATAGTCCTTTGGGAACCTCCCCATACAGACTCATTTTTAGGAAGGCATGTCACTTACCAATAAAGTTGGAACATCGAGCTTCTTGGGCAACCAAAAAGCTTAATATGGAATGGAGGGCTGCCAGTGAGAAGTGGCTATTAGATTTGAATGAGTTATTGATATTTAGAGCTCAAGCCTATGAGAATGCCAAGTTGTATAAAGAGAAGACAAAAAGGTGGCATGATGACAGAATATTGCCAAGGCAGTTTGAAGCTGACCAAAGAGTTATGTTATTTAACTCTAGGTTAAAGCTATTTCCAGGGAAACTTAAGTCCAAATGGTTGGGCCTCTTCGAAGTTGTCAAACCATATGCTCATGAAGCAGTTGACATCAAGGATTTGAAGACTATAACAACTTTTATGCTAAACGACCACAGGTTGAAACATTATTTGGAAGGTAATCAAGGTAATGCCAATGAGATCATTCTCCTAGCAGAGATTGAATGATTGTGTCATTTTGATCGATCAGTGTAAATAATTAGGTCATTTTTCAATTTTAGTATTTTATTTATTTTCTATTTTCTATTTTTATTTTCTTTTGCTACCTTGAAAGGTTTGCTTTGAGTGTAGGTACAAGTTACGTTGCCAGACAGCATGCTGAGATCAAGGCTGGCATGTGGGATTCGACATGGTACAAGATGGACTTTGTGTGAGTTAGGCCCAAGTAAGAGTGAAAATTTTTGCTAAGTGCAGGATAAACCCTAGCCGTATGGGGTAAATCTTCGAAATTCAAATTTTAACCTTATCACATTATCTCATTTTCACGTCGTCTCTTCATCTTCATCCCTTAGCACATCATTATCCCTTTTCCCTAAACACGCCACTTCTTCATCATTATCCTTGTTTAATTACCCAACTTCAACATCCCCATTAAAACGCTCAGCCGTTTCTTTTTCCCTCTACTTAAACCCTGACCTTTGCCTTAACTAAAATTTTACACTCTCTCTTTTCATCTTCCTCGGCAAGAAAGCAAGAATCCAACTTTTCTTTTCCTGAATTCTTCTGATTTCTCCAAATGTTTCTCCATGTCATCTTCTTCAACACCCTTCAAGATCTTCTTTAACGAAGAAATTCAAAAGAAGCATGAGGAGAACTTTTCTGCGCGAATATTTTGTTATGAGAAGAATTTTGAGTTCAAGAACGAACCCCACTTGTGTTATTCCCCGGAGTTCGTCACAGTGATCAAGAAGCATGAATGGGAGATGTTTTGCCAACAACCAGGGGTAGTGCACTCCAACATAGTTCATGAGTTCTATGTCCACCTTATGACTAAGGACTCACCGCTCTTGCTTATACAAGGTACGGGTGTTAGATTTGATGAGGGGTCTATTAATACTATGTTTGAATTGGATGGTGCAGGGGAAAAGCACTCTGAGTTTGCTGAATCGTTGGACACTGCCAAGAGGCAACTGTTGTTGAAGGATTTATGCGAGCCTAGCACCAAAAGGAATGTGTAACATACTCAAACCCCTTTTAGTAGGATTAGGCATGTTACTACACAATACATATAGGTATCAACAAGAACAATTAGATTAGGACAAGCAAGTTCAATGAGATTCAAGTTTACTTAAATATCAAGTAACAAGTTTCAAACTTACTTGCTAAGCAAGTAAGTCTATCGAATGGGAAAGAGGGATGATGCATTCGATTTTAACATACTCATTTTAAGTCATTAGCTTACACTTAGGTAGTTATCAATCTATGTTTGGAAGGACATGATCAATTATGCATACTTTCAATGTTATATGAACATTTCAAACTAGAACCTAAGGTGACCAATAAGCTTTATACATTTTAAGGAGAATTGCCATTGTACCTGTCTAAGTTTAGTCATCTTACATTGTGTTGGATGGAAGCATAGCAAGCACATGAGATAGTCAAGGTTCAATCACTAATCATCAAGCATAATAGTCATTTATGCGCATACATTCCCAAAATGCACACATTACACCTTAAAGGTCCTAATTTCAGTTACGTTATACAAACCATACTAGATAATCATGCATTTACAAGTCTTATGTGTCACCATCCTAAGAGTGCTATAACAAATTGAATACATACTTTTCAAGCAAAATGTGACTTGAGTGAGCCTTAACTTCAAGATAGGATCTGATATTAACCTGTATCGCAGCAAGGAGACTTGATAAGCAAAGCTTAGTGAGTGAGTTTATAGAATACAAGGCAACCATACAAACAAGTCTCAACTACGAACCATCTAATAGATGGTATGGTTCCCCCATCACTAAGGAACCATTCGAATAACTATGTAAACAATACTAGATGCATTTGCTTAATTTTCAATCCAATATCAATACAAGGCTTGAAATTTAGACATGCTCAATCATCCAATTGAAATAACAATAGGCATAACATGTCATATGAACACAATCAATGTCTCAAACTCAAGCAATCTCATATAAGCAATGTTCAAGCAATGTCTCAATATCAATAGCTCATGGCATACAATTCTCCTTTAATATCAATCAATGCAATTCAATGGAGCAATAGATTCAATGTACATGAGGTATGAGTTCATTTTAAGTATAGCCTTGAGAATCGATTACTCAGTCTAGATACTTGAGTCCCCAACCAAACTGTCACCAATAACAATAATCTATATGGTACATAGTACCGGTCAAATCCCTCATACTGTCGCCAATGACCAATAACAATACTTCCCTCCTACTGTCGCCAATTAGGGACCAATGTCCCGGACCGTAGTCCACCCCGATAATGAGCTCTATGGACTCTATGGTATGCCAACTATATCTATGACCGACTCGAGACCAAGGCTAACAATAGTTATCACTTCCACTCAATTTCAAGCATGATTCGATTCAATGTGCACATTTAGTGCCAATATCACCTTTCAATCGAATAGGGTTCAATGCCAATCACAATACCAATAGCTCAATGATCAATATTTTACAATCAATGAATGCATATCTATTAATAAGTCATTAGATCAATAGATTGAGTTGTCTTTAAGTTAACAACTAGCATGCTTCAATACAATGGAAATCAAGTTAGCAAATATCATGCTACAACAACCAATTTAATCAAGGAAGCATGCTTATCAATCAAGTAATCATTCAATTGTTTCAATCAAGTAAACACAACAATGTTCCTCAAAGGAACACTTACCTTACAAATGCTTAAGAGCATGCGCATTATACCATTCAAACTAGAAATCAATAAGCAATTTAAATCAAGAAATACTTGGAAAGGTTACCGCCCTTTCCAAAACTTTAAACTACACTCATAGGAATTTTTCGAGCTATTGTCGATCCCAGATTGAAATCCCTTTCCCTCTAATAGCTTGCTGATCTATGTAAGCCCCTTTTCCTCAATTTCCACTTGATCTATCATTACATGTAATACATAGTGTATTAGGTAGAATCTAGTAACCACTTAAGTCATTATATGACTCCATACATTCAAGCATTCAATTTAAAACATCAAGACTGTTGCTGCCTGGCAGCATGTGCACTACTTTCTTAAATGTTCATATCTTTTATTCCGTACGTCGGAATTTTGAACCGTTTACACCGTTAGAAAGATAACTTAATTGTCATTCTAACCATATAGGCCTTGCATTTTTATTCATTGTGAATTAATACAGTTTTTTATTTAAAGGCAGACCAAATTATGCCCTTAGACAGTTTGCACTGTCCTTAGAGATTAATCTCTACAAACTGTTTTATAACTCGGAATTCGATTCCGTTTGTTGTATACGAAACTAGATATACTCATGATTCTGTACATATAAGATTCACTCCCTAATTTGGTCAATGTGATTTTCTACAAATTTTTAAACTCACTGTCCGAAACAGAGTCTTCTGGACAGATTTCCTTTAGCTATATTCTAGCTTCATTAATCACTTAGACAAGTATTCTAACATGATTTTTCAACATATATACTCATTCATTCATATATAAGTCAGTCCAATTATGTATTAAACCTATAAAAATAGGGCAATTGAACAACATTTTCGAATTGATTCAATAAGACATCAATTCACTAGAATTTCCAACAACAAGAATTTCAATTCACATATCAATCATCAATTCTAGTATTCAAATTAAGTTTTTCCAGCAACTAACATACCAATTCACCATCAATTTGGTTAATGACAACATCAATTTCAAAAACCATTCAATTCATTCTAAACAATCTACCATTTCATGGATTGATCAATCAATTGAACTTCTTAATTAGTTCATGGCATCAATTCACTAACTAATCATCCAATTCATGTAATTCAAGCAAGAACTTAAAATCTACATGCATCATTCGAATCTATATTGCATTAAGGAAGAGATTTTACCTTCCCATCAAGATAATATTAATGCTAGCAACTCCAATTCATCCAATTTCAAGCTTGAATCTATGAACATGGAGTTTTCTCACTCAATTCCCATTTTCTCTTCTTTGTTCATCCACTTGGCAATAGGGAGAAGAATATGATAATGGATCATCAATTATCTCCTCCCAAAATGACTAATTTGCCCTTGATTAACCACTAATTAATAACATGTGTAGGGGCATTTAGGAATATTGCAATTTAGCATGCATTCCTTCATTTTGTTACTTGTTTCAGTTTGGTCACTTATAATTTAGGTTACCACTTTATCATTTATAGCATCTAGTCCTTATTAACTATACTTAGTACGTTGCTTTCAATTAACTAGGGATTAAATGAAGGCATTGTAGTAACTTCCTTTATACTAGTTTTGAGGATATTACAGAATGTGTCATCAAGAGGCCATTAGACGATGAAGGGGCTGGCACTAAAGCCATAGCCAAGGGGGTGGAACCACTTCTTGAAAGCAAATATTATGCCAACCACCCATAACAAGACTATTTTGGAGGAGAGGATGGCTTTATTGCACTCGATCATCGTAGGCCTTAAGATCAACATCGATCGTGTCATTATAGATAGGACTCATAAATGTGCTGGTAAGGGCAATGGTAGTTTGTTTTTTCCCCTCATTAGTCTCTGCTATTAGCATGAAGCACAATGTGCCACGACTTGATTTAGAAAATGTCTAAGAGGGCATGGGAACAACTATCACTCATGCCTTATGGCGGTAACTCACTACCACAGAGTCCATAGAGAAGGGCAAAGGAAAGGCTACAGAGCCGGTGTCCAAGGCCAAGGTGCCCAAAGCAAAACGTTAGACTTCTATGCTAGCTGCTTCAGTGGCAATGCTTTCCCAAATCTGCCGATTTTAGGAGCTCTTTCTTCAAAAGCTAGAGAAAGCAGAGGAGTAGAACACCAAGCTCTTCCAATATATTCATGTTTGGGATTGTGCCCTTAATAAAACTCTTGAAGGAATGTTCACGAATTTTTTTGCCAGCCTTCCCTAAGTTCCCCAGTGACCTTTTTGCCAAAGATGATATTCCAGCCAGTCCTCATTCTATCCATAATCCGAAGAAATCAGATACGACTGTACCAATGTCCCCTGTCCAAGTAGAGTCCGCAAGAACAGACACACCACCCGAATAAGAAAAAGGTATCCAAGCCAAAGTTGCTGCAACACCCATTGCACCTGCCTCATCTACTGCCACTAAAGCTCCTACTGCCTCAAATTCAGTGAAGATTGTCAAGGAAATTCTCCCTGACATCGGAGCCTCCACAGCCGCATCAAAGCTTAGCATGAAGGAAAATAAACGCATGGCTCCTGATTGAGGGAGTTTTGTCAAGAGAAAAACCCATGTATCACATCTAGAAAACTTTGAAGGTGAGTCATCTTCCCCTTAAAATTCCTTACATTCATTTTGTTCATTTGTTCATGAATTTCATTTTATTTTATTTGTATATATGTCTTCATGCATTGAGGACAATGCACACCTTTGGTTTGGGGGTTTGTGTTGCCTCACATATTTTGTCATGCCATGCATTCATGTTTATGTTTCTATTTGCCTTTTGTTGTCATATAGATTAGGTATAACCATGCATACCAAAACACTAAAAAATAATAATAATTTTGCCAACACTTTGCTAGCATAGTTAGAATTTGCTTTAGTTTAGGAAATCCTTTGTTTCCATGTGTTGGTAGGATAGTAATGTCAGGACTACTTGGCAATCTCTAGTTTAGGAAACTGAAGTCTCACTTAACACATAGTATGCATCTAGTTCCCAAACAAACTTAGAATTCTTGAAAGTAGGGTTAGAATAATAAAAAATGCGATGAGTGGGTACAGAAATAATAAGGCAAAAATGTTTTGTCAAGGCAAGAAAAAAATAGAACTCTCCTCTGCTCTAGAGATAATTAACTTGGGGATTTGTGATTTGCTCCATCTTAGTTCTTAAGTCAAAAACCTTAGGGTATGAGTTGAAGAGTAAGCCTAGTAATGCCTGGACTAACATGGGGGTTCGTAGTATGCTCCCTCTTATTTCTCACGCCAAAAAGTATTACAAAGCAAGCCTGAAAATATTGCCAACAAAAATCCTTGGTGAATAAAAAAAATATTAATAATTATGAGTTTGGATAGTAAATTTGACTAAGAGAGTTAAAGGATACTCGATGCATATTGTCTACAGTTCATGCACACTTCATGACCCTAAACTAGTGTTATATTGTTGCACTTTAATTTGCCGATCTGCTTGGCATTACTGCATTGGGATATTTGAGGACAGAACTAGGGCCAGATTCTGCTTACTATCACTTGTTAACATTCAGAACAATTTTACCGAGGTACTTGTTTTATTTTTATGTTTTCTTAATTTTAGTTACATTATTTGTGGACAAGCAATGAACTGGGTTTGGGGAGTGTTAGCTCCTAGAAAGTACTGATTTTTATGCATGTTTCACAATTCTTTTGTTTGTCTTTGGAAATATATGTTTGCATTTAGTTATTAAAATCATGCCTTTGTATAAGGAGTTAGGGAGTTGTTCTTTTGCCAGTGTGAAGGCTTGTTTTGCTGGTGTTGATGCAGGATAGGAGCAAGGTAGGCTTGGTAGAGCATCACATGAGCAGGAAGCAGTAAAAGCAAAAGAGAAATGCCTAGTTGTTGTTGGCAAAGTTGGACCAGAGATTGCCAAGTTTATTTAGCAAAGAATTAAAGTTCGATGCCCGGTCAAAGTAGCCGTTGAACACAATACACGTCAGCCCTAAAATTCAAAAGAGGATAAGAGCATAACACACCTATCTTGGTGTGTAAAGAAATTTCAAACCTATCCTAGGGTTTTCACAAGTTCCTATTTAAAGAAGATCAATTATTGAGCAAAGGGAGAGCACCGTGGTGAAAGATGAAGCTAGAGGCAACATGGTTCAACCATCTTAGACCGATAGCTCTGGAGCATTTGAAAGGCTACATCAACGGACCTCTTGCTTTGCCAATTCTCTTAGTTTAATTGTTATTTGAATAGTGATGTTGAGATATGATATTTTGTGGATGGATACCCCAACCATGAACTAAGCTTTTATAGTTGGTTGGGGATGTTTGCTATTATCGCTCACTTTATTTTTGGTTTTTAATAATTTGAATGCCTCAGAATTATTTTCTACCCTACTAGCACTTCATTTCCTTAAATTCTTTGCCACACGACAGTTGGCATTGCACGTTTATTATGCCTTAATATCTTAACAGACTTAAGGGGTAACGAATAGTTGCCAGGTACTAAGGAGAGAAAATTTGACAGAAGATGTTCAAGTAGATGTGCTTACTTCCAAAGTGAATCTACCCTTTAGGAGTATAGATTGAAACTTAATCAAGTTAATTTATGAAAAGCTGCACTATAGACATATAGGGGTTTTATCGTGGTTAACTTAGTGTATTACCATCGATAGAGGTAATACTAATCTTGAAATCTGCTCAGCAATAAATCCAAGGCAAGACATTATTAATAACTGGCATAGCTAGCGTAAAATCCATGCATCCCTTGCCAACACTCATCATCCATTTGAATACTTCTTGCTAAACTTTTTTACTTTCATTGCATTGTTTTAGTTATTGTCTAAATCGAAAATCCAAATCAATTTTCAATATTCTTAATCCTTTTAACAAGTAAACCATTAAACACTTAAATTCTTGGTCAATCCCTGTGGATATGATACTCAGCTTACTGTTGTATTACTTGCTGATCGTGTATACTTGCACGCAATAGACTCACTCTTGGAATTATTTCTTACATATTTACACTGCATTCTCAATCTTTTGACAAGCGTTAGCAAAGTCGACACTGGACATCATCCATGAAATATGGAGCCCTGCAATCAAAGTTGCAGAAATTCTTGAACGCATACTATGTTTGTTGCATATTCCAAACACAGAGTACCCTTACCCTATTGTAAGGGTGTTGCTCTGATTTACTGGAACAATCCCCAACGCTTTGCAAGGTATGCAATGAAGAATTTTTTTGGGTTGAAATGCTTTGGCCACATCTTCACAAAAAATATTGATTGTTTATGTATTGTCCACATCGACTTCTATTATAAGTATTTTATATAATGAAATGAAACTTGTGGTAAAGTTTCGAAACAAACAACAAAAAATGTGCCTCCCTAAATGTCACAATTTTTGTTATTATTTTTAGTCCAAAACATAGCATACCGAAACATTGTATAGCTATTATATGATATTTATTAAAATTACAACTGAAAAAGCAGTTGTGGCCGACTACGACAAATTTAAAAAGTGTCGAACCTATGTATGTGGGTTACGCGACTTATAAAGAGCAATGTTAACTTAAATCGTTAGGAAAACATATCATGTTTTAGATTTCAAGGGAAAAGTTTGAAACTCTATATGTAAAAGTTTGATACTCTTCGTATTACAGAGAAGTCACTTTATGCGAATGTTGGAAACAATGTATCTGAGTCTCGATCCTTGTAAAGGAAAATTTTCCCATTTATCAATCAACTTTAAATTAAAAAATCATACAAATCCCTAACTCTTCATTATTCCTTTTTTCACTTTTTTGCAAGAAAACATAGAACACATGGAAGACAATATTCTTTTCTCCGTTAGCAGAGTTGAAGATTATGTAATGTCATAATGTCTGTTTTGTATTTGTTTACTTTGTTAAAGTCTTGTTTTCTTAAGTTTCCAAATATGAGTATTAAATATAAATACTTTGTTTATATTATATATAAAGTAAGTTGAATTGGGTTCCCTCCACTAAGGAAACAATTTTTTTAATTAACCATGTCATTGTTATCATGTATTAACTAGGAATATTAAATTAATAATTTCCAAAAAAATTAAGGTCATATATAACATAAGAGATTGTAAAGTGAAAAACTTTTCAAATTACTTTTAATAGCATAACTTTATTCACTTTTGACACTTAGCAATCAAATTAAATTACAAAAAATAGATATATCCCTGAATCTTCATTAGTATTTTTTCAAAGAAGACATGATTCTTGTAGCCTTCATCATCGACTACCTTCATTGTAGTAAAACTTTGATAACTTATATAGGGAAAAATGGCACGTGTTCGTTTAAGTGTTCATGAACGTGTTAGTTTAAGTGTTCAAGAATGTGTTTGTTTAAGTGTTCACGAACGTGTTCGTTTAAATGTTCACAAACGTGTTCATTTAAGTGTTCGTGAACATGTTCCTGAACACTATTTAGAAATGTTAACTAAATTAACAATAAATAAATAAAACAAAGCAACAAAATAAAATTTACATTTCAACATGAACTTATATAACATCCTTAGCAACAATAAAAGTTGTATTTAAATACATCTACAAGCATTTTCATCCTTTAAACAAGCTTATAACCGAGCCTGTACACAAGCCTATAAACAAGTCTATAAACGAGCCTATAAACAAGCTTATAAATGTGCTTATAAACGAGCTTATAAACAATCCTATAAAAAAGCTTATAAACGAGCTTGTTCGTGAACATAAACAAACCGAACACATCTCTGCTCGTCGAACATAAATGAACGTTATACGAACGGTTCGTAAAACTCTTTGTTCATTTACACCACTATGCCCAGACAAATGAAAAGCTTCCACAATCCGCTCTACATTGGCTGCCACCTCCCGATGTAGTTCCGAACACCAACAAACAGTAGAAGTCAGACAAAACTTGGGAGCATTTTTCCAAATACTCTGTGTGTTGGTGTTCATACCTTCAAATGGGTAATAGCCTTTCAAATACCATTGTTTGTCATCACGTTCTTCCCTAAGAACTAACACCACACCACCAGGATCTATAAAATTAAGTCTATGCACAGTAGGCACCGCCACAATTAAAACAACATAAACGACACATATAATGTTGTAGAGATGGAAACTAAAAAGGAAACAAAACAACACTCGCTGCATTATGTTATGAAACTAAGGACCCAAAAGACTCCTATTATAATAGATGTGATACTGAACGTGAAAAGACAATATTATTGGGAATATGCGTCTTTTGAAATTGAAAATCCATTGAACCCACCAATTTAATTTATTTACACATTCCAAAGTGTTTGGTGATGACTTATTAGGTTACATTAAATGACACGTTTTAATTTAAAAACTGAGAAGACAGTTTGCGCGGCTCCAAAAAATTTTAAGATGTCAACACTTTGACGCGTACGTGAAACTGAAATGGTTATGAAAAATTGTAATAAATTGTAATATTTTAGGTTTACAGTGAAACTTTTGAACTTTGTTCGTAAATGTTCGACACATGTCATTTGAAGTAGGGTTTAGGGATCTATTTTCAAACTCATAGTTATAAGTTCGGTATAGGTTCAATTAAATTCAAACTGAGAATGGCAGAACAATTGGCAACATTTTATGTTTTTGTTAAAAGAGTTTCGAACCAAGTACAAGTTGTTTGAATACTTTACTTATTTATCGTGTTTCCAAGGATTATGCACACGTAGATTGCATGTTGCTTGAGAGTGAATACGTTAAGAGGTAATGTTATTTGATTTATAAGAAATTTATTGTATTAAAAAATTAGCAGGATCATTTACTTTTATCATTTTTACCACTTTTAGATTTATTTTTCTTAGTTAGTTATGTTAGTTTATTGGCTAAATGGACACAAGTAAAAAAAATTAAAAACCCAAACATGTTAATCATTTAGTTTTTTACCATTCAAAAAACACTAAAATGAAATAAAGGTTTATAAATCAGCGTGCTATGCATAAGAAGTACAAAATACATTAAACTCTAATTAATGAAGATAATATTCATAATGATCAAGTGAATCAAATCTCCTTGAAAACAAATACGGACAAGTTCATAATTTTTTCTTCCAACTCATCTTACATTTATCCAACAAAACAATGCAATCTTATGTTCCTACCAAATAAACCAAGTAAGAGTTGCAACATTCATGTGCAAAATGTGACACATAACAAATAGTAGTATTTTAACTAGTAAAAGCTTTAAAATACTTTGCTTGTTGTGGTGTCTCACCCACAAAAAATATGGCTAATCATAGCCTTTTCAAACACCATTTTTTGTCGACACGAAAAACCTTAAAACAACACTCCTCTCGGATCTATAGAATGTAGTGTATGCATAGTAGTCGCCGCTACCAGTACGCCTGATATATAGAATGAAAGGAAGAAAACTACAATGGAAATAATATAAACCACTCTCCTCGCCTAATCAGGGTATGAAACTTGGGACCCTTGGTACTCCTATTTATAATTACGTAAAAAAGATGTTTGGCTTGTATAATAGTATTTATATTAGAAAAATGATTTTGTATAAATTGTTTTAAACCGAAAAACTTGATTGGACACTTCTACTTTTTGGGTTGGTTGACTGGGTTTCAGAATTTTCATCTAGTTTCAAAACTTATATTTCATACTAATTAGAAAACTCTTGTACCAAGTGAACAATACTTAACTGATGATGACGTATCAGAACAGGTTACAGAGATTCGAGACTAACAAAGAAAAGACACATATATATTGGGACCATGTGCCTTTTGAAATATGAGTGAAGTAGTTCAGATCATCAGTTTTAAAGCATTGTAATAGTTGTTCGGCACTAGTGGAAATAGATTCCAACTGAAAATATGAATACATGAGCAACATTGTAGGGTAGGTGCTCTTTTATAATGGAACAACAGTTTGGAACGGTTTATGGAGTTTCGGTACTAAAACTGAAAAGACGCGTCTTTTGAAATTTGAAATCCTTCCAACCCGGCAAAGTCATAGAGGTAAGTAAAGGAGTTCTTCACATCGGTTTCGGAACAAATAATTCAGGTTTCAATATTGATATTAGTCAAAACCAACGAAAAATGCAACAATTGAAAAGACTTATCTGCTGCTGACATATCGGAACGGGTTATTGAGATTATAGAATGACAATAAAATACGAATATATATTGGGAACATGCGCCTTTTGAAATATGAGTAAAGTAGTTCAAAACATAGGTTTCAGAGCTCTGTAATAATTGTTTGGCACTAGTATAATTAGATTCAAACTGAAAATATGAAAAACATGTGCAACATTGTAGGTTCGGTACTCTTTAATAACATAACAGCGGTTTCGAATGGTTTATGGAGTTTCAGTACTGACACTAAAAAGACGTGTCTTTTGAAATTTGAAATCCTTCTAACCCGGCAAAGTCATAAAGGTAAGCTAAGGTGTTCTTCCTATTAGTTTTGGAACTACTAATTCAGGTTTCGATATTGATATTAGGCAAGACCAACTAAAAATGTTAGAATATCCTGTAACAGTATAGGTTCTATAATTCCACACGAAATAACTTATTGGTTGGTAATCTTTTCAACCACTATGGTTGAAATACGAACAACCACATTTTTCTTATAAGTACCGCCACTATGTGTTTTTCATCGTCTACCCCATATTAAACTAAAATATGGTATAGACATTTTCGTTCGGGTGCTTTCTGTTATTCAAAGGCGGATGCATGATGAAGCTTGGCAGGTTCCTCTAGTAGCCCCTTATCTTCTTTCTGGTAAACATCCCTATCATAGGTTATGTAGTTCTTTAAATGTATGGTTTGCTTTTCTTAAAGATTGTAATTTTCATTATTTTTCTTTAGTAATGGCAGAAGTTGATGGATCTCCTTATCGCTATCTACTTTGAATGCCTGCACATGCTAGCAGCCTCTATAAAGGCCATGAATTTAACGTTTCCATTATCTTCCCACTTGACTTCCCCCACTCTCCTTCTACGGTAATTAACCTACCAAGATTGTTGTTTTATCTTGGTCAATTTTTTACACTATGGCAATTAATGGATAACAGTTTTATGTTTTTTGTAAATTGTTGTTACATTTGATAGTGATCTATTCCATCCAAATATTACTAAGTCTGGCGCCATTAGGCTGGCCATCTTGCATGAAAGTTAGAGCCCTTCTATTAGAGTTGTGGACATTGTTGAGGCTATACCGGGTTTGTTGTGTACTCCAAGAGCAAACGCTCTCCACCTTGATTGTGAGGTGTTGCTCTGATTTACGAGAGGAATCCCCAGCACTTTGCAAAGTATGCAAGGAAGATAATGGGTTGAAATGTTTATGTATTGGTCATATCTTCTTATGTTCAATTTTTACTATATATGGATGTGTATGGTAAATTTCATATACTATAACTTTTTTTATTTGCAACTGCTAATGTGACAATTTTTAAACAATGTATGTCTGTTTTCAAACTTGTCAACCAAATCTTCAACTGAAAACATTAGGAATACATGTAATAGTTTCGGTTTAACGTGATAAGGTCGAAACTATACACAAACATTTGATACTCGTCATGGGTTTAACTTGCTTCTCCCATGATATAATAGTTCCAAGTTGACCAACTAGTTTGCAAATTAATAATATGAAGAATAAATTTGTAAATATGAAAATTATATATAAAGGTTTTGTTTACTTTGTTATATGTTGTGTTCTTAAATTTGGAAATACTAATATAAAATAATTTAAAGTAAGGAAATAAATAATTTTCAGAAATGTGTTGTTCTTACGAAAGAATATTATTTACGAATGAGAACTTCTATTTTTACAAAATTTAGGGCTTAAGGAAATATGAAGTAAAATATCACTTAAGTAACACAACTTTATTCACTTTTTAAACTAACCAATCAAATCTTAGAAAACACGGAACTGTTATAACTGAACCCTCATGGTTTTCCTGAAAGGGTTTATGGGTTAAGGTTTATAATTTAGGATGTAGGTGCTTCTAGGGTTTATGTTTTCAAAAATCTGTCATTGTACAGCTAGCATTGCCCACCTCAAATTCTCACCATGTCTATTGATTTGATGGTTTATGAGATTAAATTTAATAGCTTTAAGATTTTTTTGGTATAGAATTTAGGTCTTACTGTTACTGGTTTAGGGTTTATGGTGTTGTCTAATTACTTTATGGGATGATTGTTTATTGTTTAAGGGTTTAAGATTTGTGATTTAGGGTTTACAATAATCGTGTTAGGGTTTATGTTAATGGTGAAGCTATTAGTTAATAGCTTAGGAGATTATTTTGTATGGTATAAGGTTTAGGGTTTAACTTAGTGTATGAGATAAACAGCAAGCATTATATAGTCCATATTCTACAGTTGAAAAACATATGTCCCACGTAGGCACAAATTCATGGTAGGGTTTATTACTTGTATAGTTCCTAAATGTATACCAGTTTCTGTACTAGTTAAAAAATTTCGAAACTACGTGCATGATAATTCAACTGAAAATCTATAAAGTCTAGTTGCAATTTTCGGTTAGCAGTCGGGGTATTAGAATTTTATTACTGTTTCAGAACTGGTTATTAAGACTTCTCTGAAAATTGTTCTGCTCAATGCAACAAATGAAAAGACATACTATACGTTGCCGATGTATCTAAATGGGTTACAAAGATTTGTAACTGACAGTGGAATGACACTTTTAGATTTAGAGCATGTGTCTTTTGGAAATATAAAATCCAGTGATACAACTAATTAAATTCATTTAATATTACAACCGAAAAGACAGTTCGGTGCGGGAAACACAAATTTTAACTAGTTTCGAACCTATGGCGTATCTGTTGATGACGTATCAGAACGGGTTACGGAGATTCGAAAATGACATTGAAAAGACTCTTTTATATTGGGAACATGCATCTTTTGAAATTCAAAATCCATTGAACAACTTTTTAACGGTTTATGATGGATAGTTCGGAATGGAACCACAAGTTTTACACAATTTCGAACCTAGGAATATGGGTTCCACTACCTGTATAGCAAAATTTTATCTGAAATTGTTACTAAAATATGTAATATTTTAGGTTTGTCCACAAACGTTGGAGATAGTATCTGCAAACGTGCGATACTCGTCGTTTTATTATAAATTGTTTAAACCCCAAATATTCTTTCCATCAGCACACATTATACTTGTTAAATCTTACAAACATTGGCATTGTTAAATTATTATTTAGTTTCTAAGATTTAATTTTTACCCTAATAGTTTCAATATGGTGCTATTTGTGTTCATATCATTTCTTAAGATTTAAATTTTACCCTAAACCATACAGAAGCAAACCTAAAATCGGTAAGAGTAACAACCGTGTTGTAATTGACGTATTTATGAGATTAATTTTTAGGGTGTTATGGTTTTTGGTTTAGGATTTAGGTCTTAATGTTTGTGGTTTAGGGTTTATGGCATACTTTGCGGTTATTACTTTATGAAATTAGTTTTTATGGCTGTAGGGTGTATGGTTTATGATTTACGGATTAATATTAAAGGGTTACAGTTTATGGTTTAGTTTAGGGTTAATGGTCAATGAGATTAATTTGCATTGTAATTTACGATTTAGTGCAAACAGTAGTGTATGAGATTAAATTGACGTATTATATACACTATAGTCTACAATCTAGATTTAATATACCATACGTTATGATATTATTATTAATGTAGTCTATAGTATATGTCTCTATGCCATATAGTCTATCTTAGTCATAGGTAAACAACTCATGTGTTACGTGACGATATGAATCTTGAAGCTATGTCATACAGTCTATGCAAATAAATATTTTACGTACACAAACTATGTCACATTTATAACATTTATGGCACATTTAATTTTTCCTTATGAAATGGAAGTTTTCTCAGGGGATACGGGCCGCTTTTTAAATTTTATATATTTATACATGGTTTGGTTCTCTTTAAAGTGTTTTAGAACAATATTCAAGATAAATTAACTAAAAATCTATAAAGTATAGTTCAAAATTTCAGTTTGTCCTATGGGTTTTGGTATTTTAAAAGCGGATTCAGAACGGCGTACTAGAAATTATCTGAAAAACTATTATGTCCAATGCAACAATTGAAAAGACACTTCTGATGTCTCCATATCTAAAAGTGTTATGGAGATTCGAAACTGGCAGTGAAAAGACTCTTTTACATTGGGAAGATGCGTCTTCTGGAAATCCTTTAACAGCTGTTTTTTTATCACGCCAAACTTTTTTATTAACACTGTATATGCAAGCGTTCGATACTCGTCGTATAATTATACTGTATTTAAACCCTAACTATCCCTTCAGCACACGTTTTACTTGTTCATTCTCGCAAACATTACCATTCTTAACATATTATTTACTTCCTAAGATTTAATATTTACCCCAATAATTTTTATATGTTGATATTTGTGTTCATTTTAATTCCTACGGTAAGAGTAACTAATATGTAATTTAAGGTTTTTCGTTTATGAGATTAATTTCCAAATTATTTAATGTTTTTTGTGGTTTAGGATTAAGTTCTTACTGTTAGTGGTTTAGGTTTTAGGGTGAAGTTTACGTTAATTACTTATTGTATGAGATTAGTTTCAAGCATTATATAGTCTATATTCTACAATCTCGATATTCTAAAATCTATATATAATATAACATATGTTATGATATTATTATTAATATAGTCTATGATATATGTCTCCGATGATCTTTATTCTATTTACTAATACCGTGATATTGAATAAGTCAGGCGTAACGTGATAATATTTTTTAGGGGTATTAAGATTAATTCTTGTATGTTTATGTCACAAGTAGGGTTTAGGAGTTTTGTGATGAAATTGAATCACGTGTATTTTTCATTTATTTAATTAGGTCTAATAAAGTAAAGATGGTGTAATTATTGTTGACCCAGACGATCCTCACCCGAATTGTGAGGATGTTGCTCTGATTAATATGAGGAATTTGCAAAGCATGCGAGGAAGATTATGGGTTGAAATGTTTATGTATTGGCCATATCTTCTTAGGTTCAATTTTTACTTTATGGATGCGTCTGGTAAAATTCAGATACTATAACTTCGAATTTGCAGCTGCTAATTTCACAAATTCCTTTCATATTTTTAGGCCATAACCTTCCATACGCGAGCTGAATGACATTTTAATATTATAATTCAAAAGACGCTAGATGGGAGCAATAACTAGGCCTATGTATGGTATGTTTAAAAAAATTCCCTTAATGAGTTGTTCTTATGAATGACTAGTAATTACAAATAAGAAATTCTATTTTGTCGAATCCTCATGGTTTTCGTGAAAAGTTTTACTATTTAAGGTTTATGATTTAGGATGTAGGTAGTTATTGGGTTTAGGTTTCATGATAAATAAACTGAAAATCGTTAAATTATAATTCACTTTTTTGGGTTGGTAGGCTTGATTTCGGACTTTCTAAACTAGTTTCGGAACAACATACTCAGAATTATTTGCACACTATTCTGCCCAATGCAACAATTGAAAACAGTCGTCTTTTGATGACGTATCTGAACGGGTTACAGAGATTCCAAACTGATAATGAAAAGACTGTTTTATATTGGGAACATGCGTCTTTTGAAATTTCAAATTCATTGAACGAATATAATTTTTTTCAACACCCAAATAATTATTTTTTTGCGCATTCTTTCAGTTACGGTTGGTGATGGACAGTTCGGACCCGGAACCACAAATTTTAAATAGTTTCTAATCTAGCAATATGGGTTCTGATACGTGTATAGAAAAAGTCAACCTAAAAGCATGAGTAAAACATGTAATATTTTAGGTTTGTCCAGAAATGTTTGAAACTTTATATACAAATGTTCGATACTCGTCCTATTATTATACTCTATTTAAACCCCAAATATTCCTTCAGCACACGTTTTAGTTGTTCATTCTCATAAACATTAGCATTCTTAAAATATTATTTACTAAGATTTAATTTTTTTCCCTAATAATTTCAATATGGTGTGTAATACCCCTAAAATCAGGTTAAAATGTATCAGAAATAGTTTCCAACAACTTAAGTCATTCTCTTGAGACCTTATGAAGCATTTAGAATTATTAAATTAAACTAGATATTAAATCAAAATGAATTGTTAAGAAATAAAGTAAATTTGAAGGTTTAAGGATCATGCTGTGAAGAATTATTATTAAAGAGAGGACTAAATAGGAAGTAAAGAAAATTACCTAGTCAATTATAAAAAAAGACTAAAACGAATATTATGTTAAATTAGGATTTTGTAAGCAAAATAAAATAAACTAGGAGGGTTTTACACTTGTATGTAAATGATGAAGGCAAATGTAAGGGGGTGAGTCATGGCATTTTGGATGAAAGATGAACAAAATTTGTTCATCATCTTACTCCTTCCTCTCCAAACCCGAGAGCTCCCAAACTTAGAGTTTTGAGCCAAATTGATCCAATTTTGAGCTTTGTTAGGGTAGCTAAGGAATAAGGTGATATACTCTCTCCCTTTTCTTCTTAATCCATTTGAGTTTGAGTAATTGTTTGAGAAATGTCTTTGATTTAGGTGTTATTAGTTTCTATAGAAATTTTGGTGGACTTTTTTGTGGATATATGTAAGTTAGGGACTATTTTGCATCGATAGACATATTGGTGGACTGTTATGAACATGCATGAAAGTATATATATGTAATATGGACTGTTTTGTATATGCATATATGTATAGTGGACTGTTTTGAGTATAAAAATGTATATGTATGCAATCTGGATTGTTTTCTGTATATATACATGTGTATATGTGTGTATTGGGACTATTTTGATGTACATAAGTATGTATGCAAGTGTATGGACTGTTTTGAATTTATATAAATATGTTAGGGACTGTTTTGGATACATAGGAAAGTATATGGGACTATTTTGTACATGTATTAGTGTACCTATGTGATTGAAATCGTTATGTATATGTATGAGTCTTGTGGGTTATTTTATGCATATACATGTATAAGTGCATATATGTGTAATGGATTGTTTTGCTTAGTTATGGACATTAATGGGATGATTTGTATGTACATATTTATATGTGTGCAACAAGATTGTTGGTAAATGAATTGAATTGGTTTTGATGGCTTGTTATTATGTTCGAGGTGCATATTATGATAAGGAATAGTAGAAGAAATAAGTTTTTTGGGAGCTAGAGGTGATTATGGATTCAAGTATCTCGTAACTTCGGGATAACATGTGAGTGTAGTTGCATTTGTCTAGGGTGACACGGCGTCATCCCGATCTTTGTTTCTATGATATATTATGTTTAATTTATGAGCATATGCATATGTCTCACATAGAGAACAATACATTATTACATTCATAGCATGGCATCTTTGATAAATCTTGTGGTTATGTTTGCATTAAATATGCACCTTGTGTCTTGCTATGATATATTTTGTAATTAGAAGATTATGTATATTGTTATAAAGCTTTGAAGCTAACCCCTGATCTAAAATGCTATAAGATTTTAATAAAAGAATTCAATCCTCAATATTGTAAGCTCATTAATTTGTAAGCCTTAAGGAGCTAAAAGCTCATCTTATGCTATAAGTTACTAAGAAAAAATAAAGTAAGCTCTTTAATGTCATAAGATACCCCTCTTAACTTCAAAGCATAAAGTATTTAAGTTGCTTAAACAACAGAAGTCCTTGGACACTTTGGCATAGTGCAAAGGTATAATTTGGGACAACGGTCCACAAGCTAAGGCTCATGGGTGATGACACATACATCTGATATATTAGCGACGGTAGGAGGTAACGGGGGAGATGGTAAGGAGATTGACGATAGTTTGATGGTTAGAGAAGAGAAGCTAGGTTTGTTATGATATAAACTAGCCATTGTTCCGTGCTTTATGTTAAGTGAATCTTAGACCATTGCTACATATGTCCATATGTGATACAAGGCAAACATTTTAAAAGCCGAAAATTTAGTAAGAATCCGATAAAAAATCCGAAAGCCCTGATAAGAACTTTGAAAGCTCTAATAAGAACTCCGAAAGTTTGATAAGAACTTCGATAAGCCTTGATAAGACTCCAATAAGACAAGTTATAAACTCCGATAAAGTTCTCAATAAACAAACCTAGTACAAACTAAGATTAAGACATAAACACCTATTGCTAATTTATACTTGTATTCCTTGAATTTTCCATTCATTATCGTTAGCATAATGTTTTGTTATTTTAAGGTCACTACCTCACTTAGGCTATATAAGCCTAATACATGGATTGTCATGCATTTTCAAGATTTAAGAAGCTCTGTGTTTCGATCATGATCAGAGGTTGCAAGTCACTTTCTAAGATATTTGTGTATCGTTTATGTTTTCTTTAAGAAACTCCTAGAATGGTGGCGTATGGTACTCGTATAAGTTCATTAGCATTTGAGTAACCAATGTTCATTAAGATAATCATTTTTGTTGTAAAACATTTGAGTATGAATGTGATATGATTGTTAATTGTAAGTCTAATTTCAATATAGTTTATGTTTTGTATAAGAATGATGTGAATAAGTGATTATTATGCACATAGGATGCCTTTTCCTATATAGGTATGAAAGACTTATAAGTATCTTTTACTAAGTGAAAATTGGGCTCTTTAATATTTAGTAGTTGCTTGTATGTTTATGTGATCGTGGCTTGTTGATTTATTAATTTAGTAACTTGATATAGGATGTGTATATGACTATATGCCATGTGATTATTAGATGGATAGAAACGATTGATGAAATGTGCTTTAGCACGAGACCTTGATTTTAGTATTCGGAATCTAAATGAATATAGTATTGGTAATATATGTTTGTATAAATGACTCGACTTATAGATCATATTTAACAAATTTCTTATATGATTTTAAGAGTTTGATAGGTATGCATATTTTGATTTTTGCTAATTGGAATTTGAGGAATATATATTAACAAGTTTAAAGTGATATTGCTTAGAAGCTAACTAGAGGCCTGTAATAAAACCTATTCAGACAAGGACTTATAATTTAACGATCTTGTTTGAAGGATTTTGTGACTAAACAAGTCGATTGAAAAACTCATGAGTGTGCTTAAATGCTTGCTTGATGTTGAAGTGGTCACTTGTATGTTATGTACATAGAAAATCATTATCATGTTTAATTTGAGAACCACTAAGTCTAGTAATTTAGTGCAATAGAAGTAATTGAATTTTTCTTATATTGTTTAAAAGTATCATGAAATGTGATAACATTGAAATGAACCATTAGAGATGATGTTTTCGAACAATGATTAGTAAGTTAACTTGGTCTAATGAATTTCTTGATGTTTAAGTTACATACTTACTCACTTTCGAATGAAATGTAATTAGTTTAACCTAGATTTACCATATTAATGAGATAATAAGATGTTTAATAGCTAAAGCCAAGTTATTTCTTGAAAACATACTAGTCTTGTGCCTCAAATCGAATGATTGGCCTTAAAACCTTTCTTGAATTTAATGTAAATCCAACCTTATTTACTGGTTGATTGTTTTGTTTAATAATAATGGTCCTTAACTTAGTTTATGTCCTAAACCGGTTCAGGGTGTTACATGGTGCTTTATGTGTTCAATTATAGGAGTTTACTGTTCAATTAATATTCAAATAAAAGAACAAAATCATGGCTCTGTAATATTAGACTATAAATGTAACCCCTCGACCCGGCATAAACGCCAAACTGAATCGAACGAGCTACATTGGGTTTGCCGAAACAAACCCGTGACCATTTTTTTCTTTTTATCTTGTCTAGATGCATATCATTAACCTAAGGTGAGCATGCTGACAATGGGTGAAAACTTCATTGAACCGGGCATTAGTTCAACATCCAATTATATGTACTTGCAATTTAGGGACCAAATAGAAAACTGTAAAATTATAAGGACTTTCTTGGTTTTAAGGTTACCTTTACTTAATTAGTCAAATTACATGTTTGTATGCCAAATTTCAACTTAAAACGATCATCCAATCTCATACAACGGCACTCACAACAATCAGGGACCAAAATGAATAAACAAATACCATAAAAACACATTTTAATTTTATTAACACCTACTTGTATCAAAACACGAGCAGGTGTATCAATACGCCTATGAATTTTCAAAATCCCATATTCTAGTAGCTCAAAATCGTACCGATACACCTCTTCGAGTACCGAATGCTATGCCTGAAAACACTAACCTGTATCGATACGGTCTCACGCATATCAATATGTTGTGCCTGAAAACACTAACTCGTATCGATATCAATGCGATCTCATGCATAGCGAGACGCCCTAACCTGAAATGTCCAATTTTCTTGGTTTAACATACATTTATGGATTCAAACATGTCACAATCATTCATGAGCAAAACATGGCAACATGGATCAACATGATTCTAGAGGTATGCTTCCTATAAACCATTTAGCTTAACACCCAAATAGAGGTTTAAGGCATACTTCAACGTAGGCATAGAGCATCAACAGCCTTACAACATCATTTAGAACATGCTTGAACCCTTAATGACTTGATCATAAGCATTTACAAACAACATGCTTACTAAAGAGAAAACGCCAAGCATAAGCTCATGCTAGCATATCATCAATATTCATGCCTCAGTCCAAACCATGAAATCCATCAAACCACAGAGAATATGCCATCACAAATTAACAAAATCCAGATTACAAATCCCTCAAAATATGGTTAACAGATTGCCTTAATAACCGAATTTAAAAACCAAGTTTCATACTCAAGCTATTGCCTTGATCTTGGACCTTTCTTGCCGTACCAATGTTGCCCCACAACTTTGATGCTATGCATCAATTTGAAAAGGAGAGCGTAAACATAAATGCTCAGTGAGGATGCTTATAAACAAAATATTGATGCATTTAAAAACCATTTGAAAACCATAAACCACTTTATTCTCAAAACATGCATAACTACCCAAGCATTCTCCTTTGTTTTCCAAAACAAATACTGCATAACAACCATATACATCATTATTTATAATTCTCATGCTTAAATATCAAAGAATTACTCATTTGTTTCCACAACAAATCGTGCATAATAACCATCTGCATCAAAACATTTATAAACATTATTTATCTCAATGATTCACATATATTGGCAATTAAAGTTACCTGAATGACACTGCCTCCATCCTTGGATAACACTACCCCTATCCATACATGTTTGGATATATGGATTCCCTTGATGGCACTACCCCCGTCAAGTCTCATGGAGGTACTACCCCAACCATAACTCACTTCGACCGGGAACAGAACTACCCATATCCCGTTGTGATAGCCATATCTCGTTGTGATAGCTCTACCCCTATCACTTCACAATAGCACTACCCCTAATGTGTAACCAAAGAATTTCACACGATCGATTTTGTATTTATAGTGCACTTTCATCTTATGGATAACCAACTACATCTGAAACTTTCTCATTACGTCACAAAGCCAATATATCATTTCCAAATGCATTTACTTATTGTATTCCAATGCATTTAATATGCAATACCATATTGCCAAAGGCAACATCACATTCCTCTTAGGAACAGTTCTCAATGCACATATGTATTCAAATACTTTGATAAACATTGCATATTTATCCATAACAATGCATTTACAGTAAGTAAATCAAACCATGTTTAAAACCAAAATATGAAAATCAACCATGTTTAAACCAACATAAAAACTGCAAGCTCATCTCGAAACCAATAATCAAGCAAAGTAAGAACGACTTACGCTTGAGCTTAGTTAAGCTTTTTAGGCTATAACGAAACCCCCATGATTCAGCTATCAAACCTTTTAAAGAGCTTAAACTCATTTTAACTCACCGACTCGCCTCGCCTCACTTGGTAACACGAATTGAGCCTCCGAAAAGCAACATTCACCACTAGGGAAACCCGCCTTGATCATACCCTAATTTAACCACATAAAATAGAGGGAAAATACATCATTATGCATTCAACTCGCTGTTAAACAAAGATCCCCTGCAACCTCAACACTCGTCTTCCAAAACTAGTCGAACTATCCAAAACAACATCAAACAACTTCCAAACTTAACCCAGCCAAAACCTACTAGTTTAATCCATCAATTACCATCGATTAACATCCAAAAACAACCTAATAACATCTTTATACCTCCAGCATCCATAAACCTCCCACAACACCTCAAAACACATAACTAACAACCTAGAAATTAGAGATTCACCTAGTTTCAGGATTCCAATCTTAAAACCAACTTATTAACATTATTAAACATCAAAATCATGATTAAAACCAATCAAGAACTCAGCAAAGTAGATCCAATACGAAAATCACATGATCTCAACAAATAAACCATGATTTAAACAATTTCCATTATTAAATCATCAAAACTCATTAGAAAGCATTAAACAAGGATCAAATACTTGGGAATTTCAGTAAATAACCTTTTCATTAGAGCAGAACAACGAACCTTACCTCCAATGAGTGAATTTCCTCTCAATTGGATGTTTTACTCTTGAAAAACAACAAAAAAACAATGAGATTTTGGAAAACAATATTGAAGAATCCATTGGAAATCAAAAGTTTAAGAAATCTAGATCATTACCTGAAATCTTTGATAAAAAAGAGAGTGTTTGCCTAAAGAGATTTTGAGAGAAAAGTTTGAGGGCAAAAGTTGCGTCAAAAGTGGTTTAAGGAAATAACCACCTTCTTTTATTAAATCCCTTTTTAATTCCTTAATTAAAACTCTTTAAAATCAATCCTAATTGAGAGGAAAATATGATAAAAACATTTGGTAATTTGGCTCCTTAAAGATTCTAAGATTTGATCTTTTTTAAAATAGTCACTAAAAATATTTTTCATTCTTTACATTTTGGTCACTAACCCAAAATGTCAAATGTCCAAAACTTATTTTCCAAAATTGATTTCACCAAATATATTCATATATTAAATAATTATTTTAGGATATTTTCCCATATTTTTATCTTACTTAAAAATATTTATTTCGATTTTTAACCCAAATCTAATTCGAATCTCTACTCTTGGTCTACCAGACTGTCTAATCAACCTAGCAAAACCCTAGGCCCAAAATCGGGGCGTTACAGCTCTCCCCTTGTTAAGATATTTGATCTTAGAAATTTACTTGAAGGAAACAGATCTGGAAACTATTTCAACACATCCACCTTACTTTCCCACGTGGCTTCCTCAACTCCACGGTGTTGCCACAACACCTTCACAACTTTGCTGCTAGAATAAAAGATCTTTACAGGTTCCTCCTCCTAAGATAAATCTGGCCATAACTCAATGTTTTCCACCATCATAACATGCGATGAATCCGACCGATACCTTCGCAATATCAATACATGAAACACATCATGAATCTACTCCAACTTAGGAGGCAACCTCAAACGATAAGCCGCAAGACCTATATGCTCCACAACCTCATATGGTCCAACAAACCTCAGACTACTTTCCTTTACGTCCAAACTGCATCACCTTCTTCCAAGGCGACACCTTCTGTAACACCTTCAACCCGATTTAGGAGAAAACTAGAATTGAAGATTTTACCAAAAACACATTTCAGCAAAAAGTGAACGAAATATAAAATTTGGTCCAACTTCAGAACAAACTTGTTAAAATTTTCTTTATAAACCTTCTTGGATTCTTTTTATCAAAAAGAACCAGAACATAAATTACCTAACTCACATGGTAGCATTTGAAGTATCAAAAGGAACTAACTTGTTGCTCAAGCTAGTACCTGATCAACCAATATGAAGGTAACAAAACTGAAAGATTTTAGTTTCATATTGCCTACCGTTTTAGGTTACTATTTAAGAGATAGAATGTCTTATAGAGCTAACTTCTTTTTCAAGTAACAAGTTTAATTTAAAGTTGAATCAGCATGTTCATGACATTGTCAATTTATTTTAATTCGATCATAGCAAGCTCCAAATTTATCTCATAGACTATTATTTATCAATCAATCAAATGGTTTCATTTATATCCATTTAAAAAGAGGTTCTAAATGGCCTTAACAAACTTTAACATATATATATCCATACTTGTTGAAAACAAGAAAACATGCGTACACATGGATTTTAATTCAATTAATTTAAGGGGTTTGCTAAGTATAGATCTGAAACCAAACTATAACATGAATATACTCAAATTATACCTTGTAAGGTTTATCAAAGTGCACAAAGCATGGGGAATCCACATGGCTCTACAAACATTTGAATATGCCTAAGGGTTTCATTCAACAGTCATAAACATTTCTTTCATGCTTTTTAAGATCTTTCTCATGACTACATCCATTTATGACACTTATTAATAACATCAAACAATTTCTACAAACTTTGGAGTTCAGGCTAGGGATCGATTGGTTAACATTGAATACCCTAGACATAGGGTAAAATCAAACAATATTACATTATCCAATTTAAGACTCGATTAAAGTTTGAATAAAGAATGGAAGTTACCAAGTTCTACTATTTATCTTTAATCATGCGTAGGTTCGGCTTAAAGCACCGGTAATCAATTTAGTAATTTAGAAAATAGCAAGGCCTAACCAATAACAACTTAGTCATTTCTTAATTAAAGCATGTTTGGATCTCAAGGAACATAAACAAGAACAATCTTCCATTCGACATTCACATACATAAGCTTATAAGCCTCTAATGAGGTCAAGTTATACATGCCGAAATAAAAGGGATTAAGCCAAAATACATATCCTAGTGCCACCATCCTAGGAGTTTAAGATACAAACTAGACAACCACATGATCTTTACATGAAATTTGCAACCTCCCAATACGATCATCATAAGGATATTCATCTAACATGAATATGTATGAAAATGAATACATTAGGCTTATATAGCCTAAGTGAGGTAGTAACCATGATAAAACAAAATGATAAACAATATAGAAGCATTATAACAACCATGAATTTTATAACTCAAGTTAGTTTATACAAGACTGAATTGACTATAAACTTAATAAGAGTTTACATTCTTTAATGACTTAACTATGTTTCCTTAAGTTTCTTATCGATCTTATCATAGATTGCACTCAATCTTACTAAAGTCTTTTCCAAACTTATTGGAGTTCTTATTACAGCTTTTAGATTCCTTGTTATTTCTTCTCATAATGCTTATCATAGTTTGTTTTCAAAGCTTGTTGCCTCATGTAGGCACATATTCACCTCATGTGAATTCTTATCATAGGCAAACATTACTTCATGATTTATTAGCATTGCCCCCAAGGCATTTCTTTCAAAATTCAATACATGTTCAACTTTATTCAAATCTTTTAAATTGTTTGCCTTGGAACACTTTTGGACATGAGTAGCCTTGGCCCGTGTTATACATAGCTCAAAGCACAAAGTAATGGCTTGTATCAATCATAACAATCCTAGCTTATCTTCTCTATCCAATCAAACAATCGCCAATCTCCGTACATCTCCCCTGTTACATCTTACTATCGCCAATATACCACATATAATAAGGGGCATCCCCCGAGCCGTAGCTCATGGACCGTAGTCCCAAAATATGCCATGTACTATGCCAAAGTGTCCAAGGGCTTCCATTGAATAGGCAACTTAGATATCTTATCTTGTATTTGAGATTAAGGGAGTATCTTAATCACATGTAATCTTACTTGTTGCTTTACTTAATATCTTTTAACTTGCATTGAGCTTTTAGCTCCTTAGACTTATGAATTTATAAGTTGTAGGGTTAAGAATAACTATTCATCTTTAAGTCTTATGGCAGCAGAAATCATTAATTAGCTTTAAGACTTGTTACAAGATATACATAGTCATCCACTACCAATATAACATAGCAAGCACAAGGTACTTATGTAATGTATAATCAAAATGCTTTCAAGAATGTCATGCTATGAATGAGTGCCCATCCCCGATTTGCTCTATTTGAGCCTCATGCATAATATGTATGATCAATGTAACCAACCATAAGCATTCAATATCTTAAACATAATGAACCAATCAAATCAGGATGACCTCGTGTCATCCGAAACAAAAACAACTACACTAACCTCTTATCCCGAAGTTACGAGATACCTGAACCACAATCACATCTCTCTTCTCCCACTTACTTCCGTTTACATATTTCCTCAACAGAAAAAAGTGTGTACCTCAAACAAATAATTATCATTTACTTATTTCAATCCAATTAACAACAATCCAAATTCTCCATATGAGCACACATATAATTTTGATTCAGTCCAGCATAGATACACACTTGTACATGCTCAAACAATCCCTAATACATTTACATACATGTAGGATAGTCCATTCATTTACGTACACACTTATAGACATGTCAAAACAATTCAACAAGCTTTCATATTGCATAAACAGTCCATACATCTATACTATATTTACACATCCAAAAAACAGTCCCTTGATATTTAAATTATAACAAAACAGCCTCAAGAATTCATTTGTCCATTCATACATTCTTAAAATATCCTTTCAAGCATGTATATACTTCTATGATTTCTCTAAACAGTTCCTAGACATTTATTTATGTTCATAGCACTTGAACTACATACTTAATACACAAAACATGGCAGCCTTAATACTTTTAAATTTATTAAACTAAAAGTCTCTAATGGCATATAAAACTGTTTTCATTAAAATCCTGCATTTTCCACAAATTCTGCCCAAAACTGCATCCTAAAAACTGCATATATAGACATGATAAAACTGCACATCCAAGTATTAAAAACTGCACATTTATACACAACAAAACTGCACCTTATATGCAAACTGCACTGTAAAAACTGCACATTTAATCATTCAAATGTTGTCCAATTAAGCTTATATACATGTAATTCGCTCAAACCAGTCCATTTACTTTACATATATGAAGAAAGCAGAACAACTTTCATACGCAAACATTTATTCGATTCTAACAGCCAAAATTCATGAGTACATATATGCAAAACAGTCTTCTAATTATTCTATCTGAGCATAACAATTCCCTAACATAAAAACATACACAGCAGCCCTTTGCAATCCTACACTGATTTATATGTATCAAACAGCCCCAAACACATTTTTCATGGGTGCAAACAATTCATTATTTATAATTACACAATGTATGCTTTAAAACAGCCCCAATTACGTTTGTTATCACACAAAGCAGCCCAATTAACAACAAACAGATTTTCCCTTGTTCTGAACCTTACAAAACAGTCCCTAACAATCTAGATATACCAACAAAGCATTCAAAATACACTTCCATATTTTAAGTTCATTAAAACAGCCCCCTAATGAGATTAATCACAACAATGGCCTCTAAATTCAAATTTCCAGCATATCATGTATGCACAATGACAGTACTTTCGATCACTTCATACTCCATTATCCAAATTTCCTTTGTCAATTAGCCTAGTCAAGTCGAAACAGGTCACAAAATTTATAGAACACATGAAACTCCCTATATAATTCATTCAATTTAATCTCTCATGAAATTGACACCACATTTCCTTTAAACAACCTCAAAACAAAGCAATTCATCAAGCCAGCAATTCGAAGAAGGTCTAGAATTTTCTCATCATTCAAATACATTAAGAGCATTCATATCATGAATTTAACTTTACTAATTATCTTCACAACCATAACTTCATGAAAATTTACATTTAAATTTCGAATTAAAACTTATATAAGGAGAAGTATAACTACCTTCTTCCACGAGCTAAAATGACTATTGGTTCTAGAAATTGATCAAATTTTAGCTCCAAGCTTCCATTTTCCATGGACAGCCTCCAACTCTCTCTTTCTCTCGTGCTCCCTCAATTTTCAAGAATGGTTCGGCTCAAATGGAATGAAGGGGATGATGAGGAATTTTCCTTCAATTAGCCGGTTCTCTTTCTTCCCTAATATGAATTAATTGATGATACTTGTATAAACCATAAACTAAATTGCCTTTAGCATGCAATTCACGTGTTTTGCATGTTTTATAATTTAGTACCTCACACAATTGTCTCCCCAATTCAAGCATTTGTTCAAACGAGTCCCTAACTTATTGAGTGGTTAGATCTCTTTCATTCTCTTTTCATTTATAAACACTATGGAGCGATCACCAAATTATGAATATACCATATCAACTTCTAAGCTACAATTAGGGGTATTACAATTCCTCCCCCCTAAAAGAAAATTCGTCCTCAAATTTTCTCTGAGTTAGTAATAGATTCAAGATCTAATTCTGAGGTTTCCTTATGTTATCTCTTTCATTGAAAGAATCAATCGAGATCTCACTATCCCAACTTAAAAGTCTCGAGCCTTTCTATCAATTGCTAACACATAAAATAGCTTTTACTAGAAGCGGATCACAAGTACTTATCAAACTTAACACCTAGGTGGCACATACAGGACATAGACATGCAACAAACTTCAGTTTAGTTTGAGAATCGGCTAAACTGAACCTCTGATACCAAATTGTAACACCCTCAACCCGGTTTAGGAGAAAACCGAAATTGAAGATTTTACCAAAAATACATTTCAGCAAAGTGACCGAAATATAAAATTTTGTCCAACTTCATAACATACTTGTTAAAATTTTCTTTATAAACCTTCTTGGATTCTTTTTATCAAAATGAACCGGTACATAAATTACTTGACTCGCATGGTAGCATTTGAAGTATCAAAAGGAACTAACTTGTTGCACAAGCTAGTACCTGATCAACCAAGATGGAGGTAACAAAACTGAAAGATTTTAGTTTCATATTGTATACCGTTTTAGGTTAGTATTTAAGAGATAGAATGTCTTATAGAGCTAACTTCTTTTTCAAGTAAGAAGTTTAATTTAGGATTGAATCAGCATGTTCATGACATAGTCAATTTATTTTAATTTGGTCATAGCAAGCTCCAAATTTATCTTATAGACTATTATTTACCAATCAATCAAATGGTTTCATTTATATCCATTTAAAAAGAGGTTCTAAATGGCCTTAAAAAACTTTAACATATATATATATATATTCATACTTGTTGAAAAAAAGAAAACATGCGTACACATAGATTTTCATTCAATTAATTTAAGGGGTTTGCTAAGTCTAGATCTAAAACCAAACTATAACACGAATATACTCATATTATACCTTCTAAAGTTTATCAAAGTACACAAAGCATGGGAAATCCACATGGCTCTACGAACATTCAAATATGCCTAAGGGTTTCATTCAACAGTCATAAACATTTTTTTCATGCCTTTCTGAGATCTTTCTCATGACAACATCCACTTATGACACTTATTAATAACATCAAACAATTTCTATGAACTTTGGAGTTCAAGCTAGGGATCGATTGGTTAACATTGAATACCCTAGACATAGGGTGAAATCAAACAATATTACATTATCCAATTTAAGACTTGATTATTGTTTGAATAAAGAATGGAAGTTACCAAATTCTACTATTTATCTTTAATCATGCGTAGGTTCGGCTTAAAGCACCGGTAATCAATTTAGTAATTTAGAAAATAGCAAGGCCTAACCAATAACAACTTAGTCATTTCTTAATTAAAGCATGTTTGGATCTCAAGCAACATAAACAAGAACAACCTTCCATTCGACATTCACATACATAAGATTATAAGCCTCTAATGAGGTCAAGTTATAAATTCCAAAATAAAGGGATTAAGCCAAAATACATATCCTAATGCCACCATCCTAGGAGTTTAAGATACAAATTAGACAACCACAAGATCTTTACATGAAATTTGCAACCTCCTAATACGTTCATCATAAGGATATTCATATAACATGTGTATGTATGAAAATGAATGCATTAGGCTTATATTGTAATACCCCAAAATTTACTAAGTTGATTAATGGTCATTTAGTACTAAGATAATATCTTAAAAGCTAACTTAGTGACTAAAATGACAAAAATGCGAAAGTTGGGATTTCTTTAATTATGGGTTTTGGAAAGGAAATTTCTAAGGTTTAAAGATCTCATGTAATAGATAGTGAATTGAATAAGGTATTCTTAAAGTTTAGTTGAATTCAAAGGAAAATTGGAATGGGAATTGAAGTTTAAAAAGGTAGTGACCAAAATGTAAATTTTGAAAATTTTATGCCTAAAGTATAAACTTTGGAAAAGTTTGGAGACTAAAGTTGTAATTTCACAAAAGTTAAGGGTTTTTATTTCAAAAATAAACATATCACCTAAGGGTGTGAATCGAATGCAGAATTATTGGTTCGATCTAATACTTCGATTATTGGAAAAATCGCAGTTAAAGTTTAAGTGGAATTCGGATACCCGGACCGAACTGGAAAATTTTGAAACTTTGCCATATGATATAGAAAGGTTATAAAAGTCATTTCCAAGTGTTGGAAATATTTTTAGTTCGATTCAAGATGAATCCTACAGTTTATTTCTAAGTAAAAGATTATTTATCGGTATATTGAATCAAATGGAAATTTTGGAGACTGATCCAAAAGCTATGAAAAAGTCATAAAATGTTATTTTAAGAATATTTTATTATAGTTGGTTGGATTCCAACTAGATTTGAATTTTTACAAGAATGGCAAACTAGTAAATAAAACCTAGTTGGAGGGCAAATTGGTCATTTGGCCCTAATGGCAATTTTGAAATATTTAAAAAGTTATAAGGGAAATTTTGGAAATAGAAAATGGAAGATTAAATCTTGGCCCTTGATTGATGATAAAATCAATCTCAAACATTGGATAAAAAGGGCAAAATTGTAATTTCACTATTAAATGGATTTAATATTCATTTAATAGATATATGTGTAAAATAATGGTGAAAAGATGAAGATTTTGTTCATCTTTTCCAGCCAAAAACGTAAGGGCTAGGGAAAGAAAGAGAATAAATTTTCCAAGCTCGATTCAAGCCCCGAAACTTGGTTTTCAGGTAATCTCTTCAACTACAAAGTTGTTCTACTCTTCAAGATCTATCTTTTGATGTCAATAATTCATTGAATCCATGCTTTATTGATGAGAATTTACATGAGAAAGAAATTAGGGTTTATGGATCAAATTGGGGCTTTTGAGATTTTATGATTCCATGATTGAATTCAAGTTGAAATCAAGCTAGGATGATGTTAAAATCATGATATTGAGTTGGGATTTAAGTTTTACATGTTTTGATTATTATGAAGATGATTAGGGTTTATCGATTCAAGTTTAATTTATGGTTTGTAATATTGAATTAATGATCTAGTAAGCTTGAATTGTTATTTGGAAGCAAAACCCTAAGCTAAAGGTATAGGGACCATTTTGGCAAGTTTAAAAGTTAGAGGACCAAATCTGATTTTTATGATTTTGGTGTGTATTTATGTTATTAATGATGTTAGAGACATGAAATTGAAGTTAGAATGTTAAATTGATGTTGAATCGAATTAGTGACCATTTTGACAAATTGTCAAAGTTAAGTGACCAAATTGAAATTGAAGTTTTGTATTGGGGCTAAATCTGATTTTTAGTTGTAATGATTGAATTAAGGTAGTAATGTTGAATTGAGGACTAAATTTCAAAGTTAAGAAGCTTGAATCCTTATCTTTGCATTTTAGTGACTATTTCGATAAATAAGGAAAATTAGAGAGAATTATTGTGAATAATTATTTGGTGAAGAATGTGATGATTTTACGGTTTAAAGCTAGTGATTGGACTAAATTGAAAAGTAGAGAAACAAGGAGAAGTTAGTATAAAAGTTGAAGTTGTTTATGGAAGCTGTGTAGAAAAACTTGTTTATGGTAGTAACTTTGAAAATTCACCATAAATTCTACAAAAATGGTTAGAAGGTGAATTTTATACCGATGAAAATATTTGTTCTTCTAGTTTCGTTTCCAAGAAACGGAAACTGATTTTGAGTTCCGAGTAAAAAGATATGAATTTTTAAGTGGTGAAAGGTCATAAAACAATATAGCAGGCTGTTCCGAAATTCAATACTGAAATTTGACTTTGAAAATTCGCCATAAATCATACAAGTTGAATTTGGGCTATTATTTTATATGGTTGAAAAGCTTATTGAATCTAGTTTCTTTCAGAATAAATTGAATCAAATTACGAGTTGTAGATTATTTTATAGAAATATTTCTTTGAAGGTAGTGCAATCTGCCAGAAAATGAGAATTGATATATTTTGTATCTAAGGTTAATTAGTAAGCTTGAAAGGGGTTCATGGAAGTTCAAATTGGTCACTGAGGACCATAATGAGTTTTCGAACAATACAAGGAAGGAAGGAGATTTTGGAAAATTTTGTATAGTCGAATGATTAAGTTTGATAGCATATTTAAAATATTGTTAGATTTGAATCTAACAATTGTTATTTACATTTATAAAGTTTGATCTGAATCAGAAGAGGGTTTGTGGTATTATGAAGGAAAGGATCAAGTAGAGCTTAGTGAGGCAAGATAATGAATGGCCCAGGTGAGTGCAATTGAATACATGTCATACTACATTGATATTTTATATATGATTGGGATGGCTTGCGATGAGCCTACCCAAATTTTTATTGTTATAATATTTATGTCATTGAGGATATGATTGACATATACGAATATGTCAAGAAGTGGAATATAAAATGCATTGATCACATGATTATTTATATTGGTAAGTTGAAATGTTGATATATATATTGATATATGTTGCCATTGATGAAATAAGTTGTTTACCTTCTATAGAAGGATATATGGAAAGATAATGAAATTAATTTATTGCCCAAGATTTACTATAGAGAGTTACAGTATGGTGGCAAGCCATTAGAGGTCTAGCAGTCAATGACTGCGTGTAGCTACACACTGATCTTCAGATCTATATGTTTACCGGCACTTTATATGTCTATATGTTTTCGGCACTTTACGTGTCTACAAGTTATTGTCACTTCGGTGACTAGTACTCAAGGAGTACTGACCTTGCATACTTAAGTTTCTCTCTATACATAAAATTATATTATAGAGAGTTACAGTTTAGTGACATGCCATTAGAGGTCTAGCAGTCAAGGACTTCGTGTAGCTACACACCGATCTTCGGATCTATATGTTACCGACACTTATGTGTCTATATGTTACCGGCACTTTATGTGTCTTTAGGTTTATCGTCACTTCAGTGACTAGTACTCTGGGAGTACCGATCTCGTATACTTAAGTTTCTCTCTATTTAAAAGTCTTGGGCTAAATGAGTAAAATGAATCAAAGGAACAGGATTATAAGCTTGAAATCTTACAGATGGAAATGGCAACGGTATCGGTAAGATCTAATCTTATCACTTTGATATATGCTGTTACATATGAAATTATTTATGTTTATACACATAAAAAATGGTAAGGTGATTATGTGCATTATTAATCATTTAAATTGATATTTATGTCAATTTGCACTCTATTAAGAGTTATTGCCTCACTAAGTTTCATACTTAGCGTGTGATTGTTTCACACGTAGGTTAAGTTGGAGCACTTGAAGTGGAGTCGAGCTTGCTGATCAAGCTTCAATCTGCACAACATCAATAAGATAATCTAGCTTATGATAATTTCTAGTGGGCATGTAATTATTTATATGCTGGCAGTATATGATGTATTAAATTAGATTAAACGATAGATAATTGATCATTTCTAAAGATTAACCATATATGGATAAAGCAAGATAAGGTACTAGTAATATGAAAGCATAAACTAAAGTAGAAAGGAAGCTTACTTTGTTAATATGAATAATCGATAAGCTTAAAAAGGTAGTAAAACGTGTTTAATCAGTTTAAATTTTATTTATCGATAATTGCATGAAGATTTTAAAATCAAGAAAGGGCCTAGGCAGTGAACCTGTTTTTCACCCCGAATTGCATTATTGTTTTAATAACTGACTAATATGTTTTACAAACTAATTTAGGGTCGAAATTAGCCAACTACACATAAGTTATGATTTCAAGAAAATCGAGAAAAAAGTTAAATTAATAAAGACAAGATTTATATGTATAAAAAATTATTATAAGTCAGGATTTCTTTAAATGACTCCGTAACATCTTTAATATATATTCGGTCTACGGGTATACGTTAAGGGTGTTACATTTAATGGTATCAGATCAAAGGTTTAGCCGGTTCTGGATGCTAAACCGAATTTGCATATGAATTTGTTAGTAAATACATGCCCCTAGAATATAATATTACTGATGTGCTTATTGTATGACTTGATGCTGCTCCTTATTAGTATAAGATGGAATGAGATTAGAATAAGGAAAGTGAAACGGTAATAGATTTCTTTAGTTAATGAATCTTGGAGGTCAAGAAAGGACCCATAGCAGATACGATACAGTGAAATAAGCATGTAAGATAACTCATGTTTAGGACAATCTATCTGCATAATAAAATGATAATACAGTAAGTATAAGATATTTGGATATGAAAATGAGTTAGTAGAAATGTTGGTATATGAAATTAAAGAATTAAGGAATAAAAATCTCATTAGTTGATGCTCTATAGAGTAATCACAAGGTCGAAGAAGCCACTTGGGAGGGTGAGAAGAAAATAAGGAAGAAATATCCGTAAGTGTTTGGAACAAGTACGCATTGAAAATTCGAGGATGAATTTTCTTCAGGGGGAGAGAATTGTAATACCCCAAAATTTACTAAGTTGATTAAGGGTCATTTCGTACTAAGATAATAGCTTAAAAGTTAACTTAGTGACTAAAATGACAAAAATGCGAAAGTTGGTATTTCTTTAATTATGGGTTTTGGAAAGGAAACTTCTAAGGTTTAAAGGTCTCATGTAATAGATAGTGAATTGAATAAGGTATTCTTAAAGTTTGGTTGAATTCCAAGGAAAATTGGAATGGGAATTGAAGTTTAAAAAGGTAGTGACAAAAATGTAAATTTTAAAAATTTTATGCCTAAAGTATAAACTTTGGAAAATTTTAGGGACTAAAGTTATAATTTCCCAAAAGGTTAAGGGTTTTTATTTCATAAATAAATATATCATCTAATGATGTGAATCGAATGCGGAAGTATTGGTTCGATCTGATACTTCGATTATTGGAAAAATCTCAATTAAAGTTTAAGTGGAATTCGGATACCCGGACCAAACTGAAAAATTTTGAAACTTTTCAATATGATAGAGAAAGGTTATAAAAGTCATTTCCAAGTGTTGGAAATATTTTTAGTTCGATTCAAGATGAATCCTACAGTTTATTTCTGAGTAAAGGATTATTTATCGGTATATTGGATCGAATGGAAATTTTGGAGACTGATCCAAAAGCTATAGAAAAGTCATAAAATGTTATTTTAAGAATATTTTATTATAGTTGGTTGGATTCCAACTAGATTTAGTTGAATTTTTACAAGAATGGCAAACTAGTAAATAAAAACTAGTTGAAGGGCAAATTGGTCATTTGGCCCAAATGACAATTTTGAAATATTTAAAAATTTATAAGGGCAATTTTGGAAAGATAAAATGTAAGATTAAATCTTAGCCCTTGATTGATGATAAAATCAATCTCAACCATTGGATAAAAAGGGCAAAATTGTAATTTCACTATTAAATGAATTTAATATTCATTTAATAGATATATGTGTAAAATAACTGTGAAAAGATGAAGATTTTGTTCATATTTTCCAGTCAAAAACATAAGGGCTAGGGAAAGAAAGAGAAAATAATTTCGAAACTCGATTCAAGCCCCAAAACTCAATTTTCAAGTAATCTCTTCAACTACAAAGTTGTTCTACTCTTCAAGCTCTATCTTTTGATGTCAATAATTCATGGAATCCATGCTTTATTGATGAGAATTTACATGAGAAAGAAATTAGGGTTTATGGATTAAATTGGGGCTTTTGAGATTTTATGATTCCGTGATTGAATTCAAGTTGAAATCAAGCTAGTATGATGTTAAAATCACTATATTGAGTTGGGATTTAAGTTCTACATGTTTTGATTATTATGAAGATGATTAGGGTTTATGGATTCAAGTTTAATTTATGGTTTGTAATGTTGAATTAATGATCTAGTAAGCTTGAATTGTTATTTGGAAGCAAAACCCTAAGTTAAAGGTATAGGGACCATTTCGACAAGTTTAAAAGTTAGAGGACCAAATCTGATTTTTATGATTTTGTGTATTTATGTTATTAATGATGTTAGAGACATGAAATTTAAGTTAGAATGTTAAATTGATGTTGAACCGAATTAGTGACCATTTTGACAAATTGTCAAAGTTAAGTGACCAAATTGAAATTGAAGTTTTGTATGGGGGCTAAATATGATTTTTAGTTTTAAAGATGGAATTAATGTAGTAATGTTGAATTGAGGACTAAATTTCAAAGTTAAGAAGCTTGAATCCTTATCTTTGCATTTTAGTAACAATTTCGGTAAATAAGGAAAATTAGGGAGAATTATTGTGAATAATTATTTGGTGAAGAATGTGATGAGTTGGTGGTTTAAAGCTAGTGCTTGGACTAAACTGAAAAGTAGAGAAATAAGGAGAAGTTAGTATAAAAGTTGAAGTTTTTTATGGAAGCTGTGTAGAAAAACTGGTTTATGGCAGTAACTTTGAAAATTCACCATAAATTCTACAAAAATGGTTAGAAGGTGAATTTTATACTGATGAAAATATTTGTTCGTCTAGTTTCGTTTCCAAGAAACGAAAACTGATTTTGTGCTCTGAGTAAAAAGATATGAATTTTTAAGTGGTGAAAGGTCAGAAAATAGTATAGCAGGCTGTTCCGAAATTCAATACTGGAAATTGACTTTGAAAATTCGCCATAAATCGTACAAGTTGAATTTGGGCTATTAATTTATATGGTTGAAAATCTTATTGAATCTAGTTTCTTTCGGAACAAACGGAATCAAATTCTAAGTTGCAGATTATTTTATAGAAATATTTCTTTGAAGGTAGTGCAATCTGCCAGAAAAATGAGAATTGATGCATTTTGTATCTAAGGTTAATTAGTAAGCTTGAAAGGGGTTAATGGAAGTTCAAATTGGTCACTGAGGACCATAATGAGTTTTTGAACAATACAAGGAAGGAAATTTTGGAAAATTCTATATATTCGAATGATTAAGTTTGATAGCATATTTAAAATATTGTTAGATTTGAATCTAACAATTGTTATTTATATTTATAAAGTTGATCCGGATCAAAAAAGGGTTTGTGGTATTATGAAGGAAAGGATCAAATAGAGCTTAGTGAGGCAAGCTAATGAATGGCCCAGGTGAGTGCAATTGCATACATATCACAATACATTGATATTTTATACATGATTGGGATAGCTTGCGATGAGCCTACCCTAATTTTTATTGTTATAATATTTATGCCATTGAGCATATGATTGACATATACGAATATGTTAAGAAGTGGAATATAAAATGCATGGATCACATGATTATTTATATTGGTAAGTTGAAATGTTGATATATATATTGATATATGTTGCCATTGATGAAATAAGTTGTTTACCATATACAGAAGGATATATGGAAAGATAATGAAATTGATTTATTGCCCAAGATTTACTATAGAGAGTTACAGTATGGTGGCATGCCATTAGAGGTCTAGCAGTCAAGGACTGCGTGTAGCTCCACACCGATCTTCGGATCTATATGTTTACCAACACTTTATGTGTCTATATGTTTTCGGCACTTTACGTGTCTACAAGTTATTGTCGCTTCGGTGACTAGTACTCAAGGAGTATCGACCTTGCATACTTAGGTTTCTCTCTATACATAAAATTATATTATAGAGAGTTACAGTATAGTGACATGCCATTAGAGGTCTAGCAGTCAAGGACTGCATGTAGCTACACACCGATCTTCAGATCTATATGTTACCGACACTTATGTGTCTATATGTTACCGACACTTTATGTGTCTATAGGTTTATCGTCACTTCGGTGACTAGTACTCTGGGAGTACCGATCTCGTATACTTAAGTTTCTCTCTATTTAAAAGTCTTAGGCTAAATGAGTAAAATGAATCAAAGGAACGGGATTATAAGCTTGAAAGCTTACAGATGGAAATGACAACGGTATCAGTAAGATCTAATCTTATCACTTTGATATATGATGTTACATATGAAATTATTTATGTTTATACACATAAAAAAATGGTAAGGTAATTATATGCATTATTAATCGTTTAAACTGATATTTATGTCAATATTGCACTCTATTAAGAGTTATTGCCTCACTAAGTTTCATACTTAGCGTGTGATTGTTTCACACGTAGGTTAAGTTGGAGCACTTGAAGAGGAGTCGAGCTTGTTGATTAAGCTTCAATCTGCACAACATCAGTAAGATAATCTAGCCTTTGATAATTTCTAGTGGGCATGTAACTATTTATGTGCTGGTAGTATATGATGCATTAAATTAGATTAAACGATAGATAATTGATCAGTTCTAAAGATAAATAATATATGGATAAAGCAAGATAAGGTATTAGTACTATGAAAGAATAAACTAAATTAGAAAGGAAGCTTACTTTGTTAATATGAATAACTGATATGCTTAAAAAGGTAGTAAAACATGTTTAATCGATTTAAATTCTATTTATCGGTAATCGCATAAAGATTTTAAAATCAAGAAAGGGCCTAGGTAGTGAACCTATTATTCACCCCAAATTGCATTATCATTTTTATAACTGACTAAAATGTTTTACAAACTAATTCAAGGTTGAAATTAGCCAACTACACATAAGTTATGATTTCAAGAAAATTTAAATTAATAAAGAAAAGATTTATATGTATAAAAAAATATTATAAGTCAGGATTTCTTTAAACGACTCCGTAACATCTTTAATGTATATTCGGTCAACGGGTATACGTTAAGGGTGTTACATATATAGCCTAAGTGAGGTAGTAACCATGATAAAACAAAATGATAAACAATATAGAAGCAATATAACAACCATGAATTTTACAATTCAAGTTAGTTTAAACAAGACTGAATTGACTATAAACTTAATAAGAGTTTACATTCTTTAAAGACTTAACTACATTTCCTCAAGTTTCTTATCGATCTTATCATAGATCGCACTCAATCTTATTGAGGAGTTCTTATTACAACTTTTAAATCCCTTGTTATTTCTTTTCATAATGCTTATCATAGTTCATTTTCAAAGCTTGTTGCCTAATGTAGGCACATATTCGCCTCATGTGAATTCTTATCATAGGCAAACCTTACTTCATTATTTATTAGCATTGCCCCCAAGGCATTTCTTTCAATATTCAATACACGTTCAACTTTATTCAAATCTTTTAAATTATTTACCTTGGAACACTTTTGGACATGAGTAGCCTTGGCCCATGTTATACATAGCTCAAAGCACAAAGCAATGGCTTGTATCAATCATAACAATCCTAGCTTCTCTTCTCTATCCAACCAAACTGTCACCAATCTTCGTACATCTCCCCCGTTATCTCTTACTGTTGCCAATATATCACATATAATAAGGAGCGTCCCACGAGCTGTAGCTCATGGACCATAGTCCCGAAATATGCCATGTACTATGCCAAAGTGTCAAGGGCTTCCATTGAATAGGCAACTTAGATATCTTATCTTGTATTTGAGATTAAGGGAGTATCTTAATCACATGTAATCTTACTTGTTTCTTTACTTAATATCTTTCTACTTGCATTGAGCTTTTAGCTCCTTAGACTTATGAATTTATAAGTTGGAGGGTTAAGAATAATTATTCATCTTTAAGTCTTATGGCCGCAGAAATCATTAGTTAGCTTTAAGACTTGTTACAAGATATACATAATCATCCATTACCAATATAACATAGCAAGCACAAGGTACTTATGTAATGTATAATCAAAATGCTTTAAAGAATGCGATGCAATGAATAAGTGCCCTCCCCCGATTTGCTCTATTTGAGCCTCATGCACAATGTGTATGATCAATGTAACCAACCATAAGCATTCAACATCTCAAACATAATGAACCAATAAAATCGATATGACCTCGTGTCATCCGAAACAAAAACAACTACACTCACCTCTTATCCCGAAGTTACGGGATACCTGAACCACAATCACATATCTCTTTTCCCACTTACTTCTGGTTCCATATTTCCTCAACAAAACAAAGTGTGTACCTCAAACAAATAATTGTCATTACGATTTACTTATTTCAATCCAATTAACAACAATCCAAATTCTCCATATGAGCACACATGTATAATTTCGATTCAGTCCAGCACATGTACACACTTGTACATGCTCAAACAATCCCTAATACATTTACATACATGTAGGATAGTCCATTCATTTACGTACACACTTATATACATGTCAAAACAATTTAACAAGCTTTCATATTGCATAAATAGTCCATGCATCTATACTATATTTACACGTCCCAAAAACAGTCCCTTGATATTTAAATTACAACAAAACAGCCTCAAGAATTCATTTGTCCATTCATACATTCTTAAAATATCCCTTTAAGCATATATATACTTCTATGATTTCTCTAAACAGTTCCTAGACATTTATTTATGTTCATAGCACTTGAATTACATACTTAATACACAAAAATGGCAGCCTTAATACTTTTAAATTTATTAAACTAAAACAGTCTCTAATGGCATATAAAACTGTTTTCATTAAAATCCTGCATTTTCCATAAATTCTGCCCAAAACTGCATATTTAGACATGATAAAACTGCGCATCCAAGTATTCAAAACTGCACATTTATACACAACAAAACTGCACCTTATACGCAAACTGCACTCTAAAAATTGCACATTTATACACATTTAATCATTCAAATCTGTCCAATTAAGCATGTATACATGTAATTCACTCAAATCAGTCCACTTACTTTACATATATGCACAAAACAGAACAACTTTCATACGTGAACATTTATTCGATTCTAACAGCCAAAATTCATGAGTACATATATGCAAAACAGTCTTCTAATGTATTTTATCTGAGCATAACAATTCCCTAACATAAAAACATACACAGCAGCCCTTTGCAAACCTACACTGTTTTATATGTATCAAACAGCCCCAAACATATTTTTCATGGGTGCAAACAATTCATTATTCATAATTACACAATGCATGCTTTAAAACAGCCCCAATTACGTTTGTTATCACGCAAAGCAGCCCAATTATCAACAAACAGATTTTCCCCTGTTCTGAACCATACAAAACAGTCCCTAACAATCTAGATATACCAACAAAGCATTCAAAATATACTTCCATGTTTTAAGTTCATTAAAACAGCCCCTTAATGAGATTAATCACAACAATAGCCTCTAAATTAAAATTTCCAGCATATCGTGTTTGCACAATGAGAGTACTTTCGATCACTTCATACTCCATTATCCAGATTTCCTTTGTCAATTAGCCTAGTCAAGTCGAAGCAGATCACAAAATTTATAGAACACATGAAACTCCCTATATAATTCATTCAATTTAATCTCTCATGAAATTGACACCACATTTCCTTTAAACAACCTCAAAACAAAGCAATTCATCAAGCCAGCAATTCGAGCAAGGTCTAGAATTTTCTCATCATTCAAATACATTAAGAGCATTCATATCATGAATTTAACTTTACTAATTATCTTAACAACCATAACTTCATGAAAATTTACATGTAACTTTCGAATTAAAGCTTATATAAGGAGAAGGGGAAGTATAACTACCTTCTTCCACGAGCGAAAATGACTATTGGTTCGAGAAATTGATCAAATTTTAGCTCCAAGCTTCCATTTTCCATGGACAGCCTCCAACTCTCTCTCTCTCTCTCTCTCTCTCTCTCTCTCTCTTGCTCCCTCAATTTTCAAGAATGGTTCGGCTAAATGGAATGAAGGGGATGATGAGGAATTTTCCTTCAATTAGCCGGTTCTCTTGCTTCTCTAATATGAATTAATTGATGACACTTTTATAAACCCTAAAGTAAATTGCCTTTAGCATGCAATTCACATGTTTTGCAAGTTTTATAATTTAGTACCTCACACAATTGTCTCGCAATTCAAGCATTTGTTCAAACGAGTCCCTAACTTATTGAGTGGTTAGATCTCTTTCATTCTCTTTTCATTTATAAACACTATGGATCGATCACTAAATTATGAATATACCATATCAACTTCTAAGCTACAATTAGGGGTATTACACCTTCAAGAACATGCGATCACCAATCGCATACTCAATCTCTCTACGCTTCAAATCCGCGTAGGATTTTTGACGATCCAAAGCCACTTTTAAGCGACCACACACAAGCTTTACCTTCTCATTCTTGCCTTTTAACACATCCAGCATAGAAACATGCTTGTCTCCAACCTCAGCCCAACACAAAGGCGTACGGCACTTCCTACCATACAAGGCTTCATACGGCGCTATTTGTATACTAGCTTGATAGCTATTATTATAAGCAAACTCCACCAAAGACAACTATTTCTCACAGGTTCCTTGGAACATAATGATGCAACATCTCAACATATCCTCCAAGACTTGAATCACACGCTCTGACTAACCATCTGTTTGAGGATGATACGAAGTACTGAAATTTAGCCGTGTACCCAAGGCTTGATGCAAACACTTCCAAAACCTTGCTGTAAATCGTGGATCCCTATCTGAAAATATGGACTTGGGCACCCTGTGCAAACGCACAATCTCAGCAATATACAAATTTGCCAACTTATCCAAAGTGTACGTCTATGCACTAGCCAACTGCAGCTTGGACACAAAATCCATGGTGATTCTCTCCCATTCCTATTTTGGTATTCTCAATGGTTGCAACAACCCGAAAGGAAATTGATGCTCATCTTTGACAAGCTAACATACCATGCATCTAGTAACAAAATCAGCCACATCTTTCTTTAACCCACCCAATAGTACTCATCTTTCTAACGCTGATACATCTTGGTACTACTGTGATGCATAGCAAAAGGACTAGTATGTGCTTCGATCAAAATGGTACGCCTCAACTCATCATCATTAGGCACCACTATCTGGTCTTTGAAGCATAAAACACCATCATCATTAAAGTGGAAATTTGTCAAATTTCCATCCATAATGTCCTTAACATGAGGTATCAACTCCTCATCAAAAGATTGCTTTGCCTTAATCAATTGTGATAATGACGGCTTAACTTGCAACTCAGCCAACAAGCCCCATCTTGTGCCACACTCAACCGTGCAAACATCGCCCGCAACTCCACCACAACCTTCCTACTCAAATCATCGGCTACAACATTAGCCTTACCTGGATGATACTCAATTGCCAAATCATAATCCTTAAGCAACTTCAACCACCTTCGTTTCCTAAGATTCAAATCCTTTTGCACCATCAAATACTTCAAACTCTTGTGATCCATGTACACAATACACTTCTCACCATAGAGATAATGCGTCCAAATTTTCAATGCAAAAACCACTGCGGCAAGCTCAAGGTCATGCGTAGGATAATTGCGCTTGTGTTCCTCCAACTGTCTAGATGCATAACTACAACTTATCCTTTTTGCATCAACACACAACCCAAACCAACATAGGATGCATCACTATAGACCACGAACTCCTTCCCCGACTCGGGTTGAATCAAAATTGGGGCATGAGTCAAAACCTCCTTTAACTTCTCAAAACTATGTTGTTAACTCTTCGTCCACACATAAGGAACATTATTTTGCAGCAACTTCGCCAACGGGGTAGCAATACTAGAAAACCTCTCTACAAAATGATGATAATAAACAGTCAACCCAAGGAAACTACGAACCTTAGATACTGACTTAGGTTGTTTCCAATTAAGAATAGCCTCTACTTTCTACGGATCAACACGAATACCCTCCGCGAAAACTACATGACCAAGAAACATCACCTTCTTAAGCCAAAACTCACACTTACTCAACTTGGCATACAACTGATGCTTCTTCAACGCTTGCAACACAATCCACAAATACCGATCATGTTCCTCCTTGGTATGAGACTAAACGAGAATATCATCAATAAACACAACCACAAACTGATCAAGGTACTCATGAAACACCCTATTCATCATATCCATGTGCATTTGTCAAGCAAAACGACATCACAAAAAACTCATAATGCTCATACCTCGTGCGAAAAGCAGTCTTTGGCACATCCACATCTTTAACCTTTAACTGATAATACCCCGATCTCAAATCAATCTTAGAGAAAACTGTCGTACCACAAAATTAATCAAACAAGTCATCAATCTAAGGCAATGGATACTTGTTCTTAACCGTCAACTTATTCAATTGTCGGTAATCAATGCACATACGCATTGTGCCATCTTTTTTTCACAAAAAGATATGGTGCACCCTAAGGTGAAACACTAGGTCGAATAAACCCACGGTCCAACAACTCATGAAGCTGCGTCTTCAATTCCTTTAATTCCTTTGGTGCCATATGATAAGAAGTAATGGACACCGAAGTCGTACCTGAGTATGTCTCGATTCTAAATTCCACCTCTTTATCCAGCGGCAAACCTGACAACTCTTCAGGAAACACCTCTAGAAAATCACAAACAGTTCGAATCTCCTACACTCGAACACCTTTGACTACTAGATTCACCATAACTGCAAGGTAAGCTTGGCAACCTCCTTGTATCATCTTCTCCGCTTGCATAGCCAAAACAACATTAGAAAAGAATTTCACATTCTCGCCAACCACCACAACTTCGTAATCATTAGCAAGCTTGAAAGAAACCCTTTTGGATTCACAATCCACAACCACCTTATGCGCACTTAACCAGTCCATACCCAAGATAACATCAAAACCATGAAATGGAAACTCCACCAAATTTGTAACAAACTCGTGACCCTGAACAACTAAAGGGCATCTCCTATAAAACCTTCTAGCCGTAACCGTCTCACCAAAAGAACTACTTATCAACATACCAATACTCAAAATCTCAACAGGAACATTCAACAAATATGCATACTCACTCAAAATGTATGAATGAGTAGACCCCAAATCAATTAAAGAAAACAATGAAAAAGATTGCAAGGTAAAGTTACATGCAATCACATCAGTGTCATTATACCCTCACAATGAGCATAAACTCGAGTCGGTCCACCATTCTCTGGTCGCACTGCCACTATATGAGCCACGGTCCTCTGACCATCCTCGCGCCTCTGAAAATTACCCCTTCAACGACCTTAGCCTCTAGCAGGTGCGGCAACTTGTGCTGGTGCATCTCTCGCAACACAGGAACAGTCACACTTTAGGTGGTCAGGTGATTCACATTCGCAAGTTCCAATAGTACCCTAACATTCACCAATGTGACATCTCTTGCAACGCTCACATCCGGCAACAACTCGCACATTCTGATTCTTATTACCACCGCCACCACGCTTGTAATCTGTCATGAAACGCTTATCACAAGGTCTCTTATTCTGCCTCCCAAAATTAATCGCTCACTTGCTCGAGCTCACATTTGCCGATTGCACTGGCTTGCCCAAGGATTGATCGATATCCTTAGCATGGTTGACCAACACATCAAAATCTGTATAATTTGTAGGCAACAAGTACGTATTGATATCCTTGGCAAGACCACAATGGAACCGATCACATCTATGACAACCATCTGGCACCAACTCAGGAGCATATTGACTCAAGCGGACAAACTTCACCTCACACTCAGCCACCGACAAGATGTTTTGCACCAATGACATAAACTCTCGATTCTTGGCATCCAGATACTACGAACTGAGGTACTTCCTCTTGAAAGCTTTTCGAAAGAACTCCCAAGTCACGTCAGCTTCCAGAACTCCAACAACTATGGTTACCCACCAATGACAAGCATCACCATGTAGTAAGGACACTGTGCAACCCAGCTTACGCATGTCATTACATTCCATCTGAAACAAAATACGTATAGTACTCTCTAACCATTCCTCAGCTACCTCAGGGTTAAAACTCCTAAATTCCACACCTCCCAAACTGTGAAGATGCTCTAGAGGTAACCCATGATTAACAACCACAACAGACGCTGGTGCTTGCACATGCACCCCAGCTATCGCTACCTAAAAAGCTCTCATCATTTCTTGAATCAACGGCGCCATATCGCTAAACACTAGCCCTTGCAGAACCTGAGGGCCAACAGCTACCCCAATTCTAGCATCAACAAGAGGAATAGGTGGAGAAAGAGATATGAGGAATCACACCATCCTTAGAATTCTGAACATTTTGAACATTACTTGCGTTAGCACGCGTCTCACGTCGAGGACCCATACTTTCAAAAGCCTATTCACACAACAAAACTCAATAAAGTCAGGCTAGCATTCGGCAAAAGATCCAAGATATCTTCACAAAACGTTTCAAAACCACGATAATAGGCAATGTGTTCCCATTTATACCCCAACAAAATAATCATCATCATAATCGCACATAAACATGTATACAATCACCAAATCATAGATTAAACAATCACAAACTCTCTCAATTATCGCAAAACCTGGCTCTAATACCACCAAATGTAACCCCCTTGGCCTGGCCTAGATGCCAGACCGAATCGACATGATTCTAGAGACCAAACGAGCTAAATTAGGTTTGTCGAAACAAACCCATAAAGAGATAACTCGAATTACGTTCATTTTTTTTCTTTTTATCTTATCTAGATGCTTATCGTTAACCTAAGGTGAGCATGCTGACAACGGGTGAAAACTTTATTGGATCAGGCGTTAGTTCGACATCCAGTTACGCATACTTGCAATTTAGAGACCAAATTGCAAAACTATAAAATTATAGGGACTTTCTTGGTTTTAAGGCTACATTTACTTAATTAGTCAAATTACATGCTTGTATGCCAAATTTTAACTTAAAACGATCATCCAATCTCATACAATTGCACTCACAACAATCAGAGCCCAAAATGAATAAAAATAATACATTAAAAGCACATTTTAACTGTATTAATAGCTACTCGTATCGATACACGAGTAAGTGTATTGGTATGCCTATGCATTTTCAAAATTCCATATTCTAGTAGCTCAAACCCGTACCGATACACCTATTCGAGCATCGAAATGCTATGCCTAAAAACACTAACCCGTATCAATACGGCCTCTCACATATCGATACGCTATGCCTAAAAACACTAACTCATATCGATACGGCCTCACGCATATCGATATGCCCTAACCTGAAATGTCCAATTTTGCTGGTTTAATATACATTTATGGATTCAAACATATCCCAATCATTCATAATCATAAACACAACTATTGTAGGGATTATTCCATGCTAGAACATCAAAGATACATTAGCAAAAAAATGGCAACATAGATCAACATGATTCTAGAGGCATGCTTCTTATAAACCATTTAGCTTAACACCCAAATAGAGGTTTAAGGCATACTTCGACGTAGGCATAGAGCATCAGCAACCTTACAACATCATTTAAAACATGCTTGAACCCTTAATGACTTGATCATAAGCATTTACAAACAACATGCTTACTAAAGAGAAAACACCAAGCATAAGCTCATGCTAGCATATCATCAATATGCATGCCTTAATCTAAACCATGAAAGCCGTCAAACCACAACAAATAAGCCATCACAAATTAACAAAATCCATACTGTAAATTCCCCAAAATATGGTAAACACATTGCCTTATTAGCCGAATTTAAAACCAAGTTTCATACTCAAGTTATTGCCTCGATCTTGGACCTTCCTTGCCGTACCAATGTTGCCCCACAACTTTGATGCTCTGCATCAATGTGAAAAAGAGAGCGTAAGCACAAATGCTTAGTGAGGATGCTCATAAACAAAACATTGATGCATATAAAAACCATTTGAAAACTATAAACCACTTTGCTCTCAAAACATGCTTAACTACCGAAGCATTCTCATTTGTTTTCCAAAACAAATAGTGCACAACAACCATATGCAATATTATTTATAAATCTCATGCTTAATTATCAAAGCAATACTCATTTCCACAACAAAACATGCATACTAACCATATGCGTCAAAACATTTATAAACATCATTTATCTCAATGATTCACATATATTGGCAATTAAAGAGACCTGAATGGCACTACCCCCATCCTTGGATAGCACTACCCCTATCCATACATGTTTGGATACACGGATTCCCTTGATGGCACTACCCCTATCAAGTCTCATGGCGGTACTACCCCCACCATAACTCTCTTCGGCCGAGAATAGAACTACCCCTATCCTGTTGTGATCCACTACCCCTATCACTTCACAATAGCACTAACCCTATTATGTAACCGAAGAATTTCATACGATCGATTTTGTATTTATAGTGCACTTTCATCCTATGGCTAGCCAACTACATCTAAAACTTTCTCATTACGTTACAAAGCCAATATATCATTTCCAAATACATTTACTTATTGTTTTCCATTGTATTTCATAAAACCATTTCATATGCAATACCATATTGTCAAAGGCAACATCACATTCCTCTTAAGAACAATTCTCAATGCTCATATGCATTCAAATACTTTGATAAACATTGCATATTTATCCAAAAATGATGCATTTACGGTAAGCAAATCAAACCGTGTTTAAAACCAAAACATGAAAATCAACCATGTTTAAACCAACATGAAAATCTCAAGCTCATCTCGAAACCAATAATCAAGTGAAGTAAGAACGACTTACGCTTGAGCTTGGTTAAGATTTTTAGGCTATACGTAAACCCCCACGATCCAATGATCAAACCTTTTAAAGAGCATAAACCCGTTTTAACTCACTGATTCGTCTCGCCTCGCTGGCCAACACGAATTGAGCCTCCGAAAAGCAACATTCATCACTAGGGAAACCCGCCTTGATCATCCCCTAATTTAACCACATAAAAACAGAGGGAAAATGCATCATTATGCGGTCAACTCGCTGTTAAACAAAGATCCCCTGCAACCTCAACATTCACCTTCCAAAACTAGTCGAAACTATCGAAAACAACATCAAACGCCTTCCAAACTTAACCCAGGCAAAACCTACTAGTTTAATCCATCAATTACCATAAATTAACATCCAAAAACAACCTAATAACATCCTTATACCTCCAGCATCCATAAACCTCCCATAACACCTCAAAAACACATAACTAACAACCTAGAAATTAGAGATTCACCTAGTTTCGGGATTCCAATGTTAAAACCAACTTATTAACATTATCACACATCAAAATCATGATTAAAACCAATCAATAACTCAGCGAAATAGATCCAATACGAAAATCACATGATCTCAACAAATAAACCATGATTTAACCAATTTCCATTATTAAATCATCAAAACTCATTAGAAAACATTAAACAAGGATCAAATACTTGGGAATTTCAGTAAATAACATTTCATTAGAGGAGAAGAACGAACCTTACCTCCAATGAGTGAATTTCCTCTCAATTGGATGTTTTACTCTTGAAAAATAAGGGAAAACAATGAGATTTTGGAAAACAAGATTGAAGAATCCATTGAAAATAAAAAGTTTAAGAAATCAAGATCATTGCCTAAAATCTTTGAAGAAAAAGAGAGTGTTTGGCTGAAGAGATCTTGAGAGCAAAAGTTATGTCAAAAGTGGTTTAAGAAAATAATTACCTTCTTTTATTAAATCCCCTTCTAATTCCTTAATTAAAACTCTTTAAAATCAATCCTAATTGAGAGGAAAATCTGATAAAAACATTTGGTAAATTGGCTCCTTAAGAGATTCTAAGATTTGACCCTTTTTCAAAATAGTCACTAAAAATAGTTTTCATTCTTTACATTTTGGTCACTAACTCAAAATGTCAAATGTCCAAAACCCATGTTATAAAATTGATTTCTCCAAATATATCCATATATTAAATAATGATTTTAGGATATTTTCCCATATTTTTATCTTGCTTAAGAATATTTATTCCAATTTTTAACTCGAATCCGATTCGATTATCTAATCCCGGTCTACCAGACCGTCTAATCAACCTAGCAAACTTCTTGGCCCAAAACTGGGGCATTACAGTTAAATTTTGCTATGAAAACAAGATAGATGCATAGCATATTGCAAGGAAAACCTTAGAGTTTGTTTTGTAGAAATCCTTATAACTTGGTGTTTCATGATACGATCATCATCTTCTATTCGTGTATAATTTGTCTTCACTTTATGCAAATTTATTATTCATTTCATTATTTAAATTTTGCTTTATAATTTGAAGAATATATTTGTAATAGGGTATGTATAATGATATCAATCTTCACGTAAATTATTTTTTAATTAATATTTTCTTTTAAAGTTCGAAAATTATAACTCTGAATGCTCAACCTCGAATGTTACAAAGTCATTTAATATTTTACATATGCAAACTATGACACATTTATAACATTTATGGTGCATTTAATTTTTTTAATGAAATGGAAGTTTTGGGCGTAAACTAAAAAGGTTCGAAACTATAGATGTAGGTGTCAATTTACTGTTAAGGAAAACTGCAACTGTAAATGTTATGAATATATGTTACAAATTTATGGTTTTAGTTATTGGTTCAAAACTCTTTTCAAATGTTCGACATGCGTCGTAATACTGAGATTTGCCATTTTATATGATTCATTAAATAATTTAATGAACATAAAGTGGAAAATGAAAAGTTAGTGCAATTTCGACAAACGAAGTCTAAATAAAGGAAAACTTAAACTGAAATCATTAGGAATACATGTTACAATTTAGGTTTGAAGTGGAAAGTTCACAATCGTATGCAAATACTGTGATATTTGTCGTATCATTTCCAAGAGACTTTTCGCGAGTAGTACATGAAATTTGTACAAATATCGCGATACTCGTCGTATCACTAGAATATGGTTGTAATAGGCTGTGGTTGCAAAAGGGTTGGCGACAATTCGTAGAGCATTACTCACTAGAATTTGTTCGCCTCCCCATGTAGTTCCAAACAACAACAAACAATAGAATTTGAAAATTCTTGAGACCAAGTTTTTTCAAATACTATGTTTGTTGGTGTTCATCCCTACAAATGGATAATCATAGCCTTTCAAATACCATTGTATGTCGAGAAGAAAAACCAAAAACAATCAACACTCCTATAAGATCTATAAAATGAAGTCCCTGCATAGTAGCCATCGCCACCAGAAAAAACCATAAACCACACATATAATTCTATAGAGACGAAAGCTAGGAAGGAAAGAATTGTTGATTAGAGTATGAAACTATGACCTATTTATAATAGAAAATGGAATATCGAACCTGACGTTTGGGATTTTTTATTATAGAAAAAAAAATGTTCACGGGGATATGGTGCTACTTTTATGGTTCATATATTTAGACCTGTTTCGATATGCATTAAACTGGTTTGGAACTATTTCATTATAAATAAACTAAAAATTGTTAAAGTATAGTTTCATTTAGGTATGTAGAATTTGTTTCGGAACTTGTTAACCGGTTTCGAAACTTATTAAAAAGTTCAATTATCTGCAAATCATTCTGCCCAACGCAACAATTGAAAAGACTTGTCTGCTGATGACATATCAGAACGAGTTACAAAGATTCCAAACTGACATGAAAAGACTCTTTTATATTGGGAACATGCGTCTTTTGAGGGCGTGTCTAACATACGGCAGGCTACGGTGCGGCACCAACTAAAAATGTTATAAGATTTGAAGCATTGAATTAAAAATGTTACACTGTTTGATAACATTTTCAGTTGGTGGTAAGTATCGAGACTTTAATTTGAGTTTCAAAACTTGCATTAATTCTAATAACATTTTAAGTTTTTGTAAGTACCGAAAATGTTATCAAACATTGCAACATTTTCAGTTCCATGTTTTAAATCTTATAACATTTTAAGTTGGTGTCGCACCATAGCTTGTTGTACTGCTGAACTACCTGTCTTTTGAAAATGGATATTGAACGAATTTAATTTTTTTTCTTGAACACTATCCAAATAATAAAATTTTTACTCATTCTTCCAGCTGCGGTTGCTGAAAGACAGTTCAGAGTGGGACCCACAAATTTTAAATGGTTTTGAACCTAGGAATATCGGTTTGGATACGTGTCTAGCAAAACTTAAACTGAAATCGTTAGTAAAACAGGTAATATTTTAGGTTCCTTTAGAAACGTTCAAGACTTTATACGCAAATGTTCGATACTCATCGTAATATTATATTCTATTTAAACTCCAAATATTCCTTCAGCACACATTTGACTTGTTCATTCTCACAAACCTTAGCTTTTTTAAAATATTATTTACTTCCTAAGATTTAATTTTTACCCTAATAATTTCAATATGGTGCTTTCTGTGTTCATATCAGTTCTAATTTTTCACCTAAACCCTACAGAAGCAAAACCAAAATTGGTAAGCGTAACTACTATGTTGTAATTTACGGTTATTGGTTTATGAGATTAATTTGCAAGGCTTTAAGGTTTTTGGTTTATGAGAGCTTATTTCGTATAAATCCTCATAACTTGGTGTTTCCTGATATAATCATCATCTCCTATTTATCATTTTTTCTTCACTTTGTGCAAATTTATTATTCATTTGAGGAGTATATTCATAATATAGTAAGTTTAATGATTTGAATATTCAACCAAAAAATTTGTAAATTAATATTTTTTGTTATAAAGTTATTTAATATTTTACGTATGCAAACTATGCCTTGGTGATAATATTGGGTTACATTTATGTCCAATCAATTATATTAGAAACAAAACACAGTTTTAGGCAGGAACCACACATTTTAAATTGTTTCGAAACAATGATAATGGGTTTCGCTACAAGCCAGGCAAAACGTAAACTGAAATCATTAGTAAAACATGTAATACATTAGATTTCATGTGTACAGTTTAAAACAGTATATGCAAACATTCGATACTCGTCACATTAACGAAAATACACTTTTGCGTGAGTTAAATGTCACATATTATGTTGACGTTTAATATTTTATTGTATTATATATACAAAGACAACCATGTCTGTCAATAAGCATACAAATCATGTACACAATTGGTCTACTATCAGTTTTTTAAGATAAATTACATCTTTAATGAACATGAAGTAAAACATGCAATGTTCAAGGCCATATTTCTAAGCCTGTAACAAAATGTAAAAGGCACACATCATCCTGCCATACAAATAGGACCAAGTTAACAAGATATAATCACAATATCTTTTATCAATAGTATCCATATGGTCATGCGCAGTTCACCAGTTGGTTTCATTCCTATACTTGTAAATTTTTTAATTACTTTGTAACATAGTTTATTCTTTAAAGAACCAAATCAAATCAATTACTGATTATTAAACAAATCATCAGAAGATATTATCTATCCATAAATTATGGACCTATTCACAAGTCGACATGTTTATAAGACATTACTTCATTTCAAATGTTTTACCTTGATTCCATGATATATATTACTTACAAATTCCTGTAATCAAACATTAATTACGAAAAGATCCACCTTGAATCGAGACAAGATGAGCATATCAAAATACCTATAAGTAAAAAATGAATTAGGGTATGCAACTACAAAGTAAAGGTTCGAAACGAGGAGAAGTAGTGACCAACTTAAAATGTGAGAACAAGTAGTAACATTATAGGTTTGATTATTATGATTTTCGAACCAATTATATGTTTGAATGTACCTCAGCGATTGTCAGAGTTTCATTAATTAATTTATGTTGTGATTTTGCTAAGTTTCGGTACAAATTTACCAGTACCGACATTCATAATCTGAGTTCTGATTTAATTATTGGCCTAGTATATACAAATACTATCTCAAATAAACATTATGTGTGTACACTAAAATGCGTATATAATTATCATTCAACATATAATTACATACCATTCAAAAGCTCAAAAAAGATGATAGTCTTCTTCAGTAGTTTGAGTGGGATTGTTTGAAGCTCCACAATCACACATCCATACTTCCTCCTACTCATAATAAGGGCAAAAAATCATTTCACACGTTATAATTGACCGGTGAATACACACAAACATGTAATGTAATAAAATAGGGACAAACGTTTTCTTCGAACGGATGCATGTTGTCCATTGCACTATTTGAAAATTCCAAGTTCGGAGCATAAAAATCATCATTATATGCGGATGATGGTGTTGCCAATCATAAATTCAACTCAGGACGTGTCACTTTATTGTGTGCCTTTGATTTGCAAATTGAACAATAACGCCTACTCTTGCTTCCAACTTTTTTGGACCATGTATCTAGACTTTTGCCTTTCTTCCTTGATGGGTCCCGAACTCTTTTGAGTGGTGTGGTTTGATCATAGAATCACTCAACATACAAGATGCCTCGAGTTCGGTCGTCAGTCTATGAATCTCATCTTTGGCTCGTCGATAGCTCTCTTCTATATTTGCTGCAATATGGAAAAGTTTATTTGCAATCAATCGGAGCGAAGAGAAATGAGCCATGTGTTTTGCTTCAGCAGGAACATTGAAGTCCACAAATGATGGAAAGCAACCTTCGCATTCTTTGTCCATTGATTTAGAATCAATGAATTTGGGATACGTGTGCTATCCATGATCTTAACCACCTGTAGTTGATGTCCTCGTAGAAACCCGACTATCTTAAATTTACGACATGTTAGGGTTTCCATGACAACATCATATTGTACTTCATATTCCTTACCCTATTTTTTATATTTCGTCAGATAAATACAGTGAACACCATTGTCGTTGTCATCATGTCGTGATACATTATACAATGTCTCACGCATAAGTTCCTCTTGGAAGGTCATATATGATTGTCTTGTATACAGTTCAACTATATGGCCTTCTAGCTCTTTCAATCTTGTCATCTGCATCGGCTTACTCTGTGTACAAGTAAAATCCAATTTCATCTCATCCAGGAGTATTTGACCTATGCCATCTTCAATTGCACGAATAAACTCAAAATATGTCTTCTTGCACTTAAGGAAAATAGCGAGAGACACATTAATTGATTCGCACCTTTGGGTTGACCGCATGTTAGCGAAAAAATGACCTATAATATACGCTTGTGCCCATAAGTGTCGGGTGTTGCTCTTTTCCAACACCCACTGATGGTTTTCCAAATTAAACTTCTCAATAGTTATCTCTCCTTGTTCATCAAATTCCTCAAGTGTCCACCAAGCATGCATACATATGCTAAATTCCTTTGTGAAATTTCGATCCCCAATATTTGCTTGTGCATTGTGAACTAGATGCCAAGAACATATTCGATGTTTACCATGGATAAAAACATTTTTGATCGCCCTTTGCATTACCTTATCTCCATTTGTAACAACTGAAAGCAGAGACTTCTTCAGTATAACTTCTATAAAAGCATTTAAGACCTACTGAAACGTATCTGCGATCTCATCTGCAAGGACAGCAACAGCAAACACAATTGTTTGATGGTGGTGATTTACACCAACAATAGGCATAAAAGGTCGACCATATGCATTACCCTTGTAGGTGGTGTCAAATGCAATAACATCACTGAATATGGCGTAATCAACTTTAGAAGTTGAATCAGCCCAAAATAGATTATACAAATGATCTGAATCGTTTACTGAGATTTGCATGAAGAAACCGGGGTCTATCTCTTTCTTCTCGTCAAAGTAACCTAGTACAATATTCACATCCACATCAATAAATTTATTAGCTTTTATTTTTGTGGAGGGCATTGTATAGGTTTTTCTTAGTAAAACCAGCATTTTGATAACCATCAGCCTGTTGCATGAAGAATTTCATAATTTTTTTATGTTCCGACACTAACATTTTGCAATGCTAAAGCCTCTACAATATCGACCTCCGTCATAAATCAATGCGAACGAAGAAAATGTGGCATGGATGGTGGACAAAGTTCATGGTTATGTTCGTTATCAAAAAATGTTATCACCCATCTATCTGGAGCTTTTGCATGGACCACTACTCTAGCCTTGCAACCAGCCCTTGTCTATGGACGTGGAGCGCGTGAAAGCTTTGCCCCATCTACTTTTGATTTACTTTGCCCTTGTTTTGCACAACAAAACTCTTGCTGGTATTTATTTCCATTTCTAACCTGACTTGTTCCACGATGTACACTAAATCCATTTTGATTTGCACATTCCTCATAAAATTCCCATGCTTCTTCCAGTGACGCAAATGTCATGCCAACAATTTTATTCGAACTCTCCACACTATCTCCTCCTACTTTAGCATCACCTACTATACTCGAAACTTCCATGATGAATATACTCCGCCACCTAAGTAAATGAATATGAAATAACTCAAACATTGCATAGAATTAAGTTGGATAAAAGTACAAAAAATTGTTTATTATGAACTTGGTTACCTTCTTAAGATCGCTGATGCTGGAAAAAAAAGATTTATGAGCTTCAAGATTAACAACTTCTTCAATGGGAAAGGGATTAAGAGGACATAGACGTGTTTTGAAGTTGGTGTACCTTCCCTAGGATGGTAGTTGCAACGTTTATTCTAAATTTTATTCAACATTTCTGTTAGAGTAATAAATTTGACCATTCTGCATAAAATTTATTTCATAAGTTTTGTAATTTTATCTGTACATTTCGATACTAATTAAATGTCTTGTGCTACAGTGATTGCTATAACGTCTCCGAACTAGTATCTAAGTTTTGATACTTTAAAAATATTTGAACTTTGAATTCTCATATTTTTATTTTAAACTTCAAGTATATAACTTTTTCAATTTCCATTACCGTTTTTTTCCATTAAAAGTAGCCAAACCTGTGACCCAGTTCCGCTACTTAACGTGGAATGTCAAAATTAATGCCATTTTTCTTATCTCACTCAATTGTGCAAACAGTTCGACTCCTCCAATCCTCCATTCCTTCCATTAACTTTATCCTTTCACCAATCAAACCTTCAATACATCATCTCCTCATCCAATTCAGTTTAATTTGAATCTGCAGGCGTCGAAGCTATTTCTGGAAACCCTAGTTTTTTTTAAATAACCTTGCTTTTGTTTGGATTTCATGTACCTTTAATAGCCTTGCTGAGAAATATGATCACCAAAACAAACATAAACTGTGATTAGATTAAAAAGTACAATGAATGGAAGAAGAGTTTGTTTGTTGTCTTAGTCTGTAGATAAATCATATGTAACGTTCAATTCCTCAATTATTTGTTCATTTCATATTGTCTCCTAGAATTACGTACACAAACAGCATCTTCGTTTGTGGAAGGTGGAGAACCTCTGGGATTCATGATGAACTAACACCTTCATCAAAATTTACATACAACTCGATGTTGGTACCCCCTGCATGGTTGTATCTCCTAAACATCTGTGAATGCCGCTTGCATTACATATCTTTAGCATGTAATGAGCTTTAGGGTCGGGCTCATCAACGGGGATTTTGGCTTCCAATGAAGACAATTTCTTCCTTGCTGATTTGCTAACCTCTGTGGAAATTAACTCAAACAAATCATCCTTCTTCATGTTGTTGTTGAATGAATTGTAGAGCCCTAAAAACAAAACAGTTGCAGAAAATCTTGCCATAAGAACTTAAATAAGAATTTCTGTAAAATAAGGTAAGGTGTAGAAGTATTTATAGAAGATTTGTAAGGGTAAAATTAGTGTTCAACACCTAAAATGTTACCGATAATTAGTTTGGGGTTCGACACCTCAAATATTACTAATAATTAGTTTGGAGTTTGACACCTAAAATGTTATCGATATTCAATTTGGGGTTTGGCTCCTAAAATGTTACCGATAATCTGTTAGGAGTTCGACACCTAAAATGCCGCCAATAATCAATTTGGGGTTCGGCACGTAAAATATTATCGATATTCAGTTTGAGGTATGGCACCTAAAATGTTAATGAAATTGAGTTTGGGGTCCGACACTTAAAATGTTACCCAAAACAAGTTTCAGGTTTGACACCTAAAATGTTACCAAAAAATCAATTTGGGTTCGACACTTAAAATGTTATAGGCAACGAGTTTGTGGTTTGGACCTATAATGTTACCGAAAATTAGTTTTGCGTTCTGAATCCAAAATGTTAGCAGAAATCAGTTTCAGGTTTGGCCCCTAAAATGTTAATGAAATTTAGTTTCGGGATCGGTACCTAAAATGTTACCTACATTCAGTTTTGCGTTAGAGAACCTAAATTATTACCGAGACATTGAACTTTTTAAGTTGAGTGAAAGATTTCATTCGCCACCTAAAATGTTACCAAAAAGCAGTTTGAGTAGTTAGGAAACCTAAAAGAACATATTTCACTTTCTATGTTCAAAGGGAAACATTTAACTGTGCACCTAAAATGTTAGAAAAAACCAGTTTAGGGGTACAACATTTCATTAGCCAACTGAAAATGTTAACCAAAATCTGTTTGAATTGGTTGATAACCTGTAACTGGAAAAACATGTGTAGTCGTATAGTAGCTGCATTTTAACCTGCCGCACAGCAGACCTACCCATGTAGTCTACAATAAGGAGGACCATCTCTAAATGTTTGTAGCAATTTGTTTAATTGTTATTTACTTGGTTAGTTCAACATAGAGGTTTTTATGGTTGGATCAAAATCTAAACTTTTATTTTTTTATACAATTTTCTTATTAAAATCTTGAATTAGTATTCAAAACTTTAAATATTATATATATTTATTTTAATTAAATTTAAATAAAAATATTTATATTTATAACAAATAATCTGAGCTTTAATTTTAAAATATCTACCATTTCAGTTTTTGTATTTATCTGTATATGTTTGTATCATTTTGTACATGATTTTATTTATTTTTTAAAAATCACTTATTTAATTTCTCTCAATTAGTTTCTATTTCTTTTTATGTCTTGAGTATATTTATTATTGGGTAAATTATACGAAATGTCATTGAACTTTAAAATGTGTATCGAAAATACCATTGAACTATAAATCGATATTATTATACCATTAAACTTAGATTTTGACTTAAATCCAAGCACTTTGCTGTTAACCATGTGATAGGGTGTTAAATCAAAACGGCTTCATTTCGGTATAGTTGTTTTGATGTCTAAGATAACCCAAAACAACAACGTTTTGATTGAAGAAAAATTAAGAAAACATTGTAATCAAGAAGACTTAAACCAAGGGCCTCAAGAATAGAAAGCTAACCCCTAAGCACCAAGTCAACTTAGAATCTTATTATGATTTCAACGCTAATAATATATATATATATGGCTAATTCTACAGTAAATGACATGAACCGCAATGTACCACTATTCATATGTACTGCAATGTACCATTAACTTTATTAATTAGTTTCGAAATCCTAAGGACCGAAAATGTTATTATCCCTTTTAAAATAAAATCTAAAAAATAATTTTTATATTATTTTTATATTATTTTATTTTTTAATTAAAAAAATAATTAAACTTTTATTACTATAATAATTCTTACATTCATTTTAATGTAAGGGTAAAGTTCACGAATAGCCACTAAACTTTGATCAATTATTCAATTTGACAACTAAACTTCTAATTCTTCAATCGTAGTATTAAACTTTTAGTTTCGTTTCAATTTGGCCACTTACCCGTTAACAATGAATAAAAGGGTGATGTGGTTATTAAAATATTTTTTATAATAACACATTTAGTCCTCCATGTTTACACATTCAAATAATGTAGTCTTAATTCGAAAGAAATAATAAATTTAACCCATTATTTCAATTTGACCTTTAATTATAGATAATTTAATATTTGATTTTGATCCCTCAATTATAACTATTGTTATCTTTTTTCATCGGCAAAGTAAGTATGATTTATTAGAACGAATCATACAAACTTAAACATGGTCATAGGCCTAGTTAAAAAACTCCATAAACCTAAATAGAGGAAAATAGTACACCATGATCATGTGATAAAAGTTCCAAACACCAAGCAATAGCCAAGAACCATGTGACACAAAGCACAACAATAACCCAATCCCCAATACACTACCCAAACATCTCTTGACAAGGAAAAAATGCAAGAAAAGCCACCATCCCAACATAACAGCAAGACACAAGACTATGCTCATAACGTCAAACCCCAAGCACAAGGCATTGTGCCCCAACAACATTATCACTCAAAACCATCCGAGAAAAAGGTCGAACAATAATATTATCTTGTCCCTCCCAATCTCAACTATACTCAATCAATCCTTTAAAATTTCATAAAATTAATTAAATTATTATTATGTAAAGGGAAAATTGTATATTTTTAAAAATTGATACTTGAATTTTTAAAATTGTTATTAGTCCACCAAAAACACATACACTTGTTATTATATGTATTCAATTATACATAATAAAAAGGAGAAAATAAGTATATTTTTTAAAATTAATACTTAATTTTTTTATAAAAATAATTTAATTAATTTATATATTATCCATTAGCATCCAATAATCCAAGAGATAGTAATCATCTCGCTGATAGCTTGGTCAAGCAAATAATTACTCATGTGGTTGATTTCATCAGTTTAGCCTCAAAGTAATGGTGTTATTTTGTCTCGTATAGTCCTTTGGTAGATTTTGGATTGGTTTTTTTGTGCTAGTCCTACAACCTTGTTCAAATCCTTTTATTGTTTTTGGATGTTATTTTGAGTTGTAAGGCTTGCAATAAGCACTAACATTGTGTACTCTTTTTCCTCCATTTAGGTTTTAGGGAGTTTTTTAATGAGACTGATATTTTTATTTTTAACCAAATCAATAAAATCCTTTTTTCAAAAAAAAAACATCTAGTAATCCAAACCTAAATTTTAATTTAGTAATAAATTGATTCATTTCAATTTTTAAAGGATGAATTGAGTATGGTTGGAATTGGAAGGGACAAGACAACATTAGTTATAATTGAGGGATCAAAATAAAATATTAAATTATCTCTAATGAAAAATAGGGTCAAATTGAAATAATGAGAGTTAAATTTATTATTTCTTTTGAATTAGGACTAAATTGTTTGAATATATAAATGTGGAGGACTAAATGTATTATTATACAAAATATTCCAACAACCACATCACCCTTTAATAATTGTTAATGGGCCAGTGGCCAAATTAAAACAAAACTAAAAGGTTAATGGTAATATTAAAGTACTTGGAAGTTTAGTTACCAAATTGAATAATTTATCAAAGTTTAGTGACCATTTGTGAATTTTACTCTTAAATTAAAGTGAACGTAGAAATTACTATAGTAATAAAAGTTTAATTATTTTTTAAATTAAAAAATAAAAGAAAATCTGAATATAATAAAAAACTATTTTTTAAGATTTTATTCTAAAAGGAATAATAACAGCTTCGGTCCTTAGGATTTCAAAACTAATTAAAACAGTTAATGGTACATTGCGGTACATATGAATAGTGGTACATTGTGTACATGTCATTTATTGTAAAATTATCTATATATATATAGCTGTAGTTGAGCTTAATTTTATTTATCTCATGATATAAATTTATAATATTTTATAATGTATATATAATATTTATAAATATTATTTTTATAATATATATAACTAAATCTTAAATCTTAAACCCTAAATCCCAAACTCTAAATCCTAAATATTAAATCCTAAACTTTAAATCTCAAACATGACATTAGATGTCATGAGGATCAATCAGCCGCTGGATAATGAAAAATCTTCTTTTTCATTTCACTCATTTACTACGTTCCTCATCCAAACAAAAGAAAAGATTGAAAAATAAACGAAATCCTATGCTGCTTGAGGAAGGGGACAGTCACAGGCTCTCTTTTCTTCTCCAGTAGCATCTTTTGAATATGCTTATGTGTCTGGTATAAATAATATTTTAGTTTAGGGTTTAGATTTTAGGTTTGGGATTCATATTTATATATATTATAAATATAATATTTAAAAATATTATATAAAAATTATAAAATATCATAAAAATTATATCATAAGATAAATAACATTAAGTTCACCAGCAGTTTTATATATATTATTAACGTTGAAATTATAATAAGATTTTAAGTCAGTTTGATGATTAGGTGCCAGCTTTGCATTCTTGAGGTCCTTATTTCAAGTCTTTTTAAGTGCAATGTTTATTTTTTATTTTCCTTTGTCAAAATGACATCGTTTTGAGCTATCTTAGGTATCAAAATAACTATACCAAAACGACGTCGTTTTGATTTAAGGCTCCGTTACATGATTAACAACATTGAAGCCAAAATCTAAGTTTAATTGCATAATGGTTATCAATTTATAGTTCAATGGTATTCGATATACATGTTAAAGTTTAGTAGCATTTTGTTTACCCTTTATTATTTTAGAATTACAATTTAGAAATACATATTTATTAAGTTAAGTCGTTAAACCTAATTAACAATAAATCACTATCTTTTAAGTAGTTTTATACTTATTGCATGTTTGATAATTTGTATATTAAATATTTACTATTTTCTCAACAATCGATTGGTCTAGCGGGATGAAGCTTTAGGTCCTTTAAACAAGGTCAGATATTCGAATCTTAGTGTTGTGAATGAAGAAAATTTGGTTGGGAGGGTCTCCCCATAAATAGGGATGTCAACTGTGTGGGGCGGGTGCGAAGGGTGCTCCTCTCACATTCATCTCCGCTAAAAATTTCTCATATTCATCACCGCCCCGTGACCCGTTGAGGGCACAAAATCCAAAATCATCTCCGTCCCACAACCCGCAAAACTAGAGTCATTGTTAAATCCTCAAAAGATGTACTTTCCATGCATATATTGTCATGATATTGCTTGAATTTAAGTATATATTAGTATATTTTGCCAGTAGTTTCATGCATTTGCATATACGAGTTGAGGAATGTACAGTTTTTATTGTCAGTGTAAGGGGATGTTTTCTTATTGTGGTATGCAAGATCGGCAGGATTTCATGAAGTGGATGCAGGAGAAAAATGTCAAGCTTGATTTAAAAAGGAAGAAAGGTCGATGCCCGAATGATAGCACCGAGTCATAGCTAGATCAGCCTAATTCTATGTAGTGGGAATACGCCGATCCGAGAATTGTGGCACCAAACACTCAAGATTTTACCCTAACCCTAATTAGGGCTTAGCCTATGCCTATATAAAGGAGTTTGAGAATCAGCCGCGAAGAGAAGAGAAGGGTAGAAGCAATCAAAAGCTCGACTGTGCAAGTTTGCCAAGAGCTCTAGATCCATTGAGGGGCTGCGTCGAAAGAACTCCTTTTTTTTGTTCATATCTCTTGACTTATTTCTAGTTTTTGTGATGATGATTCAAAACAATAACATGTTGTTGGTTTCTCTAAGCACGAACTAATCTTTTAATTTGACTAAGGGTGTTTGCGATGAACACTTAGTGTTTTTAATTTTTTTTAGTAATTGAATTCTTTGGCTTTATTGTCTATTTAGCATGTGCTTCCTATTAACATATTTTATGTCATACGGTAGTTGGTATTGAATGTTTATTATCCCCTAATATCTTAATAGATTTAGGAGATAAGAATTGATTGTCAAATACTAACCAGAGAAACTTTGACAGAAGATATTCAAGTAGATGAAACTTACACCTAAAGTGAATCTATCCCTTAGGAGTATAGGTTGAATCTTCACCAAGTTAATTACTTGAAAACCCACTATAGACATATAAGAGTTGAAAGTAGTTAACTTAGGGTATTTACCATCGACAAAAACAATATTAACTTAATATCTGCTCAGCAATAGAACCAAAGTTTAATATTACTGATTGTTGTCTTTACTAGCGTGAATTCCAAACATCCCTTGTCAAACGTTCCAATCATCATTACACCTTTTGTTTGCCAATCTACCTAAATCTTCACTTCAGTTTCCTTTATTATTTTATACTTCACAATTATTTATCGTGACATTTAATTCCTGGACAATCCTTGTGGATACGATACTCTTCTTACTATTTTATTACTTGTTGACCGTGTACACTTGCACGTAAAAAGATATATTCTTGGCATTATGTACTTGAATAATTACGCAAAATCCTCAACCTCTTGCCAAGTAGTACTTTGTCAACAGTTATTCCTGCCCCATTACCCATGTGGGTCTTAAGACCCACCTAATCCCCACTATACCTATCTCGCGATTTAGTTCATAAAATATATTTATAAGTAATAGTTAAATAAATGTAAAGTATTTTTTATGAAAAAAATGAAATATCCCTCTTCCGGACACCCACGACACATGCAACATTATTTCAATTATCAAAATTTTAAAAATAATAATAAGTCGTCGCGACCTTTTAAATGAGTGAGAATCGAGATATCATGACTCTGTAAGTGTTGTGTATTTTTTTAAAAAAAAAATAGTAGTGAATGTGAATTGAGTATTATGAAAATTATTATTATTTAAATATTTTTTAAATATACTTATTTAGTGTAGGGTGCACCTTATGTCTAAGGTGGGCACATGCCCACCATGAAATCTGAATTTCCTACTATTATTTACCTATTTTATTGATTGTGCCTACTCTAAAATTTTATTTGTGTCCACCTTAAAATTTTATGCAATTTTATTTTTCCCCTCGCATATAAATTATAATAAAAAACTGAGTAAGGATACCCATAAGTATAACTTATTCTTTCTGACGATTTTACTAACAATTCCTTTGAGCCTGATTCATTGCAACCCTACATAAAAGCCCAAAAAATAATGACCAATTATAAGAGAACGCAAAAGCTAACTAAAAATTAAAAGTATATTTCAATTATTTTCAATTTTGACGTTTTTTTCTCTCTCAAACGCAAATTCTCGGTTTTCAAAGCTTAAGACTCATAAATCTCCCAAGACTTAAGGTATATAATTTTTTATTTATTAAATTATTCATTTATTCAAAATATAAAAGTTTATTTGAATTATTATTTAAATTTTCTTCTAAAAGATTTCAATTGTTCAATATTTTTGTTCTTTCTCTTACAACTGTGGCAATATAAATATTAAATAAGGATATAATGATTAAATATTTACTGAATTTGTGTTTATTGTTTCATTTTCTAACTTTGAGTTTTGAGTTAGAGATTGAATTAGTTGAGAGTAGAAGTAAAAATATCACTTTAGGAATTAATGATTCTTTATACTAATTTTGTTGAATCAATTTAACAAATGTATTAATTTTTGTCCTTGATTTTTATTAATTGAATATAAATTGTTAATAGGTACGAATTGGATTGTTTCAAATTTGTTTTAGCTTTGTAGGTATTATATAACACATTGCTTTGTAAATTGTAATTGGATATTTCTAATTCACTAATGTATTTTATGACTAGCGTGAATGGTTGTTTTCCTCGCCTTTGTTATGCAGGATTGTACTTAATCCTCACGACACGAGGGAAGCAAATGTTTGCATAAAAGTTTCCACATCATGAAGATTTTATATAGGTCTGTCTCTGTAAGTTGTATTATAAGTCATTGTTTTTTTTTTTGTTTTTTAAACAAACTTCAAATTATATATATATATATATATATATACATATATATATTAACCACAATGGCGGATCGATCATATAGTCAAGGTGTGCAAGTTATTTACACCATTGTAAATAAGCATTATTAACTTATTTACACCTAGTCGCTTATCATGCTCGTAACGTTCACCAAACATGTTTGCAAACACTAAACGAATATGTTTGCAAACGCTAAACAAAACGAGCCTGAAAACACTAAACAATAAATGAACCAAAATGGAACATGATGTTAACATACGTGTGCCCACCCTAAAAAAATTTATGGATCTGCCACTACTTATTATCTATATTGGCATATGGGGATGAAGTAAACTGGGTGGGGATGAGCAAAATGAGTGAGGATGAGTTAGGTACAAGGTTATATCCACGATTGTCTCACGACCCACGGCGAGTCTAATTTTTGTCCACATCCCCGCTCTACCACACTAGAAACTGTTGGAGTTTTGTGCCCCAAGTGAAGTAATTTATATAATTACTGAATCATTTTGACTGAAATGACATAAATAAAAGGGTAAAGTACACAAATGATCACTAAACTATCCTAAAAAAATAAAATGGTCACCAAACTTTTAAAAGTTACATAATGGGCATTAAAGTTTAATTTTTGTCACAAAATGGTCATTGAGTCGTTAATTATTATTAATTGGATGACATGCCAATTAAGAAAATTTGTATAACAACACATTTGATCCTCAAAATTTATACATTCAATCAATTTAGAAATCAATAATGAGGTTTAAATTAAGACTAAATTGATTGAATGTGTAAATATTGATGATTAAATCTGTTATTATTCAAATTTTCATAACTTTAATTTCATTCACTCAACGACAGTTAATGACTCAATGACCATTTTTGTTGAGATAAAGATTTTGATATAACTTTTATGAAAAATTTTGTTGGACTTAAACATATTTCAAAATTATTTCAAAGTCCACAAAACTTGAAAAAATATGTTTAAAATGTTTTTGACTTTGTTGTTATATCGAATATATCTTTTAAAGTCAATTTTTAGCTGGTTATACAAATTTTTAATATAGGTTTCGAAACCCCCTACAAGTGGTTTTGAAACCATTGAGGTAGTAAGGCTTAGAAACCAAATCTGAGAAGCAGGTTTCAAAACCCTTTCATGGTTTTGAAACCCCCTTCCTAGTTCCGAAACCCCTCTTAGTGGTTTCTATATCAAACCCCCATAACAGCTAGTTTTTCATTTGAAGCCCCCAATAGTTTCTAAACCCCTATGCAGGCGAGCATTTAATGTTCGATTTTAATAGTTTCAAACAGCTCCAAAACATCCCCAACGTCCATAAATGGATAGAATATCATTCCATACTATAAAAGCGAGCATGGGACACTTGAAGATCGTTAGAGACAATATCCAAGCTCTATGATCAAGAGAAATAGTCTTTAAGTCTTTATTTTTTTATTTATCTTGTATATATTGTATAGAGAGTGCTATTCATTGTTTTTATTCTTTACACTCTTGTGAGCTTCAATCTTGTAAACACTTACCTTATGAGGTTTTATTGTTTGCACAAACTTACCTTGTAAAAGGGAGAGGTTCTAGTTTAGCCTAAGGAACACTACATCAAAACAAATATTTAGCGTCGTTTTTTAACGTCGCTAAAAACTCTCCCGGTAATAAAGAAAGCGTCGCAAAAATATGCTGCTAAAACCAACATCCAACAATTCGCGACATTTGTGGGCATAAAGATCATCTTAAACAAGAAGGAAATGCAAGTAACAGCAGAAAGGGCAAACCTTTCCAGAACCAGGAAGAGTTAGAGCCTAGGAAGCACGGGTACGGCAACCTCATGCCGTTTCAAGTACCCGAAACGTCTCTAGCATAGGTACGGCCGAGGACATCCCGAGAACGTCTCACATTGACCGGGTACGATTGAAAGTGATTGAGGACGGCTGAGATATATTTGGGGACGTTTCGGAGACGGCATGTGACTTCCACAAGCGTCCCGGAGGTTATTTTGCGATTGTGAAACATATTCACTCCCTTACATGGATTCCGACGGTAACCTTACCGGCAAAGGCGGAGAGATCAACGAGAAGCTCACCCAGGCGTTGGAGGCGTCCCCCTTTTGGACAGGCGCATGAGCGCTGCATATCACCCGCTTCAGAGGATAAAGAAAAACCAGGTGAACCCAAAAAATGAAGTTGAAGAACGGGTGAAGAAGAAGAACGCGTGAAAATGATCTTTTTAATTTATTTTTTCACTGATTGGGAGTTTTATGATTTGTGGGGCCCAATAAATTATTATAATGACAATTTAATGGTTTGGTTCATTCAATCTTTTTTATTGTTTATTAATTATAAATATTTTACTTAAAAATATGCTTATTTTCTACTTCAACTTTTTATTGGCATTTTATTTTTACTAATTTCTTTAGATATTATTATTATATATATTATTTTATTTTATATTTACCGTACCTTGACGTATTCGTACCTTATAATTTTAAAAATTGTCATTTTTTGTTCTCGACCCCGTATCCGTATTCGTGCAACATGGGTTAGAGCAGTACTCAATATGAAAGCAAGAATCTTCTCCTTGGTAGATTGATTAAATCTGAAATTGAATATGGTAAGATCATCATTAAAAAAAACATAGCATAATTGGCACAAAACAATTTTGCTGAAGACAACAGAAAACTCAATTCCATATATCATAATATTAGTTTACCAAATTTATTAAATACACAAGTTGCAACTTCATATGGCAATTGAAGAATGAACTTATAATGCGAATCGTTAACTCCATTGCCAAAAAGGCTTAAGGAATATCATTTTTAGCAATAAGTGAAGCTGTTTAAGTGTAGCGAAGGTCTCGCTAAATAAAAACGATAATATTTTTTTGAAATATTTTCTTTCAAAAGTGTTTGTGATATTTAAAAATATTTATTCCGTGGGGTTTACAAAAAACCTTATAAAAATGGAGTCGCCACCGGCCACTTAGGTAGGCCGGACACCACAAAACCAGAGATTCAAAAGACAGGGTTCGGGAGTCGGTTACGGATGGGGAAGGATTAGCACCCCCACACCGCCCAAAAAATTGGTACTTTAATAATTACCGCTTTATTAATATTGGATTTTCCGGGTTAAAGTGACGATTATTTTAAAATTCGGTTATAATTGCGAATTAATTTTAAGGGCCCCGTTATCCGAGAGTAAACGCCCAACCACTATCACTACGCCTGATACTGGCCCCGTTTACGCTCGGATAAAAGGACACCGCATTAACAATTTATATCTCGATGCGCAATCTTAATGGCAAAAATATAAAACATGATAAAATATTTAAACATAATAAATATTGACATACCAGAATACTAATTTAACATGAATAATATTTTAGACTAAAACATGTATATACATATTATTCTAAATAATAGATAAAAAAAACAACTATCATATGTCAAAAAAAAAAAAAAACAAGGCAGGAACAAGTATATATAGACGAACAGATATAAATAAAACATATTTCAACATATACGGGTCAACATATCGTATAAAAAGGGTAAATATACTAACATGTAGCCCTAAAACATAAGAAAGCACACACATATAAAATACAAAATACGTCATGTACGAACCAATTAAAACATAACATGCTTGATACAGATAACCGGATAAAAAACATAAATATTATATTTAACATATATATGCATAAAAACATAAAACGAGTCATATACGAGAGACATAAAATACAATAATATCAACATATACGATTATAATACGAACAATAATATTTACAAAGAAAACAAGGACTGAAATGAAAGGAAAATGAAAGTCAGTGGCATAAATTAAAGAACAATAATATGTAATTTGGGGACGAAATTGCGAAATAAACAAAACCTATAAGGACCAGGATTGTAATTATACCAAGGGGCAGACTCAAAATGAAATATTCAAAAACGCGGATGGTTAAGGCGTAATTTTACCATTCAAACTGATTCGGTGTAATTTAGGGACAAAATTGTAATCTTTTGAAAAACCAGGGGATCAAAAGTGTGATTATACCATGCGGCGAGACAAAAGTGAAAATATTGAAAACGCGTGGGATTAAGTGTGTAATTTACCCATTTCAAAAATAATAATAACTATAAAAAGCCCGTTTTTAGACCGAAACCCATTTTCCCCTTCATTTATTTCATTTTCAGTTTTTCCAGAAGATCCTTGTTCTTCGTTTTCTCTCAAGTGTTCTTGAGAAACCCGAATCCGGCGGCGGCGTCGTATTTCTCCACCACGGCCGCCGCTTAACCGCGCCGTGGGCTCCCAAAATACACCAAAACCTTCCTCTTGTCGTCCTCAACATGAATCCGTGGTTGGATTCGAGGATCCCCTTTATTTACCCTAGATCTAAGAAATACGAATCCAAAAATATATTTTCTTTAGACCAAAACGAAACCCACAAGGGGTCTTCCTCCCCTTTGTTCACTGGATCGGCTTGTAGAAGCCGAAAAGGCTTGTCACAGAGGGAAGGGAAGACCCACAGACAAAAGCCGTAAGACTTTACTTGTTTCTTTTTTTATTTTGTGTTTGTGTTTCGATATGCATGCAAAGAAAACATGTAAGAAAAAGAGAGACAAAAAATTACCACCGGATCGCCTTTTGATTATCTTGACTGTTACAAGTTTCGGTTTTTACAAGCTTTCGTTTTTTTGTGTTACTACCCTCTCTGCTTTTTTGCTCGCTCCTAAAAATTGCTGGCTAGCTAATCCCGTTACAACAGCCCCGTTTCATATATATTCGCCTCTGTATTTTGGTTGCAACTTGTATCTTCTTTTCCGGATCGACATTTTGCTTGTTGTCTTTGGCATAATCTGAACGCGGGGACTGAATATCGGCGCGGTGGCGGTGTGGACACTCTGCCAATGGCCAGACGCATTTTCGGCCGTTAGATCAGATCTGATCTAACGGTCGAGATGGCTTGAAGGACGATCGGCCTGGATGAAGCCTCGATCTGATGAAACGGCTTCAGATTTCGCCACGTGGAGCTCCGCAATCGAGGAGTCGAGCGCGCGGGATCTTACGCGCGTGGGACATTAAAGCGTCTGCGCGTGATCTACACGCCGCGCGTGGCACTCGAACGGTCCATACGTGTGGAGCACGCTGGCGTGTATATTTTTGACTTCCATTGCATCGTGGCGTTGGATCGGATCTTGATCCAACGGCCCACGCTATTCCCTGCACATTGTAATAGATAGGATTCATATTTGGGCCAAACGGGCCTTGTAATTGGACTTGGATTTTATTTATTTGGATTTAATATATATTTAATTTTTCATTTTACTAGCCCAATAATAATAATAGTATACTTATAACAGCAATACATACGAAAATATATACTTATATTATACGATCATTAATTAATATACTATTCTAGTGAACGTACGTATAATCATACGTATAATTAACATGACATCTACATACGCTTATACCCTAGATACATACGTGACATACATACGCCCCTAATACGTATACATAGCTTATACATACACACACCTTATATTAGTAACATTCATATAATAAATATACATGCAATATTAATATATTTAAGTAAAAATGAGTGATTACATTAAGTGATTACAAAGAATCAGAACTAATTATGGTTCATGCCCGGTATTAAATTATATTATAGAAGAAATAAAGCATGGCATTAACTCTGCTCAATTATCTCAGAAGACGAGCTAAGCAATCGTGTCAAAAAAGGGAGGAAATTTTTGTCTGACAATATAAACCTCTTTTGCTGAACCATCAGGCCCAAAAGTTCATCAAGAAACTGGCTCCAAATTGCAGCGTTTCCTGTTAATAATCCAATTCTGTTATAGTCGGAAAAAGAAGCAAATAAATGTAACAATATGAAAGAAAAATATTGTCCATCATACCATTTTTCTTGCTGGAAAAGTCCACTTGACGCCACAATTTATAAAGATTTTCGACACAGTCTATGGCAGCAATCCTAGTAGCCTGAAAACAGAATCCTTGAACAGTCTATGTAATAATCTTCGTCTTGAATGCTCCTGAAGAAATTAGACCATTTTTTCATTTTCAAGTTCTCTCGCCACTCTTTTGCTAAGTACTCCCGTAAGGGCGAAAAGCCTTGGAAGGATATCACTGGTAGGACCCTTGTTGGTGTCTTCCACATGTGGCTTTGAACCCATACCTGTAACAGCTGTGCACACCCCCTGAAACGTCATTTTTCGTGCTTTCGACTGGCATTTAAAGAATTGAAGGTCTCGACCAAGATTGCTGGTACTGGATTTGCCCGCCGTTTCATACGCTCGAACAGATCTAGAATGGCTACATCAATGTTTCCGAGAGTTCTTGGAAAGATCACCAACCCATACAATCCTAAGGCAAACATGTCTATCTTTTTCCCTTCATCTGGATGTGCAGGTATGATGTATCGAATGTTCTCCCATGCAAAGACTGTACTATCTCCTCGAAGTCGGATCAGGCCATTAACCCAACTGTCACTCATCCCGGTAAAGGTTTTGAGCTTCGAAGTGTAATTCTGATTCCTCGGAGGTTTTGCGTAGATCCAATCTTCCTGAACGTTCTTCTGATTAAGTAAGGCGGTGTATTCTTCTACTGTAGGCATCATGTCCTGTCCATTGAAGGTGAAGCAGTAAAAGGCAGGATTCCAGAACTGAAAAATAGCTCGGAGTTGGGGCTGGTTGACCCGAACGTATAACAATTGTGCAATGTCGCCATAACTATCACAGAACCTATCTTGTAGTCTTTGGTCCCATCCTTCCCAGATACTTTGAAGATCCCATAAGTTGTTCTGCTGAAGACTCACGTAGGTGTACCCTGCTACTACGCGCTCCCTCGGTAAACTGTCCCCTTGGGCCTTCTGGTTGACTTCTGACCAATGCCTGACTGACAAGTTAAGCTCTTCTTTCCTAAGACACCTTTTTTCCATAGTGAAAGACTTTCTGATCGGGCAAACCACTTGATCCAGTACCTTTATGTAATGCAAATGCAATAATGTATGAAAAAAAAAAACAAAAGCAAAAAAGAAAATAAGTCAGTAACAGATAGAATTAATAAATACATAAATAAAAGACAAATTAAATAAGGTAAACAAACAAAACAACTCTATTTATCCTGTCTAAAACACCTAAGGTTATCCGCATGGCTCTAAGGGTGGGTTTCTATGTTCTCTATATGCAGTTTTGGTGCTAGGAGGTACCCGAATTGTCCTTGCTATCCCCTACTAAGGATAGCAAGGCCCCCGATCATCACCCATTATAGGTTCCTTTCAATCGGGTTCAATTCAGGGGGACCCATTCGCTTATGCCTGCACGAATGAACAGTATCCTTACGAAAGCATAAGGTACTCGAGCCCCGAAGGTACTTGCTAGGCCTACACGGGAGAACGATATCTCCACGAAAGCATTAGCATTTTCCCCCACTTAAAAACGGGTTTATATGCCATATTTATGCGTTAAAATAAACGCGCAATTATAACCGAATGTTAATTTAATAGTCACTTTAATTCGGAAAAACTAATATTAATAAAGCGGTAATTATTAAAGTACCAATTTTGGGCGGTGTGGGGGTGCTAATCCTTCCCCATCCGTAACCGACTCCCGAACTCAAAGTTTTTGAATCTCTGGTTTTATGGTGTCCAACCTACCTAAGTGGTCGATGGCGACTCCTCTTTTAAAATAAAATACGATTTTTTACAAAATCCCACGAAAGACAATTTTTTAACAAAACGAAAGAAAGAATACGTTTTTAGAGTAAAAATAATATCGCTACAGATGGCTGGGAGGCGAAGAAGATTTTAACCGAGGTACACGACGGTCTATGTGGGACGCACGCCAACGGGCTGTCCAATCATGGCCTCTTTTATAAAGGATCTCCCCATCCAGGATGTATCCTGTTTCCATTTTTGAGTGTTTTTCTGTTATTGTCATTTGCCCCTTCAGGATACTTTTGAAGCTTGACGTATTGCAAGATGTCATAGTACCATGGGTTGCCATCAATCTCTTCCTGCACATTACAACAATGAGCCGGCCTTTCAAAAGTATGCATCTCAATGGGCTTCATTTCTGCCCCCGTGTTCGTTTTGAACATGGAAGCCAAGGTTGCCAAGGCGTCTGCCATCTGATTTTCTTCTCTGGGAAGGTAATTGAAGCTGATCTTTTCGAACTCCTTGGTGAGCTCTTGGATCAATTCATAATATTTGACCAGCTTCGAGTCCCTGGTTTCCCACTCCCCACGCAACTGGTAAATCACTAAGGATGAATCTCCGAATACTCGAAGTTCCTTAATCTTTCTTTCAATAGCTGAGTTCAGTCCCATTACGCAGGCTTCATATTTGGCTATATTGTTAGTGCAGAAGAATTCTAGTCTGCTAGTGAAGAGATAATAGACATTCTCAGGAGAAATCAGTACGGCCCCTATCCCGTGTCCGAGGGCGTTGGAGGCTCCATCAAAGTAAAGCCTCCATGAATTATCGTCTGAAACCTCTTCCTCGGTTGTAATGCACATCAAGTCTTCATCTGGGAAATTAAAGTTCAATGCCTCGTAATCGTCCGAAGCACGACTAGCTAGGAAATCCGCTACGACGCTTCCCTTTACGGCTTTTTGGCTTACATACACAATGTTGAATTCGGATAGGAGCATCTGCCAACGGGCCATTCTCCCCGTCAGTGCTGGCGCTTCAATTAGGAACTTCAAGGGGTCTAGCTTGGATATCAACCACGTAGTATGGCATAACATGTACTGCCTAAGCCGCTTGGTAGCCCAAACTAAAGCACAACACATGTTCTGAACTGGCGGGTACCGCGCTTCGCAATCGTTGAACTTTCTGCTTAGGTAATAGATGGCCCGCTCCCTTTTCCCTGACTCATCGTGTTGCCCCAATACACAACCCATTGAATTCTCAAAGACTGTCAGGTAGAGGATTAAAGGCATGTCTGGTACCGGCGCGACTAAAATCGGAGCATTTGTCAGGTACCTTTTGATATTCTCTAGGGATCCTTGACATTTTTCATCCCACACGCCGGGATTATTCTTTCTAAGAAGTCTGAAGACTGGGTCACACCGATCAGTTTATTGGGAAATGAAACGAGAGATATAATTTAGCCTCCCCAGGAAACCACGAACCTCCTTCTGAGTGTGGGGTGGTGAGAGATCCTGTATGGCTTTCACTTTATCTGGATCGATCTCAATCCCTCTTCTGCTCACCACGAACCCCAAGAGTTTTCCAGAAGTAACAGCAAAGGTGCATTTGGCAGGGTTAAGCCTCAGCTGGTACTTCTATAGTCTTTGGAATAGTTTTCTTAAGTTCTGTAGGTGCTCCTCTTCTGTTTGGGACTTAACGATCATGTCGTCCACATATACTTCTATTTATTTGTGCATCATGTCATGGAAAAGAGTCATTATTGCTCTTTGGTAAGTTGCCCCTGCGTTCTTGAGCCCGAAAGGCATCACCCGGTAACAAAAAGTGCCCCACATGGTTATGAATGTAGTTTTCTCCATGTCGTTCGAGTCCATCTTTATCTGGTTGTACCCTGAAAAGCCATCCATGAATGAGAACCATGAGTGTCCCGCGGTGTTGTCAACCAGCGTGTCGATATATGGCAGAAGGAAGTTGTCTTTAGGGCTGGCTCGGTTGAGATCCCTATAATCTATACACATACGGACCTTCCCGTCCTTCTTCAGTACTGGTACAATGTTTGCAACCCATTCGGGGTATTTGGCCATTTCCAAGAAGCCATCATCAAACTATTTTTTTACCACTTCTCTGATCTTTAACAACATGTCTGGTCTCATTCTCTGGAGTTTTTGCTGTATTGGTTTGCATTCCAGCTTCGTCGGCAGTTTGTGCACCACTATGTCAGTATTCAAACCTGGCATATCTTGATAAGTCCAGGCGAAAACATCCTTGAATTCCTGAAGTAGGGTTATCAGTTCGTGCCTAGTTTTTGAGGAAAACTTCGTCCCTATTTTTACTTCTTTTCTCTCTTCTTCAGTCCCCAAGTTTACAACTTCTGTTTCTTCTTGGTGGGGCATGATTTGCCTTTCTTCATTGGCCACCATCCTCCTTAACTCTGCAGGGACCTCACATTCATCATCTTCTTCCCCAATTCCTTCTGATATCTCGGGGCATTCAAAATTTACTTTGGGATTGGGTTCGGCATTATTCATACAGTCAATCATGGGAGACCTGCATTAAACGAGAATAAATGTATTGGGAAGAGAATAGTTTTATATGAAGTGAATGAACATGAAGAATGAATGAATGAAATAAATGAAACGTTTACCATTTAAGAAAATGGGGAAGATATTTTCATTTCAACAAAAAGTTAACATAGGTGCCCTATACAAGAGATCCCCATTGTTTATGGGCAAAAACAAAAAGGTTGATTTGGAGCATTACTCTGATCTAGTCCTAAAAACCACAGGTAGATTAATATGGCTCCAGTTATCAAGAGTTTCCCCGGGATGGTAGGGGCGGATGTTGGTCAACATACTGCTGACTTGGTCATTTCCAGCTATCATGTTGATGGACATCCCCTCAAGTGATTCATTAAATATTTCTTCCTTGTTGAGTACATCATTTTCCTTAATTGCCTCTTCAACCTCTTGTCCTGGTTGGCAGAATCCTCCGAAGACAAAAGTGGTTTTCAAACTAGGGAAAGACATTGGTCTCCATGGAATGTCTTCTCCCTTAAATCTAGCTTTTCTCTGTTCTTCTTTTCTCTTGTATTCTTCTTTTCTTTGTTGGACACTTGGTTTGTAACCCAACCCAAAACGGTCCTTCATGGTTATCATACTTTTGGCTCGTAGGCTCCCTTGCAATCTTTTCCCTAGCCCTCTTCCTGCTTTGGCTCCTCGACCCAAAGTTTCAGCAACGGTCATCTTGGTACAATTAGATAACCTGGGATAGGGGATCCAACTACCTTCCACGATGAATGTGGCATTCACTAGCTCTAACGCTCAAAAAGAGCATTCTGCAGCATCCTCATCATTTTGAATGTATGGGGCATCTGATGTCACCGAAGCAAAAATTTCCTGCTCTGCCTCTACTGTGACAAACTTGCCTTCGATCACGAATTTTAATTTTTGATGTAGTGATGAGGGGACAACTCCTGCAGAGTGGATCCATGGCCTTCCCAATAAGCAGCTATAGGATGGTTTTATGTCCATCACCACGAAATCAATCACCTACTCAGTCGGCCCGATCAATAGAGGCACCTCAATTTTTCCAGTGTTCCTCTTTGTATGCCGTCAAAGGCTCTCACGGAGTTATGGCAGGGCTTTAGGTGAGAACTATCTATTGGTAGCTTTTGCAAGGTCACCATAGGCAATACGTTCAGTGCTGAGCCGTTGTCAATCAATACCCCCAGTAACACATACTCTTTACAGTGGGTTGTGATGTTAAGAGCTTTGGTAGACCCCATTCCGCCCTCGGGGATCTCATCATCACTGAATGTTATATGGTTATAGGCAGTGATATGCCCCACTATCCTGTCCAGTTTTGATACAGAAATGTCCTGGGGCACAAAAGTCTGGTTTAGTACTTTTAATAGTGCCTCACGGTGTCTTTCTGAACTCAAGAGGAACTCTAGCACTGTGATCCTAGCCGGTTTGTTTTCGTAGTTGTTCTACTACGTTGTACTCACTATGTCTTAGGAACTTTAGAAATTCTTTGGCCTAAGCCTCGGTTACTGGTTCATTTATCTTTGGAAGAGGTTCTTCGCCGAATATCTGCGCGGGGGTAACCGATGTATCCTTTCCTTTATCTTTGGCCACTTCAGTAGCCCTCAAGGTCTCAGAGGAGTAACATTTGCCGCTCCTCGTGAAATGGCCCACCTCACCGACATTCACATTACTCTTGCCTTGCTCGTCTTTTGGTGTAAGCTCTTTTACCTCACCAAATTCTGGCTTTTCTGGCATGGTCACATTTTACAGCATAGTTCCAGGGAGTTTGCCGCATATCCTTGAATGGGAACGAGGATGGTGCTGAGATGATCTTAGGATTTATCTTAGTAGTTTCTCCTTGGGAGGCACCTGCACTCCCCGGCCTGGAGGAGATGATAAGAGGTCTATCTCTTCCGTATTTAACGTTGGGGCTGTCTGTCATATGTACGTTTGACCCTTTCCTTCCCATGGGCTATTCGAAGAATTCTATTTGCTTTTCATTCATCAATTGTTGTACCAATCTCTTAAACTCGTCGCACTGTTGGATGTCATGTCCTCCGTCCTGATAGAATTCACAATACATTTCACATCCCTTCTGTATTACTACCATGCCTCTGTCGATCACATGGGCCATGCACAATTGCTGAAATACCCACCGCAAAGGAGATTTGATTTCCGACACATCATTCTTAATCTTCCTGGTAAAGCATTCCTCAATAACATTTACTCCCCTGTTCCCATGATTAGGCAATGGGTTAGTAGCTACACTTGGTTCTTCAAACTTCAATATCCCAGAATCAATTAAGTTCTGCACAGGCTTTTTGAAAGCAAGGCAATTCTCGGTGGGATGACCAGGGGCACCACCATGATAGTCGCAATGCGCATTCGGGTTATACCAGGACGGGAACAGCGGTTTGAACGGAGTAACGTAATATGGACGGACCAGGTCTGCTTCATACAACTAGGAGTAAAGCTCCGAGTACGGAACGGGTAGTAGAGTAAAAGTTTGCCTCTCTTTCTCTTTCCTCGGTGTTCTCTCCTCTCTTTGATTCTAGTTTTGCACTTTCCCCGTAGGTTTGTGGCTGCGAGACTGTAAAATTCTTTGGGGCAGTGTAAGTACTGGCGGCGTTTACCTCATTCTTCTCGCCGTACTTTCGAGATCCTTCCCCGCTATCAATTCTACCGCTCTTAATTGCCAATTCAAGGGACTCCCCAGTCCTAATCAAATCAGCAAAACTCTATGTCGTGTTATTAATGAGGTGATCGAACAGTGTCCCCTTCAAAGTATTAACGAATAATAGCGTAATTTCAGTTCCGGGAGGGGTGGCTGAATTTGGGCGGCCACTTCCCGCCACCTCTGAGCATACTGTCGTAGACTTTCGTTGGACTTTTGCCCCATATTTTCCAACATAATTCTACTGGGGGTCATATCTGTTACGTGCTTGTATTGCTCGATGAATGCTCTTGAAAGATCTTTCCATGTTTTAATATTTACCCTGCTCAACTGGGTGTACCACCGCAACGCCTCCCTAGTTACGCTGTCTTGGAAATAGTGAATTAATAGTTTCTCATCCTTAAAGGTAGGCTGCCATCTTCCGGTAGTACATTGTTACGTACGCGGAAGGACACGTGGTTCCATCGTACTTGTCAAACTCTAGTGTTTTAAATTTTGGTGGCAGGACAAGGTCGGATACCAGACTCAAGTCACTGGCATCATTTCCTGATTCTTCCATAGTTTGCAAGGCTTTAAATCTTTCCTCCATGAGGCGAAACCTCTCTTCCCACTTCTTTTCTACCTCTGTCCTGATCCTTTCGACCAAGTTCAGGTCTAGCACCTCCTCCTCATAGAGTGCTTCAGTGTCAAGGGGTTGAGTCTCAGATGCCCCTACCTGAAGGTTAGCCGACATCCCAGCAGGGTCGATATATACCTTTCTAGCCAGATTCGGCGTAGCCGGTTGAACCTTGCTGTGAACTGGGGTACTTTCCAGTTCTTGAGCGGCTTCTCCTTCAACTCTCTTTCTGAGGCTCTTAGCCAACAATGCGGTTATGTCAGACACTATCGACACTTGTGACTGAGCAATCTGGTCACTGAGGCTTCTTTGGGCCTCTTCAAATCTTGCCTCGAGCTCTCTTTGTCTCTTTTCTAGACTAGTTATCCTGTCTTCCATGAGCTTGCTTTGTAGTCGGGTAAGATATGGATGATGAATGATTGCGGCTTAACTTCTATTTTCACACTGCCACAATATTTATAACATTAATATGGTTGCAAGGAAAATAAATGTATGTATAATGATGCGAATGTCATGATGCAATGCAAGAATGTATGCAGATAAAGGTACTGATTCTGCTGGTGATCACCCTTTTGAACTACTTCCACGGGAATTAAAGGATCTAGATTACAATAGAGTTCATATTACAAAATGAAGGTCCCTAATACAAAAGTGTCCCAATTACAATACAAAAGCCTACAGATAAGCCCTAGCTCTATCTCCTAATTTTCCAATAGCCCTGAGCAGCTTGATGAACTTGGGAGCTTCTTCCATGCCTGGGGCTACGAAAGGTCAGAGTGTTTCAGCTTCGACGGCCAAATCATTCACATGCCTGGCGACCCGCTGTATGTCCACCATTAGGTTCGCGTAATATTGGTCCCTATCCTGCACCATTCGGGCAGCGTCATGCAGTTTTCTTTACCAATAAATGTCCCCTCCGGCTGCAGCCTCTTCGAATACACTGATTCTTTCCTTATAATCCTGAACAGTTGCTTCAAGGGACTCAATCCGGGTTCGTAACGTGCCTACTTCACGCTCCGTTTCTTATAGCTCGGTGAAGCCATTCCTCCAATAGTAAGTTCAAAAGGAGTGTTCTATCTTAGCCACCTTTCCTTCTAACTCGACATTTTGACTTCGGCTCTGATCCAGACTTTGAATAGTGTCATCGTACAACATTTACATCTCTAGCAGCCTATTCCGGCTACTCATGGACCTTCTTTTCCAAACAGTGACGTTTTCTCTATCCTAGTTAACTGCTTGTTTTCCTTTGCTGATCTCTTGCCTAGTTCTTTCCTTTTCTTGATCGATGGCCTCCTTGAACGACTGTCTTTCTTCCTCAATAGCCAACCTGCAGCTTTCTATCTCCTTCTCGATTGCTCTCTTGCTGATTTCTCATTCTTCTTCCACCAAACGGATACCATTCATCCTTTCCTTTTCCACGACTATGAACTGACTTCGGCCGGCTTTCTGTATTTTCGCTTGGAGCAGGAGGGTATCCTTTTGGTAAAGAGCGTTTTTCTCGCTCAAATCCGCATTTAATTTCTTCAATTGCCTAATGATCCCATCCCGTTCGTCGACCTCTAAGCTCACTTTATAGAGCTCACTCGCATGCTGAGTCTGTTGGGTGTCCATTTTCCTCTTAATTTCTTCGAGTTTATTCCGTAAGATATCAGTTTCAGTTGGTACCACCTTTGTAAGCTCCTCAAGTGACACAACCGGTCCCTGATCGGGTTCGAGAATCACATCATTAATCCTCAAACGTCTCCAAAGATCGTAGTCTGGGATGGTCATGCGCTCGGTGTCTCCTTCTACCCTGATCCGGTAACAATGGTCCCAAGCCCTCATGATAGTCTGGACTTTTTCCTTAAACTCACCTTTGAAAGGAAATTCAGTTCGTCTTAACCCGGTGGTATTGGGGATGAACTATCATGATCCGAATTGTTGGGACACCAAAAGCGGAGCACAAGCAATCCTTCCATGCAGTCCCAACATCATCAGCCAGTCAAAATCACCGTAACTGTGCAAAAAGTAATTAACTCTACCGAGCCACGGGACCCTCCATACTATTTATTCGTCTTGAATGCTCATGAAGAAACTAGACCATTTTTTCGTTTTCAAGTTCTCTTGCCACTCTTTTGCTAAGTACTCCCGTAAGGGCGAAAAGCCTTGGAAGGATATCCCTGGTAGGACCCTTGTCGGTGTCTTCCACATGTGGCTCTAAACCCATACCTGTAACCGCTGTGCACACCCCCTGAAACGTCCTTCTTCGTGCTTTCGACTGGCATTTAAAGAAATGAAGGTCTCAGCCAAGATTGCTGGTACTGGATTTGCCCGCCGTTTCATACGCTCGAACAGATCTAGAATGGCTATTGATAAGTGTTCAAAAGTACTATTTTTCTTACCCTTTTTACCCATATTATTGTTAGACTTAGGCTCATATTAGTTGCATAATTAGCCATTCATGCATTAATCCATGTTTCCTTCCATCGTTGAGCTTGATTACATAACTTGGTAGTTTTTGTGGGAAAAGATGCTGCTTTGGTGTGTTTTGTGTGTATGTGCAGGATCACTTGCCAAAGCAAGGCTAGAGCTAGTTGTCAGGGCAATACATGAAGGAGATGCCGAGCTAGTTGCCAGGGCAATGCATGAAGGAGACACCGAGCCAGTTGCCAGGGCAACTGTCGACAAAGAACAAAGGTGATATGGTAGTCGAAATTTATGACTAGACAAGCCCAAGATGACGTGGTGCAAAGCCCAATCCCAAAGGAATTTGATTTACATGAAGAGATTAAAGAAGAATTAAATTCCAAGAAGATAGGAGAAGTTCTAGTAGGAATATAATTATAATAAAGAATTATATTCTTTAAAGATAATTTAATTCCAACTTCACTTCCTCTTCAAAGAAGGACTTTGACCTATCCCTATAAATAAGAGGGAGATTTCGACAATCCAAAGAGGGCAAGAGAGGGGAATTTTGACAAGTCCAAAGAGGGCAAGAGAGGGGAATTTCGACAAGTCCAAGGAGGGCAAGAGGAGAGAATTTTCGACAAGCATCTAGGGCAAGGAGGATTTCGACAAGCCTCCTTCTTCATCTTTTTCTTTCTTGTTCGATTGGGTTCATGCTAGGGATTATTTATCTTGTGTTTCTTTGGAACCTAGCCATGAACTAAATCTATTTGGCTATGGTTATTGTGTTTTGTGGTTGTGAGAAACTATTGCTTTTTGTTTAGGTAATAAGAGTTTGCACTTTTCTATTCAAGGTTTATTCATTCTTGGTTCTTATTCTTGTTTGCGAGTGAATTGGGAGAGTATTTCGTAACTTTATCCATTTATCTAATATCGGGAGACTTAGATTCAAGAAACGAATGAATATGATCTTTATTCAATCTATTGATGGTGAAGATTAATCCGGCTTAGGAATAAGTCAAGGATTTCAACGACTAAGAGGAGCACAAGATTGGTTGTTGTTCACCCTTGATTCACGCAGGGCTGTATTATCAAGGCATCCACAAGTAGCTAGAGTTTCGACTTAGGGATAAGAAGAAACCATTGAAGAATGCTCTGCCGAACCTTGAAGGTTGCTGCCCAGACGCCCAAGTAGTTGCCCAACTAGTTGCCCAGGCAACCATCGATTAGTTGCCAAGGCAACCCCGTTGTTCAAGTTGCCACGGCAACTGAGTTGCCCGTGCACTCTTTTACCAAGACGATCCAATCGGCTATCACACCTCAACTCACGATAACCTGGCCTATCTCTCTCATTTAATCTCATCTATTCTTTTACTTTATTGCTTTCTAGATTAGTTATTAGTTAAACTCCTATAATCCTTTATTTGTACTTTTACTTTTTACAGTGCAAGAGACTTGATTCTTGAAGTGGCACCAATCCCTGTGGAGACGATATCTTTTATACTATAACTTGCAACGTTTATACTTGCACAATTGCGTAGCACTTATTTCGCGTAACAAGTTTTTGGCGCCGTTGCCGGGGATTGGCAATAGCGACTTTGTTTTTATTTTCTTGTACTTTCTTTTTACTTTTCTTGTTTAAGATTCAAATGGCTAACAAACTTTGGTTTTGCATTGGTATATGACTAGGGCGAGACCGACTACACCAGAATATCCCTTTGATCCAGAAATCGAACAAACCTTACAAAGACTTAGACGGAGGATAAGAGTAGCAATGGCTAATCAAGACGGCAATATGAATCAAGATGTTCTAGCAGGAGAAGGAGTGATTCTTGCACGAAACAGAACTATTCGAGACCATCTTGAAGAAGATCTTGATGGACTTAATCCAGGAGTTGTCGCATCTGAAATTGAAGCTGACCACTTTGAGTTGAAACCGGTAATGTTTAATATGATCAACACAATTGGTCAATTTGGCGGCTCAGCAACTGAAGATGCACGACAACATCTGAAATCTTTCCTCGAGATTTGCAGCTCGTTCAAAATACACGGAGTCACCCCCAATGCCTTACGATTAAGATTATTCCCCTATTCACTGAGGGATAGGGCGAAAGCATGGTTTAATAGCATTCCTGCTGGATCAATAGCATCTTGGACCGATCTTTGTCGTGATTTCCTTGCTCGGTTGAATCCTATAAATTTGACCGATAAGCTTCGTAACGACATTACTTCTTTTCGGCAGGCAGATGATGAATCCATGTACGAGGCTTGGGAGCGATATAGATAACTTATACACAAATGCCCCCTACACGGTTTCCCGATGGGGACTCAAGCAACAATGTTTTACAACGCCGTGAATACACCGACAAGGATGATGCTAGATGCCTCGGCAAACGACATACTCTTAGATAAGTCGCCGGAGGAAGCAATGCAAATTTTAAACAGGCTGGCCAAGAATGATTATCAATTCCCATCTACTAGAAAAGGAGGAGTTAGACGCCAAGCCACAATACATGAACTAGTATCATCAGATTCAATTTCGGCACAATTGGCTACTTTAACCAAGATGGTCCAGAACATGCAAAAACCAAACAACACACATGAAGTCAAGGTAATGGATTCTTTTTGTGAGTTATGTGGTGATAACCATAATTCTTCTGAATGTATGCAGAATCCGGAATCCAGCTTCTATGTGGGGAATTACAATCGGAACAACAATGTGATGTCCAATACATACAATCTAGCTTGGAAGAAGCACCCGAATTTTTCATGGAGTAATCCCAACAATGCTCTAAACCATAACAATCAGAATGCACAAGCATCGGGATTCCAGCAGAATATGCCACGGCAACAGTTGCCGCAGCAATAACCCACAACATCTAGTTCTTTGGAAAATTCTCTAAATGCTTTTATGATGAAAGCTGAATCTTATATGGCTGAGAATAGTATTTCATAAAAAGAACTGATGCTTTTATTAACAGGACCGAGATGAGATTGCAAAACCAAGAGGCGGCAATCAAATCATTGGAAAATCAAGTCGGACAGTTTACTCAAAATCTGAATACTAGACCGCAAGGAGGTTTACCTAGCGATACTGAAGTCACAAGAGGAACTGGCCATGAGCAATGTAAGGCAATCACCACTAGAAGTGGCCAACAACTTAGAGAAGCTCAAACCCGCTCATCAAACAAAACTCCACAAAAGATCAAGATGAACCTAGCGGCAAAGCCTTAGATGCTGAACCAGGAATTGCCGTAGCAACCGGCAATAAGCAAGCCTTGGCAACCGACGATAAACAAGCCTCAACAACTTGCGATAAGCATGCCTCAGTAACCCCAGTTGATCATGCCTCGGCAACTCCAGTTGTCCCGGCAATGCCGTCAATCAGGTTTCAAACTAATGAAAGGATCAAAGATATCCGACTTCCACCACCATTCCCACAAAGGTTGAAGCGACAAAAGCAAGAATATCAATTCAAGAGGTTTCTTGATATCCTAAAGCAAGTCCACATCAACTTGCCATTGGTGGAAGCAATTGAACAAATGCCGAACTATGCCGAGTTTTTTAAAGACATTGTGTCCAAGAGAACAAGGCTAGGAGAGTTTGAAACAATTGCCGCAAAAGAGGGATGCATGGCCATGTTGCACAATTGTATGCCACCTAAGTTGAAGGATCCCGGAAGTTTCACAATACCCTATTCTATTGGAAACCACTATGTCAGGAAAGCACTATGCAACCTTGGGGCTAGCATAAACTTGATGCCTAAATCGGTTTTCCAGAAACTAGGAATCGGGAAGGCAAGACCTACAACAGTTATGCTACAGCTAGCCGACAGATCCTATGTGCATCCAGAAGGAAAAATCGAGGACATACTGGTAAAAGTTGATAAATTTATTTTTCCCGCTGACTTTATTGTTTTGGATTGTGAAGCAGATGAGCATGCACCCATCATTCTCGGGAGACCATTCTTAGCAACAAGGAGAATCTTGATCGATGTTGAAAAGGGAGAACTCACAATGAGGGTGAATGACCAGCAAGTTAAACTAAATGTGTTCCAAACACTAAGGCATGCCGATGATCCAGAAGAATGCCAACTTCTTCATGCCACGGCAGAGTTTAACTTCGACGAGGAATTTAGTTGCCTCGGCAACTACACTGCCGATCAAGAGGAACCTGAGGAGTATGAAGAACCCGTCGATAAGGAACAACAAGAAGAGGCAAATTGGCTAGTCAATCGACCAGGTACATACTTTGAACCACTGTATTACTCAGGTAAGGAAGGTAAACTCGAAAAACCCTCTATTGAACAACCACCGATTCTTGAGTTGAAACAATTGCTAGAGCAACTAAAATATGCATACTTAGGAACCGATAATACATTGCCTGTAATTATTTCTTCTAAGTTACAGAGCAGGAAAAGAAGCTGATCAAGATGTTGAAACTACACAAAAAAGCAATAGGATGGACAATTGCCGACTTGAAGGGAATTAGCCCGGCAGTGTGCATGCACAAGATTTTGTTGGAAGATGATCACAAACCTTCAATTGAGGCCTAGAGGAGACTGAATCATGCCATGAAAGGGGTTGTAATGAAAGAAATCATCAAGTGGCTTGACGCCAGCATTATATATCCTATCTCCGATAGTACGTGGGTAAGTCCGGTACAATGTGTACCGAAAAAGGGAGGTATAACAGTGGTAAGTAATAAAAACAATGAACTCATTTCAACCAGGACTGTGACCGGTTAGAGGGTTTGTATGGATTATCGAAAGCTAAACAAAGCCACCAGGAAAGATCATTTCCCATTACCCTTTATTGATCAAATGCTTGACCGTCTTGCAGGTAAACCCTTTTATTGTTTTCTTGATGGTTATTCAGGTTACAATCAAATTGCCATCATCTATAATGGTACTCGATTTGAATCGTGTACCATTCTCACTGTCTCATTAATTTTGTTCATCATTTGACTTTTTTGGCAATGCTTAGTCGAAATTGACATCCTTTGAATTGTCGTTTTGATTTGTTTTCATTAATGGGCCTACTCTATTCATGTCAAACTTGCAGTACATCCGGTGTGCAATGAGTGATTATGGTTGCTACAACGTTACAGAACCACCCATTGATGCACCTCGAGACCCTCTTTATAAATCTGAGAGAGAGGTCATGAAGGTACGAATTATCTATTTCTGATTCCCGTGTCATCTACTTAACGCATGAATCCAAATGTCTTTTAGTTTTTTCTGTCTGAATCCACTCCCTTATCCATTTGCAATATCTTTGAAATGTGTTTGTTATCTCGATCAGAGGGGGTTAGTGATCATCAGTTATCTTCGAGCAGTATTATGAGCTGGCTGCTTTCTTATTGCAGGTTTTTTGGCAAAACATTACAGGAACCAGAGGTTGGGTGATCCGGAATTTGTGCTAGACTTTGAGGAGATATGTATGATTGATTCCAAGACCAAGTCAGTTACCAGAGCAAAAGTTTTGGTAAGGAACTTTGTAGTTAAATCTACATTGAATAGTTATCATGATGCAACACATATCGGTGATTCCTTAGAAATTAAATGAAAAATTAATTCGAAGACCATCAATTATCAAAGCCCTTACAATTGTAGTTACATTTTCAAGAAAGGGTCGTCCTTAAAAGAATCGATTGAAATTCTGACAATTTTCTATTATTAAAATAACAAATATTTTTTGGCCTAACTCTCTTTTTGTTTCAAAAACAAAATTGATCCCCAGCGGAGTCGCCATGCTATAACGACGTTTTTTGAAAAACCTTTAGAAAAATTATAAGTTCGGTGCTACGGGTTATCCCCAAAATCATATCTTTGTGATCTTGGCTTAAAGGGATTTCTTTTGAAAATTCTTTTTCTTTTAAAATTTGATAAAAACTTAGAGTCGCAACCGGCCACTTGGATTAGGTAGGCCAGACACCACAAAACCAAAGATTCAATTTGAAAAGAGGGTTCGGGAGTTAGTTACATGTGGCGAAGGATTAGCACCCCCATCATGCCTGAAAATCGGTACCAAAATATTTGTTGCTTTTAATCGAAGGAAATTGTCGAAATTTAAAAGGAATTTAATTTGGTGACCTTAATTGAAAATTAACCTTAATTGAATGATCTTGATCAAACTGGTGGATTCAAATTAATTGGACAGTTAATTAATAAGGTTGATGATACATCGGACCATAGATTAAACCAACATCGAATAAGCCCGACTGTCGTGTTAATTTATGGTTCAAATTCCGCACGTCATCTTTAAGCATGATGCAAGCATTTTAAAATATGGTGTAATGATTTGGTTAAAAATTTAATTTTACCTTGAGTCGATAAGGATTAATTCAAATATTTGGTCAACATCTTTTAAGCTCGGACTGTTGCGACATAAATATCGGAATTAATGAATACCTCTTTTTATGATTTAAATTAATTAACATGTAAATCAAATGGGCCAAATGATAACAAATAAAATGAATGTCAAACAAAGACTTGAAAATTAAACTCACAAAGGCCTACTAAAAGTCCTAACCTAAAAGGCCCAAATGATGGAAATTTAATTAGTGATCTAGTTACTAATTAGGTGCTTCTAGTATTAACCCTAAATTAATTAATCCTAAAAGGCTAGAGAACCCTAATAAATTATGAGTTATCGTGTGATATGATAATTATTTCAATTAATTTTAAACTAGTATTCCAATAAGCCAAGAATATTATTTAAAATAAGCCAAATTAATTAATCATAGCTTTAAATTAAAATGTTAGTCTAATTTCCATGTCAATTTTATCTTAAAAGATAATTAAGAGGTGTTCAACCAATTTTAATGAATTTAACATTTGCCCCAAAAAGCCAAAGGCAAATTTAAATTCACTAAACTGATTCGAACCTTAAGACTAACTACGGCTCTAAGACTAATCCTAGAATTAACTTAATTAATTTAAGGGTTGTGCCCCTATTAGACGAGCACACGACCTAAATTAATTCCTAAACTAATCTAAAGCTAACTTAACAACCCAAAGCCCAAAAAACCAAGAGGCTCAAACTTCTAAGCTAAACTCAAATGAAGAACCACATGTATATACTTTTAAGAAAATATATTTTAATTATATATTATATACCATATAAAAAATATATTATAAAAGGGATAATATGAAATCATGATAATAAAGTAAACAAGCTAATAATAAATTAAACAACATTCAATAAGTGAAATAATATACATATCACAAGCAAAATTAAAATAAAATAAAAAACATAAAAAGAGACTAAAATAAACAACAATGGTTACCAATAAAATCATCCACATTTTCATTGAACTATAAAAAAGGATTATACATAAATAAAAATAAAATGGAAAAATGTACCCAAAACCCAAATATTCATGCTCGATCAACCAAATTTCACATGTTGTTGTTGGGGTTGAGAAGTTCAATTCAAGGGTTTAATAACGGTAGAAAATAATTTCGATTAGGGAAAATTATAGTGGATAAGGGAATCGAATGGTCTAAAAAAGAGAAAAAACAATCGATAGTGGGGTCTTTAAAACAATGAAAAATGGCAGGAGATGGGGAGTTTTGATGGTTGCCGAATGAGATGAAAAGAAAATAGGTTAGTTCCCCTTTTAGGGTAGAAATGTATATATATATATATATATATGTGTGTGTGTGTGTGTGTGTGTTGAAGGGTATTTTTGGTTTATCCCCTTAAAATAAGAACCAATGAAAATTAAGACCTTGGTCACCAAGTAGTTTTTTTAACCAATGGGAACGAGGCATTGATTCATCCAATGAGAACCAAGCCTTGGTGAGTAAGGAGTTAGGTTTTTATTATTTTTTTGTATATATTTTTTTACTATATAAAATTATATATAATAGGCTATGAAATTTTGTGCTTAGGGTATAAGGTAAGATTTTTGAGTATTTAAAATGGGGTAATGTGGATTTATTTAAATTAACCCGGGAAAAATTTAGTGTCTACAAACACTAATTTTATCTGGGTTTATAACCCGTTTTTTATTTAATTTCATATATCATAATTATTGTTATCATTACCATTATTAAAACCTAAAAAGATTATCATTAATATTAAACATACATTTATATATAAATAGAAAGTCCAGTTTATTTTAATATAGTTCATTACATTTCTAAAATCGAAAAAAATATCATATATATGGCATGTTTTAGGCCCAATAATAAACTAAACCTTAATCCTAAAATATCAAATACCCTAATCTAATTATCTATCTCCCTTGTGCATAGCCATGCCTGAACTGTTGGATCGAATATGATCCAACGATCAAGATGAGAGCTGGAAAGTCTCCTGGTCTTCCACACGTGCGCGTACAGACCACTCTCTAGCGCTTCAGCTGTCGCGTCGAAGCCATGCGTTATTCGAGCCTTTCCAGCTCCTCGCCACGTCTCTCTAGTCCCATCATCCTCCAATAGCCGTTTGAAGCATGCAAGGAAAAAAAATGTTAGAGGATGAACGACATATCAAAGAAAAAATAGACATTGGCATATAGCATTTGAATCCGGCCAAAAGAAAGCAATTACAACCAATAGAATATTTTTGATTTTGGTTTCTATTTTATAAAAAACATGTAAATCAGGGGTATAAAGGAACCCTTAAGAATTTGTAACTCGAAGGAGACGGGGATTATTGAGAAAAAGAATATAAAAAAAGAGACAGACTCAAGCATTTCAAAGGTATATTCTTCCTCATTTGCATTTAAAAGTATAAAAAATGGTTAGGGTTTTCAAGTTCTCACCTTCGTGGTTGTTCGTCAATCTTCTCATCTCTTCAATTCTCATCGGTAATAAACCGTTCGATTTCTGTTCGGGAGCCGTGAGTGGTGAGCCGGTTTGGAATCTCTCAAAAGGAGGACCTTTTTTGCTTGTGTTTTCAATGGAAAAGGCCTCAGCTTTTTCAGATATTTGTCAAAGGGAGGGTTATTTTAAAGAAACGAGTTTAGATCTAGATTTGGAAGAGAAATTTGGGTGTTCTGGTTCGTTTTAGGGTTCGCCGGCCGCCGCTCGCGGTGAGGTTCATCATTTTTGAGATTTTGGTTTGGATTTTTCAAAGAGGAATGGTGTGGGAGAATGAGTTTTGTAAAAGAAATGGCAAAAGGGATTTCATTTTCAAAAATATTGTTTTTATACTTCATTTTATTTTAAAAATGGGATAATAAACCTTTAAGGGCCTCCGCGTTTTAGAAACTGTGTGCAAGGCCCTTCCTCGTTTCGAAATCACGGTCGTGGTCCCCGAAGTTTTCAATCATTTTGCAATTTTGTCCTCTTTTTAGGCTTAATCCGACTTTTAGGGGTCAAATACCCCTTTTTCATGATTTAATAAAATTTCATTAGTTCAATTGTTTTTTTCATCCTGTCTTCATGCATATTTATTTTTCTGCCCTATAACTTAGTTTCTTTAATTTTTTAGTCCTATTTACTGTTGATGTTTAGTATTCTTGCCTTGTTATGATATATATATATATATATATATATATGTATAATGTGGCCTTGGTGTATTATATGTTATATTAGTATAATATATGTTTTTAATATAATATATGGTTTTATAATGTATAACATATTCTTTCATATAGTATATAATATGTAACACCTTGAAATCTGCCTTAATCAGAAATGGGTTCCGGCGATCGGAAGCCCTACGTCGGAAAGGTTTAAACATTGTATTGACTTTGACCGCAAGGTCAATTGCATAGATATTGGAATCCAATTGAATCAAATAATTGGTTAGGGACCTTATTGAAATTATCAAAAATCTTTTAGTGACTAAATTATAGAAATCAAAAGTTTAGGGGATACAAGTATAGAGAATTGAAAGTTGAGGAACTAACCTTGCAATTAGCCCCTCCTCAATTATAATCCCACATACGTGGGTGATCAGGAAGAAATTCCTTCAAAGGAAGGAAAGCTTTGTCATTACAAAACAAATAAAAGAAAAAGGTGATAGCTAATCTAGGCTTACCCGAGAAAGACCTAAGCTAACACCCCTCCTTGAACATCTTCTACCAAGCAAGAACCTCCATTGTTGAGGTTGAAGAAGCTTGAGTTTTCTTCGATTTATCGATATCGAATCATTGTTATCGATCGGGTAAGCTATAGTCCTCAAATAATCATTGAATCTATGGATAAAATCAAGCTTAATCTTAAGCTAGGGTTTTGGTCATCATGGAATTTGAAAGCCACTAGCTATTTTAAGCTTTGATGTTGATTTTGATATCTTTACATTGATTTCGATATCATATTATCGATTATAACAATTTCCCTATTGTTTACCTAGCTCAATAAGTGGAGAGAGATCATCCACCATCACTAACGAAAGCTACGAACAAGGGAATTGCTATCCAAGAGCCGTAGGAGCATTGGATTATTGAGGTGAGTGTAGTCGGAGTCTCGGGATTAGGCTAGGTGTCTTTCCCAATTTCATTATCATTGATTATAGCATGGCTGACATTATTGCCAAGGAATATTACATTGAACAACTTAGTGGATTCCATTGTTAAGTTAAGGTAAGTTGTTGCATTGAATATTAACCATTGATATTGCTATAGTCATCGCTACTAAGCATCGTTATCGATTTTGTCGTTGTTATTGCCATCGAAATATAGAAGTATTGAACATGGACCATAGAACATTGTCATTGCTATTGATATAACTATTGTCACCGAGTATTAATATCGACATAGTTATTGTTATCGAAACATTGTAAGTGAAACACCGGTCATTGCTATTGCCACTGAAATCATTGGACATTGTCATTGCCATTGGTATTGCTATTGGTTCATTTCTTATTGATAAGAACATTGAATATTGCTAATGTTACCGAACACCGATCATTGATATTGTCATCGGACCTTGGATTCGAAAGGACTTTGGATACAATTGGCATGCCATAGAATTTATGAGCTCAGTGTACGGGTGGACTATGGTACTTGCGCTACGACCTATATTGATTTGGGGAGGCGGAGGTATGTATTGTGTTATTGGTCATATTGGCGAGGCGGAGGGACTAGACCACTCATTGATTGGGTGAGGCATAGGAATTCACGTATCCACTACTCCGAATCGATCCAAGGGTCATTGTTGAAATACGGAATTGTTGCCATTGTATATGATCATTGCATTGTTTAGATTGATCCATTGCATTGTTATTGTTAAGATATGATTTGAAATGCATACTTTTTCCATTGCTAATGTTATTGGACTACGTCACTAAGCAAAGTATGCCTAATGCATTTCATTCCATACTTTTCAGGTTAAGGAATTCACCGTTGAAGATCAAAGAATTGACGTTGTTGACAAGTCACTACAAACCTCAAGTAACGTATTTTTCCTTTATGAACTCTTAGGATGGTGGCAAAGTAGTTGAACTAGTCACATATGGCTCCTGTGATATGTGTGTATTATGTTTTCTTTGTAGCAGTGCTTAAGGCCCTAATTGACCTTTTTGCATTGTCTAAAATTGACTAAGAATGCATATTTGCCACCAAAAGGTAAAAACCAAGTAAAAAGATTCAAATGGCTCTAAAATTTGGTATGCTAGTAGATTATAGTGATTGAATATTTTTGGTAAAATTTCATTGCATTTGGACATCATTCAACATGTTAAATGACTAAAGACCAGATAAAAACTGCCATTACAATGTAGGGCATACCGATACGGGTTTACCTGTTTCGGTACGGCTATGCATATTTGGCTAGTTAAAGCACAAGTTAACCCAAGTGTATCGGTACGGCTTTAAGGCATTTTGGTACAAATTTGGGCAGTAAGGTTTGGGAAATAAATTGTATCGGTACAGCCTTAGGGTGTACCGATACGGGTCAACATCGGTCCACTAGTATTGATATAGGATTAGCTGTATCGAAATAGGGTCTTTGAACAAAGTCAAGGTTGGTCAATGCGTATCGATACGAGCTTAGTTGTATCGATACGGGGTTTGACAATTTCAATTGGGATTCTTATTCATATGCAACCGTATTGATACGATATCAAGATGTTTCGATACGGTGGTAGTTAATTCTGTTAGAAGACATAGATTATAGTTCTGCACTATTTAAAGAATGGTCATTGAATAATGTTAGGCTTAATTGGAAGGGTAAATGACAGCGAATTGACATGAAAATTTGCAAGTTCACTGTTGTTGTATTGAATTGCATTATTGCATAGTCAATTGCCTGAAAGGACCTTTAAATTTCTAAAATTATAGATTAGTCCTTGAAACTTATATTAGTTAAAAACTAGTCCTAAGTAATGAATCTTTGTTTTATGTTGAATAATTGGACTAATGCTTATGTTGGGTAATGATTAAGAAGCATAACATCGATTAAGAGTTGATCATTAATTGAAATTTTATTGCACTTATCACCGTATTGTTTAGTGATAGCACTCTCTGACCCGGTTCCCAACTAGGCCGAGAAGAGGGTGTTATATTTGTGGTATCAGAGTGAGAATTTATTCGATTCTGGGACTAAACCGAAGGTTATTGCATTTTTATTGAGTTACTTTGCCACCTAAGAGTTATGTATTGTATATATTATGACTTGTCGACTAATCCGATCGCTCTTTATCCTATAGTTATGTCTGAAACTAATGAAGCTCACATCAATGAGCTTGCTACTGGTTCCTCGACACATGGTGGGGAAATCCTCCTAATCCACAAGAAGTCCATGCGCATGGCACCAGACCTGAGGTGTTTACAACTCAGGCCGAATGTTATCGAAATTTGGTCTATATGTTTAAGCAGTTTATGACTGCGATGAGAGTCGAGTTGGCGGCGTAGCCTACTGCATCAGTTGTCCAGCATGCTCGAGCCCCTATTGATAAGCTTTCACAGTATCGGGCTTATACTTTCACTGGTCAGGATGACAAAAATATTGAAATTGCTGAATATTGGCTGGACAACACCCTACAAATATTGAATAAGTAGTTGCAGTGTTTGGATGAGCACAAGCTAGAATGCGCCCTTGCATTACTAGCCAATGAAGCTTTGCTTTGGTGGGAGACTACTACCCTTATGGTCTCCGAAGACACTGTAACTTGGGAATTCTTTCTTCGAGAGTTTCGCAAGAAGTACATTAGCGAGTTTTATCTCACGGTAAGGTGTAGCATCTTCCTTCACCTCAAGCAAGGTGGGCGGTCAGTTAAGCAATACATCCATGATTTCTACAAGTATTGTTGATATGGTGCTGAATATATCAAGAAGGAGGAAGAAAAGTGTCGTATGTTCATTCCCGGGCTAAGTGATGAGCTTTGCCTTATGTTCACTGCACTGGGCGTCACTGACTTCCAAGACTTGGTGAACTGAGTCAAAGCTAAAGAGGCATCATTAAAAGCCCAAAGGACCACTGGGTCAGGCAAAGCTAAGAAAAGATTCAGTGATGATTCTCAACCTCCTAGAAGGAACAAAAAGTGAAAGTATCAAGGCCCTAAGCAACATGTCTATCCGCAGCCATCTCATTTTGGGAAATTGAGAAGCTTTAAACTATGACTCAGTCTTTTTCCAAGGCAGCCTCGGTTGAGAGCACTAGAGGCTCTAATAAAGGTTCACAACACCCTGTTTGTAACTATTGTCAGAACATGCATCCAACAGGCCCATGCCGTAAACAGACTAGAGCTTGTTTCTTTTGTGGCGAGCAAGGCCACTTTATCCGTGATTGTTTGCTAAATACAACCAAGTCTACTGCTACATCGGCCAACGTTGCAACCCCTACTCAGTTCTTCTGAGGCAAGGGGTCAAGGCAAGGTTCATCGAGAGCTATGGGGAGACCTAGCGGCTCTGGGAAGGCATCGAGTAAGTAAGAATCAAAGGCTCCTTCCCAAATGTATCATGTGAGGAGTAGGGAAGAAAAGGATGAACTTGGTGTCATTGCAGGTACCATTGAATTGTATTCTTACTCTTTATATGCACTGATTGATCCTAGTTCTACCCACTCTTTTATAAGTATCGTGTTGGTTAAAAGGCATAGATTATCTTCTGAACCTATAGCATCGAGGATTTCTGTTACAAATCCTTGGGGTGATTGTGTTACCATAAATCTTGTGTGCAAGAATTATCCCTTATTGATTCAAGTGATTCCTTTTGTGGCCAATCTATTGGCCCTACCGATCTATGAGTTTGATGTTATACTAGATCTAGACTAGCTTAGTGAGCATCAAGCGTGGGTAGATTATAGCAAGAGGAAGTTGTATCTCCGAGGTCTTGGCAAGGAGAGTATCATGTTTATGAGTTCAAGGAACCCTTCATTGCAAGCATTGACATTGGAAGCCAAGGATGAACCCCGTTTTGTGGATGTTGACACCGTATATGAATTTCTCGATGTCTTTTCTGATGAACTTCCAGGATTGCCTCCAACCTGTGAAGTCGAATTTGGTATCGAAGTGCAACTTGGTACTGCCCCAGTTTTTATTACACCTTACCGCATGGCAGCCATTGAGCTCAATGAACTAAAGGCTCAAATTCAAGACCTTTTGAATAAAGGTTTCATTCAACCGATTTCCTTTCCTTAGAGACCACCGGTTGTTTTTGTTAAAAAGAATGATGGTTCAATGAGATTGTGTATCGATTATCAATCGTTGAACAAGGTAACCATTAAGAACAAGTATCCTTTTCCAAGGATAGATAACCTATTCGATTAGCTTAAGAATGCCTCCATGTTTTCGAAGATCGATTTCTGGGTATTATCAAATGAGGGTCAAAGAATGTGATGTACCCAAGATGGCTTTTCGAACAAGATATGGATACTACAAATTCTTGGTGATGCCTTTTGGGCTAACCAATGCACCGACAACATTCATGGATCTAATTAATCAGGTTTTTAGGCCCTACCTTGATAAATTCGTAGTAGTGTTCATTGACAACATCCTGATTTATTCTAAGAACCCCACTGAGCATCGAGATCACCTTTGTGTTGTGTTTTAGATCCTTCGGGAGAAGCAATTATTTTCCAAGTTCTCCAAATGTGAGTTTTGGCTCACCGAAGTTACCTTCCTTGGGCATATTGTATCAGCTTTGGGCATCCAGGTGGATCCGAAGAAAATTCAAGCCATTATTGATTGGCACGCAGTGAAGAATATTGGTGAGGTGAGAAGTTTTTTTGGACTCGCTGGCTACTATAGAAGATTCGTTAAAGGATTTTTTATGATAGTAGCTCATCTAACTAAGTTTTTGAGAAAGGAAACTTCGTTCATTTGGTCTGCGTATCAAAAAATAAGCTTTGGTCAATTGAAGCAAGTGTTAACCCATACACCAGTCCTAACCCAACCCGAGTTTGGAAAGGACTACACCGTTTACAGTGATGCTTCGCATCTGGGTTAGGATGCGTATTGATTCAAGAAGGCAAATTCATTGCCTATGCTTCGAGGCAACTAAAGCCACATGAGATAAATTATCCTACACATGACCTGGAGTTGGATGCCATTGTCTTAGCATTGAAAATCTGGAGACATTATCTCTACAGAGAGAAAATGCTACCTTTTCACCGATCATAAGATTCTTAAGTATCTCTTGACTCATAATGAGTTGAATCTTCGGCAACGGAGATGGATGGAACTCCTCAAGGACTATGACCTTGTTATTGATTACCATCCAGGCAAGGCCAATGTTATAGCTGATGCACTCATCCGCAAACCTCTGTCTGGTAAGTATCATTATCGATCATTGAGTCTAATATGTTGGTTGGTGTATCAACTCATTGCAAAGTTCTTGTATTGTAGTTCCTCAAGCTATCAATGCCCACTTTCGTCTTCGAAAGCATCTTTGTCTCGTGGATGAACTTCAAGTTTAGTCTGCCATCGTATCGAGAATTCAAGCTTTGCAAAAGTAAGATCTTAAGCTTCGAGTTATCATTTCAAAGTTACCAGAACCCCGACTTTAGAATCAATTATGAAGGACTCTTATGCTTTTTTGATCGGGTATGTGTGCCTAATGATGAATCTTTTCCTGGTAATATCCTTAAAGAAGCTCATTCGAGCTCATTCTCTGTTCATCCGAGTTCTGTGAAGATGTACAAAGATCTTCGTGAACTTTATTAGTGGCCGGTCATGAAGTAAGCCATAGTTGACTTTGTATCCAAGTGGCTCATATGTCAACGTATTAAGGTAGAGCATCGTGTTCCTACCGGCTTATTGCAACCCATCGATCTACCGCAATGAAAGTGGGAGAAGATCACTATAGATTTTTTAGTGTTCTACCTTTGACTCCTGCTAAACATGATGCCATTTGGGTCATTGTAGACCGTTTCACCAAGTCAGCCCATTTCTTGCCAGTCCGGATGGACTATGGTCTTCTTAAGCTAGCTGACTTGTATATTAAGGAAGTTATACGACTCCACGGAGTGCCTCTGTCTATCATTTCCGATCGAGATCCACGATTTGCATCTCGGTTCTAGAAGTCATTACAAGGATCTTTGGGTACCATAGTCAATCTTAGTACTGCTTTCCACCCTCAGTCTAACGGCCAGTCAGAAAGGGTAATCCAAATTTTGGAAGTTATGCTTCGAGCATGTATCATTGATTTTGGAAGCTATTGGGAGAAATCCCTACCTCTTATCGAGTTTGCCTACAACAACAGTTACCAAGCTTCCATCAAGATGGCACCGTATAAAGCGTTGTATGGCAGATGCTGTAGAACTCTGTTGTTTTGATCTAAACTCGATGAAGGCAAGGTGTTGGGCCCTGACTTACTTTGGGAAATCGAGGAATGGGTTACCACCATCCATGATCGCTTAAAAGCTACCTTAGACTGACAGAAGGCCTATGCCAATCTTAAGCCAATGGATATACAGTATGAAGTTGGTGAGAAAGCTTTTCTTAAAATCTCATCGGGGAAGAAAGTTCTAAGATTTGGCAAAAAAAAAAAGTTGAGCCTCGATTTATCGGACCTTTTGAGGTTATTGAGGAAGTTGGACCTGTGGCTTATCGCTTATTGTTGCCCCTAAAACTTAGTAAGATCCATGATGTGTTTCATGTATCAATGTTGCGAAAGTATAGTTCTAACCCTTTGCATATCATTGAATCCGAGTCTGTGGAAATCCAATCAAACTTGTCCTATGAGGAAGAACGAGTTCAGATTCTTGCAAGGGAAGTCAAGCGACTTCATAACAAGACTATCATTTTAGTTAAAGTGTTCTAGAAGAGCCATTCCGTGGAGGAAGCAACCTGGGAACCAGAGGAGTTGATGAAAAAACAATATCCTCATCTCTTCGATTCAGGTAAAATTTGAGGACAATTTTTTTTGTAAGGGGAGGAGAATTGTAACACCCCGAAATCTGGCTTAGTCAAAAATAGGTTTTGGCGATCAGAAACCCTACGTCGAAAAGGTCTAAACATTGTTTTGACTTTGACTGCAAGGTCAATTGCATCGATATTGGAATCCAATTAAATCAAATTATTGGTTATAGACTTTATTGAAATTATCGAAAATCTTTTAGTGACTAAATTATAGAAATTGAAAGTTTGGAGGGTACAAGTATAGAGAATTGAGAGTTGAGGGGCTAACCTTGCAATTATCCCCTCCTCAATTATAATCCCACATACGTGGGTGATCAGGAAGCAATTCCTTCAAAGGAAGGAAATCTTTGTCATTACAAAGCAAATAAAAGAAAACGGTGATAGCTAATCTAGGCTTACCTAAAAAAGACCTAAGCTAACACCTCTCTTTCATCATCTTCTTTCAAGCAAGCACCTCTATTGTTGAGGTTGGAGAAGCTTAAGTTTTCTTCGATTTATCGATATCGAATCATTATTATCGATCGGGTAAGCTATATTCCCCAAACAATCATTGAATCTATGGATAAAAACAAGCTTAATCTTAAGCTAGGGTTTTGGTCATCCATGGAATTTGAAAGCCACTAGCTATTTTAAGCTTTGATATTGGTTTTGATATCTTTACATTGATTTTGATATCATATTATCGATTATAACAATTTGCCTATTGTTTACCTAGTTCAAGAAGTGGAGAGAGATCATCCACCATTACTGCCGAAAGCTAGGAACAAGAGAATTACTATCCGAGAGTCGTAGGAGCATCGGATTATTAAGGTGAGTGTAGTCAGAGTCTTGGGATTAGGCTAAGTGCCTTTCCCAATTTCATTATCATTGATTATAGCATGGCTAGCATTATTGCCAAGGAATATTGCATTGAACAACTTAGTGGATTCTATTGTTAAGTTAAGGTAAGTTGTTGCATTGAATATCGACCATTGATATTGTTATAGTTATCGCTACTGAGCATCGTTATCGATTTTTCCATTGTTATTGCCATCGAAACATAGGAGTATTGAACATGGACCATAGAACATTGTGATTGCCATAGCTATTGTCACCGAGTATTAATATCGACATGGTTATTGTTATCGAAACATTGTAAGTGAAACACCGGTCTTGCTATTGCCACTGAAATCATTGGATATTGTCATTTCCATTGGTATTGCTATTGAATATTGATATTGATTCATTGCTTATTGATAAGAACATTAAATATTGCTAATGTTACCGAACACCGATCATTGATATTGTCACCGGACCTTGGATTTGAAATGACTTTGGATACAATTGGCATGCCATAGAATTCATGAGCTCAATATACAGGTGGACTACGGTCCTTGGGCTACGGCTTATATTGATTTGGCGAGGCAGAGGGATGTATTGTGTTATTGGTCATATTGGTGAGGCGGAGGGTCTAGACCATTCATTGATTTGGCGAGGCGTAGGAATTCATGTATCCACTACTCTGAATTAATCCAAGGGTCATTGTAGAAATACAGAATTGTTGCCATTGAATATGATCATTGCATTGTTTACATTGATCCATTGTATTGTTATTGTTAAGATATGATTTGAAATGCATACCATTTCCGTTACTAATGTTATTGGACTACCTCACTAGGCAAAGTATGCCTAATGCATTTCATTCCATGCATTTCAGGTTAAGTAATTCACCATTGAAGATCAGAGAATCGACGTTATTAACAAGTCATTACAAGCCTCAAGTAATGTGTTTTGCCTTTATGAACTCCTAGGATTGTGGCAAAGTAGTTGAACTAGTCACATATGACTCTTGTGATATGTGTGTATTATGCTTGCTTTGTAATAGTGCTTAAGGCTCTAATTGACCTTTTTCATTGTCTAAAATTGACTAAGAATGCATATTTGGCACCAAAAGGTTAAAACCTAGTAAACGGATTCAAATGGCTCTAAAATTTGGTATGCTAGTAGATTATAGTGATTGAATATTGTTGGTAAAATTTCATTGCATTTGGACATCATTCAACATGGTAAACGGCTAAAAACCAGATAAAATCTACCATTACAATGCAGGGCATACTGATACGGGTTTACCTATTTCGGTACGGCTATGCATATTTGGCTAGTCAAAGCACAAGTCAACCCAAACGTATTGATACGACTTTAAGGTGTTTCGGTACGGAGTTGGGCAGTAAGGTTTGGGAAATAAATTGTATCGGTACAACCTTAGGGTGTACCGGTATGGGTCAACATTGGTCAACTAGTATCGATACAAGATTAAATGTATCAAAACGGGGTCTTTGAACAAAGTCAAGGTTGGTCAACCCGTATCGATACGGGCTTAGTTGTATCGATACGGGATTTGACAGTTTCAATTGTGATTCTTATTTATATGCAACTGTATCAATACGACATCGAGATGTTTTGATACTGTGGTAGTTAATTCTGTTAAAAGACAGATTATAGTTCTGCACTGTTTACAGAATGGTCACTGAATAATGTGATGCTTAATTGGAAGAGTAAATGATATCGAATTGACATGAAAATTTGCAAGTTCACTGTTTCTGTATTGAATTGCATTGTTGCATAGTCAATTGCATGAAAGGATCCCTAAATTTCTAAAATTACAAATTAGTCCTTGAAACTTGTATTAATTAATAACTGGTCCTAAGCAATGACTCTTTGTTTTATGTTGAATAATTGGACTAATGCATATGTTGGGTAATGATTAAGAAGCCGGGAAGGGGGTATTACCGTATTGTTCACCGGTAGAACTCTTCGACCTTATTCCCGACCAGGCCGGAATGGGGTATTACATAACATATGGTATTGATATATGTATATTTTATATGTTTTATAATGCATAGCATATAGTTTTAATGTATATATATATATTCTACATGTAACATTTAAATATATGGTTTTTATATATAAGTATATGTTTTCTATATAATATATAGTTTGAAAGACTACATATATATATATGTATACAATATGTATTTATATAATATAGTTTATATGGTATATAATACGTAGTTTTTATATATTGTATAATATATGGTTTTGATATATATATTTATATATATTATACATGTTTTTATATAGTATATGTTATGTAGCTTTAATATATATGTATATTTTGTACATATATAATATATGGTTTATACATATGTTTTTATTACATGTTTTACGTATATATATTGTACAATATATAGTTTGAAATATTATATATGGCTACTGCCAAAGTCTTTACACACTACAACAAATTTAGCAATTAATGACGAAATTTTTATATAACATTGTGTATAATGTCACAAAATATACTATAAACATGATAATTTTTAATTTTCGTCACGATTAATGAATAATGATATATTTTTTGACAATTTTAAAAGCATCATTAATTTTTGTCACTATAAGTTTGGCGCCTTAAAAAAATTTGGAGGGAAATATTTCAATGACGTTTAAAAAAATAGTGACATTGTAAAATTGTCACCAATGAAATAAAAGTATTAATGAAGAACTATTATTATTGTTATGCTGATTCAATGTTAATTAGATACGTTAAAAAATCATCACCAATAAACTTTATTTGTGACATTTAACTTATCATATTTTAGAAGGCATAAAATATGACGTTTTATTTGTGTCATAAAAATTAGTTTAATGCGACGAAACCAATAATTACCACTAATTTTTATCTCATATTATTTCATATGACTAATTTGAAAAACATTATGAAGTTGTGTCACTTAATATTTGACGCCAACAATTAATGCAAAATTTGGTGTGAAAAATTATCAACGACAAGTTTTCAAATGTTTTTGATTTTAGACTTATAATTTCAATCGTTAAAAAAATAAAATAATCTGATAGTCTTAATTAAAAATGCAACTTGGGAAATTTTGTTAAAGTTCTCAATTCTACTCACGTTATTATTCTACATTAGATTATCGAACATTTAGAGGTTTTTTCTTAAGTAAAAAACAATTTATAAAATTTGGAGAATTTTTTTAAATGATCTAAAGTTACAAAGATTTTAAATAATTTTAAATAAATCAAAATATTTAAAACTATTTAAACAATTAAAAATAATAAAATATTTTTTAAAAAATTATTAAAAAATAATTGAAAATTTACTGAAATCGATAAAAATTTTAAGTTCATAAAAATAAAAAATATTAAAAATAGACTTTAAAATTAAAAAAAAACGATCTTCAGTATAAACGAGTTTTTCTTATTTTGAGTCTCAGTATATTATTATTCCTCTACTACATTTTTAGTTTAATCAAACCTTGCATTGAAACAATTATCTCTTATAAGATTCTCTCCTACGGTTTAAAAATCATAGGATGAAGTTTGCAACAAACGGGCGCTCAAGTTTTACTTCAAACATCAAAATTTGATTTTTCAGAAGAAAACAACATAGTAAAAGGACACCAATTTGAGTTATGGGTATTACTTGGGTGCAAACTTTGTCCATCATTTTGGAACCACATGAGGGAACCTTATAGCAGATAATTGATTCATTGCAAAGTTCATTCCATTGAAAATGTATTTGAAGACATTAGTAGACTTGAGCTGACGTGAGTGAAGCTATGTGTGAAAAAATTAGATTTTTTAAATAATTTTTCAGTATTTAAATACTTTCTTGAACTGATAAAAATTAATTTTAAAATAATAATAATAAAAAAAACCTAAAATCACTTCCCTGCTAATCCCATTCCCTAGACTCCCCTATTTTCAAACATAAAAGCCAACTGCTGCTACCACAGGAGCCATGAACCCAACCTCGACCAAAGCAACAACAACAATTTTTGGCTCTTACATTTGCTGCAAAGCTTTATTTGAGATCACGCTTTACTTGTTGAATCGGGCCAATTTGGTGGGTCTTGATGTGATTCATGCTTTGGAGGCGTTGATAGTTAGGGATGCGAGGACGGGGATAGTGGCGGCGCTGACATAGATTGTGGGGTGCGAAGAGAATGAAGAAACGACGAGGAAGACGGGTGGGATTGGGGTTTTGGGCGATTTTTTGGAATTTGATTCCAATATCAATTGTAAGTAACTCTGAAAATAGTAGCTTCGATTTCTCATTCTTCTAGCAAAGAGGTATTCCAGTTTTTCCTTTCTTCTTTTTGTTATTTTATTGTAATTTCTATGAATTGCCGACTTTCTTAAATGTTTAAAATCAAGAGAATTATCGATATATTCATTGAATTTGAGTTCAGTTAATGAAGAAGTTGCTTCAGTTACTTTCTTGATCGATCTCTTGAATTCCATTGAAGTTCAATTTTCTATGGTTCAGAATCTATACTTTACCTGGTTCAGAAGCAAATTTATGATTTGCGATTGAAATTTTTATACAACTACTTGGTTTTTTTTTTAATTATTTCCTAAATTCTTTATTGCTCTTTCAGTCTTTTGTGGAGGCAAGAGCTATTGCTGCGAGCCATGTTTCTAAGGCAACTGGTGCGACCATGATACATTCTTACTTAGCTTAGAAATGATAATTATGTAATAACCATCTATGTTTTTCATGCTTTGTGCTACATTGTAACTCATATTCATGCTCTGTTTGGCGTTGGACTGATTGAAAGTTATGATTGATAATCAATCCTTTTCTTATTAAGGACTGTATTCTTCTGAAACTTAATTGTGTTAATTTGAATTAATTAGAATATACTTTTATTCGTGTATGTATGGTTTGTAACTTTGTTTCTTATCGACGTCTCCTATTTTTTTTTTCTTTTTGAAGTGAGAAAAGAACTTTTAATGCTACTTGTCTTAGCTTGTAATAGTTGAAAGGTCTAGTTTCTTTTTTCTTATAATGTTCTTCCTCATTGTTGGATACGCAGGTTTAGACTTTTTGCTGATATGAAGGGTGAAGAAACTTTTGATTCATCTCTTCTTGGATGTGCTGATAAAGTTGTAGAGGATCACATTGTTGATGATGATGTTGTAATTAAAGGGAGCGATAGTGGAAGTGTAGTATGTTTTTCGCTTTCAAAATTTGGACTCTTCATTCCTTTAAAATTATGTTTGTTCATTATCATTCTGATATCTTTGTCCTTTCACTTTTTATATCTTGAAACAAATTTTAGGGCTACTATGAAATGAGATGATCTTCATTGTTGTGGAAACCAAAGTACAACACTGGGTTGTTAGTTATGTTACTGCTATTGTCATAGTGTGGTGGATAATTATTTAGTTATTGATGTCCATTTTGGTGTTGGCAATTTTAGGTAGTAGCAGGTGGAGGTGCAGTTGAAGCCGCCTTGTTCATTTATTTGGAATATCTTACCACGACTTTAGGATCATGTGAACAATTAGCAATTGCAGAGTTTGAGAAAATTCACCAAATGAGAATTGGTTACTGCTTCTAGCTACCTCTATTGTGCCGGCGGATGTATTGGGTTTTTACATTTTAGACGGAAGGGTTCTAATTGTAAAGATTGTACAATTTTGTTTTCATTGTAATTTGTTAAAAGTTTTAAGTTTTTTTTTTTGTATTTTAATAAAATATTAGATAAGTTTATAAACCCAAAACTAAAATTCAAAATCTAAATTCTAAATGTAATTTGATTAAAATTTTCATTTTTCACCAATTCAATTGTAAGCACATTAGCAATCGTGACAAAATTAATTATTAATAACCAAAATAATAATGCGACGATATTTCTTTCGTCATCTATACATGAAATTTGTATTATTGGTGACAACTAGTTATCATTACCGAATTTTTATATAATTTTGTGACATATTTAATACAAAGTATAAGGTGACGTTATGTATTACTGACATTTATACTAGTATTAGGTGAGGATATAGCACGTCATTAACAATGTGGCAATATTTTTTTCGTCACCCAAACAAGGGATTTAATGCATTTTTAGTGACGATATGAATGATCAGTGACAAAAAATTATATCATTTGATGACATAACTAGATGTCATTGAATATAAATTATAAAGTGACGTTATACACTAATGTCACTATATGCTTGATAATACGCGACAAAAAAGAATACATCGTCACATTTGACATTTAGTGACACACCTAGCATGACGAACCCCGTGACATCAAATTTTATGTCACAAAATACAAATAGTGACGTAAATGTAAGTTTCTGTGACAATATTTTAGATGTCGCTAATAAGCAAAATTGTTGTAGTGATGTATGTATATATGTTTATGCGCATATATGTATGTGTAAATTTATGTATTTGACATGTGGATCTTTTATTTTGTCTTGTTTCATGCTTCCTGCCATGTTATTACATCTCTCATCCGAAATATAAACTGCTAATGCGGTGCCCTTTTATTCGAGAGTAAAAGTGGCTAGTATAAGTCGTAGTGGTGGTGGTCTTTCGTTTATTCTCGAATAATGGGGCCCTTAAAATGAACTCGCATGTATAACCAAACTTTGATCTATTCATCACTTTAACTCGCAAAATTCAATATTAACAAAGATATAATTGATTTGGTACCAAGTTTGGGTGTGGTGGGGTGCAAGACCTTCCCCACTTGTAACCGACTCTTGAACCCGTAGCAATCTCTGATTTTATTTTCGGTGTCTGATCTACCTAATCTAAGTGACCGGTGGCGATTCCAAGTTTTTATTCCAAATACATGTCTTAAAAAAATTCCCCTTTTAAATAAATATTTTCAAAATGGTGTGATACCTCGAACCAAGGTGAATTTGGGTTTGTTTTCAAAACGTCGCTACAATATGCCTATCGCTAGTGGCTTTACAGATTTCACCAAGTGATTTTGAGATAAATTAGTTTGATGATTGTATATTCTACAAGTTCAGTGGAAATAAATCAAGTGATACTCATATTGCAAATTAGACAGATTTAGTCTTACTCAATGCCTTAAAAGTAACCTTGAAGTTTAAAAAATGCAAAAGATTTCATATGCATAAGCTATTGAGAATCTAATTTATGCTCAAGTATGTATACATATGGATATTTCTTATATTGTTGGGATGTTTGACAGATATTTAAGCAACCATGGTATGGACCATTGGATAGCATCCAAGAAGGTTATGAGATATCTTCAAGAAAAAGAACATTACATGCTCATATATCAAAATTTTGTTAAGTTAGAGATCATTAGGTATACAAGCTTCGATTTTTTAGAATATTGATGCAAATATATTTTCACATGGATTACTAATTATAGACTGAATATAAAGACCTCTTAAGTTATTTTGTGACACTAAGTCTACACTCATTCATTCTATAAATAATAAGAACACTTCAAATTTGAACCACATAATATTAAGTTCTTAATTGTCAAAGAAAATTCAAAGTGATTTTCTTTCGTTTTGGTCTCTGAATGTTATGTATGCAATTGGATGAGTTTGAATGATCGTTTTGGGCTAATTTTTGTCATATGAGCATGAAACCTGATTAATTGAGGATTGGTAAACTTAAAATGGGTTAAGTCCCTATAATTTTCCAGAATAGTGATTTGGTCCCTAAATTGTAATTGCGAACAATTGGATATCAATTTGATGCCCAATTGAGTTAAGTTTTCTTTCGCTACCAGTATGTACACCCTAGGTAAACATGTTGTATCTAGATAAGATAAAAGAAAAAAATGGCCGTAATTTGAGTTAATTATTACAGGTTTATTTTGGCAAACCCAATGTAGCTCGCGTGGTTCGGTCTTGCGACTAGGTCGGGTTGAGGGGGTTATAGGCAGTGCACAAGGTAACCTAGGAAAATCACATCGAATCAAATATTGGTGCTCTTAAGAACATTCATGCTTGAATAATCATAGCGTATCAAATAATGATGCGTAAAATTAGTAAATGTTCATAGTGCATGGTTTCAAAACGAATCTTATAAAACATGCTTCAAATATTACCCAATATTCACCGTCGAAGTTAAGGAATAATTAATTTCGAGCTTATTTAAGCTTGCTAGGCTTAATCTAAACCCCCAATATGTAATTTGAAACCTTTTTTGAAAGCGAAACACAATTTGCACTCACCGACAAGCTTTCGATCACTCGCTGAAGCTTGTCCGATACGATATTGTCGAAACTCAGCCTTGAGTGTCCAAATGTGATTCTTCTTTATCTACAACTCATTGCCATACATTCTAACATCAATATACATCCATAAACTTCCAGAAATCAAGACATTGTTGTCATCAAACCCAAATTATCTCCTAAAAACCGAAATTCACCAAGATTAACCTTCTTATCATAAACTCAGTCATTAATCATCATTTCCTAACTTAATAACATCCCAAATATTATCAATAAACCTTTACTAACAACAACTAACCCTTAGGAATCTAAATCATCATCATACAACTCAAAGTCTTCAAGATCGCCTAAGCTAATTTAACCAAATAATTCAATTCCGAGATTGTTTTTACAAAGTTGAGTTTAGATAAAATCTAACCCATTAATAATCATTGTAACCCAACCAAAATCACTTTAGCTTCATCATTAAATCAAGATTTCATAAGAAATCATTTCAAATTCATTTTCATCATATTTTTCTAATTCAATCAAATAAAAGACAATGACATTAAAGATTAGAAATACATAGCATGTGAAATTTCAATAAGAATCATTATTATACCTTGAGATTGATGGACCTTGGTTTGAAGAGTTACCCATCAATTTGACGCGATCTTTCAACAATTGAATAAATGAGTTTAAAAGAAAATAGGATTTGGGAATGAAAACAATTGAAATAGGAATGACTTTAGGAAAAAAGAAATCTTTAGTAATCCATGGAAGATCTCAAGGATTTTAAGAAATCAATGGAAATATATTTTTGAGAGAAAATGAGATGAGAAAAGCTATCTTCCATAGAAAACTAATTAACCATCATTCATTTTTGTTGAAAAATGTTTTAATTAAAACCAAATTAACATTAACTATCTTAAAACTAATTTATTTTTTTATTTATTTCAAAACCCAATCAAAAATCCCATTAAAAGATCACATGGCATAATTAGTCCTTAAAGATTCTTAGCATGCATTACTATCAATTTAATCATTTAAAACACATCTCTAATTATTTTAACTTATTAAAATGCATCCAATTAAAACCTCTTATCTAATATAGGAATTAAATAAGTTTCCAATTTAAGTTAAAATCCCTAAATTATCAATTTTGAACCATATTTAATTACCCAGAACTAATTTAATTAACTAAATTCTCTAACTTTGCTAAATCGAACTGATTCACTGACCCGATTCTCCTAGCCTAGATTTCGAGATGTTGAACTAACTCCAACAGTTAACTCAAACATCTCGAGAACAGGACAAAAATAATAGGATCGTATTAGTTGCAAGTCACAATTATCAAACAAAATAACTCCTAGGTGGCATATGCATAATGCAAACAAAAAATGAGCTTCAATTTAATCTTAAAATCGACTAAACTCTAGCTATAATACCAACAAATGTAACACTCCTACCGAGTTTGGTAGAAAATTGAGTTGGAGATGTCACCAAGAATGGAAACAAGCAATCGAGGAGTCAAATCAACATAAAACAAACATAAGTCAAATAAGAATAAAACATTACTAAAGGCTTAAAGGTGAATTCATCTTACTTAAACATTTAGGGCCATTTTGCAAAGTTTCAAACGCTTGGGGACTAAAGTGAATATTTTCAAAAGTTTAGGGACTTAACTAAAGCGCCTACCGAACTTATAATCTTATATTCTTAGGACCAATTATGATTTATTCATGAAGAAAATTAACACAGGTTATTTTAACATTTAGGGACTAAATTATGAAGTTTCAAACTTTAAAGACCTATTTGTAAATTTCTAAAAGTTTCAAGGACCAAGATAATATTCATTTTAGTAATAGATATTATTCTTATTAATTGTTTCATTCCAAAACCTGAACTTAAAAAAACAACGACCGAATCAGAGTTCAATTGACAAAGTTATGAAATAGTGATTAAAACATAAAAATTCAAAATTTTGAGGATATTTTGAGACCGTTTGTGTTGGTCTCAAAACCTGTCATAGAATCATAATTATACCATCATGTAATGAAGGTTTCAATACCTTTTAGTATGTAGTATAGTTTCGAAACCTTTGACTTGTTTCACCAAAATATGACATTCTAAGCTATATTTTACCACTACTTGATATCTCTATCAATTGGGAACTTCAATACACGTTTTTAAGCAATTTCAAGTATTTTCAAAAAGTCCCAATGACCTAAAACATCAAAGTTATTACTCAATGCATAATTTTTACTTATCAGGGGTCATGAATTACATGTAAATCAACCAAGCATTCCACAAGCACATCAAAGATTCAACAACCATTACCTATTTAATTCTTTAAAGACAAAAGCTTACAATATGAAAAGTTTTATAAATTTATTTCAACTTATCATTTATTGACTTTTATGATCTATTTATCACATTACAAATGTAACACCCCAAAATTCCCTAATTCAAAACCCTAATTGAATTTAAGAATTCTTGAATTGAAACCCTAGAATTTGAGAATTTAAAATTTGAAACCCTAATTACCTAATTTGGGGATTTAATTGAGTTAAACCGTTTTAGTGACCAAAATGTCTAAAACAGAACATCGATGATCATTATGTAATGCGGGTAAGATTAGGGACCCTCGTTTTGTGATTTACCCTTTTAGGCTTGATATTTAATCAAAATTTTCAGCCCTAAAATGGATACAACCCCATTTTGCCTCAGCAGCCACATATCCCTTTTTCCTCTCGAATCAGTCACCCCTCTCCTCTTGTGTTTTGTTTTCAATCAAGCTCCGGTGAGATCTTCTTCGCCGTCCGCGATAGCCACCGCACCTACCCTTGTGATCCCCTCAACCTCGTGAGTTAAACCTGACTGCCTCGTTTCATTCATCGCCCTTTTTCGTTTCAAAATCTCACGAAAACCTTTTAATTTTTCTTACGCCGCTCGTAATCCGTCGTCCGTTGTCGTTTCTGAGTTTGAGTGAGTGTTGGGTAAGATCTTTGAGTCCGCTTTCTCTTTCTTTTCGTTGTGGTGGTTTGCGCTCGTGTTTTTGAGGTTGTGGGTTCAGTCGAAGTGACCTAGATCTCGGGTTGAGATCACCGGTGAGCGGTGCCGCCGCCATCCTCATGAATTGCCGCTGCCGTCAGTGGGGGTTGTGAAACCCTAAATCCTTTATGCTTTAGCCTACCTAAGAGTGGACTGTTGTTTGTGCGTTGGGCTAAACCCATTGGGAGAAAAAGCTCATTTGTGTGGGCCATTCATATGGCTAATTGTTAAGCAGATCTGCCTTGAGCCAAGATGGACCGGACCGGGTGGATGAAGCTGAATCAGTGTTTGAACCGGTCCATTAAGCGAACTGGTCAGTTGAATTGAACCAGTAGAACCGACCAACCCGACCTGTTGACCGACGTGACAATTGACAAGTCAATGTTAACCTTTGACTTTGATTAGTTAAGTCAACATTGATAGTTAACTTTTAGTCTATTTTGACATGTTTTTCAACTTTTTGAGTCCGATTTTATAGTCTATATCATCTAATTTGAATTCAAAAGTTTAATTTTACTAATTACAATTTATTTTGTATTTGATAAATTTTGAGAAATTGAATAAGGGTTTTGATGTGGTTTAAATTTGTGTTTCAGACATCATTTGTAAGAAGACAAATCGCTACCCCTTTGCATGTTTGTTTTGAGCGTGCGTGTGCATCGAGACCTTGTGAATTGGTGTTTCTTTTAGAACTGAGTTAGGTGGCATAGGAATTTTGTTAGAATGTGTTTTCATATAGAACTTTATCGGGTAAGTTATGACTTAGTTAGAACTAGAGCAAGTTCAGATCTTGAGAGGCGATCACAGATGTTGGAGTTTTAGCCGCTAGAGGTGTGTTCTCTTTATGTGTTGTATTTACTCTTTGAAATATTTTACAACGTGCATGATTACCTTTTTGTGATGCAACTTTATTGTGATTTGTGATGCTATGTATGTTGTGAGAAATTGTATTTCTAATGAGACTATCGAAACTTTAAAATTGTGATCCTCGTATTTAGTACGAAACAACTTATATGTAATTTGTTTTTACAAACAATGATTTATTCATGCATGGGATGGGATTGTACGGAGGAAAAAGTAGTTCAAAGGCACTGTGATTGGAGAAATAAGAGGTGAGGGGTTCTGGGGAACTACCTCCATTGTGATCGGTTGGCTTTGCTACTACTGTGATTGGAGTATGTAGCTGGGACTTGTGTTCGAGCATAACATCATTTCATACAATGTGTTTTACTGTGATTTATATTGCCTAGAGAAAATATTATGAAATTGGGACTGTGCTTACTACATTTTAGAGATATTTTTGGTTTAATAGCTTACTCCCTTATAGCTTGTTTTTCAGATACTTTGGCTCTAGGCGATTTGGTACTTGGAGGACCTCTTGCGTTTGCAGACTTATTTTTACTTTTGTATGAACTTTATCATTTTTAGACGTTGGTTATTTTTATAATTATTTATATTGAGATTTGATGTATTTTGAACTTTGGACTATTTTGGGAATTTAGTATATTTTTCAGTATGCATACATAAAATTTATATTCGGATATTTTATATGAACTATTGGATATTAATATTAATGTTGTGATTTTAATAATGTTTTAAGGTATTTTTATTGAAGATTAAAATGTTTTATGTTATTTTATTAAAAACAATAATTACTTATTTAAAATTTAGATACTTGAGGGAGAAGTTACGATGGCTTTCTAAATTTGGCCATTCATCTAAGTTGTGTTTAAGGGTTATAACAAATCTATTCCTTAGTTTCCTTTGCTTCACACTTATTTATATCCAAGCATACCAATCATAACATTAAATTTTCATAACATGGTTCATATATATTGCGTACATATTAAATAGCACATAACCATCACTTAGTCAAAACCATAATTTCAATCAAAGTCGTACTACATCACATATGCAGCATAATATATGCTTAGTTCATATGCTACCTACTAGAGGATAGCAAAAGAGGCACTTTACTCAAAATTGTCATAATACAAAATTCCATGTACGAGTCTTTGAATTGATCGGAGATCATGGAGTCGAATGTAGAAAAATAGTTACTGCGCATCCTGTCTGGAATGGGGATGATGAATCTTCTGGTAAGTTTGGGTCCCGTCAAAGAGAACTTGGGGAAGCATTGGTTTGTCCGACAATCGGAAGTTTGAAAGAGAAAAAGTCTGGAGATGTTCAAGTTTTGAAAGTTTACAGGGGGAACCAATTGGATGTCGTTATTAGTTCAGATGAGCTCCAAACATGTGATATCAGTGTTTCCAAGGCTCCTTAAAATGCGGCAGTAAATCAGGTGACATTAATATTCGATCATGTTTAGGTTTATTGTACCGATTCTGAGCCTAGGCAGGAAATTCTCCGAAGGCTGGTAGGGTAGTTAATTCTCAGCATATCTAGAATGTGGTTAGTCCTTTATGGGGATGGACGGACGGTTGAGCTAAGGTACAGGTGGATGTGGGAAATTGACCCGAGACCTAAATAGATTTTACTTGATTCGAGATTCGATATCAACTCGAACATGATGATTCGAACTTAATTCGAAATTTGAAACAAACCGAATCAAACCGAAATTGACTCGATTTTTAGTTGAACTGATATGGACCTGATCCGATTTCAACCGAACCGAATAGATACGAACTGATTTTCAAGCGAATCGAATAAACCCGAACTGATTTTATCTGAACCGAAAGCAAACCGAGCTGAAGGCAACCCACAATAAAGAAAAGATATTAAAAGAAATAAAGAAAGATTTGATGTGAACTGTCGCACAACTCACCAAAAAAGTTAAATATACTGACTTTTTAATGTCATATATGGGTGTAAAAAATAGATCCGACCTAAAAACCCGATTGAAACATATCAATTTCCTATTGAACCGATATTAACCCGAACCGAAATCAACCGGCCCTAAAATACACGACCCTATATTAATCGACGAAAAAAGCAACCGACCCGACCCGATACCCGACTCAAATCACTATAGACCCGAATTAAAGTCGAACCAGACCGGATCTGACTTAAACTAAACTGAGACCGGATGTAGTCAAAACTAAACCTGACCTGAACCGAACAACCCGTTTGCCATCTAGGTGGATTCAATGTTTTCGATCCCTGCTCAAGGTGTTAGATTTGGAGATTCAGAATCTGCAGTTTCGGTTGAAATGGATAGTGATGAGGTAGCAGGGTCATTTATGGATGGTCGATGTGCTCGGGCTTTGGACTTTGGAGGACGCTAGGTTGATGGGATTTCCATCTCTTGATGTCGGAAGGAGATTATATTGCCGCTATTGATGCTACTCCTACAGAATCTTGGGCTGATGGCGTAGATAAGGCAAACAACATAAGCATGGAACCCCTGACTGTCTTAGATGCAGTGCCCAATTCTAAAGAGTGGTTTCCCGAACTTCAGGAGCCCCGTCCCAAAGCTGGAAAAAAATATGTCCTTGTTCGATTTACAAGAATAGGTGTTCTCGGATATAGAGGGGAAAAAATGTAAGCGAATTGGAAAGGAGAATGATAAACCCGAGAATGTAGAGGCATCTCCCAGAGGTTCCGATATTGCAAGGAAACAAATCCTAGCTCGGTCAGTGAAAAAAGCATTAGAGTTGATAAAAAAAATGGTACGGCTTCGGTTTGAAAGTAATGAAGATGAAGTTATAGAGCATTTGGTTAGGTTGGAGGAACAACATCAGTAATTCAAGTATGATTTATAGTAGTCTGTTTTCGGACGGTTCAATTGTGTAAGTTCTTATGGAGTTTGAACGCTTTGATTAGTAATTTCGTGGTTGTAATTATATTGGTAGCATGTGGAGTTTTGTTCTTGGATTCGCTGCGGTGTTATTTTTGGCCTTTCTCCAGCAAGAGATATCAATGTAGCTTTATTGGGGGTGGTGAGTTGTTTAGAAGTTACGTTATTGTTATAGGTGCAGTGTTGCCAAGTAATGGTTGTTATGGATGGGGGGTTTGTTTTCGGTGTCATCAATTTCTTGGTTCTACTTCTAATTGGGAGCTTCACTAGTATTGTAGTTAGGGGTAGTTTTGGGCATGTGCGAGATGTGAAACTGCACAGGACTTCCGAAAAAAGAGGGCCACGAAATAAATTATTATACATATAATCGTTTTTTAAAAAAATTACCAGCAAATCTTAATTTAAAAAATAAGTATTTTGAGAAATTAATAAGATGCGTAAAATGTGTGTCAGTATATATGGTGGCAATTGAAAGATCAATAAGATGGTTCCCTTAATTTCTCATTTTCTAAAAGCTTGTTTGCGTGCGTGCGTGCAATTTTACTTAATATACACTTTCAATTTTCGGTTTGTAATTTCATATTTTTCGATTGGTAGTGAAAAATTTTCAATAAGATGACATTATTTGATGGCTTCTTGTTTCATTATGATAAATTACATTTATTGGATGACGTTAAACTTAAGTCTTATTGCAATAATTTTAAAAATGCTCTTAGAAAACATGTATTATCTGATGTTGATGTAAATGAGTTATTTGTTGAGTTGGGTTACTTAGAGAGCTTTTATCCAAGGAAAAAGTAGGAGCAATGAATTTATTAAAGTTTTTAAAACGTTTTAATTGCTTCTCAAATGCGATAATTGCATATAGAGTTTTATTAACTAATCATATAGAGTTTTATTAACTAATCCTTGCATGAATCTTTTCAAAATTGAAGTTTGTGAACTTATACTCATAGACAACTATGTCACAAGAAATACTAAATAGAGTTATTTTGATGACAATCTTTTCAAAAACATGATTTTGCTTCAAAATATGCAAGAATAACATTACTTTTTAAGTGAAAATGTTAGACTTTTAAATGTTTGTAAGTCATTTTTATGTTGCTTAAGATTATAATTCAATATTTTTTATTAATGAAACTTTATTTGATAAAAAAATTATTATAAATTAAGGGCCCAATTTTATTAAATTGCAGAGGGCCCTTAAATCTTTAAACCACCCCTGATTGTTGTAATTCAATTTGTTTTCGACCAATGGGGTTGTAGGGGTTTGATTTTGATGATGGCGTAAATGCTGTTGATTTTCAAGCTGTTTTATTTGAAGTTTTGTCTGGGTCAGATTTCTGAGTTTGTCAACTTCAGAGGCTATGTTGTTGATGGTTAAGTCTTTGGACCTGATTGTATGAGTGATATTGAACGAAGTGTTGTTCATAGAATGAAGAGAGTGCTTCTTGCATGGGTGAAGGGTGGGGGGTTCAGTTTTTTTGTTTACGAGTGCTTATAGTTTAAATTTGCTTATTGTTCTTTCTGTGAGCGGTTGTTGTTTTGTACCCTTGGGTGTTTCTAAGGTTATTCTGCCATTGTGTTTTGGTGATAGTAGGTAGATTTTGGTCTTGGCTTTGAGAATTTCTTTGTGCAAGGATTGCTTTGCTTTGAGGTTATTGTTCTCATGCCAAGTGTAGTGCTTGCTTTTGGGTGCAATTTGCTTCAGAATGTATTCAGGTGGTCAAGGTTTGGAGTTTTAATGTTTTTTTATGCTCAGCAATGTTCTTAAGGCCTATATCATCTCTTTTGAGTCTATAATCTTAAGTGGTTTTGGTGATTCTATGCTGAAATGTCTTTATATCTTTGGTTTGGGTTATTGTTGTTTAATTAGTTGTTGTCATGTTCGATTTGTACGGAAAACTTTAAATTTATTCTAATTTTTTTTGGAGATCGTATTATTTTGGATGACATCTCTTTTTAACCTTTTCTCATTAGAGTTCTATAGTTGATAAAAATCTTATTTGCTTAGCCAAAGAAAAAAAATGTGGCCATTGCAAGCCATAAACATAGAATTTAATATTGTATTTATTACATAATTTATATATACATAATTTAGATCTATTATGAAAATTTAAGTATAAATTAAGGAGGCCGGTTGATCAAGCTACTTATCTCCGCCCCTTTCGTCGTTGCTATATTTATTCAATAAGGGTATATTAGGGTATAGTGTATTCTCTAATATGCTTAAACATATATTTCTTTCGTACCCATCTTTCTCTACAAGGGTTGATCCTTTTATAGTGTACTCTCTCATATGCTTAACACATGAAAATCGGTGCTAAAGCTGTCTCTTTCTATAAGGGTTGGTCCTTTTGTAGTATACTCTCTCTGATGTGTTAAGCATTCAGTCTTAAGCATTCTGCTGACCAAAAGCATTATTACTCGATTGGTAAGCAAAAGCTGTCTCTTTCTATAAGGGTTAGTCCTTTTATAGTGTATTCTCTCATTCTCCTCCCTCTAAGTAAGATTAAGATTTGTCAAAAAAAATTAAGTATAAGAACTTGAATAATTTCTTTTGGCCGGACTTGGGCTCAAGGTCTAAATTAATAATTTTGATAAATTAATAAGATCATAATTTTCCAAAAGACCCTTATATAAATTTATAGTCCCTTCAATATTATAAATTAATAATTCTATAAAATTACAAATATAACTAGGATAACTTAGTAAAATATGATCCTATTGTCGTTTGCTTCTTCTTACAAATTAAATCTAGTTGTATTTCATCTCTAACTTTCTTTACTGCAACAGAAAATTGTGAAGAGTTGTTGCCGCTATGAGTGCTTCCTTCCGCTTAATTGGTTGCAAAGGCATTGAATCATATTCAATAGTTTATTTAAATTCATTGAGGCTACTTTATCCTGCGAACGAATTTTACAGTGTCGAAAACAATTTTACATTCTCTATTGCTTTACGTATTTGATTCATCATGGTTGATTTTTGAACACCTTTTAGATATGAAGCCATGGTTGGTTGATTTGGATTTGGATTGGCTAATTATAAATGTTTGATATTGTTTATATAGTGGTTGATTTTTTTACCATACATGAACTTGCATTAAGTTTTAACTAGTACTACATACTATAATGAACTTTGTTTTTATAGGGGTACGTAGTATATTTAATTAGTCACGTTGTACATAAAATATCACTCAGTTAGTCGATACAATGCATATATTTTATTCATAAAAAATAATGTATGTTCGTTGAATCGAAAAAAATCTCTTTAAATTAATAACTTAATAATTTATCGATTAATTAATACATCTTTAAATTAATATCTATTATTCAAATTAATTGACTCATAAATTAGATACTAAACTAATTGCTCATAGATTAGATACTAAACTAATTGCTCATAGATTAGATACTAAACTAATTGCTCATAGATTAGATACTAAACTAATTGCATTAATTACTACTTGACAAAGGCTTTTCCCATAACGCTGAACTTTACATCTAAAATTAATTTACTAGTCTTTCAAAAAATACAAACAAATCATATGCAGTTTTAAAGCTCAAACACTAGGATGTGTATACTTAGATACTACATGTCAAGTTTCTATATTTCCAATTCCAGCCATGTCTTGTATTGGCTCGATCTACCAAAAGCAATCCTCTCTTGAACTCCACATAAGGGTAGGCAAGTGGGAAATCGTCCGCCATTGTTTCCACCTTTTTGAATCATCGAAGAAAAACAATCCCATATTCAATTACGTTTCTCCTTTTTATGTACGTATGTAGGTACAAATGATAATTAAATCTCGATACATACAATCATGTTGGAATAATATCCAAATCCCGATCATTAAAAAAAGAAACTCAAAGCGAATTATAATTAACCCGGCCATTTAATATAATGTAATGGGAATTAAAATATTTTGACAGTGAAATTTTACCTATAATTGAGGACAAGATGATGAAGGAAGAAAGCAATTTCTACTTTAGCAAGGTCAGCACCCGGACATAACCGAGGACCACCACCAAATGGCATCACCTTTTTGGTCGTAGCTTTATCCTGTGCCATAAACAAAAAATAACATTCTTGCTTCTTTAAGGCTAATGCATGACTAGCCTTTTCTATGTCGGCTTACCATCATATCTACAGATTATATTACCTTCATCCGGATGATCTTTTTTTTCTCCATTCATTTTCTTTTTCCTTCTTTTTGATATAATATAAGGAATTCCAAAAACAAAAAATTAACTATTGCTTAATGATATATACTTACAGTCCATCTCCAAGGATTAAACTCCATTGGATTTTCGTGAAGAGAGGGATCCAAGTGAACTGCAGTCAACACTGGAAGTATCTTCCATCCCAAGGGAATGAAATATCCTATAAATCAAATATATACTCCATATAAATCTCTATGAAATATAATTATCTCCCAAATGTAACATGGTATTAGTACATGTGATCTGAAACAAAATCATATCTAGAAAACGGGTTATGGTTTCATACTTTTCAATATACATCTCTAGTCATTATTAAGAAACAATAAAGAAACAAAGGGTTTTCGTTATTAACCTTTAAATTTGACATCTTGAAGAGCAATCCGGTGCGCAAATTTGACTACATTTCCACACCACATAGATTCATAAATAACCTATATATATAACACAAAACTACCATTTTAAGTTTTTTTTCCCTTTGATATATATTGTAAATATGCAAATATACTTTCTTATGTTGTATGTGAATTCCATTTTCTGGTAATCTTCCCAATTCAAGGGTTCACCATTCTTTTTGATTTCCCTTATTGCTTCATGTTCTCGCTGGCATAAGCAATGTTAGAAAAGTAAATATATTGGGGGAAAAGAGGTTTATTTATGCATGCATGTAATAAAGAGAAAGAAAAGCGTTACCTTTAAATGTTGTAAAACATTTGGAGAAATGGCAAGAAAGTAGACAATCAAGGCCCTGAGTGTTGCCGTTGTTTCATAGCCTGCAAGCAACAGGTCCAACACGATGCTTACTGTTTCTTCATCACTTAAACGCTCTCTCGTCAAAATTGCATCCAAGAAATCTCCTTTGCCGTGCCTCAGCTGCTCCTTTTTCCTTTCTTTAATGATCCCTCTAACAGTTGCAGAAAGCCTTGCCCTTGCCTGCAAAATATTATATAGTGTCAAACTCCATATAATATTGTATATGGCACGTGAAAATAGACGAAAATGGGTCTAATTTAGGTAAAGTATGTTTATATGAGTACCTTAACTGCACTGGCATAAGCTGTACCAGGGAGGTAAACTGGCAAAGACACGAACCCTTTCATGAAAGTCAGAAAATCTTCCAGTATCTTGAAGGCTAGTGGCTCTTCTGGTTCAATACTTAAAAGATGCTTCACCATAAGATTGAGTGTGAACTGTTTATGCCAAAACAAGAGTGTTAAACATGGATATATTTGAACATATGCATGATGTTAAGGCATACCATGGCCATAATCCCACCTTTTTAACTTGTTTACAGAAGCCAATTTGCTCACAATTTTTCCATGAATTCATCGTTGAGATTGTCATCTTTTCCACACAATTAAGAAACTCTGGGTTGGATTTAGAGGCAATGATGAAGCTGGCGCCAATTTTCCGTAGCTTTTTATGAATATCCCCAGAAACAATTATCATAGAGAATTTGCCAAGAATTCCATGCATGGTCTTTGGGTAGCTGACCTGGAATAGCTTCTCCTCAGTTTGAAGAATGAGCATGTTAAGCTCATGGTCGCAGGACACTATAGTCGGGGAGCCAAATAGGTGAGATTTTAACACTCTCCCATACCTGCGTAGTACCAAATTAATGCAAACATTTTTAGTAAACATCTGCAGATTTAGATTGTTAAAAATAACAATGCTAGCTGATTAGTATTCAAGAAAAGAAAAGACTTGCTTTAGCTTGTTACCTGGAGCAATGTCCTTGCAGAAAACTTCCCATGGTGTTTGATCTGTGAGGCTTAAGGAAACCAAGAGTCTCCCCCAGCAAAGGCAAACCCTACTTCCATGGGATAAATTTCCAGGCTCGTGTTTTGCAATTGCTTTTACAAGTAAATGGAGGTCTAGTCCTAGCAAGAAAGCTTATAAAATGAAAGGAAAGAAATCAAACATTTTTTTTTTGCTTGATATGATATAATCTTTGAAACAAATCAAATTTTGTCTATAGTACTAGTTTTAATTTCTTTTCAAAAGGGCTAGATTTGTATGTATTTAAACCAAATCAAATGACATCTGAACTCTAGTAATTTTAATAATCAAGATTTTAAGAGGTGAAAATTTAAAACTTTGGGATATTTTTTTTATATAGAAAACCGCTAGTTTTATTAAAGAAAGAAAATATCTAAGATTACAATGAGGGTTTACAATTATAATCATAAACTAAACATATAATCTGAACATTTTCTATAAACAAAACACAATAAAGCGACTTGAAATCAAGGACTATACATAAAAAAGGTTAAAACACCAACATAAAACTCGAACAAAACATAAATACGAAAAGATATGACTACATCGGCAAACGAACTACAAAAGGAGATTAAACTACGAAAAGACCACCGACAACCACAAATTAGAGCCGAGCGTCGTGAAAAAACTATCCATGAACACAAATTATGTAGCCAAATCTAATCTTAGGGTTAAAAGAAGGGAAGATCAACATGATAACTAAATAAGTGTTATCTTGATCAGTCGAGGCGATGTCAAGCTCAACCCCGAAAAATAATTAAAAATGAAAAAACAAAAAATATATAAAAAGCATAAAAATATGTGCCACAATACAAAATTATTCTTATTAAAAATTAGAGCAAAAAAAATAGAAATAAAATATAATATAATATAATATATAAAAAGATTACATACAGTCAACAATCACCGCAGAAGCTGATGCCGCGGTTGGCGGCCAAGCGAAATAGAAAGAAAAGGATGCGGCGCTGAACCTAAAGAAAAGGATGCAATGTTATAGTTTTTCTTTTTGACAATGACATGCAATGTTATAGTTGAATGGTAGACTTTTTCTTTGTCTTGATCAAAGTAATATATGAGCTGGATTTGAAGCCTCTTATTTGGTAGTTTGATATAAAAGGAAAACATGTGGGTTCATGTATCATAGTCTTATCGTCGACTTTTCCAAATTAATTTGGTTTTGATTGCATAATTTGTTTATGCAAAGTAGAGAATATGATATTGAAAAATAGGTTAAAATATACTCTCTTTTCTCATTTTTCTTTTTTTTATGATCTAGTATGCCACGCGATTAAAATAGATTAAAAAATCTACAGTGGATCAAAAAAATTCCGGCAAGCTGGAAAGAATTATATAGTTAAGGGACTAAAGGTTAATTTACTTTTTTTTTCATTTAAAAATGTCTCGTCAACAAATTCAGTGTATGAATTTGTTCAATATTAATATCAGAAATCCGTACCGTGATTGCCCATATAAAACACATTGCTCTCCGGTTCTCCAGCTGCAGATTCAGCTTCTCTCCGCGATCTAGCAACCGAGCAGCCCACGCAATCGCGTCTCTTGGGAGAGGACGAAATGCCGATGAATTCTGGGTAGAAGGAGCGCCACACCAGGTTTCGCGGATTATCGACGATGACCGGGCTCGTATTTTTCCAAACTGGTGTGGTGAAGGTTCTGGTTTTGGGGTGTAATTTTCATCTGGATTTTTCTTGGAGGAACCCCCAATCCCCTTGCTCGACAGATTAGGGGTTTGTGTCGTTTTGTCTTTAGCTAGCTGTTGTGTCTCTGTCTTTTGTTTTTTCAGACTAGGGTTTGTTGGGCTTTTGATTTCTTTGTTAGGGTTTTGGTTTATTTCCCTTTTTAGTCTTTTGTGTTTCATTTTATCATTAATACAAAACGACACTTTGTTCAAAAATATATATTAGATTTGGATTTTTAAATTCGAAAAATCGAGGAAATAAATTCCTGAAAATAAAATTAGGAAGGATAGATTCTAAATGTACAAAGAGTACGTGGATTTAGATCATATATTAACCTAGAAAATTGTTTATACTTCCTCTTTGATTTCTTCAGAATTGGACTAGATCATGTTCTTCTTTTTGCCTATAAACTAAGCAAATGGAGTTAGGGTTTCCTAAAGGAACAACAAAGAGGGTCCATTTTGGTTGGTGAATGCTACCTAAAGACAACATATCCTTTCAAAAGCCTTGCCGTTTTTATATATTGGTTTGCTGCTCTAATGTAAAAACTGGTATGTCGATGGAGATATTTGTTATAGACACCTGGCCAAAAGTTTTACGTGTTTAACCTCTTTGCTTCAATTCATATACTCATTTTAGGGTTGCAGTTGATGTCTTAAACATCATAATTTTTAAAGACAAGTCATGAATATATGGGATAGAAATCTACTATATTTTTGATGTCTCTATTTATGTCCCAACAAAAGAAATAACTTTAAGGTTAAAATTTATGGCTAAAATTTAAATTTAAATTCTTTAATATTTGGACATAGGAGGAGCATAAAAAAAGCAGAGGATTTTTGTTGGAATATATGTATATAAACTATTTTCAACATGCGAGGCGTCTCATTGTTGGGGATTGGTTGCCCATTCGTTCGGCTTCTATACCCCACTACGCAATATATATATATAGAGTAAAATATACAAATAGTCACCAAACTTTTAGAGATATTTTATTTTATTCACTAAACTTTTAAAATTATTATTGGGATCACCCAATTTTATTTCACTTATATTTTGGTTCCTTTCGTTACCTTCCGATAATGTATTTGTATTGACTTTGAAGGAATAATGTTAAAATATTTTTTTATAAATTTTTTTGATAAATATTTTTTTTATAATTAGTTAATGTTCATACACATTTTCAAATGGATGTCATGGAAACAAGCTGTCCCGTGCATTGGTACCCAAAGTTCACTAATGCGATAGCAATATTACAGAGAAATTTTGGTGTTTTAGAGCAACTTAATTTTTATACAGTTGAGCCAACAAAAATCTTGTTCTCTAAAATGTGTATAGATTAATTCTGATTACATCCCGTTTGGATAATAAAACAATTTATTTATTTAAAGCTTGGTGAAGTCATTAAGTGATTTTAATGAAAAATGAAATATTGTTATTTTTTTTTTATATTTTGAGTTCAAAAAGTTTGTTTGTACGGTGCTTTATTAAATAACTAAAATTAATGGATCTTATAATCATACCAAATTTTAAAAATTCTATTTTGAAAATTCATTATTGTAATCACTCATTTTTATCTGGTCTGTAAATACATATTAGTATAATTATTAGCATACTAGTGTTGCATGTATACATTGTATTATATTATGCTATATGTTTATTATGTGCATAAGTGTTACTAATATATGTAAAATGTGTGGTGTGTGCATGTATATTATAAACTATGTATGTATACATATTAATAAGTAATACGGTGTATGTGTCACGCATGTATCTATATTTAGTACGGGCGTATTTGTTTTTACGGATAATGTGTAGATGTTATGTTAATTATGTGTATGATTATATATGTATGTATGCTAGTATGTTATATTAATTAATGTTTGCATAGGTATATACGTATGTATTATCGTATGTGTATTATTATTAATTGTTGTTATAACTAATATTAATGTTAATATTATTGGGCTAATATAAAATGAAATCCAAAAAAACATATTAAACCCCAAGTAAATAAATTGCCAGTCCAAGTCCATTACAAGTCTAATATTATTACAAGGCCCGGTTGGCCCAAACCCAAGACCCTATTTAAATCTAATTATTTTTGTGCAGATAACTATGGGCCGTTGGATCAAGATCTGATCCAACGGTCACGATCAAGCAGGGACAAAATATCTAGTCGGCCGCGTGCACTACACGTCTGGCCGGTTCGAGTGCCACGCGCGGACTCTTCGATATCCCACGCGTGCGTGAGCCCCACGCGCTATAACTCCTCGACTGCTGAGCCCCACGTGTCACGATCTGGAGCCGTTTCACCGATCGAGGTTTCATCTAGGCCGTTCGTCCTTCAAGCCAGCCCGACCGTTAGATCAGATCTGATCCAACGGCCGAGAACGCCTCTGGCCGAAGACAGAACCCCCCACACCGCCACCATGCTTCCACCATGCCGGTCTCTAACCACCGCGTTCAGACGCATTAGAACACAAGAAAAGAAAGATTATGTCAGTATCAGTCCAGATCTGAAAATAGATATTATATTACTTGTTACCAAACCAAAAGACAGACATATATGTATGAAACAAGTATTTTTGTAAGAGCCAAGTTGTAATCGAAAGAAAAGAAATACAAAAAAAACCAGTCTTCAGTGGTAATACTCTTCTCTTTTCTTACCTCGTTGCATGCATACAAAAATATACGTAGTAAAATAAAAAAAGGAGAGGTTTAGAGTCGTTACCATCGTCGTCTGTGGATCTCCCCTTTACCAGTAACAAGCCTCTTCGGCCTTCCCAGGCCGAATATGGTGAACTGAAAGGAGTTGGAGGCCCTTTTTGGTTTATTTTCGGGTTGAATACAAAAAAAAGGGGTTTTCGTTTCGTATTTCTTAGATCTAGAACGAATAGGGGCTTTTTCTCCAAATCCAAGTTCAGATTCGTGTCGAGGGTAAGGTAAGGGTCATTTTGGTGTTTTTTTGGGGTTCGCCGGCGGCGGAGAAGACGGCGGTCGGCCGCCGATTTCTGGGTTCATCAGGGATGGTCGAGAGAGAAAATGAGAGCTGTGGCTTGTTATGAAAACTGAAAAATGAACGAAATGGGAAAAATTTGAGTCCGGCCAAAAAAAAGGGTTTTTATAAGCGTTGTTATTTCGTGAAATGAGGAAATTACGTAATAAATCCCCCCGCGTTTTCAATATTTTCGTTTGTGTCTGGCCGCAGGGGATATTTACAACTCTGGTCCCCCTTGTATTTCAAAATCTTGCAATCCAGTCCCTAAATTACATTGAATCCATTTTTAAATGGTAAAATTACCCCTTTAGCCATCCCGCGTTTTTGGATTTTTCACTTCGGGTCTGCCCCTTGGTCCAATTACAGTTTCAGTCCTTTCAAGTTCGGTCCTGTTTGCATTTTCGTCCCTAAATTGCATATTATTATCCTTTAATTTCTGCTACTGATGTTTATTTCTTTTCATTTCAGTCCTGTTTCCATGTAAATATTCATGTTTGTATTCTAATCGTGTATGTTGATGTAGCCTTTTGCCTTATTATATATCTCTCGTATATGCCTTGTATTTTTATGTTTACATGTATATGCGTGTTAAGTTCATGATGATTATGTGTCTTTATGTATTGGTTCAGTTATTCGTATCATGCATATTGTGTTCTAGTCGGCTCGTACACAACATGTTTTGTATTTTAGTACGTATTGTATGTTCTCTTGGCTTTTAGGTTACGTGTTAGTATATTTTCTTTTTATGTATAATATATTGCTCTATATGTGTTGAAATGTGTTTTATTTCTAATATGTATGTCTTCTTGAAATATATGTTTTTGTCCATACATGTATTTATTCATGCCTTGTTATTGTGACATGTTAAATTTGTTTTTATCTACTATTAAGCTTGATATGTATATGTGTGTTTTAATTACGTATTTTATTTATGTTAGATTAGTATTCTGTCATGTTAATATTTATTGCATTTAAATTATTTGCCATGTTTTATATTTTGCCACTAAGGTTGCATATCGAGATATAAATTGTCAATGCGGTGCCCTTTTATCCGAGTGTAAACGGGGCCAGTATCAGGCGTAGTGATAGTGGTTGGGCGTTTACTCTCGGATAACGGGGCCTTTAAAATTTATTCGCAATTATAACCGAATTTTAAAATAATCGTCACTTTAATCCGGAAAGTCTAATATTAATGAAGCGGTAATTATTAAAGTACCAATTTTGGGCGGTGTGGGGGTGCTAATCCTTCCCCATCCGTAACCGACTCCCGAACTCAAAGTTTTTTTGAATCTCTGGTTTTATGGTGTCCGACCTACCTAAGTGGCCGGTGGCGACTCCAATTTTTAGTAAAATGCAGTTTTTTCTTAAACCCCTACGGAATAAACGTTTTATATCCGAAAAATCACAAACACCTCGAAAACCTCGTTTTTTAGCTAGAAGGGACATCGCTACAGATGGCGACTCCGCTGGGGACTATTTTTTTCAAAAACAAAAAGAGAGTCGAGCTTTTTGAAATAATTACCGCTTTAATAATATTAGAAATTCTGGGTTAAAGTGACTATTAAATTAATATTCGGTTGTAATTGCCCGTTTATTTTAACGCATTTAAAATATGGCATATAAACCTGTTTTTTTTAAGTGGGGGAAAACGCTAACGCTTTCGTGGAGATATCGTTCTCCCGTATAGGCCTAGCAAGTACCTTCGGGGCTCGAGTACCTTATGCTTTCGTAAGGATATCGTTCCTTCGTACGGGCATAAGCGAATGGGTCCCCCTGAATTGAACCCGGTTGAAAGGAGCCTATAATGGGTAATGATCGGGGGCCTTGTTACTCTTAGTAGAGGACTGCAAGGACAATTCAGGTACCTCCTAGAACCAATACTGCATGTATAAAATACATAGAAATCTACCCATTTAGAGCCATGCAGATAACCTTAGGTTTTAGACGGGATAAATAGGGTTGTTTTGTGTGTTTATTCTGTTTAATTTTGTCCTTTTATTTATATATTTATTAATTTTATCTGGTACTGACTTGTTTTCTTTTCGCTTTTGTTTTTTTCATACATTTGCATCACATAAAGGTACTGAATCAAGTGGTTTGCCCGATCAGAAAGTCTTTCACCATGGAAAAAAGGTGTCTTAGGAAAGAAGAGCTTAATTTGTCAGTCAGACATTGGTCAGAGGTCAACCAGAAAACCCAAGGGGACAGTTCGCCAAACGAACGCGTAATAGCAGGGTTTTCCTTTTCCTTAAATGCTAGCCGGAAACATGAAGGACGTTTTCGAGGATGCGCACAGCTGTTACAGGTATGGATTCAGAGTCACATGTGGAAGACACCGACGAGGGTCCTACCGGGGATATCCTTCCAAGGTTTTTCGCCTTTACGGGAGTACTTAGCAAAGGAATGGCGAGAGGATTTGAAAAGTGGACTAGTTTCTTCAGGAACATTCAAGACGAAGACATAGCATGGAGGGTCCCATGGCTCGGTAAAGTTAATTATTTTCTATACAGTTGTGGTGATTTCAACTGACTGATGATGTTGGGATTGCACGGAGGGATCGCCTGTGCTCCGCTTTTAGTGTCTTGACAGTTCGAATCACGATAGTTCATTCCCAATACCGTCGGGTTAAGCCAAACTGAATTTCTTTTCAAAGGGGAGTTCAAAGGAAAAATTCAGACCATCATGAGGGCCTGGGACCATTGTTACCGGATCAGGGTAGAAGGAGATACCGAGCACATGACTACCCTTGACTACAATCTTTGGAAACGTTTGAGGGTTAATAATGTGATTCCTAAATCTGATCAAGGACCACCAGTGTCACTCGAGGAGCTTACAAGGGCAGTACCGTCTGAAACTGACATCTTACGGAATGAACTCGAAGAAATTAAAAGGAAAATGGACATCCAACAGACCCAACATACAAGCGAGCTCTATAAGGTAAGCTTTGAGGTTGATGAACGGGACGGGATCATTAGGCAGTTGAAGAAATTAAATGCAGATTTGAGCGACAAGAATGCTCTTTATTAAAAAGATGCCCTTCTACTACAAGCAAAAATACAGAAGGCCGGCTGGAGTCAATTCATAGCCGTGGAAAGAGAAAGAATGAATGGTATCCGTTTGGTGGAAGAAGAACGAGAAATCAGCAAGAGAGCGATCGAGAAAGAGATAGAAAGCTGCCGATTGGCTATGGAGGAAGAAAAACGGTCCTCCAAGAAGGCCATTGACCAAGAAAAAGAAAGATTCAGGCAAGAAATCAGCAAGGGAAAACAAGCTGTCCATCATGAGAGAGAAAGCGTCGCCGTATGGAAAAGAAAGTCCATGAGTAGCCGAAATAGACTGTTAGAGATGCAAAAATTGTACGATGACACTATTCAAAGTCTGGAGCAAAGCCAAAGTCAGAATGGCGAATTAAAAGGAAAGGTGGCGGAAGTTGAACACTCCCTTCGAATGTATTGCCAGAGAAATGGTTTCACTGAGCTACAAGAAAGAGAGCACGAAGTAAGCATGTTACGAGCACGAATTAAGTCCCTCGAAGCAACTGTTGAGGATTACAAGGAAAGAATTAGTGTGTTCGAGGAGGCTGCAGCCGGAGGGGACACCTATTGGCAAAAGAGACTGCGTGACGCTGCCCGGATGGTACAAGATAGGGACCAGTATTACGCAAACTTGATGGTGGACATACAGCGAGTCGCCAGGCATGTGAATGATTTGGCTATCGAGGCTGAAACACTCCGACCTTTCATAGTCCCAGAAATGGAAGAAGCTCCCAGGTTCCTCAAGTTGCTCAGGGCAATTGGAAAATTAGGAGATAGAGCTAGGGCTTATCTATAGGGCTTTGTGTTGTATTTAGCTCCTTTGTATTAGGAATCTTCATTTTGTAATACGAACTCTGTTGTAATTTAGACTCTTTAATTCCCGTGGAAGTAGTTCAAAAGGGTAATTACCAGCGGAATCAGTACCTTATCTGCATACATTCTCGCATTTGCATCATGACATTCGCATCATTATACATGCATTTATCTTTCTTGCAACCATATTAATGTTGTGAATATTGTTTCAGAGTGTGTGTGTGAAAATAGAAGCTAACCCGCAATCATTCATCACCCATACCTTACCCGGTTACAAAGCAAGCTCATGGAAGACAGGATAATCGTTTAGAAAAAGGGCAAAAGAGCTCGAGACGAGGCTTGAAGAGACTCAAAGAAGCCTCGATGACCAGATTGCGCAATGCAAAGCATCTATAGTATCCGACATAACCGTATTGTTGGCTAAGAGTCTTGGAAAAAGAGTGGAAGGAGAAACCGTTCAAGAGCCAGAGGGTACCCCAACTCACTACAAGGTTCAACCAGCTGCACCGAATCCGGCTAGAAAGATGTATATCGACCCTGCAGGAATGTCATCTAGTTTTCAAATAGGGGTACCAGAAACTCAACCCCTCGACGCTGAAGCACTCTATGAAGAGGAGGTGCGGACCGAACATGGTTGAAAGGATCGGGGACCGAGGTAGAGAAAAAGTGGGAGGAGAGGTTTCACCTCATGGAGGAAAAATTTAAAACGTTACAATCTATGGAAGAATCAGGAAATGACGCTAGCGACTTAAGTCTGGTGTCCGATCTTGTCCTACCGCCAAAATTTAAAACGCCAGAGTTCGACAAATACGATGGAACCACGTGTCCTTCCGCACACATAACAATGTACTGTCGAAAGATGGAGGCCTACCTTAAGGACGAAAAGCTGCTGATCCATTATTTCCAGGATAGCCTAACTGGAGCGGCGTTACGGTGGTACACCCAGTTGAGTAAGGCAAATGTGAAGACATGGAAAGATCTGTCAAGAGCATTTACTGAGCAATATAAGCATGTAACATATATGACCCCCAGTAGAATTATGTTGGAAAATATGGGGCAGAAGTCCAACGAAAGCCTGTGGCAATACGCCCAAAGGTGGCGGGAAGTGGCTGCCCAAATTCGGCCACCCCTCCCGGAACATGAAATTACGCCGTTATTTGTTAATACTCTGAAATGGGCACTTTTTGATCGCTTCATTAATAACACAACGCAGTGCTTTGCTGACTTAATCAGGACTGGGGAGTCCCTTGAATTGGCAATTAAGAGTGGTAGAATTGATGGCAGGGAAGGGTCTCGGAAATATAGCAAGAGGAATGAAGTAAACGCCACCAGCACTTATACCACCCCGAAGAACTTCACAGTCTCACAGCCACAAGCACCTGTGGGAAAAACACAAAACTCGAATCAAAGAGAGGAGAGAATATCCAGAAAAGAGAAAGAGAGGAGAACTTTGACTCCCCTACCTGTTTCATACTCGGAACTTTATTCCCAATTGTATGAAGCAGACCTGGTTCGTCCATACATCGTTACTCCTGTCAATCCGCCCTTCCCTTCTTGGTATAATCCGAACGCGCATTGCGACTATCACGGCGGTACCCCTGGACATCCCACTGAGAACTGCCTTGCTTTCAAAAAACTTGTGCATAATTTAATCAATTCTGGGATATTGAAGTTTGAAGAACCAAGTGTAGCTAATAACCCGCTGCCTAATCATGGGAGCAGAGGAGTAAATGTTATTGAAGAATACTTTTCCAGGAGGATTAAGGATGATGTGTCAGAAATCAAATCTCCTTTACGGTGGGTATTTCAACAGTTATGCATGGCTCGTGTGACCGACAAAGGCATGATAATAAGGCAGAAGAGATGTGGAGTGTATTGCGAATTCCACCAAAATGAAGGACATGACATCCAAGAGTGCGATGAGTTCAAGAGATTGGTACAACAATTGATGAATGAAAAACAAATAGAATTTTTTGAGGATCCCATGGGGAAGATAGGGTCGGATGTACATATGACGGATAACCCCAAATCTAAATACGGGAAGGATAGACCTTTTATCATCTCTCCCAGGCCAGGGAATGCAGGTGTCTCTCAAGGAGAAACCAACAAGATGAGTCCCAGGATCATCATTTCAGCACCATCCCCATTCCCATTCAAGGATATGCGGCAAACCCCCTGGAATTATGCTGTAAATGTGACCACGCCAGAAAAACTAGAACATGGTCAGGTAAAAGAGCCTACGCTGAAAGACCAACAAAGCCAGAGTGATATAAACGTTGGTGAGGCCGGCCATTTCATAAGGAGCGGCAGATGTTATTCCTCCGAAGCTTTGAAAGCAGCTGAAAAAGATAAGGGGAAGAATACAGCAGTTAGCCCCACGCAGATATTTGGAGAAGAACCTCCCCCAAAGATGAATGAGCCGGTAACTGAGGCCCAGGCCAAAGAGTTTCTGAAGTTCTTGAGACATAGCGAGTACAACGTAGTGGAACAACTACGAAAGCAATCAGCTAGGATCACAGTACTGGAATTACTCTTGAGTTCAGAAAAGCACCGGGAGATGCTATTAAAAGTACTAAATCAAACTTTTGTACCCCAGGATATTTCTGTGACAAATCTGGACAGGATAGTGGGCATATCACTGCCTATAATCATATAACGTTCAGTGATGATGAGATCCCTGAGGGAGGAATGGGGTCCACCAAAGCCCTTAACATCACAACCCACTGCAAAGGGTATGTAGTACCTGGCGTACTGATTGACAACGGGTCAACATTGAACGTCTTGCCTATGGTGACCCTGCAAAAACTGCCAATAGATGGTTCTCACCTAAAGCCCTGCCACAATTCGGTAAGAGCCTTTGATGGTACGCAAAGAGGAACAATGGGGAAAATTGAGGTGCCCCTATTGATCGGAGCGATTGAATATGTGATTGATTTTGTGGTGATGGACATAAAACCATCTTACAGCTGCTTATTGGGAAGACCATGGATCCACTCCGCAGGAGTTGTCCCCTCATCGTTACATCAGAAGTTAAAATTTGTAGTCGAAGGTAAATTGGTCATAGTAGAGGCTGAGCAGGAAATTGTTGCTTCCTTGGCATCAGACGCCCCCTATATTCAAAATGATGAAGATGCTGCAGAATGCTCGTTCCGAGCATTAGAACTAGTGAATGCCACATTCGTTTCGGAGGGAAGTCGGATCCCCTACCCCAAGTTATCTAATTGTACCAAGATGACCGTCGCAGAAACTTTGGGCCGAGGAGCCAAAGTAGGAAAGGGACTGGGGAAGAAATTACAAGGAAACCTAAGAGCCAAAAATATGATAACCAAGAAAGATCGTTTTGGGCTGGGTTACCAACCAAGTGTCCAACAGAGAAAAGAGGAATACAAGAGAAAGGAAGAGCAAAGAAAAGCCAGATTTAAAGGAGAAGACATTCCGTGGAGACCAATGTCCTTTCCTAGTTTAAAAACCACTTTTGTCTCCGGAGGATTCTACCAGCCAAGTCAAGAGGTTGAAGAGGCAATGAAGGAAAATGACGTACTCAACCAGGAGGAGATACTCAATGAATCATTTGAAGGGATGTACATCAACATGATAGCTGGAAAAGACCGAGGCAGCAAAATGTTGACCAACATCCGCCCCTGCCATCCCGGGGAAACACTCGATAACTAGAGCTGCATTGATCTACCTGTAGTTTTTAGGAATAGATCAAAGTAATGCTCCGAATCAACCTTTTGTTTTTGCCCGTAAACAATGGGGATCTCTTGTATGGGGCACCTATGTTAACTTTTTGATTGAAATGAAAATATCCCCACTTTCCTAAAATGACCAAAGTTTCATTTATTTTATTCATGCATTCTTCATGTTCATTCCTTTCATATAAAACTGTCTCCTTCCCAATACAATTCATTCTCATTTAATGCAGGTCGCTCATGATTGACGATATGAATGATACCGGATCCAATCCTGGAGTGAATTTTGAATGCCCTGAGGTCTCAGAGGGAATTAAGGAAGGATATGATGAGATAGAAGGTGAGGTCCCGGAAGAGTTAAAGAGAATGGTGGCCAACGAAGAAAGGCAGATCATGCCCCACCAAGAAGAAACAGAAGTTGTAAACTTGGGGACTGAAGAAGAGAGAAAAGAAATAAAAGTAGGAACGACGATTTCCTCAAAAACCAAGCACGAACTGATAACCCTACTTCAGGAATTCAAGGATGTTTTCGCCTGGACTTATCAAGATATGCCAGGGTTGAATACCGACATAGTGGTGCACAAATTGCCAACAAAATCGGAGTACAAACCAATACAGCAAAAACTTCAGAGAATGAGACCAGATATGTTGTTAAAGATCCGAGAGGAAGTAAAAAAATAGTTTGATGCTGGGTTCTTGGAGGTAGCCAAATACCCCGAATGGGTTGCAAACATTGTACCGGTACCAAAGAAGGACGGGAAAGTTCGTATGTGTATATATTATAGGGATCTAAACCGAGCCAGCCCTAAAGACAACTTCCCCTTACCACGTATTGACATGCTGGTTGACAACACTGCAGGACATTCATGGTTTTCATTCATGGATGGCTTCTCAGGGTACAATCAGATAAAGATGGACTTTAACGACATGGAGAAAACTACTTTCATAACCATGTGGGGCACCTTTTGTTATCGGGTGATGCCGTTTGGGCTAAAGAACGCGCGGGCAACATACCAAAGAGCAATGATGACTCTTTTCCATGACATGATGCACAAAGAAATAGAAGTATATGTGGACGACATGATTGCCAAATCCCGAACAGAGGATGAGCACCTACAGAACTTGAGAAAGCTATTCCAAAGACTACGGAAGTACCAGCTGAGGCTTAATCCTGCCAAGTGTACCTTCGCCGTTACTTCTGGAAAACTCCTAGGGTTCGTGGTAAGCAGAAGAGGGATTGAGATCGATCCAGATAAAGTGAAAGCCATCCAGGATCTCTCACCACCCCACACCCAGAAGGAAGTTCACGGTTTCCTGGGGAGGTTGAATTATATCTCTCGTTTCATTTCCCAATTAACCGACCGATGTGACCCGGTCTTCAGACTTCTTAGAAAGAATAATCCTGGTGTGTGGGATGAGGAATGTCAAAGAGCCCTAGAAAAGATCAAAAAGTACCTGACAAATGCTCTAATTTTAGTCGCACCAGTACCAGATCGACCATTAATTCTTTACCTGACAGTTTTTGAGAATTCAATGGGATGCGTATTGGGGCAACACGATGAGTCAAGAAAAAGGGAGCAAGCCATCTATTACCTAAGCATGAAATTCAATGATTACGAAACGTGGTACCCGCTAGTGCAGAAGCTGTGTTGTGCTCTAGTTTGGGCTACCAAGCGGCTTAGACAGTATATGCTAAACCATACTACTTGGTTGATATCCAAGCTAGACGCATTGAAGTTCTTAATGGAAGCGCCAACACTAACAGGAAGGATGGCCCGATGGCAGATGCTCTTATCCTAATTCGATATTGTATACGTTAACCAGAAAGCCGTAAAGGGGAGTGCCGTAGCAGATTTCCTAGCTAGTCGTGCTTCGGACGACTATGAGGCATTGAACTTTAATTTCCCAGACGAAGACTTGATGTGCATTACAACCGAGGAAGAGGTTTCAGATGATAAATCATGGAAGATTTACTTCGATGGAGCCTCTAACGCCCTCAGACATGGGATATGAGCAGTGCTAATTTCTCCTGAGGACGTCTATTATCCTTTCACCAGCAGATTGAAATTCTTCTGCACTAACAATATAGCTGAATACGAAGCTTGCGTTATGGGACTGAACTCAGCTATTGAGAGAAAGGTTAAGAAACTTCGAGTATTCAGAGATTCATCCTTAGTAATTTACCAATTGCGCGGGGAATGGGAAACCAGGGACCCGAAGTTGGTCAAATATTATGAATTGATTCAAGAGCTCACCAAAGAGTTCGAAAGGGTCAGCTTCAATTACCTGCCACGAGAAGAAAATTATATGGCAGACGCCTTGGCAACCTTGGCATCCATGTTTAAAACAAACACTGGGGCAGAAATAAAGCCCATTGAGATACAGACGTTTGAAAGGCCTGCTCATTGTTGTAATGTACAGGAAGAGATTGATGGAAACCCATGGTATTATGACATCTTGCAATATGTCAAGCTTTGAAAGTATCCAGAAGGGGCAAATGACAATGACAGAAAGACACTCAGAAAAATGGCAACAAGATATGTCCTAGACAGGGAGGTCCTATATAGGAGAAGTCATGATCAGACATTGCTGAGATGTGTGGATGCCCGGGAGGCGAAGGAGATTTTAGCCAAAGTACATGACGGGCTCTGTGGAACGCACGCCAACGGGCTGTCTATAGCCCAGAAAATCATGAGATATGGTTATTTCTGGTTGACCATGGAGGGAGATTGTATCGATTACGCCAGGAAATGCCACAAATGCCAAATTTACGCTGACAAGATTCACGCACCCTCATCGCCTTTACACACCATGAATTCTCCGTGGCCTTTTGCGGCGTGGGGCATGGACGTCATCGGGCAGATTCATCCGAAAGCTTCTAATGAACACCATTTCATTCTGGTCGCCATAGACTATTTCACTAAATGGGTAGAGGCAGCGTCTTACGCCAGCATCACAAGGACTACAGTATGTAAGTTCTTAAAGAAGGAGATTATTTGTCGATACGGATTGCCAGAAAGGGTCATCATCGACAACGCTTCTAATCTGAATAACAAAATGATGACGGACGTGTGCACTCAATTCAAGATAACACACCACAACTCCACAGTCTATCGTCCTAAAATGAATGGAGCAGTGGAAGCAGCAAATAAGAACATAAAGAAGATCATAGCAAAGATGACAGATACCTACAGGGATTGGCATGAGAAGTTTTCGTTTGCCCTTTTCGCCTATAGGACGTCCATTCGCACATCAACGGGGGTAACACCCTACTCCTTGGTGTATGGTACCGAAGCAGTACTCCCTATCGAGGTAGAGATCCTGTCTCTCCGGGTCTTAAATGAAGTAAAATTGGAAGAAGCCGAATGGGTGCAGGCCAGACTCGACCAGCTAAATCTCATTGATGAAAAGAGACTAAAGGCCATTTGTCATGGTCAGATGTACCAAAAGCGGATGATGCAGGCATACAACAAAAAGGTGCGACCAAGAGAATTCAAAGGAGGGGATCTGGTGCTCAAGAAAATCCCCCCGATCCAGAAAGATTCTCGAGGAAAGTGGATGCCCAACTGGGAAGGGCCGTACGTGGTAAAAAAGGCCTTCTCAGGAGGAGCCCTAATCCTAACAGAAATGGATGGAGACGAGCTGAAAAACCCTGTAAATTCCGATGCTGTTAAGAAATACTATCTTTGAAAAAAAAATGGAGAGCTCAGGGCGAAAACCCAAAACCGGGCGTCTTGAAGTAGAGGGAGGACCCGAGTTGAAAACCCGTAAAGGGCGGCTCAGGTAAATTGAAAAACTGAATATCCGAAGAGAAGGGTATCCCCATGAACATCATGAAGAGGGAGCTTCAGGCAAAAAAATCCTACGCCGGTTGACAGGATCATGTATCATTCATGTCGTAGATAATGAGGGATCTTGTATTTCATACTTAATTTTCCTTCTTTCTCATGTGTGTCATACCTCTTTTAAGATATCCCAAGCCCTTAATCGTAATAAAATCATGTTTTTGAGCATCCATTCCTTGCCTTCTTGTTAATTTCAGGCAAATAAGTTAACATAGGCTCATGGTAAAACAAGAGATTTATGAGCATTACTGTGATCTAACCTTAAAAGTGCAGGTGATTAAAGAAAATGATGTTAACTTCGCCCTCTAACTCCCTACATAAAGGGCTGTTGATAGGAAAGGCGGAAATCTTCAAACAACCAGATAGGATGACCAATGGCGTACGTCCTGTCTATTCAAGGAAAGCATGCGAGATAACAAGAGAGATCTCTTGGGTGAAAACCCAGAAGGGCACCCCTAAAAAAAACTATCTAAAGCGAAAACCCGAAAGGGCACTTTAGAATCCCAAGTCGTAAATGGAGAAAAAGAAAGGTTGGAATGGTTGAACCCGACAGTGAAGTGGGGTATCGACGCCCGTGAAAAAGGAGAAAGTGAACAACGAGATCGAATAAGGACCAAAACAAGCACACCAAGATATTGACACTCATGCATCATGAATAGTCAGACATCACTAGGATTAGGAGCATGTCAATTCATTTGTCATAGCATTTTGTTTTATCTTAGATAGGTATCTGTGGATTCAAAGAGACATCGGTGGCCATCGTGGTGTGAATCCCAAATGTGAAGACAGTGGTTCTACATACAAAAGGCATATGTTTCCAAGCGCCTACAGAGAGAGGTTCTATATAGGAAGAATCCTTCGCTCCGAGGCTTCAGAAGTTGAAAGTTTTGTATAGGAAGGACTTACAGCTCCAGGGTGAAGACTAGCAGTTCTACATAGGAAGAACTCCCAGTCGAAGGAATTCACCCATGACACACAAGGTTATGTAGGAAAACCTGTTGTGTTTGAAAGCGAAGAGTCTTATATAGGAAGGGCTCCGAGCTTCAATGTCTTAGAGTAAAAGATTCTATATAGGAAGAATCCGTAGCTCCAAGATTTCAGACGCCAAAAGTTCTATATAGGAAGGACCGACGGCTCCAGGGTGAAGACTAGCAGTTCTATATAGGAAGAACTCCCAGTCGAAGGAATTCACCCATGATACACAAGGTTTTATATAGGGAAAACCTGCTGTGTCGAAAGCGAAGAGTTCTATATAGGAAGGGCTCCGAGCTTTACTGTCTTAGAGTGAAAGGTTCTATATAGGAAGAACCTGTAGCTCTGAGATTTCAGACGCCAAAAGTTCTATATAGGAAGGACTAACGGCTCAATGGTTTGAAGACTAGCAGTTCTATATCGGAGGAACTCCCAGTCGGAAGAATCCATCAGCGACGCAAAAGGTTTTATATAGGAGAAACCAGCGTTGAAGGCGAAGAGTTCTATATAGGAAGGACTCCAAGCTTTACTGTCTCGAAGTGAAAAGTTCTATATAGGAGGGACTCATAACTCGAGGCTTTAGAGCGAAGGGTTCTATATAGGAAGAGCCTGTAACTCCAAGATCGGAAGGTGACGAAGCTCTATATAGGAAGAACTTACGAGCCTGAAGATTCAACTAAGGAAGAGCAGAGAGTTCCAGAAGAACACGTGTTTCCAAAGCTACAAACAGGGAAGTCTGATAAAAATGAGTGCTTATGAATCTTTGCTTTGTTCCCATTCCACGAGAACAAGCAAAGAGGGGCAACTGTAATCACTCATTTTTATCTGGTCTGTAAATACATATTAGTATAATTATTAGTATACTAGTGTTGCATGTATACATTGTATTATATTATGCTATATGTTTATTATGTGCATAAGTGTTACTAATATATGTAAAATGTGTGGTGTGTGCATGTATATTATAAACTATGTATGTATACGTATTAATAAGTAATACGGTGTATGTGTCACGCATGTATCTATATTTAGTACGAGCGTATTTGTTTTTACGGATAATGTGTAGATGTTATGTTAATTATGTGTATGATTATATATGTATGTATGCTAGTATGTTATATTAATTAATGTTTGCATAGGTATATACGTATGTATTATCGTATGTGTATTATTATTAATTGTTGTTATAACTAATATTAATGTTAATATTATTGGGCTAATATAAAATGAAATCCAAAAAAACATATTAAACCCCAAATAAATAAATTGCCAGTCCAAGTCCATTACAAGTCTAATATTATTACAAAGCCCGGTTGGCCCAAACCCAAGACCCTATTTAAATCTAATTATTTTTGTGCAGATAACTATGGGCCGTTGGATCAAGATCTGATCCAACGGCCACGATCAAGCAGAGACAAAATATCTAGCCAGCCGCGTGCACTACACGTCTAGACGGTTCGAGTGCCACGCGCGGACTCTTCGATATCCCACGCGTGCGTGAGCCCCACGCGCTATAAATCCTTGACTGCTGAGCCCCACGTGTCACGATCTGGAGCCGTTTCACCGATCGAGGTTTCATCTGGGCCGTTCGTCCTTCAAGCCAGCCCGAACGTTAGGTCAGATCTGATCCAACGGCCGAGAACGCCTCTGGCCGAAGACAGAACCCCCCACACCGCCACCATGCTTCCACCATGTCGGTCTCCAACCACCGCGTTCAAACGCATCAGAACACAAGAAAAGAAAAATTATGTCAGTATCAGTCCAGATCTGAAAATAAATATTATATTACTTGTTACCAAACCAAAAGACTGGCATATATGTATGAAACAAGTATTTTTGTAAGAGCCAAGTTGTAATCGAAAGAAAATAAATACAAAAAAAAACCCAGTCTTCAGTGGTAATACTCTTCTCTTTTCTTACCTCGTTGCATGCATACAAAAATATACGTAGTAAAATAAAAAAAAGGAGAGGTTTAGAGTCATTACCATCGTCGTCTGTGGATCTCCCCTTTACCAGTAACAAGTCTATTCGGCCTTCCCAGGCCGAATATGGTGAACTGAAAGGAGTGGGAGGCCCTTTTTGGTTTCGTTTCGAGTTGAATACAAAAAAAGAGGGGCTTTTCGTTTCGTATTTCTTAGATCTAGAACGAATAGGGCCTTTTTCTCCAAATCCAAGTTCGGATTCGTGTCGAGGGTAAGGTAAGGGTCATTTTGGTGTTTTTTCAGGGTTCGCCGGCGTCGGCTAGCGGCGGCCGGCGGCGGAGAAGACGGCGGTCGGCCACCAGTTTCTGGGTTTATCAGGGATGGTCGATAGAGAAAATGAGAGGTGTGCCTTGTTATGAAAACTGAAAAATGAACGAAATGGGAAAAATTTGAGTCCGGCCAAAAAAAAGGGTTTTTATAAGCGTTGTTATTTCGTGAAATAGGGAAATTACGTAATAAATCCCCCACGTTTTCAATATTTTCGTTTGTGTCTGGCCACAGGGGATATTTACAACTCTGGTCCCCCTTGTATTTCAAAATCTTGCAATCTAGTCCCTAAATTACATCGAATCCGTTTTTAAATGGAAAAATTACCCCTTTAGCCATCCCGCATTTTTGGATTTTTCACTTCGGGTCTGCCCCTTGGTCCAATTACAGTTTCAGTCCTTTCAAGTTCGGTCCTGTTTGCATTTTCGTCCCTAAATTGCATATTATTATCCTTTAATTTCTGCTACTGATGTTTATTTCTTTTCATTTCAGTCCTATTTCCATGTAAATATTCATGTTTGTATTATAATCGTGTATGTTGATGTAGCCTTTTGCCTTATTATATATCTCTCATATATGCCTTGTATTTTTATGTTTACATGTATATGCGTGTTAAGTTCATGATGATTATGTGTCTTTATGTATTGGTTCAGTTATTCGTATCATGCATATTGTGTTCTAGTCTCGTACACAACATGTTTTGTATTTAGTACGTATTGTATGTTCTCTTGGCTTTTAGGTTACATGTTAGTATATTTTCTTTTTATGTATAATATATTGCTCTATATGTGTTGAAATGTGTTTTATTTCTAATATGTATGTCTTCTTGAAATATATGTTTTTGTCCATACATGTATTTATTCATGCCTTGTTATTGTGACATGTTAAATTTGTTTTTATCTACTATTAAGCTTGATATGTATATGTGTGTTTTAATTACGTATTTTATTTATGTTAGATTAGTATTCTGTCATGTTAATATTTATTGCATTTAAATTATTTGCCATGTTTTATATTTTGCCACTAAGATTGCATATCGAGATATAAATTGTCAATGCGGTGCCCTTTTATTCGAGTGTAAACGGGGCCAGTATCAGGCGTAGTGATAGTGGTTGGGCGTTTACTCTCGGATAACGGGGCCTTTAAAATTTATTCGCAATTATAACCGAATTTTAAAATAATCGTCACTTTAATCCGGAAAGTCTAATATTAATGAAGCGGTAATTATTAAAGTACCAATTTTGGGCGGTGTGGGGGGTGCTAATCCTTCCCCATCCGTAACCGACTCCCGAACTCAAAGTTTTTTTGAATCTCTGGTTTTATGGTGTCCGGCCTACCTTAGTGGCCGGTGGCGACTCCAATTTTTAGTAAAATGCGGTTTTTTCTTAAACCCCTACGGAATAAACGTTTTATATCCGAAAAATCACAAACACCTTGAAAACCTCGTTTTTTAGGGAGAAGGGACATCGCTACAATTATATGTTTTTATGTTCCATAATTATATTCAAATAAAGATTTTATTGATTAAACAAAAATATAGTTTGGAATGCTGAATCAAATTAAAAATTTTACTATCAATCCATTTTAAATAGGATGAAACATAGTCAGCTTCTCTCGTTTTTTTTCTCCATCTTTTAGGCTATTTTTTCTTTTAATTTTTCTATAATTTTTCATTGTTAGGGACGGCGTTAGTCTTAGGATAATCGTGGATCGGTGACTTTTTGTTTTTATTTTATGTTATGCTATTTTATTTAATTTTTTTTGTATAAAAAATGATGATAGTTTTGTATGCTCTTGTAGTATGTTTTCTTTTTTTTTTTATGGTTGGATTTGACGTTGTCCCTTCAGATGAAGTTTATGTTATTTTTTTTATCTTTCCCTATTTGGACCTTTTAGTTGAATATTGATCGTTTGCAATTACCAAATATAGGTCTTAATTAAGTTGTGGTGATAACAGTTTGATAATGAGCATTTTTATGTTCATGTTGATGGTGTTTACTCTTTATAACCGACAATGATATTTGTTTGTATTTATATATTATTTGTCCATGTTATTTGGTTGAAATTTTAACATTTTTCTTATTTAGTCTTATTTTATTTTTAAGTGGCTAGTTTATGTACTATGATAGTTTTACGAGAATACCTCAATTAATTTATTCTTATTCAAAATTTTAGATATTTCTTCTATTCAATAAAAATAACGCTCACTATTAATTAAAAAATAGAAAACCTATCAAGTAATCAAAATTTGAAGTAATCTATTGATTCGAGTGTGTTAAATTATTTATCCTTGATTGAAGAAGAGGGTGGGTCTTGATCTCTTTTCTACATTAATTAATACTTATACATATGGGAAACTTTTGAAATTACTCATTCCATCCCACTAAATTTATCTAATATTGACTTTTTTTTTCAAATTTTTTAACTTTAACTACTTATTATTTTAAATTTATTATTGATGAAAAGTGAAAAAACATGTTTTAAAAACTTTGCCTTGATATTCAATCACTAATATACACACCAAAACATATATTAAAATTCAAAGTAAAATTTTAAAAAGAAGTTGAATGAATAGTTGGGTTCATATATGACACCCCAGAAAGTTGTTAGAAAATTGGATCCCATCCCATTCATGACGATGCCCACTTCTTTTGCTCCTTTGCATCTTCCCTCATTCTTTTTCAATTTGTCATTCCAAAATGTCTTGTTTTGAATTTTTTGGTAGGATGGGTTTAAGGTTAATCCAATTTTTTATTGGCCTTAATCCCTCATCTAAATAATTTTAGAGGTTTACATTTTGATTGCACAAAGGTAGTTAACCTAGTTATAAGGACGAGTTAAGATTTAATCTGTAATCATAATATTTTTATTTGAATACTATCCAAATTATGTATAATATGAGAGTGTAATTATCCTAACTAGATTTTGTCACATGTAAAATTACATCAAATGCCATCAAGTTTTTAGACGTGTATCAATTATATCACTAAACTAAAAATCGATTCTATTATCTACATGTTGTTATATATATTTTAATTATCTTCAAAAAGAAACCCTAATGAAGCAGGAATGTGATGATAAAAGAAATAACAATAAGGCCCGTCGTATCAACGAAGATCCGTTGAATGCTGGAGACGGTGTTTTGAGCAACATGGAGATCAACACAACTGATGTGCAGCCTAGGCATGATAGGTATGTCGCCTAACCGGGTGGTTGTGCCGCCTTTATCTACAAGGATACCCTCATGGGTGCCAAAGTTGAAGTATCACCGATAGAGGAGAAGACTATTGATGAACAAGACATTGAAATAATAGATGGAGATGTGACTTGAAGCATAGTCGAAGCCTAGCACTACAAGAATATTCATTTTTAGTGACATTGAAAATGGTCACAACGGGGCTTTTGCATAAAAAACTTAAATTTGGTCACCTTCATATAAATTCAAATACACTCCATTTTTTAGTTGTCACTAATAACTAAGCTTCACTATTATATTATTAGTGAATCAACTTTCATGCATTTTTGGGCTTTATGAGCCTTGGTTGGTTTATAAGTAGTTATATTTACATTAACGTTATTCTTATTAGTGACAAACATTTTATCTTTCATTAGATTTGTGGCATCTTCATATATGTCAATTTTTTTTTGGTCATTTGGGTGAGAATCTCAGATTTGTCATTGAGAGAAGGTTAATCACCACTCAAGGATCTATTTATCAAGGTAAGAATGGTTGAGTATGGCGGAGGTTGGAAATAGGTGTTTTGTGGGGGTTGTAGAGAAAGAACAGGATTTTGGAATTTGATTCCATTTCATGTTATAGAATCCTTCTTTTTTTCATATCTTATGTTTCCAACAATGTTGTAACTTGTTTTACAACATCTCCTTATAGTGAAAGAGGTTGGAGAAGCTTCCAAGGCTCAAGTGAAAATGAAGGCTTAAGGTGTTGGCTTGGAGCTTTGGTTGCAGCTCATCGTCAAGGTTAGTACACTACTAAATCCCTTGTGTTCCTAGAAATCATCAATTCGATTGCTTTGCTGCTTGGGTGATGATTTGGTTGTATGAGTGCTTGAGACCTCTAAAATGGTAAATCCTAAAATTGATGTTAATATAGCTTAAAAATGGTAGGAAACCACTCCCCATAATTTGTAGGCTCATTTCAGAGTCTTAAATTTTAGTTTGGGGGGGGGGGGCTTGGGAAGTGATTTATGAAGTCCCGAAAACAAATTCTAGGTTTAAGTATCGATACGGGTTGAACACGTATCAATACCCCGTGCTAAACTTGATGAACATAAGCAGTTCGTGAAGGGCGTATCAGTACACCTAAGGAGTGTATCGATACCCCTTATCCTACAAGAATTCCAGTAGCAAAATGGGTATCAGTATGCTTAGGGGCGCATCGATAAAGGAGGGTGTATCGATACACGACCCCGTGTATCGGTACGTGGTTGTCGGCTAAACCCTTATGTGTGTGAAGTTGAATATTGATACGTTTGGATGGGTATTGGTACCCTGAAGGGTGTACCGATACACGCAGGTGAGTACGGATACCCACTAGGCAATCTGCCCAAAAAATACATTTTGAGTTGGAGGGACCTATAATTCGAGGCTTCTAAAATGGTAAAATGTATAGTAAAATGGAATGAGCTTAATGAGAAAATAACTTATTAAAACCTTGGGTGACTTATTGTGTTATATTTAATAAGGATCCTTGGTGAATCGAATGATGGTTGTATGCCACGTAAAGACATTTATTATGATTGAGTCACCTTGTTTGATGGGATTCTGGATGCCATGTGAGAAGAGTGTGTTCCAACACCATGGTTAAAGATTTCTGAATGTATGAACCCGAGGCTTAGTGGGACCGCGAGTCATTCGAGGATGCCCGATGAGAGATTCTGAGCATGAGTGTATGAACCTGATGCTTAGTGGAACCAAGCTTAACTCAGAGTGTGTGTACATGATGCTTAGTGGAACTGGGCCTCGCTCCATGTTTTTTGGAATTATATGTATTATTGTTATGTGTGGCTCTTATGTTCTTATTGATTGATATGTGTTCAAGCGGCTAGAGGTAGAGCCAAGTTTTGCGACATTGTCATCTTTACATATATGCTCTTATTTATGATATGCATAAAGCATGGTTGAGTGAAAGTGTATTCACTAAACTTCGCTAGCTCATTATTTAGAATTCTTGTTTCAGTTTGCAGGTTAGTAGGTTTGCGTACATCGTTGGAGCACATTGGAGTAGGACTTCAACATCGACTTGTTGTTCGAGTAAAGTACTTAGATTATTGGGCTATGTATTTGTAGGACCCTATGTTTGTATTGTAACTCTTATTTTGGGATTTTAACTTATGAGTCGAATGCTTTTAATTATGTATTTTAAATAAAGCTTTATCTACTCTGAAATATTTAAACTTGATGGATTTTATGAATGAATGTGATTTGGGCTAAATTTAGTTGCAAAATTTGATGGTATGGTTTGGGCTTAAGGACTAAATGTGACATACGGGTCGAGGGTGTTACATTTAGTGGTATAAGTGTCTAGGTTTAGCCAGTTATAGGAAGCCCCGAGGTTGTCTAGAATGTTGTATAGGTGTCTAGCGAATACGTTGCCCATAAGTCGAAGTCATACTTGTTTAATGTGAATATTCAATAGTGTAACCTTATGTGTTTGCTTGTGCACAAAAGTAAGCATGCGAAGGAGAGCATGAGAACGAGAGGAGAGCCAAGGCTCTTGAGAAAGGAGCTATGACGAGGATTATTTCCCTAGTTCGAAGGAGATGTTGAAGGATAATAGGGGTCGAGGGGCTAATTATTTCACTCACCTGTACCAAACCCTTCAGCGGATTGTGAGAGCCATACCTAGGCTTTCGGCCCTCGTGAGGAACCGATTGAGAGGGTGCGCCGTCATGATGCTATGAACTTTCTTGGATCGAGACAAGACAATCCAGTTAAGGTGGATCTATGGTTGAGGGACACTCGTTGGATCATGCGATAGATGAGGTTGAAACCCGAGGACAAGTTATCATGTGTCATTTACCTATTGAAGGAGAATGCTCGAGAGTGGTGGGAGACTGTGAAGTTAGGATGGTATCCTAACCAGCCTTCATGGGATGATTTCTTGGACGAATTTGAGAAGAACTGTGTGGGAGAAGCCCACATTGATGGTTTGAGGGATTGGTTCAACCATTTGGTCCAAGGGATCCTGTTAGTTGTAACACCCTAAAAATCGGTCTAGTCATAATTGGCTTCCAGTGATCGGAAACCCTACACCGTAAAGGTCTAAATATTGTATTGACTTTGACCATGTGGTCAATTACATTGGTATTGGACTCTAGTTGACTCAACTTAATTGTTAAAATTGAAAGTTCGGTAGGAAGAAGAATTAAGTTTGTGAAGATGAAGGACAATTTTTGTAATTTCTCCATTTTTTGAGGTGATTCACCTACTTGCTTTCCTCAATTCATGGAAAATGGTCGGGTGATGAAGGATAAGATGAAAACTTGTTAGGATTGTCATAATTATTGGAAAAAGGAAGAGTTGACTAAATAATATAATATAACTTTCCCCCTCATAGAGAAACCTTAATCGGTTTCTTACTCCACATTGGGAAATGATTTTTAACTTTAAGTGCTCCTCTTTATTGTTTGCAATTCTACCGAAACCATTTCCACCATCTTCATCTTTCTAAGCAAGTACCACATTGATGTCTTCTTCCTCAAGCTAAGCTAACACCTCTCTTATTAGGCATCCAAAGTTCAAGTTTTCTTTGATCATTGGTACTATTAGATAGCCATTGGTTGGGTAAGAATAAACCCCTTATCAATTGCCAATTTCCATGGTTTGTGGATGCTTAATTCCAAGCTAAAGTTATTGAATACCTATGCTAAATTCAATAGCTAATAGCTAATTTAAATTTAGATATTGATTTTGATATCATTGTATCGATTTTAACACTCCCTATTGTTTTACCTAGTTCAAGAATTTGAGAGGGAAGGTCCAACATCTCCATCAAAGGATAGGAACAAAGGAGTGGTCATCCAAGAGCCGTAGGAGCTTCAGAAATTAAGGTGAGTGTAGTCAGAGTCTCAGAATTAAGCTAGGCGCTTTTTCTATTTCCATTGATATTGATTTTTGCATAGCTAACATTGTGTCTAAGGATATCGGTAAGCACCGGTAAGTCATTGAATTGATTTATTGATCATAGGAATATTGTTATTGACATTGATCTCATTGAAACATTGAATTGTATAGGAGATTAAGCATCAAACATTGCTATTGTCATTGAATATAAACATTGATATTGTCATTGCTATTATCATCAAGCATTGTTAATGATGTTGTTATTGCCATTGAAACATTGACATTGAAACATTAACCATTGATATTGATATTGGAAGCATAGATCATCGATATTGTTATTGAAACATTGATATTGATATTGCTATTGAACCTTGGATTCAAAAGGACATTGGATACAATTGGCATGCCATATAATTCATGAGCTTATTGGTACGGGTGGACTACGGTCCTTGGCTACGACCTTTATTGTGGTGAGGCGGAGGGATATTGTGATATTGGTCATTTGGCGAGGCAGAGGGACTAGACCGTTCATTGATTTGGCAAGGCGTAGGAATTCGTGTATCCACTATCTTGATTCAATCCAAGGGTTAATAATGAAATATATTATTATTTCCATTGAGCATTGTTACACTATTGTCATTGATAACACATGATTTGGAATGCATCTCATTCTATTTGTTATTGTTTAAAACTACCTCACTAGGCAAAATATGCCTAATGCATTTCATCTCATGCATTTTAGGTTGAAGGATTCATCGTTGTGAGATCGAAGAAGTTGAAGGCTTTTGGCAAGTCATTACAAGTCTACAAGTAATGTATATTGTCCCTATGAACTCCTAGTATGGTAAATTTTGCATATTTGGCTTAAAAAGGTGAAAACCTAGTAAATAGACTCGTATTGTTATGAAATTTAGCATGCTAGTAGATTACAATGTTGCAAGCTTGCAGGTAAAATTTCATTGCATTTGGACATTGTTCAATACATCAAATTGGATAAAAACCAGACCAAATTTGTTATTACAGTACAGGGCGTATCGATAGAGGTAATGTTGTATCGATACGGTATTGCATATTTGGACCAGGTCAATGCTAGTCAACATGGCGTATCGATACAAACTTTAGCATATCGGTACTAAAATTCAACACTAGAATTTGGTTGTAAAAATTGCATCGGTACAGCTTCAGGGTATATCGAAATAGGTTCACTCGTACCGATACAGCTAGCACTATATCGATACGAGTTTTGGTCACCGGAATCTGAGATTTCCCTATAGAAAATTAGCAAAGAGTTTTAGAGAATCATGGTTGGAGAATGAAATAGAAACTGGGGGAAAATAAGGAGAGAAAATAAGGGAAAATAGAAAGAATAGGAAAATGATTTAGAAACCAATAAACTGTCAATTCTTTACTCAATTAAGGTGGTCATTTTCTGATTAAAAACATTTAGAAATAATAGCCCTATAAGGATTCTTAGTATTAGGCTATTTACAAAATAGTCATTTAAAATAGTTTTGCAATCTTTACAATTTAGTCACTAGATCAAAATGTCACTTACAACAATTTGATGTCTCAAAAGGATTCTTACTACAATGACATAACTTAAACCAGTTTAGTCCTAGGATCGACTAAACCTTAGCCCTGATTACCAAATGTAATACACCACCCTAAGACTAGAAGGTAATACTATTTTAGGAGAAGGCAACTAACTTGTCTAATAAGCTAGTTTTTGGACCAAGCAAGAATACACCACAAGGATTCAAGAAGAACATGTAATCAAAAAGATAAATTTTGGTCACCGAATAAGTTTTGTATTCTCTAATCATACGAATTGATACTAAACACACATGTAAACATTCCAATTTTATCGAATTCAGCTGAGAAGTTAACCCTAAAATGAGTCGATTAGTTTAGGCTATGCAACACTAAACAAACTATTACACTTAAGGTGCATCAAGATAAGAAATTTAAAGACCAATTGGTAACTATTAGGATCTCAAATTATGATTATTTGTCGAGCTAAACATAGATGTCAAAATAGATTTGTTTCCACATAATGATTCGAACACACACAACACTTTAACTTAAACCACAAGTAACCATCCTTTACTAATTTCAAACGTTCATCAACAAACTTCTATGATCATCTATGTCATTCAAGTTATCAACCATATCCACACAAGAAAAACATGCTATTAACAAGCATCAAGTCAAAATAAAGGATCAACAAAGCCTTTGATAACTTAATATTTACAACCCAACCTAGAATACTTAAGGAACATATTCACACCCATCAAACTAGTGCCACCTTCTAGGAGTTAAACTATTAACATTAAAAAACATACTTTTGAGCCTTTCGTGACCTTGCTTTGTCTCCCCAAGATTGCTCTAACAACTGAACTATCTTGTAATAACAGAGTGAGCCATTAAGATACAAGCCTCGCAAATTAGATATCAAGGAGTATAAATTGATAAATAAATAGATACATAACAATACATTCAAGCTAGACATCTAGTCTATTGAGATTATCTCCATCCCTTTGCCATTTCCCCATTTAAATGTCATATTCTCTAATCATCAAGCAAGATCTTACTCTAAACTTACTTAATGAAAATCAACCATATGCTTCTTAGAAGAAGACTACATCGACAATCAACTCCTCTCAGTTGTTCAATTAAACAATTTAATCCTTTAATAATAATTTTATCACAACAACCTTAGTCGTATAATACAACTTCAACTAGTTGTAAGCCTAGAAGTACATAATCAATCGAGGCATTATCAGGCAATGGTAATCTAGTACCATCATATATATATATATTCCTTTCAAGTCATTCAAGGGTACCTTAGTACCATTCAGGGGACCTTAGTCCGATTCAGGCTGAGCTCAGAAACTCTATTGGCATGCCAATTCAGCTAAGATTAAAACTAACCAAGGTTCTTACAAACTTTTCAATAGATCGCTAATATACTTCTTTAACTCTTAAAGTACATAGCCACATGCATAAGATGCTACTCTAAACATTATAAGCAACCAATTCATGGTTATGTTCGAACATGCACAAACAATATCCACACATACCTGGGCATAATCACCTTATCCAACATTAGCAACCCAAAGAAAGCATAGGAAATTTTAAGCCTCATGATACAATTGAATAACTTATTTAAGTAACAATCTATGCTTAATTGAAACATAGTTTCACTCACAGATTCACCGAGCTATTATTGATCGTGGATTACAAGTCTTTTCGGCCTTTCTTCCCCTTGATCCAAATCCTTCTTGTCTAATATACATAGAATTCAATGATACATTAGAATCATTTCATACACTCTACATCTTTAAACTATCTATCAATTGCTTGCTCAAGCAAGCATTTTAAGCTTGAGTCATTTCAAAGTTTACACTAAAAATCTTCCAACCATAACACTTGATAATTCATTTTTAACAAATTCTATCCTAACACGTGATATAATAAGCAACGAAACAGTCCCTTATTACATAAATTATTCGAAACTGTGCAGTCATCACCCTATATACTTTTGTTCAATAAACAACTTTCCTATCAAGTTTTATACCTTTAAACTCCATTTAACTGCTCATCCTTCAATAGAGTTGTCAATTTGACACCTAACTCATTTAAACGAATTATTTAATTAGACTAATTTCCCACCAAAATAGTCCCATACTGCCCTGTTCGATACAGGGCAATTTCAATCTCCTTTTGGATTGTCTAGGCTGCCTTTGAGACTCAAAGCATTAATTTCCTCAATTCCATTGAATTCTATTATAATTTCTCATTAAAACAACTACATTTATAGGCACCAATTCAAGGATTTAGCAAACTTTTCTATACTGAACTAAAACAGTTTCCTTGTTGGACAGATCTACATTCAGCAATTCCCACATTCCAATTTGATTCTTAACTCTATTAAATGGATTCAATTCTTGAACTTACAACATATGAAGTAATCCCAAAGGTCCTAATCTAACATACAACTATCTGATTTATCAATTCATGCTTCAATTAGCTAAATTCTCAATTCTACATCATTTCTATCAAGCCAATTATTCTATCAACTCATCTTTCTAATAAGCAACAATAAGTTCTCAAACAATCTTCTCTAAATCATGATTGAACCAAAGAATTAGCAAGGAGAACTTACATTTAGACAATCATGCAAGCATTATAGAGCCCCAAAATCAAGTGAATTCCATGGAAAGATATCACCAAAGCAAACTCTCTCTAGCTCTCTCAAGCCTAATTTCGGTGTACAAGAGAAAATAGAGAAGAAGATGACCATTTGGCCCTTCCACATTGAGCCACTTCATCAATCTCCTTTCAATTTTTAATCTACCATGCAATACTCACATTTTGCTTATTTACTTATTTGATCATTTTGATATAAGCTCCTAGTTTGTTTAACTTAATAATTAGTCCTACAAGCTCTCCATTATGGTCACATATATTTATAATTATCAAAGGTTGTATTAAATTTTCATGCTAGTTCAAAATTTGGGATGTTACATGCTTGGAGACAACTAAAACCACATGAAATGAATTATCACACTCATGATTTAGAGTTGGCTGTAGTTGTCTTTGCATTGAAAATCTGGAGACATTATCTCTACGAAGAGAAATGTTACCTTTTTTTCCGATCATAAAAAGCTTAAAATTTCTATTGACTCAAAAGGTGTTGAATCTTCGACAACAGAGATGGATGGAACTCCTCAAAGATTATGATCTTGTTATTGGTTACCATCCGGGCAAGGCCAACATTGTAACTGACGCACTCAGCCGCAAACCTCTGCCTGGTAAGTATCATTAATGAACATTGAATTCTATGCATTGTTTAGTACACTAACTCATTGAAAAGTCATTGTATTGTAGCTCCTCGAGCTATTAATGCTTATTTCTGACTTCAGAAGCACCGTTGTCTCATAGATGAACTTCAAGTTCAATCTACTATTGCTTCAAGAATCAAAACATTGCAAGATAAAGACCCTAAACTATAATCTATTATTTCTAAACTGTAAGATAATCCCGACTTCAGAATTAGTTATGAAGGACCCTTATGCTTTCATGACCGGGCCTGTGTACCCAATGATGAATCTCTTCGTACCGATATTCTCAAGGAAGCTCATTCAAGTTACTTTTCTATTCACCCGAGGTCTGTAAAGATGTACAAGGACCTTAGGAGACTTTATTGGTGGCTGGGCATGAAACAAGCCATAACCAATTTCGTGTCCAAGTGCCTTATGTGCCAGCGCGTTAAGGCTGAGCATCGTGTTCCTACTGATTGTTGCAACCCATTGAATTACCGCAGTGGAAGTGGGAGAAGTTCATAATGGATGCTGTTAGTGGTCTGCCTTTAACTCTTGCTAAACATGATGCAATTTGGGTCATTTTAGACCGTTTCACCAAGTCAACATATTTCCTAAGTTGGCTGACTTGTATATCAAGGAAGTTATTTGTTTCTACAGAGTACCATAATCCATTATCTCCGATCAAGATCCCCGTTTTGCTTCTTGATTTTAGAGAACACTACAAGGAGCTCTGAGCACCAGATTTAATCTTAGTACTGCTTTTCACCCTCAGTCTGATGGCCGGTCAAAAAGGGTAATTCAGGTAATTATCGAAAAATCCTTCTTATTAAATCATCAAAAATGTGTATCGTTATTGAGCTCTTCCGTACAAATTTTGGAAGACATGCTACATGCATGTATTATTGACTTTGGTAGATCTTGGGAGAAATCCCTACCTCTCATCGAGTTTGCCTACAACAATAGCTACCACGCTTCCATTAAAATGAACCTGTAAGAGGTGTTGTATGGCACATGTTGCAGAACTCCATTGTGTTGGTCTGAACTCGGTGAAGGCAAGATGTTGGGCCCTGACCGACTTTGGGAAACTTAAGAAAGGGTTACCATCATCCATGATCTCTTAAAAGCTGCATTTGACCAACAAAAGGCCTATGCTGATCTAAAGCGAAGGAACATACAATATGAAGTTGGTGAGAAAGTCTTTCTTAGGGTTTCACCATGGAAGAAGGTTTTGAGATTTGGCAAAAAGGGAAAGCTTAGTCCCCGTTTCATTGGACCATTTGAGGTTATTGAGAAAGTTGGCCTTGTAGCTATCGATTGTCATTGCCCTCAGAGCTGAGTAAGGTCCATGATGTATTCCATGTATCAATGCTTCCCAAATATCGCTCCGACCCTTCGTATATCATCGAGCCTGAGTTAGGATTATGGCAATAGAAGTTAAAAGACTTCATAACAAATCCGTTCCATTGGTCAAAGTGCTCTGGAGGAGCCACACTATTAAAGAAGCAACCTAGGAACCAGAGGAAGCAATGATGAAGCAATACCCTCATCTCTTCGGTTCAGGTAAAATTTGAGGAATCAAAAGTAGAGTCAATTGATGATTTTTCCATATAAAATAAGCAAAGATTTTTGGAGAATCATGGTTGGAGACTAAAATAGAAAGTGGGGGAAAATAAGGAGAGAAAATGAGGGGAAAATAGAAAGAATATGAAAATGATTTAGAAACCAATAAACCGTCAATTGCTTACTCAATTAAGGTGGTCATTTTCTAATTAAAAACATATAGAAATAATCTCCCTCTAAGGGTTCTTAGTATTGGCCCATTTACAAAATAGTTATTTAAAATACTTTTACAATCTTAAGAATTTAGTCACTAGATCAAAATGTAACTTACAACAATTTGATGTCTCAAAAGGATTCTTAGTATTGTTTACACCGATCATAAAAGTTTGAAGTATTTGATATCTCAAAAGGATTTGAATCTTAGGCAACGAAGGTGGATTGAGTTGCTTAAGGATTACGACTTGACGATCGAGTATCATCTCGGAAAAGCTAATGCGGTAGTAGATGCGGTGAGTCGTAAGGTTGCTGTTGGGTTTAGGGAGATTTTACAAGGTTGAGTGTGACACGAGAAGGTAGTTTGTTGGTTGAGTTGCAAGTTAAGACAACTTTATCTCAAATGATTAAAGCAAGGCAACCATATGATAATTTTTTAGTTCCTCACAATCCGTTACCTCCTCCTCCACCTGTTCCTCCTATTGGTGCTTGAGTTCAGGTTGGTGGCATACCTCAGGGTCTGCAAGGGCCAATTTTGAGCGATATGACACCATTGATTCAAGTGATGACAAGAGACTTTCAGGTGGCAATAACTAGAGTGCATGTGTAAGCACCAGTGCTTGTTGTGGCCGTTAACCATGGGTTACCATTGGAGTTCCTTCGTAGCTTGGAAGGTGTGGAATTTAGAGGATTAAATCCTGAGGCTGTCGAGGAATGGTTGGAGAGTACTATTCGCATTTTGGGTCAGATGGAATGTAATGATGCGCGTAAGCTAGTTTGTACCTTATCCTTGTTTCACAGTTTGTGTACCATTGGTGGGTAACCACAATTCGGGGAGTTGCTGATGCTGACGTGAATTGAGAGTTTTTTCGGACAGCTTTTAAGAGGAAATTTAACACCCCTTCTCGGCCTGGTAGAGAACCGGGTCGAAAAGTGCTACCAGAAACATGTCGGAGGTTTGGAGACACATTTGGAGTTCACAGTCTTATTCGAGAAGTTTATTAAACTCTTTTTAAAGCATAGCAGATCTGTGTATTAACTTCTTATTCGATTTAGGGTCAATTTTAAACTTTTTCGAGCTTAGGGACTAAAACATAATTGTACAAATTAAGGGTCCTTATTAGAATTTCTTTTCACTCAATTACAATTAAACTTACCAATTATTAACCTGTGAAGTTTCGTTACTATCAGAGATCGTTTACCTATCCAATTAGGCTGTACAAGTTTTAGTAACCATTTTATAAACTCCCTAAAACTGGTTCCTATGTCTTTTAACAAAATTAACTAACACCGTACCGATACATTTAGGGCCGTATCGGTACGCCAAGCCAAATTTTCATTTTCCAGATTCAAGGATAAAATGCTCGTATCGATACACCTAATCTAGTACCGATACGCATTGACTAAGGTTGACCCGTTTCGGTATAGCCTAGAGCCATATCGATACCATTTATTTCCCAGACTTTACTTCCAAAATCTGTATCAATACACCCCCTTTGCATATCGATACACCCTATTTTACTTAGTCAAGTTATGCTAGGCCGTATCGATACGCCATCAACCGTACCGATACGCCTGCCCTGTAATGACATTTTTAGCTAGTTTTAATCAATTTAACATGTCTAACGTTGCCCAAACTTAACCAAATTTTACCAGTAAGTCTAATAACCATATTTTCAATAGCATACAAAATTTTAGGGCGTTTCGAATCCATTTACCTAGTTTTCACTTTTTAGTGATTTTAAGCTCATTTTAACTAGTTTAGTCATTCCAAAACATGCCAATTTTCACATACAACATCTAGGCACTATTAGGCTATTACACACATATCAAATCATGCAACTATGACATGTTTAAGCCATATGCTACCCTACTAGGAGTTCAAAGCAAAAGTTAAGCATACATATGTTTAGTAGAGGTGACTTACAACTACGACTTCACGATCGGAGCTCAGAATACTTCAAGATCCTGAAATGCATGAGACACATGAACGTTAGGCTTACATAGCCTAGTGAGGTAGTCATAACCAATGCAAAATAAATTTATCAAATACATGAATGACATATAGGTATGCTTAGTTAATAATTTACATAGCGTCAATCATATAAGATCATATTCAAACAATTAGTAACGATTCTATATAGCAATTATAAATCATATAAACATATCATTTCTTTGGACGTAGATTCCCTGTACACCACACATATCAAAAATAGGCCGTAGCCTTAAGCCGTAGCTTCGAAAAATATCCCTTACACAAACCAACCTTATCTCACCACATATAGGTCGTAGCCTTGGACTGTAGTCCAATCCCTTACTTAGTGAGCTCAAATAATCCTATGGCATGCCAATTGTATCCAATGTCCACAAATGTCCAGTATCACGTATTGCAACATAAACTTACCTCTCGGGTCATATCATATCGGATAGCAAATAGAGCCTTAGCTCCACATAATATAACATATCCATATCGTCACATGTTCATATCAAATTCACACATAACAAAATTTGAGTGTCGTATATGAACTTAGACATACTAATCCATGTCGAAAACTTACCATGCTTACCTTTAGCATCCACACAAGCTTGCTCTACTTGAGACCTTAAACAAAATGCCAATTATAACACAAAACGAATGCAACAAGATGGCACATTGCCTCTCCCTTAACACGACTACACTCACCTAGTGCACAGAAGCTTTTAGGATTCTTGGATTTCGATTCTTTTACTTCTAGACTTGTTTGAAGATGATGAATTGTTTCCTTCCAATTTTTGAACTAGGAAGAAACACAAGGAATTATTATAATCACAATACCGATATAGTACTCATTTCAAAGATTAGACTTAATGATTCAACTTGTAATTAAACTCCAATTATCCATGGAATTCAACAATTGATTGGGGGCTTTTACTTACTGTTGCGTTTAATAAGTGCTACGCAATTGTGCAAGTATACACGTTGCAAGTTATAGTATAAAAGATATCGTCTCCACAGGGATTGGTGCCACTTCAAGAATCTAGTCTCTTGCATTGTAAAAAAGTAAAAACACAAATAAAGGATTATAGGAGTTTTAACTAATAACTAAACTAGAAGGCAATAAAGTAAAAGAATGAATGAGATCAAATGAGAGAGATATAGGCCAGGTTATCGTGAGTTGAGGTGTGATAGCCGATTGGATCGTCTTGGTAAAAGAGTGCACAGGCAACTCAGTTGCCGTGGCAACTTGTACAACGGGGTTGCCTTGGCAACTAATCAATGGTTGCCTGGGCAACTAGTTGGGCAACTAGTTGGGCAACTACTTGGGCGTCTGGGCAGCAATCTTCAAGGTTCGGCAGAGCGTTCTTCAATGGTTTCTTCTTATCCCTAAGTCGAAACTCTAGGTACTTGTGCATGCCTTGATAATACATCCCTGCATGAATCAAGGGTGAACAACAACCAATCTTGCGCTCCTCTTAGCCGTTGAAATCCTTGACTTATTCCTAAGCCGGATTAATCTTCACCATTAATAGATTGAATAAAGATCATATTCATTCGTTTCTTGAATCTAACTCTCCCGATATTAGATAAATGGATGAAGTTACGTGATCCTCTCCCAATTCACTCGCAAACAAGAATAAGAACCAAGAATGAATAAACCTTGAATAGAAAAGTGCAAACTCTTATTACCTAAACAAAAACCAATAGTTTTTCACAACCACAAAACACAATAACCATAGCCAAATAGATTTAGTTCATGGCTACGTTCCAAAGAAACACAAGATAAATAATCCCTAGCATGAACCCAATCGAACAAGAAAGAAAAGATGAAGAAGGAGGCTTGTCGAAATCCTCCTTGCCCTAGATGCTTGTCAAAAATTCTCTCCTCTTGCCCTCCTTGGACTTGTCGAAATTACCCTCTCTTGCTCTCTATGCATTGTCGAAATCTCCCTCTTATTTATAGGGCTAGGTCAAAGTCCTTCTTTGAGGAGGAAGTTAAGTTGGAATTAAATTATCTTTAAAGAATATAATTCTTTATTATAATTATATTCCTACTAGAACTTCTCCTATCTTCTTGGAATTTAATTCTTCTTTAATCTCTTTATGGAAATCAAATTCCTTTGGGATTGGGCTTTGCTCCACGTTATCTTGGGCTTGTCTAGTCATCAATTTCGACTACCATATCACCTTTTCTCTTATCGAAAATTGCCCTGGCAACTGGCTCGGCGTCTCCTTCATGCATTGCCCTGGCAACTAGCTCGGCATCTCCTTCATGAATTGCCCTGGCAACTAGCTCTAGCCTTGCCTTGGCAAATGATCCTGTACATACACACAAAACACACCAAAGCAACATCTTTTCCCACAAAAACTACCAAGTTATGTAATCAAGCTCAACGTTGGAAGGAAACATGGATTAATGCATGAATGGCTAATTATGCAACTAATATGAGCCTAAGTCTAACAATAATATGAGTAAAAAGGGTAAGAAAAATAGTACTTTTGAACACTTATCACTTACCCGATCAATAGCTTTGTTAACGCCCGAGTAAAAACCTTAGCCCATATAAAGGCCGTATCGATATGGAAGGAACCGTATCGAAACACTTTCTTACAGTGGCCTTTTAAGTTAAGCCTGTATCGAAATGCTCGAGGACGTATTGATACGCCTGGGCGTAAAAGTTGAGTTTGGATTTAAAAACACTTAGAAAAATTTATGGGGTTTAAGTTTTTAACTTTGAATGATTTTTTACTTGAAAAATCCTTGTCAATTGTGAGTCTTTGAGATACTTAAAAATTTATTTTCTTTTACAAATAGGTTTTTAAACAATTTGTTATATCAAAATAAAACTTTGGTTTTACAATCTCCCCCTTTTTGATATAACAAAACCAAGTTAAATTTTAAGTCTCTTTGAAAAAAAGTCCCCTTACTTTAAGATAGGTTTTAAAAGCGTTTTTGAAAATTGAAGCTCTTTCTTCTCCCCCTTTTGTTAGATCAAAATCAATTATAATAAAGGATAGAAACAATAAATATAACAATGAAGCATAAATCAAAGCAACATAATTATCATTTAAAGTGCAAAGCAACATAATCCAAATCCAACTTAAAACTAAAAAACAAACTAAAATCAAAACATAGGTTCATAGAGTCAATAACATAGGTGCATAAAAATAAAAAGCCTAATATGACATGTATGCAATGCAATGTATGTCTATGGAGCATCCTCATCATCCTTGTCCTCTTGATCTTCATCTTTGTCATGGGTTTGAGTAGCCTGAGATTGTCTCCATTCCCCATGGAAAGCCGCGAGAGATATGTCCATCGAACCTTGTTGGCTTTCAATTACTTGAACTCGGTCCTCTGAGAAAGTGAATCGAGTATCAATGGCCGCAAACCCTTCATTCATGGTTGTCTTCAATGAGGTCATAGAGGTGTTCAATGTAGTGAATTGCTCATTGAGATAGGCCATGAGAGCATCCATAGCCGGTGGAGCTATCGGAGCTTGAGGGGTGGCTTGTGGAGGAGCTTCTGGTACTTTGGGGACTGCATCATGTGAAAGCTCGGCGAGACGTAGACACTCACCATTGAATTAGTAAAACTTTGCACGAACAAGAGAGCGCTCATCAATGGGATCGGTAAGAGACTTGGGAAAGAATTACGAGCAATCGATCTCCAATTAAGTAAACAAGTAACTCAAAGATGTCCCATAAGTGAAGGATGAAACTAGAGAGGTGTGGCGATGTTGGATGAGGTAAACTAGCTCCGCGAACATTATTTGAGCAAGATTGGGTTGTTTCTCTTTACGAAAACATCTAATCCAAAAGTCGTCCACTTGTCAGATAGTGGAAAACTTTCCACCAAATGGCCGAAACCACCACGAGATCATTAAGTGTAAGATGCGATCGTAAGCACCAAGAATAGTGATAGAACTACCAAGAACTTATCCCGTGGAGTTCTCATCGTCTATTACCTCATCTTCTATCCTAAAAACATTGACTAGGGTCTGAACATCAATGCGAAATTTCTTCCCCATTAAGAATGACTCAATAGCAATGACCTTAGAACAGTCATCATTAGGGATACACCGGGCATTAGCAAAGAAAAACAAAACAACTTTACGGTATAAAATCCCGAGGATAGTCAAAAATTGAATGAAATTCCAATGTCTCAAAAGATGAAGATATTTAAACTTGAAACGTTCAGAGTTTAAAAATGGAATAGATGTCACTCTTTCGCAGCGAGTTTTGTAGTTCTGATATTGCTTGAAGTGATTTAAAGCCGTCAGGTTCGAAAAGCTTTTTTGATAGATAACGCTAAGGTTGGGACGAGCTGAATTGTCTTCGTTTGAAGACTTGCCAACCTCGGTTGTTCTAGCTCTCTTTCTTGGTGCCGTAGGTAATCTGAAAAATAATTTTAAGACACAAAACAATGTATGCATAAATCATCATATTTGATCCAATATTCAATCCAATAATTCAAGGTATTTTTAAAAAAAACATATACAAGTATAAAATATAATTTGGTAAAAAGAATTTTACAAAAAAATAGAAAAATATACGGTATAATTTTATATTCGAATGAAAATTTTCAGATTTATGATTTTTTTTACAGAAACTTAAAAAACTATAGTATGTATATATAACAAACACAAAAACCAAGTAAAACAATATAGAAATCAAAACAAAATTAAAAAGAAAAAGAAAAGGGTTTTATACCTTGAAGTAGGGATTATGGATGAATGAGTGGATGATGATGCACCAAATTGATGAGAGAGCAAAGATTTGTTTTGAAGAGTAAAAATCCTCAAAGAATTTGAAGAGTTGTAAGAGAAATCAAGAGGATTTGGTGGGTTTTTATAGATGAGAAGTTAGGTTTTTTTGGGAGAAAAAGGTGTTTGAATTTAATGTAAAGTTAAAAACTCATTTAAGGATTCGCGCGTACCGATAAGCCACGTGGCGTATTGACACAGGTGTAATGAAACACAGTACCATTTCAATATGGACTCAACTATATCGGAACTTGTTCTTGAACCCGTATCCATACGGTTGGACCCGTATCGATACACTTGTGCTAAGAAATGCAATCTGGATTGAGACAAGAATGGTGTATCGAAACACCTTCACCCATTTCGATACGGATAACCCAAAAATACATTTTGGGCCACAAATTGCTCAAAAATTCAGTTTTATTTGAACCAAAATGCATGCAGATGATATGTGAACAACATGTATGGTCTAACATGGATACATACTACCCCTAGCAACAAGCATAGATGCATCAAGAAGAAAAATCACATATGCATATTAATCAATTGAAATTAAGCAAATTTTTGACCTTAAAGGGCTCTAAAGGGTCAAGAGAGGCTGGTTAAACCTAACTCTCTCCTAAGAGTCCAAAATCACTCTTTATCTAAAGGTTTGGTAAATATATCCGATAATTGGTGTAAGGTGTCAACATACTCTAGAACTACATCATTTTTCAAGACATGATCTCTAACGAAATGATGTCTAATTTCTATGTGTTTAGTCTAGAATGTTGGATGAGATTCTTAGTGAGACAAATGACACTATTGTTGTCTAACTTAAGGGGTATGGTACCTATATCGACTCCATAATCTAAGAGTTGTTGCTTCATCCGAAGGACTTGGGCACAACAACTCCAGGCCGATATATATTCCGCTTTGGTGGTAGATAAAGCTACACTATTTTGTTTCTTAGAGAACCAAGATATGAGCATACTACCTAAGAATTGGCAAGTTCCGAAGGTACTTTTTCTATCAGTTTTACATCCCCCATAATCAGCATCCGAGAAAGCATGAAGATCAAAGGAGGAATCTCTAGGATACCAAAGACCTAAACTAGGTGTAATACCCTCCAAAGTGTGACTTAAGAAGTTTAATATGACTTTATTGGATTTGAACTTATCTATAAATTAGACTTCTTAAAATTTGTTAAAAGAGAGGGCTTTTAGTGAAAATCGAAAGCTTGGTGGTCCTAGTTAAAGGATTAAATAGAATTAATTAATCTTTTGTGGATTGCATGGTGAATTGGTGAAAACCAAGGGACATGTACACATGTCTACTTGGCTACACTCAGCTATCCACCAAAGAAGATCATCTTCTTCATTGAATTCTTCCACCAAATTAAAGTTTAGAAAGAGAGTTTGAGAGAGAAAGCTTTGAGCCTTGGAGAACTATCTATGATAGAGGAGAAAAAAGAATTGAATTGGATTCAACTAGTACTATAAGGAAGGTAACATCTAGTACCTTTGAGCTGCATGTTAGATTATGCGGTTGACTGTGTGAATCTTTTGTTTGTTTTGGAAGATTGAATGAGATGATTGTTTCGAATTGGATGATTGTAGTATTGATTTGAATAAATGATGTATTGAAATTATAAGTAGTCTGATTTTGGGTAGTGTAGCGATGTCTTTTTTTCTTGTATATATCGCTAAAATAAAAACGATGATTTTCTAAGGATTTTTGAAAGGTGTTTGGATATAAAATATTTATTCCGCGGGGTTTACAAAAAAACCTCATAAAAATGGAGTCGCCACCGGCCACTTAGGTAGGCCGGACACCATAAAACCAGAGATTCAAAAAGACAGGGTTCGGGAGTCGGTTACGGATGGGGAAGGATTAGCACCCCCACGCCGCCCAAAAAATTGGTACTTTAATAATTACCGCTTTATTAATATTGGATTTTCCGGATTAAAGTGACGATTATTTTAAATTTCGGTCATAATTGCGAATATATTTTAAGGGTCCCGTTATCCGAGAATAAACGCCAACCACTATCACTACGCTTGATACTGGCCCCATTTACGCTCGGATAAAAGGACACCGCATTAACAATTTATATCTCGATATGCAATCTTAATGGCAAAAACATAAAACATGACAAATCATTTAAATATAATAAATATTAACATACCGAACATTAGTTTATCATGAATGATATTTTAGACTAAAGCATGTATATATATACATATTACTCCAAACAAAGAGATAAAAACAACTATCATATGTCAAAATAATAAGGCAGAATAAATATATATGTATACGAACAAATATTTCAAAAAGACATGCATACTGTAATAAAACATATTTCAACATATACGGGTCAACATATCATAAAAAGGGTAAATATACTAACATGTAGCCCTAGAAAATAAGAAAGCTCACACACATACAAAATACAGAACATGCCATATACGAACCGATTAGAACATAATATGCTTGATATGAATAGCCGATGAAAACGAATATCATACTTGACACATATATATATATATAAACATAAAATGAGTCATATACGGGAGACATAAAATGAAATAATACCCACATATACGAGTATAATTCGAACAATAATATTTACAAAGAAAATAGGACTGAAATGAAAGGAAAATGAAAATCAAGTGGCGAAAATTAAAGAGCAATAACATGTAATTTAGGGACGAAATTGAAAAACAAATAAAACCTACAAAGACCAGAGTTGTAATTATACCAAGGGGCAGACTCAAAATGAAAATTTCAAAAACGCGGGGTGATTAAGGCGTAATTTTACCATTCGTGCTGATCGTGTAATTTAGTGACTAAATTGTAACTTTTGGAAAACTCGGAGGACTGGGACTGTAATTATACCATGCGGCAAGACAAAAATGAAAATATTGAAAACGCAGTGGGGATTAAGTGTGTAATTTACCCATTTAGCAAAATAAAAACAACTATAAAGCCCCTTTTTTAAGGCCGAAATCAAATTTTCGGCCATTTGATTCATTTTCTAATTTTTCTGGGTTTTATGTTCTTCGCTTTCTCGCGTTTATTCATATAATACCCGAGAATCCGGCGCCGCTCGGCGCCCGGACTCCCAAAATACACCAAAACCTTCCTCTTGTCGTCTCTCAATATGAATCCATGGTTGATTCGCTAATCCCAAAAAAAAAATACGAACCCAAAAATATATTTTCTTTAGGTCAAAACGAGACCACAAGGGGTCTTCCTTCCCTTTGTTCACTGATCTGGCTTGTAGAAGCCGAAAGGCTTGTCACAGAGGAAGGGAAGACCCATGGACAAAGCCGTAAAGACTTCTTTACTTGTTTTCTTTTTATTTTCTTTTTGTACTTCGTATATGCATGCAAGGGAAACAAGTAAAAAAAAAAAAAAAAAATTACCACTGGATCGCCTTTTCGATTTCTTGATGGTTACAAGTTTGGTTTTTACAAAACTTTCGCTTTTTGTGTTACTACTCTCTCTGCTTTTTTTGCCCGTTCTTCTCTCAAAATCCCAAGTTACAAATGACCCCATTTCCTATATACCACTATCTCTCAGATTTTGGTTGCAACTTGTATCTTCTTTTCCAGATCGACATTTGCTTTTTATCTTTGGCATAATCAACGCGGATCAATATTGGCGCGGTGGCGGTATGGTCATTTTCGCCAGAGGCCGACGACGCATTTTCGGCCGTTAGTTAGATCGATCCGATCTAACGGTCGAGATGGCTTGAAGAACGATCGGCCGGATGAAGCCTCGATCCGATGAAACGGCTTCGATTTCGCCACGTGGAGCACCGCAATCGAGGAGTCGAACGCGTGGATCTTACGCGCGCGCGGGGATAATAAAGCGTCCGTCGCGTGGACCACACGCGCGCGCACACTCGAACGGTCCATACGTGTGAGTACGCGCTGGCGATATATTTTTAACCTTCATTGCATCGTGGCCGTTGGATCGATCTTGATCCAACGGCCCATAGTTACCTCGCATTTGTAATTAGATAGGATTCAGAGTTGGGCCAAATGGGCTTTGTAATTGGATTTTTGTAATTGGACTCGGACTCTTTACTTGGGCTTAATATATATATTTAATTTTACATTTAGTCAGCCCACTAATAATAATAATAATAATTATAACAACTGTACATCATATTATACGGTCATTAATTAATAATATTCTAGTATTCATATGTATAATTAATATGACATCTACATACGCTTATACCCTAGATACATACGCGACATACATACAACCCTAATACGTACACGTAGCTTATACTTGTACACACCTTATATTAGTAACATTCACATAATAAACATACATGCAATAGTAATACATTTAAGTAAAAATGAGTGATTACAGTTGCCCCTCTTTGCTTGTTCTCATGAAATGGGAAACAATGCAAAGATTCATAAGCACTCATTTTATCAGACTTCCCTGTTTGTAGCCTCGGAAAAACGAATTCTTTTGGACATTTCCGCTTTTCCTTGGCCGAATCTTCAGGCTCGTAAGTTCTTCCTATATAGAACTTTGTCACCTTCCGATCTTGGAGCTACAGGCTCTTTCGACATTGAACCCTTCACTCTAATTTTTATCAGACTTCCCTGTTTGTAGCTTTGGAAAAATGAATTCTTTTGGACATTTCCGCTCTTCCTTGGCCGAATCTCCAGGCTCGTAAGCTCTTCCTATATAGAACTTCGTCACCCTCCGATCCTGGAGCTACAGGCTCTTTCGACATTGAACCCTTCGCTCTGATCTTTAGCTTTGGAAAAACGAATTCTTTTGGACATTTCCGCTCTTCCTTGGCCGAATCTTTAGGCTGGTAAGTTCTTCCTATATAGAACTTCGTCACCTTCCGATCCTGGAGCTACAGGCTCTTTCGACATTGAACCCTTCGCTCTGAGACAATGAAGCTCGGAGTCTTTCCTATATAAGACTCTTTGCTTTTGACACAACAGGTTTCCTATATAACCCTGTGTCATAGGTGAATTGCTTTGACTGGTAGTTCTTCCTATATAGAATCATGAGTCTTCACCTTGGAGCCACTCGTTCCTCCTATATAGAACTTTTTAAGGTCTGAATCTCGAGCCACGTGTTCTTTTCGACACGTAACCCTTCGCCCTAAGACGATGGAGCTCGAGTCTTTCCTATATAAGACTCTTTGCCTTTGACATAGCAGGATCTCCTATATAATCTTGCGTGTCATGGGTGAATTTCTTTGACCGGGTTCTTCCTATATAGAATCATGAGTCTTCACCCTAGAGCTGTTAGTCCTTCCTATATAGAACTTTCAGCTTCAAGCCTCGGAGAGGAGAGTTCTTCCTATATAGAACCTCTCTCCAGAGCTTGAAAACATGTGCCTTTATGTCAAAACATTGTCTCCTCATTTGGGACTCACATCATGATGACCCTTGATGTCTCTTTGGATCTGCAAATACCGAGATGAAAACAAAATGCTATGACAAATGAATGAATTGACATGCTCCTAATCCTAGTGATGTTTGACTATTCATGATGCATGAGCTTTAATATCATGGTGGGTTTGTTTTGGTCCTTTTGCCGCTTGCTTTCTTTCTCCTTTGTTACGGGCATCGATACCCTTCTTCACCGCCAAGTTCAACCGCCTCGATCTTTCTCTTTTCAATTTCTCGACTTGAATTTTAAAGCGCCTTTTTCGGTTTTCACTCTAGAGAGAGATTTTTTTAAATGCCCTTCCCGGTTTTCCCCCAGAGATTTCTTTTGTTATCTCGTATGCTTTTCTTGAATAGATAGGACATGTGCCATCGGTTACCCTATCAGTTTGTTTGAAGCTTCCCGCCTTCCCGATCGACACCATTTAGGGAACTTAAAGGACGGAGTTAACTGCTTTCTTTGATTACCTGCAATTTTCAAGGTAAAATCATAGTAATGCTTCAAATCTCTTGTTTCATTATAAGCCTATGTTATCCTATCCGATCAAAATTGACAAGGAGGCTAGGAATGGATGCTCAAAACATGGTTTTATTAGGATTAAGGGCTTTGAGATATCTTAGAAAGAAAGGTATGACACGTATAAGTTAAATACAAGATCTCTCATTATCTTCGATATGAATGACACATGATCCTCGCAACTGGTGTAGAATTTTTGCCTCAAGCTTCCTCTTCATGATGCTCATGGGGATACTCTTCTCTTCGATATTTAACTTACCCGAGCCGCCTTTTGCGGGTTTTTCAACTCGAGTCCTTCCTTTGCTTCAAGACGCCTGGTTTTCGAGTTTTCATCCCGAGCTCTCCATTTTTTTAGAGATAGTATTTCTTGACGGCATCGAATTTACGGGATTTTTCAGCTCGTCCCCGTCCATTTCTTAGAGAGGATTAGGGCCTCCCGAGAAGGCCTTCTTTACGACGTGGGTCCTTCCCAATTGGGCATCCATTTTCCTCGAGAATCTTTCTCGATTGGGAGGATTCTCTTGAGTACCGCATCCCCTTTTTGAATTCTCTTGGGCGCACTTTTTGTTGTAAGCCCAACCATCCGCTTTTGGTACATCCGACCATGACAAATGGCTTTTAGTCTTTTTCACAATGAGATTTAGCTGGTCGATTCTCGCCCGCACCCATTCAGCTTCTTCCGCTTTTTACTTCGCTTAAGACTCGAGGGACGGAATCTCTACCTCAATTGGGAGTACTGCTCGGGTACCGCACACCAAGGAGTAGGGTGTCGCCCCGCTGATGTGCGAATGGACGCCCTATAGGCGAAAAGGGCGAAAGGTAACTTCTCATGCCAATCCTTGTAGGTATCCGTAGTCTTTGCTATGATCTTCTTTATATTTTTGTTTGCCGCCTACCGCTCCATTCATTTTAGGACGATAGACTCGGGAATTATGGTGTGTTATTTTGAATTGAGTGCACACGCCCTTTATCATTTTGTTGTTCGATTGGAAGCATTATCGGTGATGATCCTCTCTCGCAATCCGTGACGACAAATAATTTCCTTCCTTAAGAACTTACAAACCGTAGTCCTGTGATATTGGCGTAAGACGCTGCCTCTACCCATTTGGTGAAGTAGTCTATGGCGACCAAAATGAAACGGTGCCCATTGAGGCCTTCGGATGGATCTCGCCGATAACGCCCATGCCCCATGCCGCGAAAGGCCACGAGAATTCATGGTGTGTAGAGGCGATGGGGGTGCATGAATTTTGTCAAGATAAATTTGGCATTTGTGGCATTTCCTCGGCGTAATCGATGCAATCTCCTCCATGGTCAACCGTAAATAACCGTATCTCATAATTTTTCGGCTATAGACAACCCGCTGGCGCGCTCCACGATCCCGCCATGTACTTCGCTAAGATTTCCTTCGCCTCCCGGGCATCCACACATCTCAAAAATGTTTGATCATGACTTTTCCTATACAGATCTCCCCATCTAGGACATATTTCGCTGCCATTTTTCTCGAGCGTTTTTCATTGTCGCTTGCCCTTTCTCGATACTTTCGAGCTTGACATATTGCAGATATCATAGTACCATGGATTTCACAATCTCTTCCTCAGTATATTACAACAATGAGCAGGCTTTTCAAATGTCTCGCATCTCAATGGGTCTCATTTCCGCCTGTGTGTTTGTTTTAAACATGGATGCCAAGGTTGCCAACGATCCGCCATCCGATTTTCTTTCTCGGGTAGGTAATTGAAGCTGACCTTTTCGAACTCTTTGACGAGCTCTTGGATTAATTTGTGATATTTGACCAACTTCGGTCTCTCGGTTTCCCACTCCCCGCGCAATTGGTAAATGACTAGGACGAATCTCCGAACACTCAAGTTCCTTAACCTTTCTCTCGATGGCTGAGTTTAATCCCATGATGCAAGCTTCAGATTCAGCTATATTGTTTGTGCAGAAGAATTCCAATCTGCTGGTGAAAGGATAATATACGCCCTCGTGTGAGATTAGCACGCCCTATCCCATGCCCGAGGGCGCTGAGGCTCCGTCAAGTAAAGTTTCCATGACACATCATCTCAAATTTCTTCTTCTGGTTGTAATGCACATCAAGTCTTCGTCCGAAACTAAAGTTCAATGCCTCATAGTCATCCGGCACGACTTGCCAGAAATCTGCTACGGCACTCTTTTTACGGCTTTTTGATTGACATATACGATGTCGAATTCGATAAGAGCATCCGCCATCGAGCCATCCTTCCCGCTAGTGCCGGGCGCTTCCATTAGAACTTTAATGGGTCCAGCTTGGATATCAACCAGTAGTATGGTACAACAGTAACGCCTCGAGTCGCTTGGTAGCCCAAACTAGAGCGCAAATACGCTTTTACAGACCAAGCGGTACCGTGTTTCGCAATCGCTGAATTTCCCGCTTAGGTAATAGATGGCCTGCCTCCTTCTTTCTTGACTCATCGTGTTGCCCTAGTACGCATCCCATTGAATTCTCAAGACCGTTAGGTAGAGAATTAGTGGTCGACCGGGTACCGGTGCGACTAAAATTGGAGCATTTGTCGTACTTTTTGATCTTTTCTAGGGCCTTTTGACATTCTTCATCCCACACGCCGTAATTATTCTTTCTAAGAAGTCCAAGACCGGGTCGCATTGATTGGTTAATTGGGAAATGAAACGAGAGATATAATTCAGCCTCCCTAGGAAACCGCGAACTTCCTTTTTAGCGGGGGGGTGGTGAAAGGTCCTGATGGCTTTCACTTTATCGGGATCAATCTCAATCCTCTTCGCTTACTACGAACCCTAGGAGTTTTCCGTATAACGGCGAAGGTACATTTGGCGTGATTGAGCCTTAGTTGGTACTTCCGTAGTCTTTGGAATAGTTTCTTTAAGTTCTGTAGGTGCTCTTCCTCCGCTCGGGATTTGGCAATCATATCATCGACGATACTTCTATTTCTTTGTGCATCATGTCATGGAAAAGAGTCACCATTGCTCTTGGGTACGCTGCCCTCGCATTCTTTTTAGCCCAAATGGCATTACTTGGTAACAAAAAGTGCCCCACATGGTTATGAATGTGGTTTTCCATGTCGTTAGGATCCATCTTTATCCGGGTTGTATCCTCGAGAAACCATCCATAAAGGAAAACCATGAATGTCCTGCGTGTGTTGTCAACCAAATGTGTCAATATGTGGCAAAGGGAAGTTGTCTTTTGGGCTAGCTCGATTCGCATCCCTATAATCTACACACATACGAACTTTCCCGCCTTTCTTTGGTACTCGGTACAATGTTTGCAACCCACTGGGTATTTGGCTACTTCCAAGAATCCAAAGATCAAATTGCTTTTTCACTTCTTCTCGATCTTTAACAAAGATATCCGCCTCATTCTCCGGTTTTTGTCAGATCGGGTTTGCACTCCGACTTTGTTGGCAATTTGTGCACCACTATGTCGGTATTTAATCCTCGCATATCTTGATAAGTCCAGCGAAGACATCCTTGAATTCTTGAAGCAGGCTATCACCATGCTTGGTTTTTGAGGAAATCGCTGCTCCTATTTTTATTTCTTTCTCGCTTCTTCAAATTCCTAAGTTGACAATTTCGCTTTCTTCTTGGTGGGGCATAATCGCCTTTCTTCGTCGCCCACCATTCTCTTTAATTCTTCTCGGGACCTCAATTTCTATTTCATCATATCCTCCTCCGCTTCCTCCGAGACCTCGTGGCTTTCAAACTTACTCCAGATTGGATCCAAAGATTATTCATATCATCGCCGATCATGAGCGACCCGCATTAAATGAGAATGAATTGTATTGGGAAAGAGACGGCTTTTACATGAAGGGAATGAATATGAAGAATGTATGAATGGAATAAATGAGACTTTGGCCTTTTTTTTTTTTAAGAAAGTGGGGATATTTCATTTCAATCAAAAAGTTAACATAGGTGCCCCATACAAGAGATCCCCATTGTCTATGGGCAAAAACAAAAGGTTGATTCGAGCAGCATTACTCGATCTATTCCTAAAAACTACAGTAAAATCAATGCAGCTCCAGCTTATTGAGTGTCTCCCCGGATGGCAAGGGCGGATGTTGGTCAACATTTTGCTACCTCGGTCCTCTTCACTATCATGTTGATGCACATCCCTTCAAATGCTTTACGATCATTTCCTCCTCGCCAAGTTCATCATTTTTCTTCATTGTCTCTCCAATATCTTGACCTGGCTTGTAGAATCCTCCGAGATGAAAGTGGCTTTTAAACTAGGAAAGGACATCGACCTCCACGGAATGTCTTCTCCTTTAGATCTAGCTTTCCTTTGTTCCTCTTTTCTCTTATATTCTTCTTTCTTCTGTTGGACACTTGGTTGGTAACCCAGCCAAACGATCCTTCTTGGTAATGATATTCTTGGGTCTCGTGTTTCTTTGTAATTTCTTCCCAACCCTTTTCCTAATTTGGCCCTCGCCCCAGAGTTTCGCGATGGTCATCTTGGTACAATTAGATAACCTAGGTAGGGGATCCGGTTCCCTCCTCAACGAATGTGGCATTTACTAGTTCTAATGCTCTAACGAGCATTCTGCAGCCTTCTTCATCATTTTGAATGTAGGGGGTGTCCGATGTCACGGAAGCAACAAATTCATGCTCGCTTCACTCGGACCAATTTGCCTCAACTACAAATTTTAATTTCTATGCAATGATGATGGGACAACTCCTCGCGAGTGGATCCACGGTCTTCCCAACAAGCAGTCAGTAAGATGGTTTTATGTCCATTACCACAAAATCGATCACATATTCAGCTGGTCCGATCAATAGGGGTATCTCAATTTTCCCCATTGTTCCTTTTGCGTACCATCAAAGGCCCTTACCGAGTTGTAGCAAGGCTTTAGGTGCGAACTATCTATTGGTAATTTTTGTAGGGTTACCATAGGCAAGACATTCAATGCTGACCCGTTGTCGATTAGTACGCTGTAATACATACCCTTTGCAAAGGGTAGTGATGTTAAGGGCTTAGTGGGACCCCTTCCTTCCTCCGGATCTCATCATCACCAACGTGATATGATTATAGGCGCAATATGCCCCACTATCATGTCCAGATTTGTTACGGAAATGTCCTCGGGGCACAAAAGTTTGATTCAAAGACTTTTAATAGTGTCTCCCGATGCTTCTCTCAACTCAAGAGTAATTCCAAAGACTGTGATCCTGGCCGGTTGCTTCCGTAGTTGTTCCACTACGCTGCACTCGCTATGTCTCAAGAACTTTAGAAATTCTTTGGCCGGGCCTCGCCACGGCTCATTTATCCTTTGGGGAGGTTCTTCTCCAAATATCTGTGCAGGCTAATCACTGTATTCTTTCCCTTATCTTTTTCAAATGCTTCTCAAAGCTTCGAGGAATAACATCGGCCGCTTCCCGTGAAATGGCCTGCCTCACCAACGCTCACATTATTTTGGCTTTGTTGGTCTTCCAAATACAGCTCTTTTTACCCGCTCGTGTTTTGATTTTTCTCACATGGGTCACATTCGCGCATAATTCCGTGGAATTTGTCGATGTCTTTGAAACGGAATGGAGATGGTGCTGAAATGACGATCTTCGATTTATCTTGCTGGTTTCTCCTTGGGAGACACCTCGCATTCCCTACCCCGGGAGAGATGATGAAAGGCCTATCCTTCCCATATCTAGTTTTGGGGGTATCCGTCATGTGTACGCCTGATCCCTTCCCCATGGGTTCCTCAAGAATTCAATTTGTTTTCCATCTATCAACTTCGCACCAATTTCTTGAACTCATCACATTCTTGGATATCATGCCCTTCACCGATGGAATTCGCAATACTTTCCACATTCTTTCTCGCCTTTATTATCATGCCTTTATTGATCATACGAGCCATGCATAATCAAGAAATACCCACCGTAAAGGAGACTTGACTTCTAACACGCCATCCTTTATCCTCCCGTAAAACCTTCTTCTATAGCATTTACCCTCTGCTCCCATGATTAGGCAAATGGGTTGTTGGCTACGCTAGGTTCTTCAAACTTCAATATCCCTAAATCAATTAAGTTCTCGCATGCTTTTTGAAGGCAAGGCGCTCTCGCAGGGTCCAGGATACCGCCGATAGTCGCAATGTGCGCTTGGATTATACCAAGGCGGGAAGGGTGGATTGACAGATTAACGATGTATGGTCGGACCAAGTCCGCTTCATACAACCGGGAATAAAGTTCGAGTATGAAACCGCAGGGGAGTGAAAGTTCTCCTCTTTTATCCTTTCTCGTGACTCTTTCATCTCTTTGATTCAAATTTTGCGCTTTTCCCACAAAAAGCTTGGGGCTGTGAGACTGTGAAGTTCTTCGAGGCGTATAGGTACTGTGGTGTTTACTTCACTTCTCTTGTTGTACTTTTCGAGACCCTTCCCCACCATCAATTCTCGCCGCTCTTGATTGCTAGTTCGAGAGACTCCCACCCCCGATCAAGTCGGCGAAACACTGTGGTTGTGTTATTGATGAGGCGATCAAGAGTGCCCTTTCAAAGTATTGACAAATAATGGCGTGATTTCATGCTCCGGATAGGTGGCTGGATTTGGGCGCCCACTTTCCACCTTTGGGCATATTGTCGCAAGCTTTCATTGACTTCGCCCCATATTTTCTAGCATAATTCGCTAGGGATCATGTCTGTTACATGTTTGTATTGCTCGAAAATGCTTTAGACAAATCTTTCCATGTCTTGACATTTGCTTTGCTTAACCGAGTATACCAACGTAATGCGCTCCAGCTTAGACTATCCCGAAAACAAAGGGATCAAGAGCTTTTCATCTTTATGGTAAGTCGCCATTTTTCTCGCAATACATCGTTATGTGTGCGTATGACATGTGGTTCCGCCATATTTATCAAACTCCGCGTTTTGAATTTTGGTGGCAAGACAAGATCGTACACTAGACTTAGATCACTAGCGTTGTTTCCTCGATTCTTCATTTGATTGTAACGCTTTAAATTTTTCTTCCATGAGGCGAAATCTTTCTTCCCACTTTCTTTCTACCTCATTCCCGATCTTTTCGACCATGTTTAGGTCCGCACTTCTTCTTCATACAAGATTTCGGTATCAAGGGGTTGAGTCTCAGTGCCCCTACTTGAAAACTCGAAGACATTCCCGTAGGGTCAATATACATCTTCCTAGCCTGGGTTGGTGCAGCTTGGTTGAATCTTGAAGTGAGCCGGGTACCTTCTGCTCTGAATATTTTCTCCTTCTACTGCTTTTCCGAGACTTTTCGCCAAAGAATGCCATATGTCGATACTATTGAAGTTTGTGACTCGTGGCAACTGATCACTAAGGCTTCTCCGGGCCTCTTCAAGCCTTGACTCGAGCCTCTCCGCCCTCTTTTTCTAGATTGATTATTCTTTCTTCCATGAGCTTTCTTTGTAGCCGGGTAAAGTATATGTGATGAATGATTACGGGTTAACACACCGAATGCCACAATATTCATACTGTTAATATGGTTGTAAAATAAATGCATGTACAATGATGCAAATGTTATGATGCAAATGCAAGAATGCATGCATAAAGGTATCGTTTCCGCTGGTAATCACCCTTTGAATTACTTTTACGGAATTAAAGGGTCTTGATTACAACAAAATTGTGTTACAAAGTAAAGATCCCTAGTACAAAAGATCTAATTATAACACGTAGTCCTATAGATAGACTCTAGCTCTATCCCCTAACTTTCCAATTGCCTTGAGCAGCTTGAGGAACCTAGGAGCTTCTTCCATTCCCGGGCTATAAAAGGTCGGAGTGTCTCACCTCGACGGCTAAATCATTTACGTGTCCGGCGACTCACCAGATGTCCACCATTAGATTTGCATAGTACTCGTCCTCGTCCTGTATCATTCGAGCAGCGCCGCGCTGAATCTCTTTTGCCAATAGGTGTCCCCCCCTACCGCAGCTTCCTCGAACACATTAATTCTTTCCTTGTAATCCTCCACAACCGCTTCGAGGGATCCGATTCGTGTGCTCGTAATACACACCCACTTCGCTTTTCTTTCTCAGCAGCTCAAATTATTCCTACGGCAAAGACATTTGAAGTGAGTGTTCGACTTCCGCCATCTTTTCTTTTAATCCGTCATTTTGACTTTGGCTTTGCCCCAAACTTTGAAGAGTGTCATCGTATAGTTTCGTGATCTCTAATAAATGCTTTTGCTATTCATGGATTTTCTTTTCCATACGGCGACACTTTCTCTCTCATGATGAACAACTTGTTTTCCTTTGTTGACTTCTTGTCCGATCTTTCTCTCTTGATCAATGGCCTTCTTGGCGGACCGCTTTTTCTTCCTCCATAGCCAAACGACAGCTTTTCTATCTCTCGATCGCTTTTTTGTTAATTTCTCGTTCTTTCTTCCAACAAACGGATGCCGCTTCATTCTTTCTTTTTTTCCACAGCTATGAACCGACTCCGCCGCCTTTTGTATTTTTGCCTCAGAATAGAGGGCATCTTTTTGGTAAAGAGTATTCTTGTCATTCAAATCTGCATTTAATTTCTTCGCTGTTTAATGATCCCCTCCCGCCGTCCGACTTCTAGGCTTGCCTTATAGAGTTCGCCGCGTGTTGGGTCCGTTGAATGTCCATTTTCTTTTAACTTCCTCGAGCTCACTCCTTAAGATATCGGCTTCGACGGTACCACCCTTGTCAGCCCTCGAGTGACACTGCTGGTCCTTGATTAGATTCGGGAATCACATTATTAACCCTCAAACGCCTCCAAAGATCGTAATCTGGGTAGTCATGTGCTCGGTGTCTCCTTCCACCCCGATCCGATAACAATGATCCTGTGCCCTCATGATGGTCTGAATTTTTCCTTTGAACTCTCCTTTGAAAAGAAATTCAGTTTGGCTTAATCCGCGGTATTGGGAATGAACTCGCCGTGATCCGAATCAAGCCGAGACACTAAAAGTGGAGCACAAGCGATCCTCCCATGTAATCCCAACATCATCAGCCAATCAAGTCACCACAATCAGATAGAAAATAATTGACTTTACCGAGCCATGGGACCTCCATGCTATGTCTTCATCTTGAATGTTCCTCAAGAAACTGGTCCACATTTTTGTTTTCAAATCTTCTCGCCATTCCTTTGCTAAGTATTCTCGTAAAGGCGAAAAACCTTGAAAGATATCCGGCAGACCCACTGCCGGTTGTCTTCCACATGTGACTGATCCATACTTGTAATAGCTGTGCGCATCCTCGAAAACGCCCTTCTTCATGTTTCCGCCAGCGCTCAAGGAAATGAAAGTCTCGACCAAAATTGCTGGTACCGGGTTTGCTTTCCGCTTTACCCGCTCAAACAAATCCGTAATGGCTATGTCAATGTTCCCGTACTGGGGGAAGATCACCAAGCCATATATTCCTAAAGCGAATAAGTCCATTTTCTTTGCCTCGTCTGATGTGTCGATATGATGTCCCGAATACTCTCCCATGCAAAGACCAGATTATCTCCTCGGATTTGAAGGAGGCCACTAACCCAATCATCATCACTCATTCCCGCAAAGGCTTTGAGTTTCGCAGTTGTAATTCTGATTCCTTGAGGCTTCGCAGAGATCCAATCTTCCCGAATATTTTTCTGGTTAAGTAAAGCAAATGTACTTTTCTACCGTAGGCATCATGTCTTGCCCATTGAAGGTGAAGCAAAGAAAAAAACCGGATTCCAAAATCGACTATAGCTCGGAGTAGGGGGCTGGTTAATCCGAACATATAATAGCCGCGCGATGTCGCCATAACTATCGCTAAATAAGTCTTGTAGCCTTCGGTCCCATCTTTCCCAAATGCTTTGAAGATCCCACAAGTCGCTCGCTGAGACTCACATAGGTGTATCCAAATATTACGCTGCTCGCTAGGCATCGTCCCTTGATTTTCTCGTTGACCTCCTCACCAATGTCCGATCGACAAATTAAGCTCTTCTTTCCTAAGACACCTTTTTTTCCATAGTAAAAGACTTTCCGATCAGGCAAACCACTTGATCCAAGACTTTTTATGCGATGCAAATGCAATGATGTATGAGAAAAAGAACAAAAAGCTAAAAGAAAACAAGTCAAGATCTTATAAAGTAAATAAAATGACAAAAATAAATAGAAATAAACACACAAAATAAATCCTATTTATCCCGCCTAAAACCTAAGGTTATCCGCATGGCTCTAACAGGTGGGTTTCTATGTTCTCTACATGCAAAGTTGGTGCTAGGAGGTACCCGAATTGTCCTTGCTGTCCCCTACTAAGGGTAGCAAGGCCCCGATCATCACCCATTATAGGCTCCTTTCAACCGGTTCAATCTGGGGGACCCATTCGCTATGCCCGCATTTAAGGAACGATATCCTTACGAAAAGCATAAGGTACTGAGCCCCAAGGTACTTGCTAGGCCCATACGGAGAACGATATCTCCACGAAAGCATTAGCGCTTTCCCCCACTTAAAAAGACGGGTTTATATGCCATATTTTAAATGCGTAAAATAAACGCGCAATTATGACCGAATGTTAATTTAATAGTTTTTAATCCGAATTTCCAATATTAGTAAAGCGTAATTATTTTAAAAGCTTGACTCTCATTTGTTTTTGAAAAACAAAAATGTCCCTCAAATGAGTCGCCATCCAGAAGCGATGTCTTTTTCTTGTATATAAAAAAATAAAAACGATTTTTTTTGAAATGTTTTTTTTCAAAAGTGTTTGGATATAAAATATTTATTCCGCAGGGTTTACAAAAACCTCATAAAATGGGAGTCGCCACCGCCACTTAGGTAGGCCTGACACCACAAAACCGTAGATTCAAAAAGACAGGTTCGGGAGTCGGTTACGGATGGGGGGAAGGATTAGCACCCCACACCGCCCAAAAAATTGGTACTTTAATAATTACCGCTTTATTAATATTGGATTTTCCGATTAAAGTGACGATTATTTTAAATTTCGGGCCATAATTATGAATATATTTTAGTGGGTCCCGTTATCCGAGAATAAACGCCAACCACTATCACTACGCTTGATACCGCCCCATTTTACGCTGGATAAAAGGACACCGTGATTAACAATTTATATCTCGATATGCAATCTTAATGGCAAAAACATAAAACATGACAAATCATTTAAATATAATAAATATTAACATACCGAAAATTAGTTTATCATGAATGATATTTTAGACTAAAGCATGTATATATATACATATTACTCCAAATAATAGATAAAAACAACTATCATATGTCAAAATAATAAGGCAGAATAAATATATATATATATACGAACAAATATTTCAAAAAGACATGCATACTGTAATAAAACATATTTCAACATATACGGGTCAACATATCATAAAAAAAGGTAAATATACTAACATGTAGCCCTAGAAAATAAGAAAGCTCACACACATACAAAATACAAAATATGCCATATACGAACCGATTAGAAACATAATATGCTTGATATGAATAGCCGATGAAAACGAATATCATACTTGACACATATATATACATATAAACATAAAATGAGTCATATACGGAGAGACATAAAATGAAATAATATCCACATATACGAGTATAATTCAACAATAATATTTACAAAGAAAATAGGATCAAAAATGAAAGGAAAATGAAAATCAAAAGGTAAATTAAAGAGCAATAACATGTAATTTAGGGACGAAATTGAAAAACAAATAAAACCTACAAAGACCAGAGTTGTAATTATACCAAGGGGCAGACTAAAATGAAAATTTCAAAAACGCTGGGTGATTAAGGCGAATTTTACCATTCGTAAAGTCGATCGTGTAATTTAGTGACTAAATTGTAACTTTTGGAAACTCGTAGGGACTGGATCAGTAATTATACCACGCAAGACAAAAATGAAAATATTGAAAACGCTGTGGGATTAAGTGTGTAATTTACCCATTTAGCAAAATAAAACAACTATAAAGCCTCTTTTTAAGGCCGAAATCAAATTTTCGCCATTTGTTTCATTTTCTAATTTTTCCGGGTTTTATGTTCTTCGCTTTCTCGCTTATTCATATAATACCTGTAATCCGGCGGTCGGCCGATTTTTCTCCGCCCGCCGCCGCTAACCGCGCGCGGGACTCCAAAATACACCAAAACCTTCCTCTTGTCGCCTCAATATGAATCCATGGTTGATTCAGAGGATCCCCTTTGTTTAGCCTAGATCTAAAAAATACGAACCCAAAAATATATTTTTTTAGGTCAAAACGAGACCACAAGGGGGTTCCTTCCCCTTTGTTCACTGATCTGCTTGTAGAAGCCGAAAGGCTTGTCACAGAGGAAGGGAAGACCCATGGACAAAGCCTCTAAAGACTTCTTTACTTGTTTTTTTTATTTTCTTTTGTACTTCAGATATGCATGCAAAGGAAACAGTAAGAAAAAAAAAAAAAAAAAATTACCACCGGATCGCTTTTTGATTTCTTGACTGTTACAAGTTTGGTTTTTACAAAACTTTCTGCTTTTTTGTGTTACTACTTTCTCGCTTTTTTGCCTGCCTTTCTAAAAATCCTGCTAAAATGTAATTTCCATTTCCTATATACCACTATCTCTCATTTTTGCTGCAACTTGTATCTTCTTTTCCAGATCCGACATTTGCTTGTTATCTTTGGCATAATCAACGCGGGATCAATATCGCGCGCGGGCGGTGGGTCATTTTTTCGCCAGAGGCCGACGATTTTTCGGCCGTTAGATCGATCCGATCTAACGGCCGAGATGGCTTGAAGAACGATCGGCCGATGAAGCCTCGATCCGATGAAACGGCTTCGATTTCGCCACGCGGAGCACCGCAATGAGGAGTCGAACGCGCGGGGATCTTACGCGCGCGCTGGGATAATAAAGCGCCCGCGCAGGGACCACACGCGCGCGCGGCACTCGAACGGTCCATACGCGCGAGTACGCTACCGCGTATATTTTTAACCTTCATTGCATCGTGGCCGCTGGATCGATCTTGATCCAACGCCCATAGTTACCGCATATTGTAATTAGATAGATTCGTAGTCAGGGCCAAATGGGCTTTGTAATTGGATTTTTGTAATTGACTCTGACTTTTACTTGGGCTTAATATATATATTTAATTTACATTTAGTCATTTAGTCATAATAATAATAATAATAATAATTATAACAACGAAAATATATATCATATTATACGGTCATTAATTAATAATATTCTAGTATCCATATGTATAATTAATATGACATCTACATACGCTTATACCCTAGATACATACGCGACATACATACAACCCTAATACGCATAATGAGCTTATACATGTACACACCTTATATTAGTAACATTCACATAATAAACATACATGCAATAGTAATACATTTAAGTAAAATGAGTGATTATAGCTGTGTTCTCTTTGCTTGTTCTCATGAAATGGGAAACAATGCAAAGATTCATAAGCACTCATTTTATCGACTTCCCTTCGCTTGTAGCCTCGAAAACGAATTCTTTTGACATTTCCGCTTTTCCTGGTCAATCTTCAGCTCGTAAGTTCTTCCTATATAGAACTTCGTCACCTTCCGATCTTGGAGCTACAGTGCTCTTTCGACATTGAACCCTTCGCTTAATTTTTATCGATTTTTATCACTTTTCGCTTTCCGTAGCTTTGGAAAACGAATTCTTTTGAATTTCCGCTTTTGTAGCTTTTGGCCGTAAGTTCTTCTATATAGAACTTCATCTTGCTCTTTCGACATTGAACCCTTCGCTTCCGATTTTTAGCTTTGGAAAACGAATCGTTTGAATTTCCGCTCTTCCTATATAGAACTTCTTCCTATATAGAACTTCACCTTCCGATCTTGAGCTAGAATTTTTTTTTCGACATTGAACCCTTCGCCCTATATAGATTTTTAGCTTTAGCTTTGGAAAACGAATTTTTTGACATTTCCGCTTTTTCCTTGGCCGAATCTTTAGGCTTGTAAGTTCTTCCTATATAGAACTTCGTCACCTTTCGATCCTGGAGCTACAGTGCTCTTTCGACATTGAACCCTTCGCTTAAGACAATGAAGCTCTGAGTCTTTCCTATATAAGACTTTTTGCTTTTGACACAACAGTTTCCTATATAACCCTCGTGTCATAGGTGAATTGCTTTGACTGGAGTTCTTCCTATATAGAATCATGAGTCTTCACCTTGGAGCCACTCAGCCCTCCTATATAGAACTTTTTATGCTCTGAATCTCGAGCCACAGTGTTCTTTTTCGACACGTAACCCTTCGCCTCTAAGACGATGGAGCCTGTAGTCTTTCCTATATAAGACTTTTTTGCCTTTGACATAGCAGATCTCCTATATAATCTTGCGTGTCATGGGTGAATTTCTTTGACCGGGAGTTCTTCCTATATAGAATCATGAAGTCTTCACCCTAGAGCTCATAGTCCTTCCTATATAGAACTTTCAGCTTTCTCAAGCCTCTGAGAGAGAGTTCTTTCCTATATAGAACCTCTCTCCGAGCTTGAAAACATGTGCCTTTATGTCAAAACATTGTCTCCTCATTTGGGACTCACATCATGATGACCCTTGATGTCTCTTTTTGATCTGCAAATACCGAGATGAAAACAAAATGCTATGACAAATGAATGAATTGACATGCTCCTAATCCTAGTGATGTTTGACTATTCATGATGCATGAGCTTTAATATCATGGTGGGTTTGTTTTGGTCCTTTTGCCGCTTGCTTTCTCCTTTGTTACGCATCGATACTCTTCTTCACCGCCAAGTTCAACCGCCTCGATCTTTCTTTTTTCAATTCGACTTGAATTTTAAAGCGCTCTTTCGGTTTTCACTTTAGAGAGATTTTTTTTTAAATGCCCTTCCGGTTTTCCCCTGAGAGATTTCTTTTGTTATCTCGTATGCTTTTCTTGAATAGATAGGACATGTGCCATCGGTTACCCTATCAGTTGTTTGAAGCTTCCCGCCTTCCCGATCGATACCATTTAGGGAACTTAAAGGACGGAGTTAACTGCTTTTTTGATTACCCGCAATTTTCAAGGTAAAATCATAGTAATGCTTCAAATCTCTTGTTTCATTATAAGCCTATGTTATCCTATCCGACCAAAATTGACAAGGAGGCTAGGAATGGATGCTCAAAACATGGTTTTATTAGGATTAAGGGCTTTGAGATATCTTAGAAAGAAAGGTATGACACGATAAGTTAAATACAAGATCTCTCATTATCTTCGATATGAATGACACATGATCCTCGCAACTGGTGTAGAATTTTTGCCTCAAGCTTCCTCTTCATGATGCTCATGGGGATACTTTCTTCTTCGATATTTAACTTACCCGAGCCGCTTTTTGGGGGTTTTCAACTCGAGTCCTTCCTTTGCTTCAAGACGCCTTGCTTCGAAGTTTTCATCCCGAGCTTCCATTTTTTTTTTTTTATAGTATTTCTGACGGCATCAGAATTTACGGGATTTTTCAGCTCGCCCCGCCCATTTCAAGTAGGATTAGGGCCTCCCCCGAAGGCCTTCTTTACGACGATGGTCCTCCTTCCAATTGGGCATCCATTTTCCTCGAGAATCTTTCTGATTGGGAGGATTCTCTTGAGTACCGCATCCCCTTCTTTGAATTCTCTTGGGCGCACTTTTGTTGTAAGCCCAACCATCCGCTTTTGGTACATCCGACCATGACAAATGGCTTTTAGTCTTTTTCACAATGAGATTTAGCTGGTCGATTCTCGCCTCGCACCCATTCAGCTTCTTCCAGCTTTTACTTCGCTTAAGACTCGAGGGACGGAATCTCTACCTCAATTGGGAGTACCGCTTCGCACCGCACACCAAGGAGTAGGGTGTCGCCCCCTGCTGATGTGCGAATGGACGCCCCATAGGCGGTGCGGGCGAAAGGTAACTTCTCATGCCAATCCTTGTAGGTATCCGTAGTTTTTGCTATGATCTTCTTTATATTTTTTTGTTTGCCGCGCCCACGCTTCCATTCATTTTAGGACGATAGATCGTGGAATTATGGTGTGTTATTTTGAATTGAGTGCACACGCCCTTTATCATTTTGTTGTTCGGGATTGAAGCATTATCGGTGATGATCCTCTCGCAATCCGTGACGACAAATAATTTCTTCCTTAAGAACTTACAAACTGTAGTCCTGGTGATATTGGCGTAAGACGCTGCTCTACCCATTTGGTGAAGTAGTCTATGGCGACCAAAATGAAACGGTGCCCATTGAGGCCTTCGGATGGATCTCGCCGATAACGCCCATGCCCCATGCCGCGAAAAGGCCACGGAGAATTCATGGTGTGTAGAGGCGATGGGGTGCATGAATTTTGTCAAGATAAATTTGGCATTTGTGGTATTTCCTCGCGAATCGATGCAATCTCCTCCATGGTCAACCGTAAATAACCAGATCTCATAATTTTTCGCTATAGACAACCCGCTGGCGCGCTGCCCACGTATCCCGCCATGTACTTCGCTAAGATTTCTTCGCCCCCGGGCATCCACACATCTCAAAGAATGTTTGATCATGACTTTTCCTATACAGATCTCCCCATCTAGGACATATTTCGCTGCCATTTTTCTCGAGCATTTTTCATTTGTCGCTTGCCCTTTCGATACTTTCGAGCTTGACATATTGCAGATATCATAGTACCATGGATTTTTCACAATCTCTTCCTCAGTATATTACAACAATGAGCAGGCTTTTCAAATGTCTCGCATCTCAATGGGTCTCATTTCCGCCTGTGTGTTTGTTTTAAACATGGATGCCAAGGTTGCCAACGATCCGCCATCCGATTTTCTTCTCGGGGTAGGTAATTGAAGTTGACCTTTTCGAACTCTTTGACGAGCTCTTGGATTAATTTGTGATATTTGACCAACTTCGGTCTCGGTTTCCCACTCCCGCAAGAATTGGTAAATGACTAGGACGAATCTCCAACACTCAAGTTCCTTAACCTTTCTCTCGATGGCTGAGTTTAATCCCATGATGCAAGCTTCAGATTCAGCTATATTGTTTGTGCGTAAGAATTCCAATCTGCTGGTGAAAGGATAATATACGCCCTCGTGAGATTAGCACGCCTCTATCCCATGCCCGGTAGGGCGCGAGGCTCTGGCAAGTAAAGTTTCCATGACACATCATCTCAAATTTCTTCTTCGGTTGTAATGCACATCAAGTCTTCGTCCGGGAAACTAAAGTTCAATGCCTCATAGTCATCCGCACGACTTGCCAGAAATCAGCTACGACTTTTACGGCTTTTTGATTGACATATACGATGTCGAATTCGATAAGAGATCCGCCATCGAGCCATCCTTCCCGCTAGTGCCGGGCGCCCATTAGGAACTTTAATGGGTCTAGCTTGATATCAACCGTAGTATGGTACAACAGTAATCGCCCGAGTCGCTTGGTAGCCCAAAACTAGAGCGCAAATACGCTTTCGCGACCGGGGGTACCGTGTTTCGCAATCGCTGAATTTCCCGCTTAGGTAATAGATGGCCTCGCTTCCTTCTTTCTTGACTCATCGTGGTTGCCCTAGTACGCATCCCATTGAATTCTCAAGACCGTTAGGTAGAGAATTAGTGGTCGACCGGGTACCGCGACTAAAATTGGAGCATTTGTCGTACTTTTTGATCTTTTCTAGGGCCTTTTGACATTCTTCATCCCACACGCCGTATTATTCTTTCTAAGAAGTCCAAGACCGGGTCGCATTGATTGGTTAATTGGGAAATGAAACGAGAGATATAATTCAGCCTCCCTAGGAAACCGCGAACTTCCTTTTTTTGCAATGGGTGGTGAAAGGTCCTGATGGCTTTCACTTTATCGGATCAATCTCAATCCTCTTCTCGCTACTACGAACCCTAGAGTTTTCCGTAAGTAACGGCGAAGGTACATTTGGCAGATTGAGCCTTAGTTGGTACTTCCGTAGTCTTTGGAATAGTTTTTTAAGTTCTGAGGGTGCTCTTCCTCCTGCTCGATTTGGCAATCATATCATCGACGATACTTCTATTTCTTTGTGCATCATGTCATGGAAAAGAGTCACCATTGCTCTTTGGTACGCTGCCCTCGCATTCTTTAGCCCAAATGGCATTACTTGGTAACAAAAAGTGCCCCACATGGTTATGAATGTGGTTTTCCATGTCGTTAGGATCCATCTTTATCCGGGTTGTATCCTCGAGAAGCCATCCATAAAGGAAAACCATGAATGTCCCGCGTGTTGTCAACCAACCCGTGTCAATATGTGGCAAAGGGAAGTTGTCTTTTGGGCTAGCTCGATTCGATCCCTATAATCTACACACATACGAACTTTCCCGCCTTTCTTTGGTACTGGTACAATGTTTGCAACCCACTGGGTATTTGGCTACTTCCAAGAATCCAAAGATCAAATTGCTTTTTCACTTTTCTCGGATCTTTAACAAAGATATCCGCCTCATTCTCCGTTTTTGTCAGATCGGTTTGCACTCCGACTTTGTTGGCAATTTGTGCACCACTATGTCGGTATTTAATCCCGCATATCTTGATAAGTCCAGCGAAGACATCCTTGAATTCTTGAAGCAGGGCTATCACCATGCTTGGTTTTTGAGGAAATCGCTGCTCCTATTTTTATTTCTCTTCTCGCTTCTTCACCCCCTGTTGACAATTTCGCTTTTCTTGGTGGGGCATAATCGCCTTTCTTCGTCGCCCACCATTCTCTTTAATTCTTTCCGGGACCTCAATTTCTATTTCATCATATCCTCCTCCGCTTCCTCCGAGACCTCGTGGCTTTCAAACTTACTCCAGATTGATCCAAAGATTATTCATATCGCCGATCATGAGCGACCTGCATTAAATGAGAATGAATTGTATTGGGAAAGAGACGGCTTTACATGAAGGGAATGAATATGAAGAATGTATGAATGGAATAAATGAGACTTTGGCCTTTTTTTTTTTTTAAGAAAGTGGGGATATTTCATTTCAATCAAAAAGTTAACATAGGTGCCCCATACAAGAGATCCCCATTGTCTATGGGCAAAAACAAAAGGTTGATTCGAGCATTACTCCGATCTATTCCTAAAAACTACAGGTAAATCAATGCAGCCCAGCTATTGAGTGTCTCCCCGGGATGGCAAGGGCGGATGTTGGTCAACATTTTGCTACCTCGGTCCTCTTCAAATATCATGTTGATGCACATCCTTCAAATGCTTTATCGATCATTTCCTCCTCGCCAAGTTCATCATTTTTCTTCATTGTCTCTCCAATATCTTGACCTGGCCGTAGAATCCTCCGAGATGAAAGTGGCTTTTAAACTAGGAAAGGACATCGACCTCCACTAATGTCTTCCTTTAGATCTAGCTTTCCTTTGTTCCTCTTTTCTTTATATTCTTCTTTCTTCTCATGACACTTGGTTGGTAACCCAGCCCAAAACGATCCTTCTTGGTAATGATATTCTTGGGTCTCGTGTTTCTTGTAATTTCTTCCCAAACCCTTTTCCTAATTTGGCCTCGCCCAGAGTTTCGCGATGGTCATCTTGGTACAATTAGATAACCTAGGGTAGGGATCCGGTTTCCTCTCAAACGAATGTGGCATTTACTAGTTCTAATGCTCTAACGAGCATTCTGCAGCCTTCTTCATCATTTTGAATGTAGGGGTGTCCGATGTCACTAAGCAACAAATTCATGCTCGCTTCATACTGTGACCAATTTGCCCTCAACTACAAATTTTAATTTCTGATGCAATGATGATGGGACAACTCCTCGCGAGTGGATCCACGGTCTTCCCAACAAGCAAATGTAAGATGGTTTTATGTCCATTACCACAAAATCGATCACATATTCAGTTGGTCCGATCAATAGGGGTATCTCAATTTTCCCCATTGTTCCTTTTGCGTACTCATCAAGGCCCTACCGAGTTGTAGCAAGGCTTTAGGTGCGAACTATCTATTGGTAATTTTTGTAGGGTTACCATAGGCAAGACATTCAATGCTGACCCGTTGTCGATTAGTACGCCTGTAATACATACCCTTTGCAAAGGGGTAGTGATGTTAAGGGCTTTAGTGGACCCCTTCCTTCCTCCTCCGGATCTCATCATCACCGAACGTGATATGATTATAGGCGAATAATATGCCCCACTATCATGTCCGTGATTTGTTACGGAAATGTCCTGGGGCACAAAAGTTTGATTCAAAGACTTTTAATAGTGTCTCCCGATGCTTCTCTCAACTCAAGAGTAATTCCAAAGATCGTGATCCTCGGCCGGTTGCTTCCGTAGTTGTTCCACTACGCTGCACTCGCTATGTCTCAAGAACTTTAGAAATTCTTTGGCCCGGGCCTCGCCACGGCTTCATTTATCCTTTGGGGAGGTTCTTCTCCAAATATCTGTGGCAGGCTAATCACTGTATTCTTTCCCTATCTTTTTCAAATGCTTCTCAAAGCTTCGAGGAATAACATCGGCCGCTTCCCGTGAAATGGCCTGCCTCACCAACGCTCACATTATTTTGGCTTTGTTGGTCTTCCAATAAGCAGCTCTTTTACCGCTGCTGTTTTTGATTTTTCTCACATGGTCACATTCGCGCATAATTCCAGGAATTTGTCGATGTCTTTGAAACGGGAATGGAGATGGTGCTGAAATGACGATCTTCGATTTATCTTGCTGGTTTCTCCTTGGGAGACACCTGCATTCCCTACCCCGGGAGAGATGATGAAAGGCCTATCCTTCCCATATCTAGTTTTGGGGGTATCTCGCCATGTGTACGCCTGATCCTTCCCCATGGGTTCCTCAAGAATTCAATTTGTTTTCCATCTATCAACTTCTGCACCAATTTCTTGAACTCATCACATTCTTGGATATCATGCCCTTCACCGATGGAATTCGCAATACTTTCCACATTCTTTCGCTTTATTATCATGCCTTTATTGATCATACGAGCCATGCATAATCAAGTGAAATACCCACCGTAAAGGAGACTTGACTGACTGACACGCCATCCTTTATCCTCCCGTAAAACCTTCTTCTATAGCATTTACCCTCTGCTCCTACATGATTAGGCAAATGGGTTGTTGGCTACGCTTAGGTTCTTCAAACTTCAATATCCCGAATCAATTAAGTTCTCGCATGCTTTTTGAAGGCAAGGCGCTTCTCGCAAGGTGTCCAGGATACCGCCGATAGTCGCAATGTGCGCTGGATTATACCAAGGCGGAAGGGTGGATTGACAGATTAACGATGTATGGTCGGACCAAGTCCGCTTCATACAACCGGGAATAAAGTTCGAGTATGAAACCGCAGGGAGTGAAAGTTCTCCTTTTTATCCTTTCTCGTGACTCTTTCATCTCTTTGATTCAATTTTGCGCTTTTCCCACAAAAAGTCTGGGGCTGTGAGACCGTGAAGTTCTTCGAGGCGTATAGGTACGGTGGTGTTTACTTCACTTCTCTTGTTGTACTTTCGAGACCCTTCCCACCATCAATTCTCGCCGCTTTGATTGCTAGTTCGAGAGACTCAAACCCCGATCAAGTCGGCGAAAACACTGTGTTGTGTTATTGATGAGGCGATCAAGAGTGCCCTTTCAAAGTATTGACAAATAATGGCGTGATTTCATGCTCCGGATAGGTGGCTGGATTTGGGCGCCACTTTCCACCTTTGGGCATATTGTCGCAAGCTTTCATTGACTTCGCCCATATTTTCTAGCATAATTCTCGCTAGGGATCATGTCTGTTACATGTTTGTATTGCTCGAAAATGCTTTAGACAAATCTTTCCATGTCTTGACATTTGCTTTGCTTAACCGAGTATACCAACGTAATGCTGCTCCAGCTTAGACTATCCCGAAACAAAGGGATCAAGAGCTTTTCATCTTTATGGTAAGTCGCCATTTTTTTTCGCAATACATCGTTATGTGTGCGTAGAAGACATGTGGTTCCGCCATATTTATCAAACTCCGCGTTTTGAATTTTGGTGGCAAGACAAGATCGTACACTAGACTTAGATCACTAGCGTTGTTTCCTCGATTCTTCATTTGATTGTAACGCTTTAAATTTTTCTTCCATGAGGCGAAATCTTTCTTCCCACTTTCTTTCTACCTCATTCCCGATCTTTTTCGACCATGTTTAGGTCCGCACTTCTTCTTCATACAAGATTTCGGTATCAAGGGGTTGAGTCTCGTGTGCCCCTACTTGAAAACTGAAGACATTCCTGTAGGGTCAATATACATCTTCCTAGCCTGGTTTGGTGCAGCTTGGTTGAATCTTGAAGTGAGCCGGGTACCTTCCGCTCGAATATTTTCTCCTTCTACTGCTTTTCCCGAGACTTTTCGCCAAAGAATGCCATATGTCGATACTATTGAAGTTTGTGACAGGCAATCTGATCACTAAGGCTTCTCCGGGCCTCTTCAAGCCTTGACTCGAGCCTCTCTCGCCTCTTTTCTAGATTGATTATTCTTTCTTCCATGAGCTTTCTTTGTAGCCGGGTAAAGTATATGTGATGAATGATTACGGGTTAACACACATCGAATGCCACAATATTCATACTCATTAATATGGTTGTAAAAAAAATGCATGTACAATGATGCAAATGTTATGATGCAAATGCAAGAATGCATGCGCATAAGGTATCGTTCCGCTGGTAATCACCCTTTTGATTACTACTTTACGGAATTAAAGGGTCTTGATTACAACAAAATTGTGTTACAAAGTAAAGATCCCTAGTACAAAAGATCTAATTATAACACGAGTCCTATAGATAGACTCTAGCTCTATCCCCTAACTTTCCAATTGCCTTGAGCAGCTTGAGGAACCTAGGAGCTTCTTCCATTCCCTGGCTATAAAAGGTCGGAGTGTCTCACCGACGGCTAAATCATTTACGTGTCCGGGCGACTCACAGATGTCCACCATTAGATTTGCATAGTATCGTCCTCGTCCCAGATCATTCGAGCAAATACGCGTAATCTCTTCTTCTCGCCAATAGGTGTCCCCCCTACCGCAGCTTTCCTCGAACACATTAATTCTTTCCTTGTAATCCTCCACAACCGCTTCGAGGGATCCGATTCGTGCTCGTAATACACCCACTTCAAGCTTTCTTTCTCGCAGCCTCCGCAAATTATTCCTACGGCAAGACATTTTGAAGTGAGTGTTCGACTTCCGCCATCTTTTTTTCTTTAATCCGTCATTTTGACTTTGGCTTTGCCCCAAACTTTGAAGAGTGTCATCGATAGTTTCTCGCATCTCTAATAAATTGCTTTTGCTATTCATGGATTTTCTTTTCCATACGGCGACACTTTCTCTCTCATGATGAACAACTTGTTTTCCTTTGTTGACTTCTTGTCCAATCTTTCTCTCTTGATCAATGGCCTTCTTGGCGGACCGCTTTTCTTCCTCCATAGCCAAACGACAGCTTTTCTCTCTCTCTCGACGCTTTTTTGTTAATTTCTCGTTCTTCTTCCAACAAACGGATGCCGCTTTATTCTTTCTTTTTTTCCACAAATATGAACTGCCCGCCGCCTTTTTGTATTTTTGCCTCGAATAATGAGGGCATCTTTTTGGTAAAGAGTATTCTTGTCATTCAAATCTGCATTTAATTTCTTCAGCTGTTTAATGATCCCCTCCCGCCGCCGACTTCTAGGCTTGCCTTATAGAGTTCGCCGCGTGTTGGGTCCGTTGAATGTCCATTTTCTTTTAACTTCCTCGAGCTCACTCCTTAAGATATCGGCTTCGACGGTACCACCCTTGTCACCTCCTCGAGTGACACCGCTGGTCCTTGATTAGATTCGGGAATCACATTATTAACCTCAAACGCCTCCAAAGATCGTAACTGGGGGTCATGTGCTCGTGTCTCCTTCCACCCCGATCCGATAACAATGATCCTGTGCCCTCATGATGGTCTGAATTTTTCCTTTGAACTCTCCTTTGAAAAGAAATTCAGTTTGGCTTAATCCGCGGTATTGGGAATGAATCGCCGTGATCCGAATCAAGCCGAGACACTAAAAGTGGAGCACAAGCGATCCTCTCCATGTAATCCCAACATCATCAGCCAATTGAAGTCACCACAATCAGATAGAAAATAATTGACTTTACCGAGCCATGGGACCTCCATGCTATGTCTTCATCTTGAATGTTCCTCAAGAAATCGTCCACATTTTTGTTTTCAAATCTTCTCGCCATTCCTTTGCTAAGTATTCTCGTAAAGGCGAAAAACCTTGGAAAGATATCCCGGCAGACCCGCGTCGTCTTCCACATGTGACTGATCCATACTTGTAATAGCTGTGCGCATCCTCGAAAACGCCCTTCTTCATGTTTCCGCTAGCGCTCAAGGAAATGAAAGTCTCGACCAAAATTGCTGGTACCGGTTTGCTTTCCGCTTTACCCGCTCGAACAAATCCGTAATGGCTATGTCAATGTTCCCGAGTACTGGGAAGATCACCAAGCCATATATTCCTAAAGCGAATAAGTCCATTTTCTTTGCCTCGTCCGATGTGTCGATATGATGTCCCGAATACTCTCCCATGCAAAGACCGTATTATCTCCTCGGATTTGAAGGAGGCCACTAACCCAATCATCACTCATTCCCCGCAAAGGCTTTGAGTTTCGCAGTTGTAATTCTGATTCCTTGAGGCTTCGCGAGATCCAATCTTCCCGAATATTTTTCTGGTTAAGTAAAGCAAAGGTACTTTTCTACCGTAGGCATCATGTCTTGCCCATTGAAGGTGAAGCAAAAAAAACCGGATTCCAAAACTCGACTATAGCTCGAGTAGGGGCTGGTTAATCCGAACATATAATAGCCGCGCGATGTCGCCATAACTATCGCTAAATAAGTCTTGTAGCCTTCGGTCCCATCTTTCCCAAATGCTTTGAAGATCCCACAAGTCGCTCTGTTGAGACTCACATAGGTGTATCCAGCTATTACGCGCTCATTAGGCGATCGTCCCCTTGGATTTTCTCGTTGACCTCGACCAATGTCCGATCGACAAATTAAGCTCTTCTTTCCTAAGACACCTTTTTTTCCATAGTAAAAGACTTTCTCGATCAGGCAAACCACTTGATCCAAGACCTTTTATGCGATGCAAATGCAATGATGTATGAGAAAAAGAACAAAAAGCGAAAAGAAAAAAGTCACAAGATCAGATAAAGTAAATAAAATGACAAAAATAAATAGAAATAAACACACAAAACAAATCCTATTTATCCCGCCTAAAACCTAAGGTTATCCGCATGGCTCTAACAGTGTGGGTTTCTATGTTCTCTACATGCAGTGTTGGTGCTAGAGGTACCCGAATTGTCCTTGCTGTCCCCTACTAAGGGTAGCAAGGCCCCCGGCCATCACCCATTATAGGCTCCTTTCAACCGGGTTCAATTCTGGGGGACCCATTCGCTATGCCCGCATTTAAGGAACGATATCCTTACGAAAGCATAAGGTACTGAGCCCCAAGGTACTTGCTAGGCCCATACGGGAGAACGATATCTCCACGAAAGCATTAGCGCTTTCCCCACTTAAAAAAAGACGGGTTTATATGCCATATTTTAAATGCGTTAAAATAAACGCGCAATTATGACCGAATGTTAATTTAATAGTTACTTTAATCCGAATTTCCAATATTAGTAAAGCGGTAATTATTTTAAAAGCTTGACTCTCATTTGTTTTTGAAAAACAAAATGTGTCCCAAATGAGTCGCCATCCAGAGCGATGTCTTTTTTTTCTTGTATATATCGCTAAAATAAAAACGATGATTTTCTAAGGATTTTTGAAAGGTGTTTGGATATAAAATATTTATTCCGCGGGGTTTACAAAAACCTCATAAAATGGAGTCGCCACCGCCACTTAGGTAGGCCGGACACCACAAAACCGTAGATTCAAAAAGACAGGGTTCGGGAGTCGGTTACGGATGGGGAAGGATTAGCACCCCACACCGCCCAAAAAAATTGGTACTTTAATAATTACCGCTTTATTAATATTGATTTTCCGATTAAAGTGACGATTATTTTAAATTTCGGTCATAATTATGCGAATATATTTTAGTGGTCCCGTTATCCGAGAATAAACGCCAACCACTATCACTACGCTTGATACCGCCCCATTTACGCTGGATAAAAGGACACCGTGATTAACAATTTATATCTCGATATGCAATCTTAATGGCAAAAACATAAAACATGACAAATCATTTAAATATAATAAATATTAACATACCGAAACATTAGTTTATCATGAATGATATTTTAGACTAAAGCATGTATATATATACATATTACTCCAAACAGAGATAAAAACAACTATCATATGTCAAAATAATAAGGCAGAATAAATATATATATATACGAACAAATATTTCAAAAAGACATGCATACTGTAATAAAACATATTTCAACATATACGGGTCAACATATCATAAAAAGGGTAAATATACTAACATGTAGCCCTAGAAAATAAGAAAGCTCACACACATACAAAATACGTAACATGCCATATAATGAACCGATTAGAACATAATATGCTTGATATGAATAGCCGATGAAAACGAATATCATACTTGACACATATATATACATATAAACATAAAATGAGTCATATACGGAGACATAAAATGAAATAATATCCACATATACGAGTATAATTCAACAATAATATTTACAAAGAAAATAGGATCAAATGAAAGGAAAATGAAAATCAAAGTAAGTAAATTAAAGAGCAATAACATGTAATTTAGGGACGAAATTGAAAAACAAATAAAACCTACAAAGACCAGAGTTGTAATTATACCAAGGGGCAGACTCAAAATGAAAATTTCAAAAACGCGGGTGATTAAGGCGTAATTTTTACCATTCGTGTTTCGATCGTGTAATTTAGTGACTAAATTGTAACTTTTGGAAACTCGTAGGGACTGGATCAGAATTATACCATGCGGCAAGACAAAAATGAAAATATTGAAAACGCGTGGGATTAAGTGTGTAATTTACCCATTTAGCAAAATAAAAACAACTATAAAGCCCCTTTTTAAGGCCAAATCAAATTTTCGCCATTTGTTTCATTTTCTAATTTTTCTGGGTTTTATGTTCTTCGCTTTCTCTCGCTTATTCATATAATACCTGAATCCGCGGTCGGCGTCCAGATTTCTCCGCACGCCGCCGCCGCTAACCGCGCGCGGTGGACTCCCAAAATACACCAAAACCTTCCTCTTGTCGCCCTCAATATGAATCCATGGTTGATTCAGAGGATCCCTTTTGTTTAGCCTAGATCTAAAAAATACGAACCCAAAATATATTTTCTTTAGGTCAAAACGAGACCACAAGGGGTCTTCCTTCCCTTTGTTCACTGGGATCTGCTTGTAGAAGCCGAAAGGCTTGTCACAGAGGAAGGGAAGACCCATGGACAAAGCCGTAAAGACTTCTTTACTTGTTTTCTTTTATTTTTCTTTTGTACTTCAGATATGCATGCAAGGGAAACAGTAAGAAAAAAAAAAAGGCAAAAAAATTACCACCGGATCGCTTTTCGATTTCTTGACTGTTACAAGTTTGGTTTTTACAAAACTTTCTGCTTTTTGTGTTACTACTCTCTCTCGCTTTTTTGCCCGTTCTTCTCTAAAAATCCCGCTACAACAGCCCCATTTCCTATATACCACTATCTCTCGTATTTTGGTTGCAACTTGTATCTTCTTTTCCAGATCCGACATTTGCTTGTTATCTTTGGCATAATCAACGCGGGGATCAATATCGGGCGCGGTGGCGGTGTGGTCATTTTCGCCAGAGGCCGACGCATTTTCGGCCGTTAGATCGATCCGATCTAACGGCGAGATGGCTTGAAGAACGATCGGCCGGATGAAGCCTCGATCCGATGAAACGGCTTCGATTTCGCCACGTGGAGCACCGCAATGAGGAGTCGAACGCTGCGGATCTTACGCCGCGCGGGATAATAAAGCGTCCGCGCGCTGGGACCACACGCGCACGCGTGCACTCGAACGGTCCATACGCGCGAGTACGCGCTACCGCGTATATTTTTAACCTTCATTGCATCGTGGGCCGTTGGATCGATCTTGATCCAACGCCCATAGTTACCGCATATTGTAATTAGATAGGATTCGTAGTCAGGCCAAATGGGCTTTGTAATTGGATTTTTGTAATTGACTCGGACTTTTTACTTGGGCTTAATATATATATTTAATTTTACATTTAGTCAGCCTAATAATAATAATAATAATATAACAATCAGACATCATATTATACGGTCATTAATTAATAATATTCTAGTATTCATATGTATAATTAATATGACATCTACATACGCTTATACCCTAGATACATACGCGACATACATACAACCCTAATACGCATTAATGTAGCTTATACATGTACACACCTTATATTAGTAACATTCACATAATAAACATACATGCAATAGTAATACATTTTAGATTTTGGCATTAATTAGTATATTAATAGTAGGATTATGGTCACATGCTTATGAACAGTGTGAGAATTGAATTGATGTTTAAAGATTAATGATGGTTTGTAAATAAGTTCTCTAATAGTTGTGTAGGTATAATTGTGAACATTCGCATTGTTATGATAGTTTAGGATATTGTTAACAACTCAAGAATACATTAATTTGTTAAAGAATGGAACAAAGCTACCGAATATGTTAAATAGTTTATAGATAAGGATTCAATGTGATTTGTGAACTCAAATGGTTGATTTATATGTCTAATGAAATATACATATTTTGTAACATGATAGACTAGAAGGACAATGATGATAAAAAGGCTCATGTGGATCAACAAACTGATAGACTTAAAGGAGTTGTGACCCGATATCGTTAGTAGCTTAGAAATAACTTGTGAGTGCAGTTTATAGAATCGGATAGGTGTTTCATCCTTTTCGAGATTTGTTTGGATTGTTATACTTAATATTGTTTATGGCTTGTTGCATGAAAGAGTATACCTGAACTAGCATGGAAGCAAGGTAAGTATTTCCTTTGGAAATACTCGAATGGATAGTTGCTTGAAATGCATGTTTGATATTGTTGTTACTTTGATTTTAAATTTGGATAGGAGATATGTTGGTGCAAAGTAACAATCTTGAGTAGGAACTAGAATTGATATATGAAATGAAGAATTTATCACATAGGGTATGAATTAGAGCACCACCAAAAGTCCATAAAATTGGTATAATCTATAGAAGGTTGACATTGTTAGAAAACACTTGTAAATTGGAAATTGAACTATTGATCATTGAATTGAATATCAATTTCTGACAACAAACACTAGAGGATTGAATAATGAATAATGAACATTGTCATTGATCCATTGATATTGAAAATTGTTATTGGACCCCTAGTAAAAGGGATATTGGCACAAAATGTGCATATTGAATTGGTTTATGTTTAATGAATGATTAATGGGATAAATATTGAAGCCTTGGTCTCAAGTCAGTCATAGATATAGTTGGCAAGCCATAGAGTCCGTAGAGCTCATTGTCGGGGTGGACTACGGTTTGGGACAGTGGACCCTAGTTGGCGACAGTAGGAGGGAAGTTGTCTATGGTCATTTGGTGACAGTAGAAGGGATTGACCGGTACTTCTAGTACCATATTGTTTATTGGCGATAGTTTGGTTGGGGACTCGTGTATCTAGGCTGAGAAATCGATTCTCATGGCTGAAACAAAAATGTTATTTTAAAAGATTTGTTCAGTAATGAAGTGAAATCAATTTAATTGTTAATGTATTGTTTCACATTGGGCTTTGGAAACCGAGTAGCTTTATTGCTTTTTAATAGATATGAATAAAAGTATAACTTAACTAGTATTCAAATACTTGATTGATAACTTAGTTGTCTTCAACGTTATGTATTAAACACGGTTAAATGAATTCTATTGATATATTGATGCTATTGGATTTTGTTGAAATGAATGATATGGGTACTTTGGTTTGGTGTGAATCCATGCGTATTATATAAGAATGTAGTAGTGAACGACTCTATATTATGTTTAATATGTTATTGTACTATAAACTCACTCACTAAGCTGTTGCTTATCTTAGTTCCTTCACTACTTTTTAGGTAACTCTTTTGGATAGTGTTAGAGCTAGAAGCTTGATCAAGTTACTTTTTGCTTATAAGAGTATGGGGTTAAGTTCATTTAAATGACTCCTAGGATGGTGACACTAATGTATATGTTTATGATGTGGATGTTCTGGTTTGTAATGTATATAAATTTCGAAGACATGTAAAACCTAACTATTAGACTTATGGTGACTTATGGTTGTGGTGATTGCATGACTTCAACTAGATTCATGTTTGAAATACATGGTTATGCATGATCTTTCTAACATTGGATTGATAGATTACATTATAGAATGAGCATAGTTAGATTAATTGGAAGTAGTTATATAGTAATGTTGCAACTTGAGATGGTTCTAGTGAATTGACTGCTCGATTTTTGTTTAGTAGAATGGTTGAATGATATGGAAGTTTTTGTATCATAGCTTTAGATGGTTCGAACAAATGCTAAGCTTTTAAGTTAAACTTTCTTAAGTTAAGGAATCTGTTTAAAAAAAGGGAAATGATTTGTACATGGATGACTCATGTAGGGTTGTTCGCACTAATATTTAATTGTTGTTGCAAATCTTAAGCGTGAGTAGACCCTTATTATTGTAGTTTATGGAAATAAACTAGTTCGAGTAGGCCATGAAATAAATTGAATGGTAACCTTTTGATGTTTGATTTTATGTACAATGTGTTATTCCTTTCTTTGAAGGTGAGTCAATGTTGCTTTGTTTGTTAATTCTTCTAGAAATTGTTAAATCTATAACAACCTTAATCTAATAAGATCGAATCTTGGAGGGTATCATGTTACTTAAATGTTTGCTTGACTTTTAAGAATGTTTTGGGTTCTATTCGAATGCTTGTTTCTTCTAGGCTAGTTTTAGGATGTTACAGTTTGGTAACTAGAGCTAAAGGTTACATGATTCTAGGGCCATTTTATGATTATATTGTTATTGATGAATTGCATTGTATAGTTTTATTATTATTTATGACTTTAGTGCCACCTAGGAGTTAATTAGATATTCTTTGTGACTTGAATTGGTCAAGATAATTTGGTATGTGTATGCTACTATAAACATATTCTAGTCTAAAGGTATAATTTGAATGCTAGGCCATTGTATACATGTTATTGTTAATCATTATGAATTAGTCAAACTTCATGAAATGTTACATGTACTGATTTAAAGGAGAATGAAACAAAATGAATGCTTGTTTGTTATCTATGTCATTCGAATGCAATGCGTATATATATGCATGATAACATTGAATGAAATGTAAAATGGAAGTGGCTAATCAAATGATTGTTAAATCTTGGCACTTATAATGTTAAAATTATGCAAATGCAATAGTGAAGACTTGTTGAATGTTAGAATGACTTATAGTATGCATGAACTAGTATATTTCCAAATGTGTAAGGAATGAACATGTTCTTGTTTAAGTATGATACATGAATGCTATGCACGCTCACATGTTTAAGTAATAAACATCCTTGATTATAGCTTAGAAGTGAAATACAAAGTGGTAACCTATAATGAAAAGAAATATGTCCATGCTTGCATAATTGAAAGGGAATGTTTATGATCCTTGAAATGTTATTGAATAAAAGCATGCTCTTGGATATATGATTGATTGTAGATGCCTAGGTTGTTTGCTAGTCACTCAACTCATCGATTAGGGATGAGTTCGAAAAATTTTAATTGAATCTCATTTCCAGTGTACTCCGTAACGCTCCTGAGCTGGTTTACTACTAAACCGGGGTAGGGGTGTTACAGGTTTTTCATCCTTTCCGAGCTTTGTTTGGATTGTTATACTTAAAATTATTTATGGCTTGTTGCATGAAAGAGTATACCTAAACTAGCATGGAAGCAAGGTAAGTATTTTCTTTGGAAATACTCGAATGGATAGTTGCTTGAAATGCATGTTTGATATTGTTGTTACTTTGATTTTAAATTTGGATAGGAGATATGTTGGTGCAAAGTAACAATGTTAAGTAGGAACTAGAATTGATATATGAAATGAAGAATTTATCATATAGGGTGCGAATTAGAGCACCACCAAAAGCCCATAAAATTGGTATAATCTATAGAAGGTTGACATTGTTAGAAAACACTTGTAAATTGGAAATTGAACTATTGATCATTGAATTGAATATTCATTTGTGACAACAAACACTAGAGGATTGAATAATGAATAATGAACATTGTCATTGATCCATTGATATTGAAAATTGTTATTGGGCCCCTAATAAAAGGGATATTGGCACAAAATGTGCATATTGAATTAGTTTATGTTTAATGAATGATTAATGGGATAAACATTGAAGCCTTGGTCTCAAGTCACTCATAGATATAGTTGGCAAGCCATAGAGTCCATAGAGCTCATTGTCGGGTGGACTACGATTTGGGATAGTGGTCCCTAGTTGGGGGTAGTAGGAGGGAAGTTGTGTATGGTCATTTGGCGATAGTAGGAGGGATTGACCGGTACTTTTAGTACCATATTGTTTATTGGCGATAGTTTGTGTGGGGACTCGTGTATCTAGGCTGAGAAATTGATTATCAAGGCTGAAAAAAATGTTATTTTAAAAGATTTGTTCAGTAATGAAGTGAAATCAATTTAATTGTTAATGTATTGTTTCACATTGGGCTTTGGAAACCGAGTAGCTTTATTGCTTTTAATGGATATGAATAAAAGTATAACTTAACTAGTATTCAAATACTTGATTGATAATTTAGTTGTCTTCAATGTTATGTATTAAACACGGTTAAATGAATTCTATTGATATATTGATGCTATTGGATTTTGTTGAAATGAATGATATGGGTACTTTGGTTTGGTGTGAATCCATGCGTATTATATAACAATGTAGTGGTGAACGAATATATATTATGTTTAATATGTTATTGTACTATAAACTCACTCACTAAGTCATGCTTATCTTAGTTCCTTCACTACTTTTTAGGTAACTCTTTTGGATAGTGTTAGAGCTAGAAGCTTGTTCAAGTTACTTTTTGCTTATAAGAGTATGTAGTTAAGTTCATTTAAATGACTCCTAGGATGGTGACACTAATGTATATGTTTATGATGTGGATGTTCTGTTTTGTAATGTATATAAATTTCGAAGACATGTAAAACCTAACTATTAGACTTATGGTGACTTATGGTTGTGGTGATTGCATGACTTCAACTAGATTCATGTTTGAAATACATGGTTATGCATGATCTTTCTAACATTGGATTGATAGATTACATTATAGAATGAGCATAGTTAGATTAATTGGAAGTAGTTAAATAGTAATGTTGCAACTTGAGATGGTTCTAGTGAATTGACTGCTCGATTTTGTTTAGTAGAATGGTTGAATGATATGGAAGTTTTTGTATCATAGCTTTAGATGGTTCGAACAAATGCTAAGCTTTTAAGTTAAACTTTCTTAAGTTAAGGAATCTGTTTAAAAAAAGGGAAATGATTTGTACATGGATGACTCATGTAGGGTTGTTCGCACTAATATTTAATTGTTGTTGCAAATCTTAAGCGTGAGTAGACCCTTATTATTGTAGTTTATGGAAATAAACTAGTTCGAGTAGGCCATGAAATAAATTGAATGGTAACCTTTTGATGTTTGATTTTATGTACAATGTGTTATTCCTTTCTTTGAAGGTGAGTCAATGTTGCTTTGTTTGTTAATTCTTCTAGAAATTGTTAAATCTATAACAACCTTAATCTAATAAGATCGAATCTTGGAGGGTATCATGTTACTTAAATGTTTGCTTGACTTTTAAGAATGTTTTGGGTTCTATTCAAATGCTTGTTTCTTCTAGGCTAGTTTTAGGATGTTACAGTTTGGTAACTAGAGCTAAAGGTTACATGATTCTAGGGCCATTTTATGATTATATTGTTATTGATGAATTGCATTGTATAGTTTTATTATTATTTATGACTTTAGTGCCACCTAGGAGTTAATTAGATATTCTTTGTGACTTGAATTGGTCAAGATAATTTGGTATGTGTATGCTACTATAAACATATTCTAGTCTAAAGGTATAATTTGAATGCTAGGCCATTGTATACATGTTATTGTTAATCATTATGAATTAGTCAAACTTCATGAAATGTTACATGTACTTGATTTAAAGGAGAATGAAACAAAATGAATGCTTGTTTGTTATCTATGTCATTCAATGCAATGCGTATATATATGCATGATAACATTGAATGAAATGTAAAATGGAAGTGGCTAATCAAATGATTGTTAAATCTTGGCACTTATAATGTTAAAATTATGCAAATGCAATAGTGAAGACTTGTTGAATGTTAGAATGACTTATAGTATGCATGAACTAGTATATTTCCAAATGTGTAAGGAATGAACATGTTCTTGTTTAAGTATGATACATGAATGCTATGCACGCTCACATGTTTAAGTAATAAACATCCTTGATTATAGCTTAGAAGTGAAATACAAAGTGGTAACCTATAATGAAAAGAAATATGTCCATGCTTGCATAATTGAAAGGGAATGTTTATGATCCTTGAAATGTTATTGAATAAAAGCATGCTCTTGGATATATGATTGATTGTAGATGCCTAGGTTGTTTGCTAGTCACTCAACTCATCGATTAGGGATGAGTTCGAAAAATTTTAATTGAATCTCATTTCCGTGTACTCAAATAACGCTCCCGAGCTGGTTTACTACTAAACCGGGGTAGGGGTGTTACAGGTTTTTCATCCTTTCCGAGCTTTGTTTGGATTGTTATACTTAAAATTATTTATGGCTTGTTGCATGAAAGAGTATACCTAAACTAGCATGGAAGCAAGGTAAGTATTTTCTTTGGAAATACTCGAATGGATAGTTGCTTGAAATGCATGTTTGATATTGTTGTTACTTTGATTTTAAATTTGGATAGGAGATATGTTGGTGCAAAGTAACAATGTTAAGTAGGAACTAGAATTGATATATGAAATGAAGAATTTATCATATAGGGTGCGAATTAGAGCACCACCAAAAGCCCATAAAATTGGTATAATCTATAGAAGGTTGACATTGTTAGAAAACACTTGTAAATTGGAAATTGAACTATTGATCATTGAATTGAATATTCATTTGTGACAACAAACACTGAAGTATTGAATAATGAATAATGAACATTGTCATTGATCCATTGATATTGAAAATTGTTATTGGGCCCCTAATAAAAGGGATATTGGCACAAAATGTGCATATTGAATTAGTTTGTGTTTAATGAATGATTAATGGGATAAACATTGAAGCCTTGGTCTCGAGTCAGTCATATATATAGTTGGCAGGCCATAGAGTCCATAGAGCTCAGTGTCGGGGTGGACTACGATCCGGGATAGTGGTCCCTAGTTGGGGGTAGTAGGAGGGAAGTTGTGTATGGTCATTTGGCGATAGTAGGAGGGATTGACCGGTACTTTTAGTACCATATTGTTTATTGGCGACAGTTTGTGTGGGGACTCGTGTATCTAGGCTGAGAAATTGATTATCAAGGCTGAAAAAAGGTTAATTTAAAAGATTTGTTCAGTAATGAAGTGAAATCAATTTAATTGTTAATGTATTGTTTCACATTGGGCTTTGGAAACCGAGTAGCTTTATTACCTTTTAATGGATATGAATAAAAGTATAACTTAACTAGTATTAAAATACTTGATTGATAATTTAGTTGTCTGCAATGTTATGTATTAAACACGGTTAAATGAATTCTATTGATATATTGATGCTATTGGATTTTGTTGAAATGAATGATATGGTACTTTGGTTTGGTGTGAATCCATGCGTATTATATAACAATGTAGTGGTGAACGAATATATATTATGTTTAATATGTTATTGTACTATAAACTCACTCACTAAGCTGTTGCTTATCTTAGTTCCTTCACTACTTTTCAGGTAACTCTTTTGGATAGTGCTAGAGCTAGAAGCTTGTTCAAGTTACCTTTTGCTTATAAGAGTATGTAGTTAAGTTCATTTAAATGACTCCTAGGATGGTGTCACTAATGTATATGTTTATGATGTGGATGTTCTGTTTTGTAATGTATATAAATTTCTAAGACATGTAAAACCTAATTATTAGACTTATGGTAACTTATGGTTGTGGTGATTGCATGACTTCAACTAGATTCATGTTTGAAATACACGGTGATGCATGATCTTGTTGACATTGGATTGATAGATTACATGATAGAATGAGCATAGTTAGATTAATTGGAAGTAGTTAAATAGTAATGTTGCAACTTGAGATGGTTCTAGTGAATTGACTGCTCGATTTTGTTTAGTAGAATGGTTGAATGATATGGAAGTTTTTGTATCATAGGTTTAGATGGTTCGAACCAATGCTAAGCGTTTAAGTTAAACTTTCTTTAAGTTAAGGAATCTGTTTAAAAAAAGGGAAATGATTTGTACATGCATGACTCATGTAGGGTTGTTCGCACTAACATTTAATTGTTGTTGCAAATCTTAAGCATGAGTAGACCCTTATATTGTAGTTTGTGGAAATAAACTAGTTCGAGTAGGCCATGAAATAAATTGAATGGTAACCTGTTGATGTTTGATTTTATGTACAATGTATTATTGCTTTCTTTGATGGTGAGTCAATGTTGCTTTGTTTGTTAATTCTTCTAGACATTGTTAAATCTATAACAACCTTAATCTAATAAGATTGAATCTTGGAGGGTATCATGTTACTTAAATGTTTGCTTGACTTTTAAGAATGTTTTGGGTTCCATTCAAATGCTTGTTTCTTCTAGGCTAGTTTTAGGATGTTACACTAGGTGTATCTCTAAGGTATCTAAAGATTCTCTTAATGGCTATAAGGTGCAATTCTCTAGGGCTAGCTTGAAACCTAGCACACATGCAAACACTAAACATAATATCGGGTCTACTTGCGGTAAGGTAAAGCAAAAAGCCAATCATGGAACGATAAAGCTTAGAATCAACACACTTACCTTCTTCATATTTGTCAAGCTTTATGGATGAGCTCATTGGCGTGGCTTGAGGCTTCACATTCTCCAAGCTAAACTTCTTGAGTATGTCTTTTATATAATTTGCTTGATTGATGAAGGTACCATCATTCCTTTGCTTGATTTGGAGCCCTAAGAAAAATGAAAGCTCCCCCTTCATGCTTATCTCAAATTCACCTTGCATTAGCATAGAGAACTCTTGGAAAAACAATTCATTAGTAGAACCAAAAATAATATCATCTACATAATTTGAACTAGTAAGATATATTTGCCATATCTTTTAATGAAAACTGTAGTGTCCACCTTGCCTTTTTCAAAACTTTTATCAATCAAAAATTTTGAAAGCCTTTCGTACCAAGCTCTAGGAGCTTGTTTCAATCCATATAAAGCTTTAGTGAGTTTGAAAACATGATTAAGAAATTTTGGATCCTCAAAACCCAATGGTTGTTCTACATACACTTCTTCATTTATAAAACCATTTAGAAAAGCACTTTTGATGTCCATTTGAAAAAGCTTGAACTCATGAAAGCATGCAAATGCAAGAAGCATCCTAATTGCTTCTATTCTAGCTACGAATGCGTATGTTTCATCGAAATCAATTCCCTCTTCTTGACGGTAACCTTGAGCAACAAGTCTAGCCTTGTTTCTCACTATGTTACCACTCTCATCTAGTTTGTTTCTAAAAACTTATTTAGTTCCTATAGTAGATTTATTACTAGGCCTATCAACTAATATCCATACTTTACTCCTCTTAAATTGATTAAGTTCTTCTTGCATGGCCAATATCCAAAAATTATCTTTTAATGCTTCTTTGATATTTTTAGGCTCAATGCATGAAATGAATGCAACATTAGTCATTAATCTAAGAGAGGATCTAGTAGTTACATCCTTGGATGGATCACCCAAGATTTTACCACCTTTGACATAGTTGAGTTCCCTTGGGTAGCTCACTTCCTTTTCCTCAAGATTCATGTCCTTCAAGGCTTCTATGGGAGGATCTTGTGCTTCTTCTTCTTTGGTTGGAACCTCATCCACCTTTGATGATTGTCCACCATCATTGGCTTCAATGATCCTTACATCATCATCATCACAAGAATCCTTCCTAGGAATAAGGTTATCATCGAAAACCACATGTATAGACTCTTCTACAACTAAGGTTCTTTTTTTAAAAACTCGATATGCTTTAGAATTTAAAGAGTAACCTAAGAAAATAACTTCATCACTTTTTGCATCAAATTTACCTAAATGATCTTTTCCATTATTTAAAACAAAACACTTGCATCCAAAAGGATGAAAATAGCTAATGTTAGGCTTCTTTGATTTTAAAATCTCATAAGGAGTTTTCTTTAAAATTGTCCTAATCATTACTCGGTTAATGGTGTAACAAACTGTGTTTGTGGCTTTCGGCCAAAAATACTTAGGTAAATTGTTTTCACAATGCATGGTTCTAGCCATTTCTTCTAAAGTACAGTTTTTCCTCTCAATTACCCCATTTTGTTGAGGAGTGCGAGGTACGAAAAAATTATGGCTAATACCATTAGAGTTACAAAAATCCTCGAAACCAAGATTTTGAAATTTTGTTCCATGGTCACTTCTAATATGTGAAATGTTTTGACCAAGGTTATTTTGAGTGATTTTTGAAAACGTGATGAATTTTTCTAAAGCCTCATCTTTAGTACTTAAAAAGAGAACCCAAGTGTATCTAGAGAAGTCATCTATAAAGACATATGTATATGATTTTCCACCCAAGCTATTATTTCTAATTGGCCCAAAAAGATCCATATGGATCAATTGTAATACCCTACTAGTTGAAACATACATCATTAATGGATTTAAAAGAGACACATTTTTGTTTACCCTTAGCACAAGCATCACAAATTTTATTTAAAGAAACTTTTAGCTTAGGTAAACCTCTTACTAGATTTTGGGAAACTAATTTCTCTAAAACACTTATGCTAGCATGCCTTAGTTTCCTATGCCATAACCATGCATCATTTTCATCTTTAGCAACCAAACATGCTTGGGATGTATGAATGTCATCTAAATGCACCATGTAAATGTTACCTATGCGTTGACCAATAAGAATTATCTTATTTGTTTTAATGTCCAAAATTTTGCAACCATTAACATCAAAAAGAACATTAAAACCCTTATCACATAATTGACTAATGCTCAACAAGTTATGTTTTAGACCATTGACATATAAAACAACTTCAATGAGTATAGAAGAGAGATTACCAATGGAACCAATACCCTCAGTGTAGCCTTTGGATTTGTCACCAAATGTCACCACTCCACCATTCTTTGGCTTTAGCTCTATGAATATACTCTTGTCTTCGGTCATGTGTCTTGAGCATCCAGTATCAAGGTACCATGTGTTTTGGCTTGAAGCTTTGGCCTTGTAGCAATTCTCCCCTACAAACAAAGAACTAAATCATGGTTTGTGGTACCCAAATCATTTTGGGTCCATGTGAATTAGCTCCCAAATACTTGGTTCCCTTAGGAATCCAAGATACAATTGCATGAATGTTATTATAAGCTACAAGTTCCTTAGGAACCCATACACTTCTAACTCATTTACCTTTAGGGTACCTTTGAGATCTTCTCTGTTTGTGGTTCACAAAGTTTCTTTTCACATAGTTAGTTTTAGAAGATTGACCATTTTCAAAAGTAGTAGTACCAAATTTGTTCAAAGAAGCTTTGGGTTCATTCACCATTTTGCGGTGATCATCATGGAATTTGGAAAGAAGATTGTTTAAATCAACATTTTCATTTTGAAAATATTTTAGGTCATCTTGTAAAACCAAAATCTTCTTTTCGAGTTTTGAGTTGGTTTTGGAAAGGGAATCGTTTTGGGTTTTTAAATCAGAAACCATTTTCTTGTTTTTCAAAACCGATTCCTTATACTTCTCAACCAACGTATTATAAACCTCTTGTAACTCATCATATGCTTCTTGAAGCTCTTCAAAAGTGAAAATTAAAAGTAGATGAGTTAGGGTTTACCTTAGGATCTTCATCAAGTGCCACGAGGCAAAGATTGGCCACTTCTTGCTCCTCTTCATCGGATGATAATTCCTTATCGCTCCAAGTAGCAACATGGGCCTTGAGCTTCTTCTTTTTTTCAAAGCTCTTCTTCTTGAGTTGAGGGCAATCGGATCTAATATGCCCCGGCTTCTTGCACTCATAACAAATGAGTTGATCCTTCTCCTCTTCTTTGTTCTTGCTCTTGAAGTCTCTTCTTCTTTAAAAATTCTTCCTCGGTTGGACTTCATGAACCGAGAGAATCTTTGGGCTATCATAGCCAATTCTTCAAACTCATACTCACTAGAGTTGTTTTCCTCTTGAGAAGCCTTGAGAGCAATTCCTTGCTTCTCCATTCTTTTATCTTCTCTCTTATTTTCTTCTTCTCTTCCTTGCTTCATGATCTCATAAGTAAGGAGAGATCCCACCAATTCATCGAGCTTCAACGTCTTCAAATTCTTGGCCTCGATGATCGCGGTTCTCTTCCTATCCCATGATTCGAGAAGAGAATAAAGAAGCTTTCGAACTAGTTTATCTTCAGGAATGATCTCACCGAAGCCCTTGAGACCATTTACTATGATAGAGAACTGATCAAAAATTCTGGAGACGCTCTCATCGGGCTCCATCTTGAAGTTCTCGTAGCTCAAATTAAGGATTCCAATCTTGGTCTCCTTTACATTGTTGGTTCTTTCATAGGTGTCTCTAGTTTGTCCCGCACATCCTTCGAACTCGTGCAAGATGACATCTTCGCGTACATGTCGGGTCCAAGTGCACAAAAGATGATGTGTAGGGCCTTGTCATTCACTTGTAGTATTCTTCTATCTTCATCCGTCATCTCCACTTTTGTCTTCGAAATGAGTCTTCCTTATTCATTTCTCTTTATGAGAATAATTGGACCATATTCTACTATATCCCAAAGGGTGTAGTCATTGGACTTGATGAAGAGCCTCATTCTATTCTTCTAATAGGGGTAGTTATCCCCATTGAAGAATGGTGGTTTGGTGATAGATTGTGACTCGTACAAGTTTAGCCCGAAGGTAGACACCATGGCTTTGATTTGTAGTCGATTGATCTTCTTCTAGGATCTCCTATTGTGAATGTAAGTCCCTCAAAGAGTTTGGCTCTGATACCAATTGTTGAGGGGATCAATCAACGTGTAATTGGCCAAGAGAGGGGTGAATTGGCTTTTTGAAATTGGAAGGAACAAATTGAAGAGATAAAAATTGAAGACAAGGCGATTTATAGTGGTTCAAGCTTCGAACAAGCTCTACATCCACTACCTTAGCTCCCAATAAGGATTTTGAACCAATATCAACTAGATATTCTTCCCCATTTTTAGGCTTAGGAGGAAACCTTTACAAATTGGTTAATCTTTCTACACAAAGATTAACCAAGACTCTCTCTTTACAAAGAAGAAATGGAAAACTTAAAAGTATCTCTCACAAGATTGATTTGTTGCCCAAATTACAAACAAACTCTCCCCAAACTTGAAAGAAATGCATACAATGAAAATTACAACAAGTGGGGTACAAGAATTTGACTCTTTAAGCTCGAGGGTTTGATATAGTCGCTGGGCTGCATTTTTCCCGCAATAAATGCTCAACTACAACCAACCGTATTGATACGTGGGAGGCCGTATCGATACGGACCTGAAAAAATAGAAAGAGCCGTTGTGTAGGTAAAACAAAGAGCATATCGATACACGGGAAAGCATATCAGTACATTCTTAGTGTAAAACAAGAGGCGTATCAAAACGGGCAAGGCCATATCGATATAATTTTGCTCACTTAGGCTACTATCTGAACCTGTATCGGTACACCTTGAGGGTGTATCGATACAAGTTAATTTATTTTCAAAATCACATGTTCCCAATAACTGACAAGGAACCGTTTGAATCATAAATGAAAATATATGAAAAATCTCAACCACCGTATCGATACGCAAGTAGCCATATCAGTACGCTATTCTTAAATCTTAAACCTAGTATGAAGGCCGTATCGAAACAGATGGCACCGTATCGAAACGCCTGAGTAAAAACCTTAGCCCATATAAAGGTCGTATCGATACGGAAGGAAACCGTATCGTAACACTTTCTTACAGTGTCCTTTTAAGTTAAGCCCGTATCGAAACGCTCGAGGGCGTATCGATACGCCTAGGCGTAAAAGTTGAGTTTGGCTTTAAAAACACTTAGAAAAATTTATGGGGTTTAAGTTTTTGACTTTGAATGATTTTGTACTTGAAAAATCTTTGACAATTATGAGTCATTAAGATACTTAAAAATTTATTTTCTTTAACAAATAGTTTTTTAAACAATTTGTTATATCAAAATCAAAATTTGGTTTTACACATTGAAGCATTGCTATGCTGAGCTATTAAAATATTGACACATGAATATTGCTATTGGATCATTGCTATTGATTTATTGTTATGAATCATTGCTATTGAACTATTCTTATTGAATCATTGCTATTGATACATTGATATTGAATAATTGATTATCGAACCTTGGGATTGAAAGTATTGGATACAATTGGCATGCCATAGAATTCATTAGCTCATTGGTAGGAGTATAGGCTACAACCTTTATTGTGGTACGGTGGAGGGAATATGACTAGTCCATTATTGATATTGGTGCGGAGGTGGAATTCATGTATCCATATACCATAAAATCGATCGAAGGAAACCATTGAGTATTGCTATTGACCATTGATGTGAAATAATGCTATTGATTATTGTTGTGAAACATTTTCATTGATTATTGTTACCATGTTGATTATTTATGACATGTTATATGTTGAACATGATAATTATGCCATGTTGAATCATATGCCTTTTGTTCGCATGGTTAGAATTGTTATGGAAGCATGGTTGATTGCATACCATGCTCATTCATTGTTATGGCTATCTCACTTAGACTATGTAATTATAATGCATACATCTTCCACATTTCAGGTTAAGAAAGTAAATCGGATCGAGATCGGAGCTAGTTAGAAGTTCGGCAAGTCACCACAAGCTTAGAGTAATGTGTTTTGTCCTTATGAACTCCTAGAATGGTGGAAAAGTAGTTAACCTAGTGGTATATGGTATATTTGTTATGTATCTATTGCCTATGTTATGTATTGGTCCTAAAGGCCCTAAATGATATGTTGGTTTTGGTTAAAAGTGGCTTAAAGCGCATATTTAGCTTAAAGGGGTGAAAACCTAGTAAATCGAATCATATTGACATGAAAATTGGCAAGCTAGTATATTAAATGGCTATAAACTTGCTGGTAAAGTTTCATTTCATTTGGACATCGTTTGATATGTTAAATCGAATAAAAACTAGCTAAAATCTATCATTACATGGCACGACGTATCGATAGAGGTGATGGTGTAACGATACGGTCTTGTCTAATTGGCCTTGTCAACATGAGTCAAAAGAAGCGTATTGATACTGAATAGGGCTTATTTGTATGGATTTTGGTAACTGGAATCCGAAAAAATTAAAGGTATCGGTACGGTCATGGAGTGTATTGATACAGAGTCAACGTGGTCAACCTGTATTGATACGATCCTAGCTGTATCGATACGGGCTTGTTGCATTTGAATATGGAATCCTTGGATTAGGCATGGCGTATCGGTACGGTCTCCTGGGTAACGATACGGCGACATGTAATTTAGTTATAAGTGCTAAAGAATAGTTTTTTAAGTTTTTGCAACATAGTCATTGAATCTTGTAAGTCTAAATTGATAGGGTAAATGGTCTCTGATTGATATGAATGTTTGCATGCATACTAAACATAGATCGAATTTCACTATAGTAAGATTAGTTTCAGGTAGGGACCACTAAAATACCAAAATTATAGTTTAGTCCCTAGAATTTGTAAAAGATTGAAATTGGTCCTAAATGATGTATCATTGTTTCATATTAACTAAATATGGCTTATGGTATTGTTTAATAACATTTGGAAAACATAATATTGTTTAATTATCGATTTTTGTTTGAAATTCATCGCACTGATCACTATATCGCTCCCCGGTAGCATACTCCGACATGATTCTCAACCAGGCCGAGAAGGGGGTGTTACATTTGTGGTATCATAGCTAGAGTTTAGTAAGTTCTAGACTAAACCAAGGCTTTTTGTATTGATTATTGTGTTACTTTGCCATCTTGGAGTTATTTTATTGTATATTGTGACTCGCCAACTAACCTGATCTCTTTATTTATAGATATCTAACTCTAATCAAGCTCGAATAGATGAGCACATTGCCGACTCCTGCACACATGGTGTGGAAGTTAGAAGGAGGGATCATTCGATTCCACAGAACCCTACGGTATGAAATCTTGAGCCCGTGTTGCAAGTTGCTCAAGCTGAATGTTATAAGAACATGGCTGACATGTTCAAAGTGTTTATGACCTCGATGAAGGCTGAGCAAACCCTTTAACCATCTATCCTGAGTACCCGACCTCCTATTGATAAGTTGCCTCAGCATCGAGCTTACTCTTTTACTGGGCGAAATGATGATAACCCTGAAATTGTTGAGTATTGGTTAGACAATACTCTATGATTTTTGAGTACGTAATTGCAATGTTCTAACGAACATAAGCTCGAATGTGACCTATCGTTATTAGCAGATGAAGCACTGTATTGGTGGGAGACCATGATTCTTACAGTCCCTGAAGAGGATATGAGCTGGGAGTTCTTCCTTCGTAAATTTTGAAAGAAATACATTAGTGAATACTACCTTGCTGAGAGACGTGATATCTTCCTTCACCTAAAGCAAGAAGGACGACCCTTAAAGCAGTACATCCACGATTTTTGCAAGTACTACCGGTATGGGGCTAAATACATTAAGAAAGAAGAAGTAAAGTGTAGGATGTTCATCAACGGGTTGAAAAATAATCTATGTCCTATGTTCACGGCATTGTGCATAACCGATTTTCAAGACCTTGTGAATAGGGTAAAAGCTACTGAAAGTGCTCAAAAGGCTCTAAGGACCAGTGGGTTAAATAAGTTGGAAAGGAGGCACCGAGATAAATCTTATTCTTCTAAATCTTTCAAGAAAAGGAAGCACCATGATTCGAAACAGAATGTGTATTCACAGCCTTCCTAGTACGAATATCTTGCTAAGACACAAGTTGTAACTCAATCCTTTCCTAGTGCCAACTTTACTAAGAGCACTGAAGGCTCTAAGCAAGAAATAAAGTTCCCAGTTTGTAACTTCTGTCGTAAGAAATTAGGAAAGGGGAGCTTGTTTCCCAGAATGTGTATTCACAGCCTTCCTAGTACGAATATCTTACTAAGGACAATGCCGTAAGAAATTAGGAGCTTGTTTCTTCTGTGATGAGATGGGACATCTCATTCGTGATTATCCTAAGAACACTATTAAATCTAATTATGCATCGGCCAACTCATCCCCTGCTCAATCCTTTCGAGGCAAGGGGGCGAGACAAGGATCCATCAAAAAGTTTAGAGGTTCATCCAAAGCACCGTACAAACCTGAATTTAAAGCTTCTACATAGATGTACCATATGGGAGGCAAGAGGCAAGAGAATGACCATGACACTAACTCAGGTAAAAAATTTGAGGACGAATTTTTCTTAAAAGGGGAGAATTGTAACACCCCAAAAACTGGTCTAGTTTGAATTGGGTTCCAACGATTGGAAACCCTACACCGAGAAGCCTAAATGTTGCATTGTTATTGATTATGTGGATTAGTTTCATCGATAATGGACTTTAATTGAGTCCAATGTTCAATAGAGACCTTATTGGAATGTTTAAACTCTAAAAATTGGCTAGGCATATCGATATAGTAGGACCTGTATCGATACAGTCCAACTGTTTCCTAACTAACTTACCGAACTTAAGCCAGTCGTATCGATACAAGCTATAGGTGTACTGATACGGGTCCCTATTAAAATATGTTTTAGTGACCTAATTGAGAGAATTGGAAGTAGAGGATGATTCACCTACTTATTTGGTACCCCTTCACGTGAAAGTGACCAAGAAAGATGACAATTAGTCACCAATTATTAAAAACTTGAGAAATGGACAAGAAAGATGGATAATAATAGTTTAAGCTTTCTTTTGCCTAAGGGAAAGCTTCTCATTGGTCCTTGGTGAGTTGAAAATGGTTAGGGTGATAGTTTCCTTAATAAGGGAATAAAAAAGCTTTCTCTTTTGTTTTGATTTCACCGTAACCAAACCCATCCCTTGTTTGAAGAAATCAAGCACACACCCCCATTGTCATCTTCCCCACCAAGCTCAAGCACACACCTCTCCAATTGGACTCTTTAAACTCAAGCCTTCTTTGCTTTAAAAGCTTTAATCTATAGTTATTGATTGGTTAAGTAAAAACCCTAAATTTATTGTTGATTCCATAGGCTTTTGAATGTCCAAATTCAAGTTATGACTCTCAAAACTAAGCCATTGTTCTTCAAGTTTTAACCTATGAACCTATCGAATAGCTAATGGCTATTTTAAGCATAGAATCAATTATCAATGTTGTTATATTGGTTATAACAATGCTTTCATGAATTTCCTAGCTAAAGAATTGGAGAAAGCCATTCTATCGTCTCCAATGAAATCTAGGAATAAAAGGATTACCATTCTTGAGCCTTGAAAGCATTGAAATTCAATGTGAGTGTAGTCGGACTCTCGAGAGTTTGGCTAGGTGTCATCTCGAATCATTGATTATTGCTTATTGTATTGCTAAGTATTGTATTGAAGGTTTTTGCATAAATTACTATTGAAAGTCACATAGGTAAGAATGGGTAAGTATTGCATTGAAATCATGTCCGAAACATCGTTGTTATTGCCATGGAAAGCATTGAAGCATTACTATGCTAAGGTATTGAAATATTGACACATGAATATTGCTATTGGATCATTGCTATTGATTTATTGTTATGAATCATTGCTATTAAACTATTGTTATTGAATCATTTCTATTGATTCATTGATATTGAATCATTAATTATCGAACCTTGGGATCGAAAGTATTGGACACAATTGGCATGCCATAGAATTCATGAGCTCATTGGTACGGGTATGGGCTACGACCTTTATTGTAGTGCGACGGAGGGATGTTGTGTGTTTTAGTCAAATTGGTGCGGCGAAGGGAATATGACTAGACCATTATTGATATTGGTGCAGAGTGGAATTTGGGTATCCATATACCATAAAATCGATACAAGGAAACCATTGAGTATTGATACTGACCATTGATGTGAAATAATGCTATTGATTATTGTTGTGAAACATTGTCATTGATTATTGTTACCATGTTGATCATAGATGCCATGTTATATGTTGAACATGATAATTATGCCATGTTGAATCATATGCCTTTTGTTCGCATGATTAGAATTGTTATCGAAGCATGTTGGATTGCATACCATGCTCATTCATTGTTATGGCTACCTCAATTAGACTATGTAAGTCTAATGCATTCATCTTCCACATTTCAGGTTAAGAAAGTATACCAGATTGAGATCGGAGCTAGTTGGAAGTTTGGCAAGTCACCACAAGCTTAGAGTAATGTGTTTTGTCTTTATGAACTCCTAGAATGGTGGAAAAGTAGTTAAACTAGTGGTATATGGTATATTTGTTATGTGTGTATTGCCTATGTTATGTATAGGTCTTAAAGGCCCTAAATGATATGTTGGTCCAGGTTAAAAATGGCATGAAGTGCATATTTGGCTTAAAAGGGTGAAAACCTAGTAAATGGATTCATATTGACATGAACATTGGCATGCTAGTATATTAAATGGCTATAAACTTGATGGTAAAGTTTCATTGCATTTGGACATTGTTTGATAGGTTAAATTAAATAAAAATCAGCTAAAATATGTCATTACATGGCAAGGCGTATCGATATAGGTGATGGTGTATCGATACGGTCTTGCCTAATTGGCCTATTCAACATGAGTCAAAAGAAGCGTATCGATACTGACTAGGGCGTATTGGTACAGTTTTTGGTCACTCGAATCTAGAAAAATTAAAGGTATCGGTACAGTTATGGAGTGTATCGATACAGAGTTAATGTGGTCAACCTGTATCAATATTGTACTAGTTGTATCGATACGGGCTTGCTGCATTTGAGTCTGGAATCCTTGGATTAGGTTTAGTGTATCGATCTAGTCTCCTGGGTATTGATACGGTGACAGGTAATTTAGTTATAAGTGGTAAAGAACAGTTTTTAAGTTTTTGCAACATAGTCACTAAATCTTGTAGGTCTAAATTGATAGGGTAAATGGTTTCTGATTGATATAAAAGTTTGCATGCACACTAAACATAGATCAAATTTCACTATAGTAAGATTAATTTCAGTTAGGGACCACTAAAATACTAAAATTAAAGTTTAGTCCATAGGATTTGTAAAAGATTGAAATTGGTCCTAAATGATGTATCGTTGTTTCATATTGACTAAATATGGGTTATGGTATTGTTTAATAACATTTGGAAAGCATAATATCATTTAATTATTGATTTCGTTTGAAACTCATCACACCGATCACTGTATCGCTCCTCGTAGCACACTCCGACCCGGTTCTCAACCAGGCTAGGAAGGGGGTGTTACATCTTCTTTAATGAAGAAATTCAAAAAAAGTATAAGGAGAACTTTGATGCATGAACATTTTGTTATGAGAAGAATTTTGAGTTCAAGAATGATCCCACTTGGGTTATTCATTGTAGTTCATAGCAGTGATCAAAAAACACAAGTGGGAGTTATTTTTCCAGCAAGTTGGGGATATCAATTCCAACATTGTCTGAGAGTTTTATGCTCACCTCACAACCAAAGATTTACCTTTCTTTCTTATACGAGGTGCATGTGTTAGATTTGATGAGGGGACTATTAATAATATGTTTAAATTGGATGGTGTAGGGGAAGAGTAGTCTATGTTTTTAACTCGTTGGATGCTGCAAGAGACAATTGCTATTGAAGGATTTATGCGTGCCTAACACTACCTGGAACATGTCATCGAAAGGCCACCAAATGATGAAGCGGCTGGCACTGAAGCCACTGCCAAAGGAGTGGAATCACTTCTTAAAAGCAAATCTCATGCCAACCACCCATAACAAGATTGTCTCAGAGGAAAGGATGGCCTTGTTGCATTCGATCATCGTAGGTTGCAAGATCAACGTCGTTCGTATCCTTATAGATGAGACTTATAAATGTACTGGTAAGGGAAATGGTAGTTTGTTTTTCCCCTTATTAATCTCTAACATTTGCATGAAGCACAATGTTCCATGGTTGGATTCGGACAATGTCCAAGAGAGAAAAGTAAAAACTATCACTCTTGCCTTATGGAGGAAACTAGTTGCCAAGGAGAAATGCCAAGGAAAGGCTATAGAGCCATTGTCCAAGGCCAAGCTACCCAAGGTAGAACTTACGACTTCTATGCCCGCTGGTTTAGTGGCAATGCTTTCTCAAATCTACCAACGCCAAGAGCTCATTCTTCAAAAGCTAGAGAAAGTAAAGGAGTAGAACACCAAGCTCTAGTAATATACTCATGCCTGGGACTGTGCCCTCAAGAAAACTCTTGAAGGAATGTGCACCCATACTTTGCTAACATTTCTTGAGTTCCCTGTCGACCTTATTGCCAACGATGATATGTCAGCCAATCCTCATTCTATCCATAATCCAACACAATTAGATGACACCATACCATTGTCCCCTATCCAAGTCGAGTCTGCAAGAATAGACATGCCGCCTGAATTAGAAGAATAAGGAATACAACCAAAGTTGCCCCAACGCTAGTTGCACCTGCCTCATCTGCTGCCACTTACGTCCCCACTGCCTTTGAGCCAGTGAGGATTTTTGAGGAGGTCCTCCATGACATAGAAGCCTCCACAGAAACATCAAAGCCCAGCCTGAAGAGGAAGAAATGCATGGCTCCTGATCGTGGGAGCTACGTCAAGAGAAAGACCCGTGTATCATGCCTAGAAAATTTTGAAGGGGAGTCGTCTTCTCTTTAAACTCTCTACATTCATGTTTTTCATTTGTTAATGAATGTCATTTTATATCATCTATACATATATCTTCATGCATTGAGCACAATGCACACCTTTGGTTTGGGGGTGTGTGTTTCCTCACATCTTTTTTTTTTGCCATGCATTCATATTTAAGTTTCTATTTGCATTCTGTTGCCATATATATTAAGTATAACCATGCATACCAAACCATTAAATTTTTTTGTTGCCTCATTTAAATTAGGAATAATGCCAACACTTTGCTATCATAGTTGGAATTTGTTTTAGTATACTCTATTCGATGATGAAATTTGGAAATCCTTAGTTTGCATGTGCCGGCAAGATAGTAATGCCAAGTTGCTTGGCAATTGATCTCTAGCTTAGGAAACTGAAGTCTCACTTAACACGTAGTATGCATCTAGTTCCCAAAAAAACTTAGAATCCTTGAAACTAAGCTCAGAATAATAAAAAAACAATGTTAGGGTAAAATTATAGAATAAGGCAACAAAGTTTTGCCAAGGCAAGAAAAAATATAACTCTTCTCTGCCTTATAGATAATAACTAACTTAGGGCTTCGTGGTTTGCTCCCTCTTAGTTCTCAAGTTAAAAACTTTAGGGTATGAGTTGAAAAGTAAAGCCTAGTAATGTTTGGATTAACGCGGGGATTCATGGTATGCGCCCTCTTATTTATCAAACAATATTACAAAGCAAGCTTGAAAATATTGCCAACAAAAACCCTTGGTCAATGAAATGAAAAAATAATCCTGATTCTGGGTAGCAGATTTAACTGCATATTGCCTGCACTTCATGCACACTTCATGACCCTAGACTAGTGTTATATTGATGCACTTGAATTTGCTTATCTGCTTGGCATTGTTGCACTGGGATATCTGAGGAGAGAACTAAGGCCAGATTTTGCTTACTAGCATTCGGTGACATTCAAAACAATTTTTCCGAGGTACTTGTTTTATTTCTTAATTTTAGTTTCATTACTTGAGGACAAGCAATAGCTAGGTTTGAGAGAGTGTTAATTCATAGAAACTACTGATTTTTATGCATATTTTACAATGTTTTTTCTTGTCTTTAGGTATATATGTTTGCATTTAGTTGTTAAAATCATGCATTTGCATAAGAAGTTAGGCAGTTGTTCTTTTGCCAGCGTAAAGGGTTATTTTGTTGGCATTGATGCAGGTTAGGAGCAGGACAGGCTTGGTAGAGTAGCGTATGAGAAGAAAGTAGGAAAAATATAAGAGAATTGTCGAGTCGTAGTTGGCAAAGTTTGACCAAAGATTGCCAAGCTCGGTTGGCAAAGAATTGATGTCCTATACCCGGTCAAAGTAGCCATTGAACCAAGTACACGTCAACCTTAAAATTCAAAAGAGGATAAGAGGATAACACGCCTATCTTGGTGTGTAATCAGCTTTCAAATTTTAAACCCACTCTAGGGTTTCCTCGCGTGCCTATTTAAAAGAAAAGAAGAGATTGATCAACGGGAACTTAGAGAGAGCACCATGGTGAAAGAGGAAGCTAGAGGGCAGATCGTGGTTCAACCATCTTAGACCGAGATCTCTGGCGCATTCGAAGGACTGCATCAACGGACTTGTAACACCTCTACCCCGGCCTGGTCGAGAACCGGGTCGGAGAATGCTACCAGCGATCGAAACTGTGATCGGTGCGGTAAATTTCAATAACAAACAACACTTGGTCAACACTATGATCTTCAAACATTATTCAATATCGTATTCGGTTCAACTTAACCCTTTCATAACCAAAAACTGATCAATTAGGGCTAATTTCTAACTTTTACAAGTTTTAGGGACTAAATAGTGAATATAATAATTTAGAGGCCCTTTAGTGAAATTATCTATACAATACTGAAATTCATTACATCAAAAACGTTCCTATAAAATTTCATGTCATTTCGATATCATTAACCCATCCGATTAGGCCTTGCTATGTTCAGTGACCGTTTTGTAAATAAATTAAAATTGTGTTCAATACCTTTTAACCGAATTACCTACCTCCATATCAATACCCCTTAGCCCGTATCGGTACAGATATGCACAGATTCGATTTTAACTTGAAGGACTAGAGGCTCCGTATCGATACCATAGGGACTGTATCGATACGGGTTGACCCGTTCCGGTACAGCCTAAGACCGTACCGATACATTTAAATGACCAAACTCCACTACCTAAATCTGTATCGATACACTTCCTTGGGGTATCGATACGCCCTGTTTCACCATGACCAATTATGTAAGGCCGTATCGATACGAGTTGACCTATATCGATACACCTGTGCTGTAATGACATATTTTAGTTGGTTTTTATTCGAATTAACCTATTGAATGATGTCCAAATGCAATGAAATTTTACCAGCAAGTTTTTAATCATTTAATCTACTAGCATGTCAAATTTAAGGTTATTCGAATCCATTTACTAGGTTTTCACCTTTAGGAGCCGATTATGCATATTTGGTTACTTTTAACCCCACATACAAGTCATTTTAGGTCCATTTACCCTATTACAAAGTATAGGCCATACATATAAATCCAAAATGCCATGAGTAACTAGTTTAACTACTTTGCCACCATTCTAGGAGTTGATAAGGACAAAATAATTTACTCTAGCTCGTAAGTGACTTGTCTGACTTCTGACTTCTTCGATCTCGATCCAACAATTCGATCAACCTAAAATGCATGAGATGAAATACATTAGGCATACCTTTCCTAGTGAGGTAGTCATAAACAATGTCAATATTAATGAGGTGCATTACAAATCATGTCTTGACAATAATAGTGCAATGAATCATTATTAGCAAAGCAATGATCATGTTCAATGGTATTAAATCCATATTTCAATAATAATCCTTGGATCGATTCGAAATAGTGGATATGCGAATTCCTATGCCTCACCAAATCAATGAATGGTCTAGTCCATTCGCCTCGCCAATATGACCAACATCACAACACATCCCTCCGCCTCACCAAATCAATGTAGGCCGCAGCCCAAGGACCATAGTCCACCTGTACATTGAGCTCATGAATTCTATGACATGCGAATTGTATCCAAAGTCTTTTCGAATCCAAGGACCTATGACAATATCAATGATCAATTTTCAATAACAATGACAATATATAACACCCCTAAACTGGTCTAGGAGATAAACCGGTTTAAGAAGTATTACTAACAACAGTCGAACTAACATGAGCAACTTAACACTTTTCAACATACACGCATTTAGAAATCGGGGAATTTTTTTTAAAAAAATCTTTTAGAATGCTTTTAAGGATCTAAGTACAGCCCAAAATTACTTAGACATAAGTTTACAATCAAAAGCAAGGCTCACCAAGTCACAAGTTTATAATATGCCTTCATCTTTTGTATTCCTCAACTCACAAGATTTATTACGAAATTACTACTATTACATAAGGTTCCTTTGCCTCAAACACATTATGGGTCTTCACTCGATGATATGCATAACATTCCCGATAGACTATGGATTTAACAATCTAAGATTATAATCATTCGAAACTTAACCACAAGACATTGATTAGGAAATCACTAGAACTTCAATTGTACTATTTATCATCAAGACTTTCTTATTTAAGGGTAACAACTAAACAATGCATGCCATTATGATAGTGTATTTTAGTATTAAGCAACCATGATTAGAACCAAACATAAGTTCGCATACAAGTAAATATTTGCTCATCATATCTACTCCAGTTTACCATCACCAACTTATTAGATTATTATTAAAGGCAACTTTCACCTAGAATACTAAGATCGGGCCATTTTCTATGCTTCTTCTAGTATTAACCAATCATATATTTAATTCAAAGAGCAGGATCAAAACCAAAATTTAATTAAGCTTTTTAACAATTGCTTGTTTTAAACACTTATCCAACCATTCGAGCAGCACCTCAATTACTTAGGGTTGGATTCATGATAGTATATAAATTAGCTTACTTGATACAAGATGTCAAGTGATTTTGTGACTTGAACCTCCTACATATAATTAAGCACCTAGATACTTCATCAACTAATCAAACAAGAAAGGCAACAACGACCATAAAAGAATAATTAGAGGCCTGATACAGAACTTGGGATAAATATATTAAGCTTATACACATATAAGCCGATGTAGAATGTAAATGCTTTATGCAACTTATTCGCTATGTGCCACCATCTAGGAGTTCTAAAGAGGTTAATTTGAATCGTACTTAATTCCATGCGATCACATCCGAGCTTAGGAGTAACCGAAGGCTCCTCCGCCCTGAAATGTAGTAAAAGAAACAAGGTAAACAATCGCTTAGTGAGGTAGTACTAAGGTTCTATAATGATTAATAGACATATTACATTCTATTTTCATACTTTTACCAAGGTTAGTTGTGGTTCAAGTAAGTACCATGTGATTGAAAGATCACATGATATAGTAAAAAGATTTCAACCATAAACATCTCAAATTGTTATATCCTAACAACTCGAAAACATAAATTGCTTGACATGCAAGACATGACTGTAGTTCATTACCCTTGACTTATAAACTTTCTTGGATTCTTTTTCATAGCCTTTCCATACCCAATTTTACTTATATTTTACTTAACAAACACTTTAACAACTTAATAATGCAGGATCAGCTGTTATTAGACATATATGTTAATTGATTGATCATATCATGAAAGTTTTTTTAATTTATTTCAAATTTCCAGTATTTGATCTTTATCAAAGCTTCCTGTGTCTACCCAAATTAAAGTACAAATATCATGTTAAATTAACATTGCTTGATTATTCAAGTAGCCATAAATTTTAGTTGAGTAACTTTTAATCTTCAATGATAGCCATAATAAACCATTTAGTTACTAATTGAATATGTGCCCTTGGGGTAGCTTGCACTGTAAGTTAATTTACTTAACTTTGTTAACAAACAGATCCATTCAAAATAATTGCAAGCTTTATGTAACTGGTTTCTTAACAGACCTATAACTACTGAGAATAATTCAAGTTATACAAAAAGTGAACTACCATGTTTCGAGTTTAAAGATGATCATTCAAGTACACATGTCACAATGCAAAAGAGTTTACAAGGAATCTGGAGTAAAAATCATTTAAGGTGAGCTAGAACATTCGATTCAAACATAGTCACATAGTCATGGATATATGAACAATCAAACAAAACATTCATATTCAAGCAATTAAACAAACACATACATATATGGATGAATATTCTAGCATTGCAAAACCATTCACTCAACGTAGTATTCATTGATCAACTAGACATATATAAATTACTTATTATGAAGGTTATAACCATAATTATTTGATTTCTTTTATTGGTAAACTCCCATGATTTCTCTTTTAATACAACTTCTCAAGTCTTGTAACACTTATCTTGTAAGTCTATCAATCATAACTTCCAATGTACACAGTTGCTTACCACACAATCATCAAAGTAGTACCTCGAGGACATATAAAGTTTTGTTAATCTAGTGATATACAAATACAAAAAGAGGTTCGAATATTTGGCATCATCAAGCAAATTGATCATACACAAATTGCATGAGTATACCTTCTAAAAAAAACATATTTACTTATCAAGCATATTTGAAAGTCAATTAATTATGTATTTCTTGTTATGCAAGTTGCTACATTACTTCCATATTTATCTTATAATTCCTCATGCCTTCTCTTAGACATAGCATAAAGATATCACATGTTACTTGACACATAAGATGCTACTCAAGGCATAGTTAAACATTCCAAACCAACCACATTTCATAAGTTCTAGTGTATTCGAATGGTTTGTGTCTACAAGCAACAATCGAATATTTTCATTCATAGATAATCATAGTATCAGGTCCATCTATGTTTCTAAGTAGAAATCAATCATACTAGTTATAACTACTTTTTTCATACAAATCATATCAAGATTGGATTAATTAAGTGGTTTATGAGTTGTCATACTTTCTTTTAATTTAGCCTTGAGAATCAAGTAACAGCCTAGGTACATGAACCCCCAACCAAACTATCGCCAAACATAATGGTACTCGCAGTACCAGTCAATCCCTCCTACTGTTGCCAAGTGACCACAAAACTTTCCTCCTACTGTCGCCAAATAAGGACCGTAGTCCACCCCAAACACGAGCTCTATGGACTCTATGGCATGCCAACTATACCTAAGACTGACTCGAGACTAAGGCTTTTACATTTATCTTATCTTATTAGGATCAAATTGAACACAATTCCTTATCGAAGTATCATACTTACAAAGCTGATTGCCTTTTTATATAAGGCATTTATTCACCTCATGTGAATTTCTCATTATAGATGAGCATTGCTCCAAATCTTTTATCATGCCACCAAGGCTTACTTCATAGTACATCATAAGTTTAACCATTTTTACAATTCGAACAAGGGATGTATTTAGGTGAACATAGTTCTTTATTATTCATTTCAATGGTATGTAAATCTTTAATTACTTATTTTCATACAAGCAAGGTTCCTTACTCTCTACATCAAACATATTCAGTTATACGTACAACTTCCAAACTTAGTATGCAATCGTATCACCTCCAACATTATTCAATTTCATTTAGACTTTTTGACATAGCATGCATTTCATACATAATCAATTACATAGTACTTATAGTTTGGTTCTTGCCTTGTATTCCAAGCTTTAGAAGCACATGCATAATTTAGCCTAATTGATCAAACAATGTAAAATAATATAAATAGCATGCTCGGGGTAGTTTAACTATCCCGAGACTTTTAACTACACTCACCTCATATCCTGAAGTTAGGGGATACCTGAATCCACACTTTCACAAACTCCCAAAGATCTCGTTTCTAGCCTTCAAGCCATTAACCTTTTCCTAATCATGATATATACGTAAAGTTTAATTAACCAAACATCAACATCAAAATTATTCCATTACTAATAGTTCCATTGCACATATACACACATATATATTTATATCAATCCAATAATGTTTTTAACTAGGCAAAACAATCTCAATTTTACTCATATTCATATGCATACAAATCAAGACAGTCCATGATAGTCTTAAACATCCAGAACAGTCCACTCAAGCTTACATAGATATAAAACAGTCCTTGCTTTTATATACATTCTTATTTACCTCTAAACACCCCTTGTACTGTCCTTTACCCACCAAACAGTTCTCATTACACATGTTCACATTTATGTGAACCAAAATAGTCCATCATGCCCTTAATTGTACTCAAACAGTCCAAAATATTCGTATGAACATATTCATGTATTCACAAAAATAGGGCAACCACATTTGTACACATTTCCTCTCAACAAAACAACCCCTGACTATCGTAAACACTCCAAAACAGTCATGATTTAATACTTGACAGGAAAGCAGTCCACAACAATTTTAATTACTCAAAACCAGTCCCAAAAGTCATTATACTCACTTATAACAGTTCAAATAATTTGTTCACACATTTACACTCTTTAAAACAGTTTTGTAAGACTTCTTATAGATGCAATTTGTTCTAATTTTTCTGTAATACACATAATACTCTAAAACAGTCCCATTAAGCTCATTCTAATCACAAAACAGCCCCTGCATATATAAGCAGTTTTCCCCTTGGTTTAGACTATCAAAACAGTCTCCATATATATATATATATCCCTATATCATTCTTTTGTTTATTTACTCAAACAAGACAACCATAACACATAAATTCTTATAAAACAGTCCAGTTCTCACACAATTTCCTTAATTCAATCGAAACAGGGCAGCATACTAACTTATACAGGTTACACATTCAAATAGTCCCAAATCAGATTATTGCATTCATATTCACACTACAAGAAAATACATTCATATACATCACACTCAACCACTTAAATTTTCATTGTCAAATGTATAGCCAATTTGAATTGGTTACCAATATAGTAAAACAAGTGAATTCATCATTCTATTTTGTTCGATATATTCTACATTCAAATAGCACAATTCAATCCAATTTCCTAACATCTCTAACTTTTCCTTAATATCTATATGTCTATTACTTACAACCAACAAGAATTTTCCATTTAAATGAGAGAAAGAACAAGAAAGTACCTTCTCTCAGTACTCCTTTCGAATCATATAACGATATAGCTAGTAAGGGCCAACGATTTAATCTTTCTCTCTCTAGCTCGGCAATGGAGATGAAGAGAGGAGAAAGTGACGATGAACAACATTTGTTCATCCCTCCACTTCATGCAATAATGCTGTGACTCATCAAATTTTCCCCCACACATGACTTGTCCAAATTTGGACAAGTGTGCAAACCTTTCTTAATTGTTTTTCTTGCAGGCAAACATCTAATTTTACTATGGTTTCAATTGAGTCATTTAGGATAAGGCTCCGAACTTGATTACAATTTCAATTTAGCCCTGTCTCTAAATTGGTTATTCTAAGAAACACTTAAATTAATTGGGTCACATTTGAATTAATATCCATAATTCTAGACCATTTTTTAGGGTATTACACAATACTCAATGTATTCAATGACTTCATTAAGGAGCAATGTTTCAATATCAATGTCCCATAACAATATCAATGACATTATCAATATTCGAATGATTTCAATGACGATAACAATAGCCGGTGATTCATTTGCAATGTTTCGATGACAATAACAATGTCGACATCAATAATCCATGACAATGGCAATAAAAATGGCAATGTCAATGCTCTGTAATCAATATCCTATATTTCCATGATTCAATGATGATGACAATGTTAATGGCATTAACAATACTCAATAACAATGACGATATCTATGTTCGATGTTCATTAACAATGACAATAGCAATGACAATGCTCAATACTCGATGAGATAACTTACCGATGCTTACCACAATATCCGCTAAGTGGCTCGATGCAATAATCCTTAGCGATGAGGCTAACAATGACAATTTCATTAACAACAAAATCGAGAAAGGCACCTAGCCTAATCTCGAGACTCTGACTACACTCATCTCAATAATCTAAAGCTTTCAAGGCTTTCGGGGGAGATGATGGTTGCTCTCTTTCAACTTCTTGAGCTAGGAAAACAATAGGTTCGTGTTAGAATCAATATTACAATATCAGAATCAATAATAACGATATTAAAATCAATATCTAAACTCAATATAGACAATATCTATGAATTATCCATGGATAACCAAAACCTAGCTAGAGATTACTTTCAAATCCTCCATGGATTTCAACAATTGTTTGAGGGATTAAGCTTACCCAATCGGTAGGAATGTTTTGATAACAATAAACCGAAGAAAAACTAAGTTTTTCTACCTCAACAATAGAGGTGCTTGCTTCCTTAGCAAGTCGGGTAAGATTTTCTTCCTATTCGCTTTCTTCCATTGGTTTTAAAATGACAAGGCTTTCCTTCCTTTGAAGAAATTAAGCCTGAGCATCCCACGTATGAATAATTATAATTGAGGAGGGGTTAATCGCAAGGCTAGTCCCTCAACTCTCGATACACTAAACTTTAACCCCCTAAACTTTCAATTTATATAATTTAGTCACTAAACAGGTCTTCAATACTTCCAATAAGCTCCTTGAATAATAATTTGACTCAATTGGAGTCCAATATTAAAGTAATTGGCCTTGTAGTCAATGCCAATACAATATTTAGACGATTTCGATGTAGGGTTTCTTGTTGTTAGAACCCAATTCCGACTAGGCCGGATTTCGGGGTGTTACAACTCTCTGCCTTAAGAAAATTCATCCTCGAATTTTATCTGGATCGAATAGGTGAGGATATTACTTTTGCATTGATTCCTCCAGCTCCCACGTTGCTTCCTTAGCAGTGTGGCTCTTCCATAGCACTTTAACCAACAAGATAGTCTTGTTATGAAGTGTCTTGACTTCCCTTGAAAGAATCTAAACCAGTTCTTCCTTGTAGGACAGATTGGGTTGGATTTCCACCAATTCAGGCTTAATGATGTGTGAGGGATCAAATCGATACTTCCGAAGCATGGATACATGAAACACATCATGGATTTTACTTAATTCTGAAGGCAACAACAAGCGGTAAGCCACAGGGCCAACTTTTTCCACAACCTCGAAAGGTCCAATGAACCGGGGACTTAATTTCCTTTTCTTGCTAAACCTTAGAACTTTCTTCCATGGTGAAACTTTGAGGAAAGCTTTCTCACCAACTTCATATTGAATATCCCTACGCTTAAGATCAGCATAGGCCTTCTGTCGGTCAAAGGTAGCTTTCAAGTGATCATGGATGATGGAAACCTTTCCTTCAGTTTCCCGAAGTAGGTCAGGGCCAAGATCTTGGCTTCACCGAGTTCAGACCAACACAGTGGGGTTCTATAACGTCTGCCATACAATTCTTCATACGGTGCCATCTTGATGGAAGCTTGGTAGCTATTGTTGTAGGCAAATTCAATAAAGGGGTAGGGATTTCTCCCACGATCCACCAAAATCATTAATACATGCTCGTAGCATGTCCTCCAAGATCTGTATTACTCTTTCTGATTGGCCATCAGACTGAGGGTGAAATGTGGTACTAAGATTGACTCTAGTACCTAGAGGTCCCTGCAAAGTTCTCCAAAATCGAGAAGCAAATCATGGATCTTGATTGGAGATGATCGATTGTGGCACCCTAGGGAGTCGAATAACTTTCTTAATGTACAAGTCAGCTAGCTTGGGAAGTCCATAATCAATTCGAATCGGTAGATAATGTGCTGACTTGGTTAAACGATCCACAATGACCCAATTGGCATCATATTTAGTAGGAGTCAAAGGTAGACCACTGACAAAGTCCATAGTGATCTTCTCCCACTCTATTGCAGTAGATCAATGGGTTGCAATAACCCAATAGGGACACGATGTTCAGCCTTAACCCATTAACAAGTGAGATACTTGGACACGTAGTCAATTATAGCTTGCTTCATGCCTGGCCACCAATATAGTTCACGGAGGTCTTTATACCTCTTCACAAACCCCGGGTGAATAGAGAAAAGACTGGAATGAGCTTCCTTAAGAATATCATTCCGAAGTTATTCATTATTAGGTACAAAAACCGATCGCAAAAATATAAGAATCCTTCAGAATTGATTCTGAAGTCCAGATTATCTTGAAGCTTAGAGGCAATGGATTGGAGTTCGGAGTCTTGATCTTGCAATGTCTTAATTCTCGAAACAATAGTAGACTGAACTTGGAGTTCAGCTATGGGACAATGATGCTTTCGAAGTTGGAAGTGAGCATTAATAGCTCGAGGGACTACAAAACAAGTTTTGCAATGAGCCAAATTATTACACGATGCATAGGATTTCACACCTAATGTCAATGCTTATCAAGCGAAGGTTTGGGGCTAAGTGCATCAGCTACAACATTGGCCTTGCCCGGGTAGTAGTCGATAACAAGATCATAATATTTAAGGAGTTCCATCCATCTCAGTTGCCGAAGATTCAACTCCTTCTAGGTCAAGAGGTATTTGAGACTTTTATGATTAGTAAAGAGGTAACATTTCTCTCCGTAGAGATAATGCCTCCAAATATTCAATGCAAAGACAACTGCAGCTAATTCTAGATCATGCGTGGGGTAGTTCATTTCATGCGGCTTAAGTTTCCTCGAAGCGTAAGTAATGACCATGCCTTCTTGCATCAATACACATCCTAACGCGAGATGTGATGCATCACTATAATTTGTGTAGTCCTTTCAAGGCTCAGGTTGGGTTAGGACTGGAGCGTGAGTCAAAACTTGTTTCAACTGGTCAAAACTTCGTTGTTGTTTCGCGGTCCAGACAAATGGAACTTCTTTCCTCAATAACTTAGTCAATGGAGCTGATAACATAGAAAATCCCTTGATGAATCTTCTATAATAGCCAGCAAGACCAAGGAAACTTTTCACTTCACCAACGTTCTTCAGTGGAGGCCAATCAATAATGGCTTGAATTTTATTTGGATCTACTTGGATGCCCAAAGCCGATTCAATGTGCTCAAGAAAGGCAACTTTAGTAAGCCAGAACTCGCATTTGGAGAACTTGGCATACAACTACTTCTCACGAAGAGTTTGAAGCACAATACGAAGATGTTCACGATGTTTCGCAGTATTCTTGGAGTATATTAGAATGTCATCAATGAACACCACTACAAACTTATTGAGATAGGGTCTAAAAACCTAATTCATTAAGTCCATAAAAGCTACCGGTGTATTGGTTAGCCCAAAAGGTATCACCAAGAATTTGTAGTGACCATATTTCGTACGAAAAACAGTTTTGGGTACATCACAGTCTTTGACTCTCATTTGATAATATTCGGACCTTAAATCGATCTTGGAAAACACAATGGCATCCTTAAGCTGATCAAATAGGTTATAAATCCTTGGCAATGGATATTTGTTCTTGATAGTTACCTTGTTCAATTGCCGGTAATCGATGCTTAGCCTCATAGAACCATCCTTCTTCTTCACAAAGAGAACTGGAGCTCCCCAAGGCAAGGAACTCGGTTGAATAAAGCCTTTGTCAAACAAATCTTGAATTTGGGGTTTTAATTCATTCAACTCAATGGTTTCCATTCGATAAGGTGCAATGGAAACTGGGGCAATTCCAGGTTGCACTTTGATACTGAATTCAACTTCACGGGTTGGTGGTATGCCTGAAAGTTCACCAGTGAAGACATCAAGAAATTCACACACTGCATCAATGTCTTGTATCGAGGTTCATCCTTGGTTTCCAATGTCAAGGCATACAAGGAAGGATTTCTTGAACTCATCAACATGATGCTCTCCTTGCCAAGGCCTTGAAGATATAGCTTTCTTTTGCTATAATCTACCCAAGCCTGATACTTACTAAGCCAGTCTAGACCCAGTATAACATCAAATTCATGGATCGGTAAAGCCAATAGGTTGTCCACAAAAGGAATCCCTTGTATCACTAAGGGAAAATTCGTACATACAAGGCTTGTGGTAACTCAATCGCCTACTGGATTAGTTACAGAGATTTGCGATACCATAGGTTCACTAGACATTCCATGCTTCCTAACTAGTTTAGTACTTATAAATGAATGAGTAGAGCCATGATCAATCAACGCATATAAAGTGTGAGTACAATTCTATGGTACCTGCAATGACGTCCGGCTCAATATCATCCTCTTCCTAGCTCCTCACATGATACATCTGAGCAGAAGCCTTTGTTTCTTGCTTGTTGAATGGTTTTTTTTGAGCCACTAGGTTTCCCCGCAACTCTCGATGGCACTTGTCGTGATCCCTTGCCTCGAAAGGATTGAGTAGAGGAAGCAACGTTAACTGGTGTAGTAGTGGACTTGGTAGCACCTAAGGGATAATCACGGATAAAATGGCCTTGTTCACCATAATAAAAATAGGCTCCAGTCTACTTATATAACTGACCCGGTGGGTGTCGTTTCTAGCAGTAGTTGCAAACTGGATTCTGTGTGCTTCGGTTGGATCCTCTGGTGCTTTCAACTGAGGCTGTCTTAGCAAAAGATTGGGTCACCGTTTGAGGTTTCTTGATATTCCCAGAATGGGAAGGCTGTGAGTGCATAACTTGTTTAGGGCCTTGATACTTCCCCTTCTTATGCCACTTGGGAGGTCATGAGTCATCTTTGAACCTTTTCTTAGATTTATCGGACCCACCGACCCTTTGAGCTCTCTGTGTAGCTTCAGCAGCTTTAACTCAATTCACTAGATCCTAGAATTTGGTGATGCCCAAAGTAGTAAACATGGGGCGCAACTCATCGCTTAGCCTAGCAATAAACATCATGCACTTATCCTCCTCCTTCTTGATGTATTCTTCACCGTATCGGAAGTACTTGCAGAAGTCATGGATATATTGCTTTATAGGTCAGCCACCTTGCTTTAGATGGAGAAAGATTGCGCGCCTTTATGCAAGATAATACTCACTACCGTACTTCTTTCAGAATTCCTGAAGAAAGAACTCCCAAGAGATGGTTTCTTCAAGAATAGTAAGTATATTGGTTTCCCACCACTGGAGTGCTTCATCCACTAACAGTGCTAGGGCTCACTCCATCTTGTGCTCATTGGAACACTATAATTGCTTATTCAGGATTCTCAGTGTGTTGTCTAGCCAGTATTCTGTAGTCTTAGGGTTATCATCATCCTGTCCAGTGAAGGTGTAGGCTCGGAGTGATGTCAGCTTATTAATGGGGGTCTGAGCATACTGACAACAGGTAAAGCTGATTGCGCAGGTTGTTTAGCTCTCATTGAGGTCATAAATTGTTTAAACATATCGGCCATGTTCCGGTAACACTCAGCCTGAGCATTGGTAACTCCGGCTTGACGTTCAGAGGTAGGGGATTAGGTGGGTCTCCTTCTTATTTCCTCATCATGCGTCGAGGAGCCGATAGCGGACTCATTTATGTGAGTGTAATACCCCAAAATTTACTAAGTTGATTAAGGGTCATTTAGTACTAAGATAATAGCTTAAAAGCTAACTTAGTGACTAAAATGACAAAAATGTGAAGTTGGGATTTCTTTAATTATGGGTTTTGGAAAGGAAATTTCTAAGGTTTAAAGGTCCCATGTAATAGATAGTTAATTGAATAAGGTATTCTTCAAGTTTGGTTGAATTCCAAGGAAAATTGGAAAGAGAATTGAAGTTTAAAAAGGTAGTGACCAAAATGTAAATTTTGAAAATTTTATGCCTAAAGTATAAACTTTGGAAAATTTTGGGGACTAAAGTTGTAATTTCTCAAAAGTTAAGGGTTTTTATTTCATAAATAAACAGATCACCTAAGGGTGTGAATTGAATGCGGAATTATTGGTTCGATTTGATACTTCGATTATTGGAAAAATCGTAGTTAAAGTTTAAGTGGAATTCAGATACCCGGACCAAACTGAAAATTTTTAAAACTTTTCCATATGATAGAGAAAGGTTATAAAAGTCATTTCCAAGTGTTGGAAATATTTTTAGTTCGATTCAAGATGAATCCTACAATTTATTTCTGAGTAAAGAATTATTTATCGTTATATTGGATCGAATGGAAATTTTGGAGACTGATCCAAAAGCTATGGAAAAGTCATAAAATGTTATTTTAAGAATATTTTATTATAGTTGGTTGGATTCCAACTAGATTTAGTTGAATTTTACAAGAATGGCAAACTAGTAAAAAAACTAGTTGGAGGGCAAATTGGTCATTTAGCCCTAATGGCAATTTTGAAATATTTAAAAAGTTATAAGGGAAATTTTGGAAAGAGAAAATGGAATATTAAATCTTGGCCCTTTATTGATGATAAAATCAATCTCAACCATTGGATAAAAAGGGTCAAATTGTAATTTCACTATTAAATGAATTTAATATTCATTTAATAGATATATTTGTAAAATAATGGTGTTCATCTTTTCCAACAAAAAACGTAAGGGCTAGGGAAAGAAAGAGAAAAAATTTTCCAAGCTCGATTCAAGCCCCGAAACTCGATTTTCAGGTAATCTCTTCAACTACAAAGTTGTTCTACTCTTCAAGCTTTATCTTTTTGATGTCAATAATTCATGGAATCCATGCTTGATTGATGAAAATTTACATGAGAAAAAAATTAGGGTTTATGGATCAAATTGGGGCTTTTGAAATTTTATGATTCCATGATTGAATTCAAGATGAAATCAAGCTAGTATGATGTTAAAATCATGATATTTAGTTGGGATTTAAGTTCTACATGTTATGATTATTATGAAGATGATTAGGGTTTATGGATTCAAGTTTAATTTATGGTTTGTAATGTTGAATTAATGATCTAGTAAGCTTGAATTGTTATTTGGAAGCAAAACCCTAAGCTAAAGGTATAGGGACCATTTCGGCTAGTTTAAAATTTAGAGGACCAAATCTGATTTTTATGATTTTGGTGTGTATTTATGCTATTAATGATGTTAGAGACATGAAACTGAAGTTAGAATGTTAAATTGATGTTGAACCGAATTAGTGACCATTTTGACAAATTGTCAAAGTTAAGTGACCAAATTGAAATTGAATGTTTTGTATGGGGGCTAAATCTGTTTTTAGTTGTAATGATGGAATTAAGGTAGTAATGTTGAATTGAGGACTAAATTTCAAAGTTAAGAAGCTTGAATCCTTTTCTTTGCATATTAGTTACTATTTCGGTAAATAAGGAAAATTAGGGAGAATTATTGTGAATAATTTATTTGGTGAAGAATATGATGAGTTGGTGGTTTAAATCTAGTGATTGCACTAAATTGAAAAGAAGAGAAATAAGGAGAAGTTAGTATAAAAGTTGAAGTTGTTTATGGAAGTTGTGTAGAAAAACTGGTTTATGGCAGTAACTTTAAAAATTCACCATAAATTCTACAAAAATGGTTAGAAGGTGAATTTTATACCGATGAAAATATTTGTTCGTCTAGTTTCGTGTCCAAGAAACAGAAACTAATTTTGAGTTCCGAGTAAAAAGATATGAATTTTTAAGTGGTGAAAGGTCAGAAAACAGTATAGCAGGTTGTTCCAAAATTCAATATTGGAAATTGACTTTGAAAATTCGCCAGAAATCGTACAAGTTGAATTTGGTCTATTAATTTATATGGTTGAAAAACTTATTGAATCTAGTTTCTTTCAGAACAAATGGAATCAAATTCCAAGTTCTATATTATTTTATAGAAATATTTCTTTGGAGGTAGTGCAATGTGCTAGAAAATGAGAATTGATATATTTTTTATCTAATGTTAATTAGTAAGCTTGAAAGGGGTTAATGGAAGTTCAAATTGGTCACTAAGGGCCATAATGAGTTTTCGAACAATACAAGGAAGGAAGGAAATTTTGGAAAATTCTATATATTCGAATGATTAAGTTTGATAGCATATTTAAAATATTGTTAGATTTGAATCAAACAATTGTTATTTATATTTATAAAGTTTGATCCGAATCAAAAGAGGGTTCGTGGTATTATGAAGGAAAAGATCAAGTAGAGCTTAGTGAGGCAAGCTAATGAATGGCCTAGGTGAGTGCAATTGCATACATGTCATACTACATTGATATTTTATACAAGATTTGGATGGCTTGCGATGAGCCTACCATAATTTTTATTGTTATAATATTTATGTCATTGAGCATATGATTGACATATACGAATATGTCAAGAAGTGTAATATAAAATGCATTGATCACATGATTATTTATGTTGGTAAGTTGAAATGTTGATATATATATTGATATATGTTGCCATTGATGAAATAAGTTGTTTACCATCTACAGAAGGATATATGAAAAGATAATGAAACTGATTTATTGCCCAAGATTTACTATAGAGAGTTACAGTATGGTGGCATGCCATTAGAGGTCTAGCAGTCAAGGACTGCGTGTAGTTACACACCGATCTTTAGATCTATATGTTTACCGGCACTTTATGTGTCTATGTGTTTTCGGCACTTTACGTGTCTACAAGTTATTGTCACTTCGGTGACTAGTACTCAAGGAGTACCGACCTTGCATCCTTAAGTTTCTCTCTATACATAAAATTATATTATAGAGAGTTACAGTATAGTGACATGCCATTAGAGGTCTAGCAGTCAAGGACTGCGTGTAGCTACACACCGATCTTCGGATCTATATGTTACCAACACTTATGTGTCTATATGTTACCGACACTTTATGTGTCTATAGGTTTATCGTCACTTCGGTGACTAGTACTCTGGGAGTACCGATCTCGTATACTTAAGTTTCTCTCTATTTAAAATTCTTGAGCTAAATGAGTAAAATGAGTCAAAGGAAGAGGATGATAAGCTTGAAAGCTTACAGATGGAAATGGCAACGGTATCGGTAAGATCTAATCTTATCACTTTGATATATGCTGTTACATATGAAATTATTTATGTTTATAAACATAAAAAAAGGTAAGGTGATTATTTGCATTATTAATCATTTAAATTGATATTTATGTCAATATTGCACTCTATTAAGAATTATTGCCTCACTAAGTTTCATACTTAGCGTGTGATTGTTTCACACGTAGATTAAGTTGGAACACTTGAAGAGGAGTCGAGCTTGCTGATCAAGCTTCAATCTGCACAACATCAGTAAGATGATCTAGCTTATAATAATTTCTAGTGGCATGTAATTATTTATCTGCTGGTAGTATATGATGCATTAAATTAGATTAAACAATAGATAATTGATCAGTTCTAAAGATGAATCATATATGGATAAAGCAAGATAAGGTATTAGTAATATGAAAGCATAAGCTAAAGTAGAAAGGAAGCTTACTTTGTTAATATGAATAATCGATAAGCTTAAAAAGGTAGTAAAACGTGTTTAATCGGTTTAAATTTTATTTATCGGTAATCGCATAAAGATTTTAAAATCAAGAAAGAGCCTAGGCAGTGAACCTATTTTTCACCCTAAATTGCATTATCATTTTAATAACTGACTAATATGTTTTACAAACTAATTCAGGGTCGAAATTAGCCAACTACACATAAGTTATGATTTCAAGAAAATTGAGAAATGAGTTAAATTAATAAAGACAAGATTTATATGTATAAAAATTATTATAAGTCAAGATTTCTTTAAACGACTCCGTAACATCTTTAATGAATATTCGGTCTACGGGTATACGTTAAGGGTGTTATAGTGAGCTTCGTTAGTTCCAGACATATCTATAACATAAAGAGATCAGATTAGTCGACAAGTCACAATTACACAATATATAACTCCTAGGTGGCAAAGTAACACAATAACAATACAATAAGCTTTGGTTTAGTCCTAGAATCGACTAAACTCTAGCTCTGATACCACAAATGTAACACCCCACCCCGACCTGGTCGAGAACTGGGTCGGAGAATGCTACCAACTATCGAAACTATGATTGGTGTGGTGAAATTTCAATAAAAAGTAATACTTGGTCAACACTATGATCTTTAAACATTATTTCATATCGTATTCGGTTCAACTTAACCTTTCATAACCAAAACTAATCAACTAGGGCTAATTTCTAACTTTTACAAGCTTTAGAGACTAAACAGTGAATCTAGTAATTTAGAGGTCCTTTAGCGCAATTAGCTATACAATACTGAAATACATTACATGAGATGAACCTGAAATGCATAAGATGAAATGCATTAGGCATACCTTGGCTAGTGGGGTAGTCATAAATAGTGTCAATATTAATGAGGTGCATTACAAATCATGTCTTAACAATTATAGTGTAGTGAATCATTATTAGCAACGAAATGATCATGTTCAATGGTTTAAATCCATATTTCAACAATAACTCTTGGATCGATTCGGAATAATGGATATATGAATTCCTACGCCTCGCCAAATCAATGAATGGTCTAGTCCCCCTACCTCGCCAATATGACCAACATCACAACATATCGCTCCGCCTCACCAAATCAATGTAGGCCGCAACCCAAAGACTGTAGTCCACCCGTACACCGAGCTCATGAATTCTATGGCATGCCAATTGTATCCAAAGTCCTTTCGAATCTAAGGTCCGATGACAATATCAATGATCGGTGCTCAATAACAATGACAATACTTAATGTATTCAATGACTTTATTAATGGGCAATGTTTCAATATCAATGTCCCATAAGAATATCAATGACATTAGCAATATTTCAATGATCTCAATGACGATATCAATATTCGGTGATTCATTTGCAATGTTTCGATGACAATAACAATGTCGACATCAATAATCCATGACAATGGCAATAACAATGGCAGTGTCAATGCTCTACAATCAATATCCTATATTTCCATGATTCAATCATGATGACAATGTTAATGGCATTAACAATACTCAATAACAATGACGATATCTATGTTCGATGTTCATTAACAATGACGATAGCAATGACAATGCTCAATACTCGATGCAATGACAATGACGATATCTATTCACTTTCTTTTATTGGTTTTACAATGACAAGGCTTTCCCTACTTTGAAGGAATTAAGCCTGAGCATCCCACGTATGAATAATTATAATTGAGGAGGGGCTAATCGTAAGGTTAGTCCCTTAACTCTCAATACATTGAACTTTAACCCCCTAAACTTTCAATTTCTATAATTTAGTCACTAAACAGGTTTTTCAATACTTCAAATAAGGTCCTTAAACAATAATTTGACTCAATTGGAGTCCAATATTAATGCAATTGACCTCGCAATCAATACCAATGCAATATTTAGACTATTTCGATGTAGGGTTTCCAGTCGCTGGAACCTAATTTCGACTAGGCCAGATTTCGAGGTGTTATAGGACCTCCTTTTTTGCCCATTCTCTTATTTTAATTTTTATTTAAATGGTGATGTTGAGATATGACATTTTGTGGATGGAACCCCCAACCATGAACTAAGCTTTTATAGTTGGTTGGGGATGTTTGCAATTAACGCTCAATTTATTTCTGGTTTTTAATAATTTAAATGCCTTGACATTATTTTCTATCTAGCTAACACTTCATTTCCTTAAATTCTTTGCCATACAACAGTTGGCATTGCATGCTTATTATGCCTTAATATCTTAACAGACTTATAGGGTAACGATCAGTTGCCAAGTACTAAAGAGAAAAGCTTCGATAGAAGATGTTCATATAGATAAGCTTACTTCGGAAGTGAATCTGCCCCTTAGGAGTATAGATTGAAACTTAATCAAGTTAATTTATAAAAAGCTGCACTATAGACATATATGGGTTTTATTGTGGTTAACTAGAGTTTTGCCATCAACAGAGGTAATACTACTCTTGAAATCTACTCAAAAATAAATGCAAGGCAAGATATTATTAATAACTGGTATATCTAGCATAAAATCCAAGTATCCCTTGCCAACGCTCATCACCCATTTGAATACTTCTTTTTGCAAAACTGTTTTCACTTTCATTGCGTTCCCTTAGCCATTATATGTAACACCCCATCCCTGGGTTAGCCATAACCCGGTTCTGGAGCGTTACCAAAGCGAAAACAAAGCAATAGATAGGTTGCTTATCGAACAAGTAACCTCATAATACTTAACTTGCAATGCAAGTAACCCAAACCAAACATTCCAAGTCATACAATACATACAAGCAATCCACATTATACAAAACCAACATACTTAGCATGCTATTTTAGGTACTAATTTGTTCCATTTCATACTTATAACCTAAGTTACCATTATCATATTTCTATTCTATTCAAATCACATACATTATTCAACAACAATAACAAGTGTGGCATACTTCACTTTACGTTACTATTAGACATGATTCAACTTTTAATCCTATTACAAGATCATGAGCACTATTCGATTAATACAAGGAGTTTGCTTAACTTACTTCCAATTAGCTTTCTTGCATCTCAAGTTACTACTTATTCAACCAATTAACAAGTTTAATACAAAGCATCTAACTTACATACTTATTGCATGTTCATACATCCTATTCGAATGACTAGTGTTCACTTAGCACATTTCATTGATTCTTTACAATCAAGTCATACAATATCATGGCATACTTAGTTAATACATTGTTAATGCATGTTTAAACATACTTTAGCCTCAAACTCAAAATTGTCGATTCATGCCACAAGCCATAAGAACAATTGCATGCTCATACCATTCTAGTCTAGCATTCGAATGAAACAAGATTCAACCATCATTGTATAATTTTCACAACTTGCGTAGCTTATACTTATATACACATACCAACATAGTTATATACATAGCTTAAAGTCATCAAAGTTGATTACATGATAGGCCCATCAAAATATTACATACACTAGTCTTAACAACACCACACTATGCATGATCAAGACTACCTATTACAAGTTCTAGTGCCATCAAACTAGGAGTATACAAAGAGTATGAAATCATACTTTCAAGCTTGATTTAGAATGTTGCTTCAAACTCAAGATATCTTCTTGATAATGCCTTTAAATCTGTTATGGGAAAAATAAAAGTAGAGTGGTAAGTACAAGTTATGTACTTAGTGAGGTAACACTAAGTCTAGCCAATTTCAAAGCATATAAGTCCAAGTTTTCATGTATTTCAAAGAATCAAGATCATCTCTACATAACAAAATCCATTCGAATGAATAGAATAACCTTAGGCAACTTGACATATCACATTTTCAACATAGCAACATCCACCATAATCATAGCATACCATTCGAACATCTTGCTTAGAAGACAAGCAACCAATAATCAAATCACCAAATAGGCATTCTTACATAAATTCATCATTCATACATTTCTTTCATGAGAAGTAACTAGTTAAACAACCATTCATGTGTCATCTTTCAAGGTAAGGAAGTTCATTCATGTATCGTACAATACAAGCAATGTTCATATCACACATCTAAGCAAACAATGTTCATTTGATTTATTAAGTCATCTTATAACACTCTTGGTAAATAGTTTACTAGATAATCAAATCTTCAACAATATGCACCATCGTGCCAATATGCACCATCGTGCCAATATGCACCGTAGTGCCAATATGTACCGTCGTACCAATATGCACCGTAGTGGCAATATGAGCTCAAGATTCTAAGGCATGCCCTCCTATCTATCTAAACTAGCTACCAAGGTTGTTGGTTATCCATTTGATTCAAGCTTTAAACATTTCAATATCCAATACAAGATTATGCCATTCAAAGGCCAAGCCTTTAGGCTTATGGAGTCTTAACTCCCAACGCAAATATATCCAAGCCATTCGAATAGCATGAATACAAAGTGGTACCATTTTTCCATTCATTTCAACCAGCCTGTACATCAATCACAAACACATGCATATGTATGCAATGTGCGTACCTTATTCTCCAAGCAAGCATGCCAGTTCTTACCTTTGGCATAAGCTATGAAATATGACAAGCATTTCATTACATTTGCTTAACACTTAAGTAAACAAATAGATCATGGCCTCAAACAAGTTGTCATTCATATCATTCTTCCCTTAATTATCCAAATATGTATTAGGTCATGTTACATGGCATTGACATTGAATTAAGACAATAACAAGGTTGGTTAGGACCTAGTCCCAACCCTAAGGATAGTTACACTCACAATACTCCTAGCAATTCAATTGTCTTGAATCCAAATCCCTTTGCCTCTGTCTCTGGGATGTCCACTCCTACATTCTTCTTCCCCAACTTGTTGCCCTTGGTCTAGCAAGCATAACACATACACATTTCATCAAAAACAAGCACATAATATCACACAATCATAATAGCAATGTTACCAAATTTGTACCTAACATTTAGCTACTGTTTTTATGCTTTCTTTTAAGAATTTCATACTACTTCATTTCCATATTGTTACTACTTCATTTTAAGACATAACTGGACAGATTATAACGTCCCAAAACTTTTTTGGAAACAGTTTGCTTCTAGGTGCAAAAACAGTCCCAAACTGCCCAGGACATTGCTGCCTGGCAGTTTGCATACTGTCCCTTTAATTGGTCATATCTTCTAATCCATATGTCGGCATTTTGATTACTATACAGTGTTGGAAAGATAACAAAATTTTCTATAAGATCATGTAAGACTTGCATTTTAGTTCTTAGCCAATTAATAAATTTTATTGTCCAAATACAGGGCATTTACACTGCCTGGACAGTTTGCATTGTCTAGCAATTCCTATTTACAGTTTCCAGCATAGGACCCAGTTTTCAATTCTATTTTCACCTAATGAAAATAGACATACTAAGGATCATTGCATTAAAATTTCAGCCCTGAATTTGATCTACACAATATTTGGTGAATTTTCAAACTGATTGCCCAGAACAGAGCAATTCTAGGGAGATTGCACCTAATCACATTTTAATTCCTTAAATTCATTTTAACCAATGTTTTGGCCCTTTAATTCATTTCATATGACATCCAAAACATGTTGAGTCAATGTTAATCCATTACTCAAGGCAGCCAAAACAGAGTAAGTTGGTTACAATGCTTAATTTTGCATGTTTACTCAATTTCAATTCAACAAAACAGTTTCTATGTTATGAGACTATGTTCATAATTTTATCTTTCGTTTCCAGCATTGTTTGCTAACAATTTAACTTGTTTAATACCTTCATTACAATATCTAATCATGATCATAATCAATTCATTAGTATCATAGCTCAATTTCAAGTCCTAACCATTCATTTCTTACTTCAACATCACATTTCAATTTTCCAGCAACCTAGCTTTGTTACACTATCACAAACACATAATTTCCAGCATAATACCTAGTGTTCATTCTTCAAATTTGCATGATTCTACAACCATTTAATCAGCTAATTTCATTTAAAATCATCAAAATAGTCCAATTCCACAAGTATAGTTGCCTATTCAATAAAACAAAGGTAGAATCATACTTACTTTGCTTCCTAGCTCAATTTCAATGGAAAATCTCTACACATGCAAGCTTAATTCATGCTTCAATGGTGTTTTCTCAAGGTTTCTCTCTCAACTTTCCTTTCTCTCTTTCTTTCTTCTTCAATCGGTATAATGAAAATGAAGAAGATGATGGCAATGTGAATATCCACATTAGTGGAATTATGATTTTACTAAACTAACCTTAGTTAGTTATTAATCATATAATTAGTCAAGGGCAATTGAGAGAATCATGGAATTTATCATGCAAGCCTCATCTTTCTTACTTAATTCAAATTGGTCTTTTGTAATTTGATCACTTATTTCATTCATTCTTTCAATTAGACCCTTAACTAATCAATTTAGCTTAAATTCTAGGTTTAATTAAGCTATCAACTTATGCAATTTGGTTCCAATACTTCTAGGCTAGGATTTGGGGTGTTACAATTCTCCCCCCTTAAATTAAATTCGTCCTCGAATTTACCTGAATCGAATAGGTGAGGATACTGCTTCCTCATGACTTCTTCAGATTCCTAGGTAGCTTCTTCCACCTTATGATTTCTCCATAAGATCTTGACTAGGGGAACAATCTTGCTCCGAAGCTTTCTTACTTCCCGGTCAAGAATCTAAATATGTTCTTTTTCGTAGGACAAATCAGGATTCAATTCTACTTCTTCAGGTTTGAGAATGTGTGAAGGATCAGATCGATACCTTTTGAGCATTGAGACGTAGAAGACATTGTATATTCTATCGAATTCTCTAGAAAGAGCTAGTCGATAGGCCACTAGACCTATTCTTTCAATAACTTCAAATGGTCCTATGTATCAGGGAATGAGCTTCCCTTTTCTTCCAAATCTGAGTACTTTCTTCCAAGGTGAGACCTTTAGGAAGACTTTGTCTCCAATAGCATACTGGATATCTCTCATTTTCAAGTCAGCATACGTTTTCTGTCTACCGAAAGTTGCCTTTAATTGATCATGAATGATCTTGATTTGTTCTTCGGTTTCCTGAAGCAATTGAGGTCCCAATACTTTGTTTTCTCCCAAATCAGACCAGCATAAGGGAGTTTTACATCTTCTACCATATAGAGATTCAAATGGTGCCATTTGAATAGAAGATTGATAGCTATTGTTGTAGGCAAACTCTACAAGAGGTAGGGATTTCTCCCAATTCTTCCTGAAGTCAATAACACAAGCTCGTAGCATATCTTCTAACACTTGAATCATTCTCTCAGATTGGCCATCCGATTAAAGATGAAAGGCCATACTAAGATGTACTTTAGCTCCTAGAGCTTTCTACAGAGATTTCCAGAATCAAGAAGCGAATTGAGGGTCACGATCAGAGATGATTTCTGTAGGTACACCGTGTAACCGAATCACTTCACGGATGTACAACTCGGTAAGGGTTTCCAAGCTCATGTTCATATGAATAGGGATAAAGTGAGTAGATTTAGTGAATCTATCAACAATCACCCATACAACATCATTCTTTCTTGGAGTAGGAGGAAGACCGGTGACAAAATCCATAGTAATTCGATCCCACTTCCACTAGGGAAGTTCAATAGGTTGAAGTAATCTAGTAGGGACTTGATGTTCGGTTTTGACTCTTTGACATGTTAAGAACTTGGATACAAAGTCTGTGATTGCATATTTCATGCTTGGCCACCAGTATAGTGACTTTAAGCCCTTATACATCTTAACCGACCCAGGGTGGATCGAGAAAGAACTTTGATGAGTTTCATTCAACATTTCTTGTCTTAGTTCCTCATTGTTAGGAACACAAACTCTATCTTGGAAATAGAAGAGTCCATTTGACTTTAGGGAGAAGTCAGAGCTAGACTTAGAAGTAAGCTTAGATATGATCTTCTGAAGATCTGGATCAACTTGTTGGAGTTCTTTAATTCTCGAGATGAAATCGGATTGAACATGAAGTTCAGACAAAAATTTTTGGCCCTTGGATAGTCGAAAATGAGCATTGATATCCGTATTAGCTACAAAAGAATTAACAAGTTCATTAGAATAATTTTCAATAGATTTCTTGCAGTGCAAGGCACTATTCAAATTGTTTCTTGTATCACAAGAAATTGTTCAAATTCTTTCTTACAAGCTAAGAAAGACTCAATTTCAATGGTTACAAGTATTTTAGACACAATTCTTATTTGAATGGTTTACTTGTATTTCAAGGAATGTTCAAATAGTATCTTGTAGCTTAAGAAAACTCTAAATTCATTATTTGAAAAACAAGAGAAGGCATGACACAAATGAATTTAATCAGAATTCTAGATTTAGGAGTTACCCGAGTATGGTCTGTGACTAAGGGCGTCAGTAACTACGTTTACTTTCCCCGTATGGTAGTCGATAACCAAATCGTAGTCCTTAAGTAATTCGAGCCACCTCTTTTGCCTCGGATTCAAGTCCTTCTGAGTTAGGAGGTATTTGAGACTTTTGTGATCAATAAATAGATTGCATTTCTCTCCGTATAGATAGTGCCTCCATATCCTGAGAGCAAACACGATAGCTGCAAATTCCAGATAGTGTGTTGGATAATTAGACTCGTGTGGCTTCAGTCTCCTTGAAGCGTAAGCAATTACTTTCCCATCTTACATCAGGACACAACCGAGTCCTAGATGAGAAGCATCACTGTAAACAGTGAATTCCTTGCCCGATTCTGGTTGGATGAGTACCGGGGCATGAGTCAGAGCTTGCTTAAGTTGATCGAAGCTTCTTTGTTGGCTCTCCGACCAAACGAAAGGCGTATCTTTGCGAGTAAGCTTAGTAAGACTTGTGGCAATAGAGGAAAAGCCTTTAACAAATCTTATGTAATACCCGGCTAAACCGAGAAAGCTTCGGACCTCGCTTACATTCTTCGAAGGTCTCCAATTTAGAATAGACTGAATCATGCTCGGATCAACTTTAATTCCTTCAGCCGAGATAACATAGCCAAGGAAAGAAACTTTTGGTAACCAGAATTCACATTTGGAGAACTTAGCATTCAATTGATGTTCTCGGAGTGTTTGCAAGACAATTCAGAGGTGTTCAACATGTTCCTCCTTATTCCGAGAGTACACCAGAATGCCATAGATGAAGACAACTACAAATTTATCGAGATAGGGCTTGAATACCCGATTCATAAGATCTATGAAAGCATCTAGAGCATTCGTTAACCCGAATGGCATTACGAGGAATTCAAAGTAGCCATATCGAGTACGAAAGGTTGTCTTGGGCACGTCTTGTTCTTTCACTTTTATTTGATAGTACCCCGATCGAAGGTTGATCTTAGAGAATACGACTGCATCCCTAAGTTGATCAAAAAGATCTTCAATTCTGGACAGGGGATACCGATTCTTAATAGTGAGATTGTTTAACTGACGGTAGTCGATACAAAGCCGCATAGTCTCATCTTTATTTTTTCCAAATAGGAGTGGAGCACCCCAAGGAGAAGTGCTAGGCCGTATGAAACCTTTATCTTGCAACTCTTGAAGTTGCTTCTTTAATTCTTTCAACTCGATAGGTGCCATTCTATAGGGTGTAATGGACACCGGAGTTGTTCCAGGCTGAACTTCTATCTCGAACTCTACTTCTCTGGTCGGAGGGACACCAGGGAGTTCCTCAGGAAAAACATCAATGAATTTAGAAACAATAGGCATACTAGGCAAACCGAATTCAATTTCATCTTGAAGAATTATCTTAGCAAAGATTGAAGTTGGTTTCTTATCTATTAAGAGTATGGATTCTTTCCCTAAACCCCGGAGATACAATCTCTAATTTTGGCAATCTACCCAAGCCTCGTGTTTACTTAACCAATCTAACCCCAATATCAAGTCAAATTCACAATATGGTAAGACACAAAGATCAATAGGGATTGGGATATTTCAAATAGTCAAAGGAGCTTGCTTGTGGTGCAAGTTATGGGTGTTTTCCCCCTAATGGATTCGAAACTACAAGATTTGACTCAATAATTTTGGGTTTCAATTTTAACTTGTTGATCAAGGTAGAACAAACAAATGAATGGGTAGACCCCAAATCAATTAAAGCATATGCAGGACTGGAATTTAACCCAATGGTACCTACGATAACATCAAGAGCTTCTTCATCATCTTTACCGTGAATGTGGTACATACGAGCATGGGCTCGAGATTCCTGATGAGTCTGAGCATTCAAATAGGGGCCCTTCTATTTCCCCTGATTCTTGGATTGAGCTTGTCTGGGTGCTTTGTTTCGGTTAGGAGGAGCTAAGCTAGCAATTGCAGAAGTTCTATTTGAAGCCTTGTTGTGATTCTGGGGATAATCCTAAATATAATGATAAGATGCTCGACATAAAAAGCATAAATTCTGTTGAACTCTGCATTGGCCAGTATGATGTTTCTAACAGAACTTGCAAAGAGGGTATTGATTAGCTTTAGCCTAATTTTTCATGCTATCAATAGAAACAATAGGGGTTGAAGTCTTTATAACCGTTTGAGGTTTTAGAATGTAACTACTCTTCTAATTAGGGGTATAGTTCAAAAGTGTCCCTTGGAATGTTTGGACTTCTTTGATTGCCAGTGTGGCTTATCATCATTCATAGGTCATTTGTCTTTCTAGGAGTGTTCGCTCTTCCGTCTTTCCGAGGCTTTCATCTTTGCCTTAGTGGCAATGGTCCAGGTTTACCAAATTTTGGATGTCGGTAATACCAAAAATAGTGAATATAGAGCTTAATTCATCATTTAACCCATCGATGAACATTCGGCACTTGTCGACCTCAATTTTGATATATTCGGACCCATACTTGCAATACTTGCAAAAGTCACTCATGTATTGCTCGATAGGTCGGCCAGCTTGTTTAAGATATAGGAATCATTTTCGGTGCTCGGCCAGATATTGTTCGCTGATATATTTCTTCCTAAACTCATCAATGAAGAACTTCCAAGTAATAAACTCTACAGAGCAATCAGAGTAGTGGTTTCCCACCAGCTTAGTGCTTCATCTACCAACAGAGTGATGGAACACTCGAGTTTATGCTTGTCAGGACATGGCTATTGTTTCGTCATAATGCAAGTTTTGGCCTCTAACCAGTACTTGGCTACTCCCGGATTAGCCTCATTAGTGTTAGTGAAGGTATATGCCCGATGTTGAGCCAGCTTGCCAATAGGGGCTCTGTTTGGCATAGCGACAGTAGGAGAAATAGGGTGATCCTGTTTTAAAGCAGTTACGAGATGATTGAACATTTCCTTCATACTTGTAAGACATTCTTGCTGCACAGGATTGATAGCAGGAGCTTCCTGTTGATCAACAGCTTGAGCTCGATGTTGAGCTTGCTATTGAAGAGGAATTTGTTCTATCCTCACACTGTCTCCTTCGTTCGAGGATCCTACGAGACTTTTGTTATCCTGACCTAATCTTGTTTTTGACATTCTAGTTCAATCAGAACAATAAGAGTTTTAGTTATCACATTTACACATTTATGCAACAACACAAGGTTATATCAAATCTCCTAGGTGGCACAATATCCTATATAATGCAAGTGAGCTTATAGAATCGACCAAAAGGCTCTGATTACCAATAAATGTAACACCCCATCCTCAAGTTAGCCGTAATCCGATTATGGAGTGTTACTTGAACGAAAAAAAAGTAATAGATAGGTTACTTGTCGAACAAGAAACCTCATAATAGTTAACTTGCAATGCAAGTAACCTAAATCAAACATTCCAAGTCATACAATACATACAAGCAATCCACATTATATAGAACCAACATACTTATCATGCTATTTTAGGTACCAATTTGTTCCATTTCATACATATAACCTAAGTTACCATTATCATATTTCTATTCTATTCAAATCACATACATCATTCAACAACAATCACAAGTGTGGCATACTTCACATTAAGTTACTATTAGACATGATTCAACTTTCAATCCTATTACAAAATCATGAGCACTATTGGATTAATACAAGGAGTTTGCTTAACTTACTTGCAATTAGCTTTCTTGCATCTCAAGTTACTACTTATTCAACCAATTAACAAGTTTAATACAAAGCATCTAACTTACATACTTATTACATGTTCATACATCCTATTCGAATGACTAGTGTTCACTTAGTACATTTCATTGATTCTTTACAATCAAGTCATACAATCTCATGGCATACTTAGTTAATACATTGTTAATGCATGCTTAAACATACTTTAGCCTCAAACTCAACATTGTTGATTCATGCCACAAGCCATAAGAACAATTGCATGATCATACCATTCTAGTCTAACATCCGAATGAAACAAGATTCAACCATCATTGTATAATTTTCACAACTTGCGCAACTTATACTTATATACACATACCAACATAGTTATATACATAGCTTAAAATTATCAAAGTTGATTACATGATAGGCCCATCAAAACATTACACACACTAGTCTTAACAACACCATAATATGCATGATCAAGACTACCTATTAGAAGTTCTAGTGCCACCAAACTAGGAGTATACAAAGAGTGTGAATTCATACTTTCAAGCTTGATTCAGAATGTTGTTAAAACTCAAGATATCTTCTTGATAATGCCTTTAATCTATTATGGGAAGAATGAAAGTAGAGTGGTAAGTACAAGTTATGTACTTAGCGAGGTAACACTAAGTCTAGCCAATTTCAAGCATATAAGTCCAAGTTTTCATTTACTTCAAAGAATCAAGATCATCTCTACATAACACAAACCATTCGAATGAATAAAATAACCTTAGGAAACTTCACATATCACATTTTCAACCTAGCAACATCCACCATAATCATAGCATACCATTTGAACATCTTGCTTAGAAGACAAGCAACCAATACTCAAATCACCAAATAGGCATTCTTACACAAAGTCATTATTTATACATTTCTTTCAAGAGAAGTAACTAGTTAAACAACCATTCAGGTGTCATCTTTCAAGGCAAGGAAGTTCATTCAAGTATCTTACAATAAAAGCAATGTTCATATCACACATCTAAGCAAACAATGTTCATTTGATTTATTAAGTCATCCTATAACACCCTTGGTAAGTAGTTTACTAGATAATCAAATCTTTAACAATATGCACCGAAGTGCCAATATGCACCGTCGTGCCAATATGCACCATAGTGCCAATATGTACGGTCGTACCAATATGCACCGTAGTGCCAATATGACCTCAAGATTCTAAGGCATGCCCTCCTATCTATCCAAACTAGCTACCAAGGTTGTTGATTATCCATTTCATTCAAGCTTTATACAATTCATTATTCAGTACATGTTTATGCCATTCAAAGGGCAAGCCCTTAGGCTTATGGAGTCTAAACTCCCAAGACAAGTCTATCCATGCCATTCGAATGGCATGAATACAAAGTGGTACTGTACTTCAATTCATTTCAACCAGCCATGTATATCAATCACAAACACATGCATATGTATGCAATGTGCGTACCTTATTCTCCAAGCAAGCATGCCATTTCTTACCTTTGGCATAAGCAATGCAACATGACAAGCATTTCATTTCATTTGCTTAACACTCAAATAAACAAATAGGCCATGGCATCAAACAAGTTTTTATACATGTCATTCTTCCCTTAATTAGCCAAATATGCATTAGGTCATGTTACATGGCAATGACATTGAATTAAGACAATAACAAGGTTGGTTAGGACCTAGTCCCAACCCTAAGGATAGTTACACTCACAATACTCCTAGCAATTCAATTGTCCTCAATCTGAATCCCTTTGTCTCTACCTTTGGGATGTCTACTCCTATCTACTTCTTCCCCAACTTGCTGCCCTTGGTCTAGCAAGCATAACACATACACATTTCATCAAAACAAGCACATAATATCACACAATCATAATAGCAATGTTACCACATTTGTACCTAACATTTAGCTACTGTTTTTATGTTTTCTTTTAAGCATTTCTTACTAATTCATTTCCATATTGTTACTACTTCATTTTAAGACATAACTGGACAGATTATAATGTCCCAAAACTGTTTTGGAAACAGTTTGCTTCAAGGTGCAAAAATAGTCCCAAACTGCCCAGGACATTGCTGCCTGGCAGTTTGCACACTGTCCCTTTAATTGGTCATATCTTTTAATTCATACGTCGGAATTTCGATTACTATACAGCGTTGGAAAGATAACAAAATTTTATATAAGATTATGTAAGACTTGCATTTTATTTCTTATCCATTTAATACAGTTTATTGTTCAAAGACAGGGCATTTGCACTGCCTGGACAGTTTGCACTGTCCAGCAATTCCTATTTACAGTTTCCAGCATAGGACCCAGTTTTCAATTCTATTTTCACCTAATGGAAACAGACATACTAAGGATCATGTCATTAAAATTTCAGCCCTGAATTTGTTCTACACAATTTTTGGTGAATTTTCAAAGTGACTGCCCAAAACAGAGCAATTCTAGGCAGATTGCACCTAATCACATTTTAATTCCTTAAATTCATTTTATCCAATGTTTTTGGCCCTTTAATTCATTTCATATGACATCCTAAACATGTTGAGTCAATTTTAATCCATTATTCAAGGCAGCCAAAACAGAGTAAGTTAGTTACAATGCTTAATTTTGCATGTTTACTCAATTTCAATTCAACAAAACAATTTCTATGTTATGAGACTATGTTCATAATTTTATCTTTCATTTCAAGCATTGTTTGCTAACAATTTAGCTTGTTTAATACCTTCATTACAATATCTAATCATGATCATAATCAATTCATTAGTTCCATAGCTCAATTTCAAGTCCTAACCATTCAATTCTTACTTCAACATCACATTTCAATTTTCCAGCAACCTAGCTTTGTTACACTATCACAAACACATAATTTCTAGCATAATACCTAGTGTTCATTCTTCAAATTTGCATGATTCTACAACCATTTAATCATCTAATCACATATTCAATAGCTAATTTCATCTAACATCATCAAAATAGTCCAATTCCACAAGTATAGTTGTCTATTCAATAAAACAAAGGTAGAATCATACTTACTTTTCTTCCTAGCTCAATTTCAATGGAAATCTCTACACATGCAAGCTTAATTCATGCTTCAATGGTGTTTTCTCAAGGTTTCTCTCTCAACATTCATTTCTCTCTTTCTTTCTTCTTCAATCAGTATAATGAAAATGAAGAAGATGATGGCAATGTGGATATCCACATTAGTGGAATTATGATTTTACTAAACTAACCTTAGTTAGTTATTAATCATATAATTAGTCAAGGACAATTGAGAGAATCATGGAATTTATCATGCAAGCCTCATATTTCTTACTTAATTCAAATTGGTCCTTTGTAATTTGATCACTTATTTCATTCATTATTTCATTCACCCTTATTTCAATTTAGCTTAAATTCTAGGTTAATTAATATCAACTTATAGCTTTGGTTCCAAATTCTAGGCTAGGATTTTGGGGTGTTACATTATATAAAACAAAAATCCAAATCAATCCAAACATTCTTGATTAATCGAGCATCAAGATGGCTCATTTTAAGGCCATGTATGGACGTAAATTTAGGACACTCTTGTGTTGGATCGAGCTCAATAAGAAAAGAATTGTGGGATCAGATTTTATTAGACAAACCTAAGAGAAGATTAAGATAATCAAGGAAAGATTACAAACGGCCTTTGATAGTCAAAAAGCTTATGCGGATCGGAAGCATAAGCACAACGAGTATGTGATTGGTGACAAGGTATTTCTTAAAATTTCACAGTTGAAGAAAGTAATCCACTTTGGGCGAAAAGGGCAAGTTAAGACTGAGGTTTATCAAGCCGTATGAGATTCTTGAGAGGGTTGGACTCGTAGCTTACCATTTAGCTTTGCGCCCAAAGATGGCACACATCCCCAATGTGTTCTATGTGTCTATATTGAGATGCTACCATTATGATCCTTCGCATGTTATCTCGTTTGAGGAGATTGAGATCAACACCGACTTGACCTATGAGGAAGAGCTGATAAGAGTTTTGGAAAAAGGAGTCAAGGAGCTTCGCAATAAGTGTATACCTCTTGTTAAGATGTTGTGGAGGAACCACGGAGTCTAGAAGGCTACGTGGGAAGTCGAGTAGGATATGAAGTTGCTTTACTCACATTTGTTTCCAAAAGGTAAATTCCAAAGATGAAATTTTCTTGAAGGATGGGAGAATTGTAACGACCCAGATTTCGGAATTTGAAGGTCAGTTTAACCAGAAGCCTGGGCTTTGCATTTCGGCTGAGATATTTGGGCTTTATGAGCCTTGGTGGGTTTATTTTTAAGGTGTTGGGCTTGAGTTTTGGTGTTAGGTTGAGTTAAGAGGTTGATGGGGGCAATTAGGTAAATATCTAATTATTTGAAGAGTGAAAGGTGATTTCCTTTAATTCCTCTGCAGAAAAGCAAGAGGAACAAGATCACCTTGACCCCTTGTCTTCATCCTTCCCTCATTCTCATCTTCTAACTCCCCACCCACAAGAAAGGTTGAGTCTTGGTCATTTTAAGTGTGAATCTCGGATTTTACATTGAGAGAAGGTTAAATAGAACTCAAGGATCTATCTATCAAGTGTAAGAGGTTGGAGAAGCTTTCAAGGCTAAAGAGAAATGTAGGGCTTGAGGTGTTGGCTTGGAGCTTTGGTTGCAGCTTATCATCAAGGTTAGTACACTACTAACTCCTTTGTGTTCCTAGAAATCATGAATTCGATTTCATTGTTGTTTAGTTGATAATTTAGTTGTTTGAATGCTTGTGACACCTAAATGGCAAATCCAAAGATTGGTACTAATATAGCATAAAAAGGTAAAAATCCACTTAAACCACTTCCCATAATTTGTAGGTTCGAATTAGGGTCTTGCCTTTGGGTTTTGGGGGCTTGGGGGATGATTCCCGAACTCCTAAGAGTATATTCTGGGTCCAAGTACTGATACGAGTTGAACTCGTATGGGTACCCTTGGTTAAACTGACTAAAATCAAGCCAATTTGTAAAGCCATATCGGTAAGCCTAAGAGGGTACCGGTACCCCCTATTCCATCAAATTCCAATAGCCAAAATGGGTATCGGTATGCTCGATAGTGTATTCGTACACGACCCTGTGTATCGGTATGGGGTTTTAAGTTAAACCCCTTCTAAAGGCAAGCCAAGTATTGATACATGTAAGTGGGTATCGGTACCCAGTGGAGCGTATTAGTACTTTTAAGTGGGTATCGGTACTCACTGGCAATCTACCCAAAAATAAAATTTGAGTTCGAGGGACCTATAATTCGAGGACTAAGGCCCGATAGGCTTCTAAAGTGGTAAAATGAATTGTAAAATCGAGAAACTGAGATTTAAACCTTATATACGAGCTTGATGGGTAACAACTTAATTAAAACCTTGGGTGAGTTATTGTGTTGCTTTAATAAGAATCCTTGGTGGATTGAATAGTGAATGTTTGCCACGTAAGGGCATTATTATGGTTGAGTCACCTTATTTGGTGGGATTTCGGATGCCCGTGTGAGAAGAGTATGTTGCAGCAACATGGTTCAAGATTTCTGAATGTATAAACCAGAGGCTTAGCTCGATGAGAGATTTTGAGCATAAGTGTATGAACCCGATGCTTAGTGGAACTGGGCTTCACTCAAAGTGTATGTACCTGATGCATAGTAGAATTGGGCCTCACTCTAAGTGTAACACCACCGACCTGGATGTCACAATTTGATCCTCAAGCCCAAACCAAAAAATCCATGAAATATCACAAACTAGGTTTAGCCCAACAAGTTATTTTTGAAAATATTTAGATCTAACAATTGAAAACTTAGATAAACAATTTAAATTGTTACAAAGGATCTCCACTTTAAATCAAAACATTTAACATTCGACTTGATAAATACAATTTCAAAAGTATGAATACATAACCCACTAAACAAAAAGTATCATATTCTAAAAACCTCCTCATGCTGGAATCTCGTACTAAGAATGCTCCTCGAAACCACGATCCGAAGATCAACATCAAACAAAAACAACGATTTCGAGTGTTGAGCTTAAAAAGCTCAGTGGTACACATCTACTTTACTATACTTCATGCTAATCAGAAACATAAGCATGTGACAACACATGATACACCAAGGAACCCTATGGTTTGCTATTACAAACAAGTCACCCAACATTACCAAGTTATTACTCATCATCAAAGTGTACATTAATCATCTCTATTAATCCATATTATCTCATTTATATCCCACGTCAATTTCCACATTTTTATTAGCATTAGAGAATATTCTGTTCAATGGGTACTGATACTCGAACACGAGTATCGATACGGTAACCATGGGTACCGGTACTCACACATGTACTGATGCTAATATTGCTTACTAGAAATCCTAGATTTCCACAAGTACCGTAACGGGTCGACCTGTATCGATACGACCCCCAATCGCGTACTGGTATGACCAAACCTCATTTCGATACCCTAAACACAGGATCACACTATTTCCTTGAATTAAGATTTTACAACGCTTGCTCGATCCCTAAAGCTTATGAATGTCATTAGGGTTTGTTTACTAACGCATTTAAATAATTAATATTAATTACCAACTTCATGATCATTTATTCGAATATTTAACCCTTAAGAATAATCCTTATCAATCTCTAATCGAACAAGCACACAAAGCATCACATTTACAACCAATTGAGAAATTATCAAGTAAACATACGAGCCTCTTAAAATGACCCTACACGGTCTCTAAAGCCTTCACAAGTCTCATCATATTCATAGCATCATCATGCATCTCATAGATATCAAGTCTCATAGTATCAGTCTCAACACATGATTATTTATCGTCTACCTATTTTCCAGATACTAACATGCAAGGCTATCACATTTATGACGTTCCTTAAGCAATAGGAGTTCGAGGTGTACTAACCTTAAGCCGCTATCACTAAAATCCTCATCCGAGCTTCCTGAATATTCCACTTGATCCCTTATCTGATCCTGAATAATCCTCGTATATCAATTAATACCATAAGTATCACTTAATAACATACTTTAATGAATTTGAAGGGTAAAATGCATAAACACAGCTTATCAAGTTTGAATTTGGAGAAACGAATTACGCCAACAGACTCAGAACATCGAGAAACCCTCGGGTAGGATCCCCAGAAAAAGTCAACTGCTTGGTTAACAGTTCGGTCAATGCTTAACGCGACTCGGTCAACGGTCAAGGTGGCTCAGCTTGACGACTCAGCTTGGTAGACCAGCTCAGTCCAACCGGCTTAGGTCCACTCAAAAGGCTAGCTTGGCCTAACCAGTTCAGCCCAGCCGGCTGGATAGTTCTCCAGCGTGCTGAAGCATGCCCACGCGTAGTGGCAATGCATGGGGGCGGCCTCCAATGGTCAGAAGTGCACGGTAAGCTCCAGACTGGCACTTCAAGCAACATCGGTCACAGCTGTGGCAACGACTCTTAGCGGTGAGCACTGGAAGGTCAATTTCCAACTAATTTGAAACTTCCCTAGCTCTTCTTAGTGAGTGGCGGCAGCAACGGTGTCGTGGCGACCACCAATGGATGCGTTTTAGTGAGGCATTTCCAATGGTGTCAGCAGGTTGGACCGAGCTAAAAGACTCTCCACCATTTCCCCTTTTTTCATTTTTCTCACTCCTCAATCATATCTTCTTCCACTTTCAACCACCAGCACACATATTTAAAATTCAAACCTTCCCTTCCACATTAATGGGCCCAACCTAAAAGCCATAATTTATTCTTCCAAGGTAAATACCCCATAACCTAGCTTGAGAACCGATTCACAAACCCAATAATTGAGTTGGTACACCAGGTTTGTTAGTATTATATGTATGATTGCTATGTGAGATTCTTATGTTCTTATTGTTTGATACACATGTTTAGGCGGCTAGAGGTAGAGCCCTATTGATATGATGTTATTGCCATGTAACACCCCCTACCCGGGCTAGTAGCAAACTGGCTCGGGAGCATTACATTAAGCAAGGACAAGGCAAGCAATACAAGCAAGCAACAAGGCAAGAATTGATAACTCATCCCTATTAGATGAGTTACTTATTCAATAAGAAACTAAGTATACTTACTTAACTAACAAGCAACCAAGCATTCATTTGATTTCAAGACATCATAGGCATTCGAATAAGGCACATTGTTGTTTCCTTTCATACTTACATTATAGGTTACTACATTATCAATACAATTTACTTCATTTTATCCTTATTATTCGAATTAACTAAGACAAACAACTCAATTGATTTCATTTCATTGTTCCTTAGATTTATACATGTACATCTTATCCCTAAATTACTAGCATGATTCTTGAACATTCAACTTGCATGTAACTAGCTTCCATTGAAATCATACTCCATACCTAACCATTCGGCAATCATCATATACACACACTAGACTATTCGGCCTTTACCAATCAAACACACAACCATACTTACATCAAGGTATGTTTATATACAAGTGATCTTACAAGTCAAAGTCATTCGAATGGAGTACAAGCAAGCATGGTTCATCTCACACAACTTTCATTTCAAGCAAGACATGTACATTAAGCAATACATTCGATTGTTCAAAGAAAACTATATCAACACTTGATCATCTCATACAATCATCATATGCGCACTAACAACATTCCATTATGTGAAATTTAAGTTCATTACATGTTTCATAATGTCATCCAAGATCATGACATAATAGGCCCATACAAGAACAATATGTACAAGTACAAAAATGCATGATCAAGCTAACTATATACATTCTAGTGCCACCATTCTAGGAGATATACAAAACAAGTATGAAACCATACTTAGGCAAAGCTTGTGTGACTTGCTTCTAGCTCAAGAAATCAGGCTTCAAGATCAAGCAACACTCGTATCCTTTATCCTGTAGTTGGGAAGAATGAAAACGAGAGTGATAAGTACAAGAATGTACGTAGTGAGGTAGTAACTAGTTCTAACCATTTATTATATCAAGTTTTGTGTCATTTAAACAAGAATGAACCTAGCTAGGAGTTTCAAGCATTAGAATGATCCTAGCTAAGGCTTTCAAGCATCAAGATAATCCTAGCTAAGGATATCAAACATTTGGCTATTAAGGAACAAGAACATGGAATCATACTTTATGTATTCATATAAAAAATCAAGCACATCATGCTTACAAAACAAGTAATCAAGAAAGTCATGCTTACATGACAAGTAACATACAATTCATGGCTTTCATGTCAAGTAACATATTATTCATAGCTTTCAAGACAAGTCACATGTGTTTTAGGATTGTTATTACATGTGTTATAAATTAAACAACCCCCTTGGTACTTAGTTTGTATAGGTAATCGAGTCTCCAACCAACTGTCGCCACAAGATGCATCGTAGTGATGGGCAACCCTCCTACTATCGCCAAAGACCACATACGTACCCTCCGTCTGTCGCCAAATAGGGGCCTTAGCCCTGGACCGTAGTCCACCCTAACACAATGAGCTCTAGACTCTAAGGCATGCCCTTCTACCTAGTCCAACTAGCTACCAAGGTTGTTTGATTTACCATTTATACAAGTTTATCAAGTTCAAGATCATGTCAAGTAAGTTCATTTCATTTTAGGCCAATTGAGCCATATGTCACATATCATGTAATTCTCATGTTTCATTTCATCAATATGAGATGGTATCTCAAGCAAGTCTTTAGCATTCGATCACATGCATCATGACACATACAAGAACCAATGTACCATTTAAACATGCTTAGCATTCAAATAAAACATGTATTCAAGATGTCATCAAATTTCATGCATTACTAGTCATTCTTCCCTTATTAGGTCAAGTCCATAATTAGGTTCGTTTAAGCATTTCAAGAATGTAAACAAGCATGCATTGGTTAGGACTTAGTCCTAACCCTAGAGATAACTACACTCACAATACTCCAAGCTTAGCTAGTCTTGGATCCACACTCCTTTGTTTTTGGCTTTAGGATGATCCACTCTATCCTCTTCCACCAAGTTTACTCCTGGTTCAATCACATTACAAGTACAAACATGTCAAGGCAAGTTCATATGATCATTCAATCAAGGCAATGTTACAAGTACATATCATACACAAATCTGGCAGCATGTTCATGTACATTCTTCATTATACTTAACTACACTTATATATACTCTAGTTCATGTAAAACAAGGTAGAATCAATGTCCTAAAACTGTTTATAAAACAGTTTACAAATTGCCAAAAAACAGTGTACAATTACCTATACTGCTGCTGCAAGGCAGCTTGCACTCTAGTCACTTAATCATGCATAAATTTCATTTCGTACGTTGGAATTTCAACGGGTTTATACCGTTGGAAAGCTAACGTAATTTTCTTTATAACCATATAAGTCTTGAATTTTAGTTATTTTCCGATTAATACAGTTTTTAACTTAAAGACAAGGTAATTTGCCACACTGGACAGTTTACACTGTCCCTAGTGTTTCTTCTCTAAATTTCATTCTACAACCCAGAATTCAGTTCTGTTTTCTCCTAATGAATTTAGACATATCAAGGTGTTCTCCATAAACATTTCAACCTTAAATTCATTTTATACAATTTATAGTGATTTTTCAAAGTTACTGCCCAGAATAGAGCATTCTGGGCAGATTACACTAGGTTGAGTTACTAGCTTCTTAATCATTTTAACAAGGTTCTAACATGGCAATTCAATTCATTTTCAAGTTCTTACATGTATAGGTCAGTGTAATACACCTAGCAATGTGCTTCAAACAGGGCATTATCATGTTGAACCCAATTTGATCTATTTGATCAACATTACACATCCAATTTACCAATTGAGCAGTCCATTACGTAATTTAACTACTCCAATTAGGTGCTTTCACATTTCCAGAAAGTTATCTATTCAATTCAATCTTCATTTCATCTACCAACATGATCAAAACAGGGTTCTACATTCAATTGGCATGTTTTAACATTTTCACTATCCAAAATAGTCCCTGATTAAGACTGTTTTCAACCATGTACACATTTCTTAAATTTCCAGCCACCATATATTTTTCCTTTATCAAATTGGCTACTAGTATTCACAATTTCAAGTTCAAATCGAAGCTAACATAATCCTAACACACATAACAATTAACCAATTCAATTTATACAACAAAGACATCATCAATCACTCATTCAAACATTCTATAACAAGTTGAAATCAATCATTATACCTTCTCCACGCTAAATTTGATCAAGGATAAATCAAGAAGCTTGAATTTGAAGGTGTTGAATGAAGCTTTTCTCTCTCTACTAATCGGCCAAGGTGAATGAATTAGGGAGGAAGATGACAATATGTTTGTTCATCATCCCTCCCTTAGCCGTGAGTCATCCACAATTGGCACATGTTCTCTTCAAATGAGAACATGTGTCAAGGCCTTGATTTTAATTAAATTTTACATGCAATCTATAGAGTTTTGCATGTTCACATTTCCATCCTTCTATTTATGCCTTCTAGTTTTAATTTCAATTCAATTTGGTTCTAATTTCACTTATATGATCTTAAGGATGGCCAATGTTCTTTCTTCTTTAAATTGATTAACTTATGAATTCAATTAGCCTATAGTTTAGGCTGTGGTAACATTTCTAGGCCAATTTTAGGGTGTTACAATTCTTCTCCCCTTAAAATAAATTCGTCCTCGAATTTACCTGAATCAAATAGGTGAGGATATTGTTTCTTCATGACTTCTTCAGATTCCCAAGTTGCCTCTTCTACCTTGTGATTTCTCCACAAGACTTTGACAAGAAGAACATTCTTGTTTCGAAGTCTTCTAACTTTCTTGTCAAGTATCTGACAGGTTCTTCTTCATAAGATAAGTCGGGATTCAATTCCACCTCTTCGGTTTCAAGAACATGAGATGGATCAGACCTATATCTTCTGAGCATGGAAACATGGAAGACATTGTGGAACTTAACAAATTAACTAGGAAGTGTTAATCGATAAGCCACTAAACCAATCCTTTTAATGATTTCAAATGGTTCGATAAACCGAGGGCTGAGCTTTCATTTTATTCCAAATCTAAAGACTTTTTTCCAAGGGGAAACCTTAAACAAGACCTTGACTCCAACATTGTATTGGATGTCTCTCCTTTTCAAGTCAGCATAAGCTTTTTGCCTATTGAAAGCTGCCTTTAATCGATCATGAATGATCTTCACTTGTTCTTCAATTTCTCTAAGCAATTGAGGTCCCAATACTTTGTTTTCTCCCAATTCAGACCAGCACAAGGGAGTTCTACATCTTCTTCCGTATAGAGCTTCGAAGGGAGCCATCTAAATAGATGTCTGGTAGCTATTGTTGTAAGCAAACTCTACTGGGGGTAGAGATTTCTCCCAATTCTTTCTGAAGTCTATAACACAAACACGTAGCATATCTTCGAGTACTTGGATGATTCTTTCAGATTGTCCATCAGATTGAGGATGAAAGGTTGTACTAAGATGAACTTTAGCTCCTAGAGCCTTCTATAAGGAATTCCAAAATCAAGAAGCAAATATGGGGTCACAATCAGATATTATAGTTGTAGGTACACTGTGTAATTGAATCACTTCACGGATGTATAGCTCGGCTAAGGTTTCCAAGCTCATGTTCATTCAAACAGGGATGAAGTGAGTAGACTTTGTGAATCTATCAACAATCACCCATACAACATCATTCTTTCTTAGAGTGGAAGGAAGACCAATAACGAAATCCATTGTAATCTGATCCCATTTCCACTGAGGGAATTGGATAGGTTGGAGCAATCCAGTAGGGACTTGATGCTCGGCTTTAACCATTTGACAAGTTAGGCACTTCGATACAAAGTCTGTGATAGCCGATTTCATGCCCGGCCACCAGTATAGTGGCTTTAGATCCTTGTACATCTTAACCGGTCTCGAGTGAATCAAGAAAGAGCTTTGATGAGCTTCTTGTAACATTTCTTATTTTAGTTCCTCATTGTTAGGAACACATACTCAATCCTTGAAATAAGGGAGTCCATTCGACTTGAGGGAGAAGTCAGAATTACACCCAGAGTCTAGCTTGGATATGATCTTCTTAAGATCTGGATCAATTTGCTGGAGTTCTTTGATTCTCAAGATTAGACTAGATTGAACTTGAAGTTCAGACAAGAATTTTCGTCCTTTGGATAAACAGAAATGAGCATTGATAGCCAAGGAAGCTACAAACGAAAGGACAAGATCATTAAGGAAGATTTTGAATGGTTACTTGCAAGACAAGAAAGATTCAATTCGAATGGTTTCTTGTAATCCAAGTAAGATTAAATTTTGAATGAATTATTCTAGAATTTAGATTTAGGGTTTTACCCGAGTATGGTCTACGACTAAGGGCATCAACAACCACGTTTGCTTTCCCCGAATGGTAGTCAATAATCAAATCGTAGTCTTTAAGCAATTTTAGCCATCTTTTTTGCCTTAGATTCAAATCTTTCTGAGTCAGGAGGTATTTGAGACTCTTGTGGTCTATGAACAGGTTACATTTCTCCATGTATAAGTAATGTCTCCATGTTTTGGTCACCAATCTATTGCTTCTTTCCTATTTTGGTCACCAAGCTATTGTTTTTTTTTTGTGAGGGTTTTAATGGTAGGTGACCAAAATAGGAAAAAATATAACGTTAGTGACGATTTTTGCCAAAGATAATAATTTGGTGACCATAACAGAAAAATGTGAATAAGTTGATGACTAATGATGTTGTTTACCTATATAAAAATAAAAAATCAAACTATAATTGTTTTTTAACAGAAATTATATCTAATTAGAGTATAGGGTTTGACGGAAACATAGGTGATGTGACAAAATTTTTTGTTAAGTCTTCGGTTAATATTAGTGTCAAGTTTGATACTATCAACTTGTACCCTTTTCCTTTGTTTATAAAAACATAATTTTACTTTTTTTTATTAAATAAAATTTTTTTACATTCCAATCGATATATGTCAAAATTCGAACTTATATAAAATAAAATATAACTATTAGACCAATTAATATATCTCGTAATTTTACTCATATTTATTGATTGTTAGGAGTATCTTTCAGACCGGGGCCTCTAGAACATTAAAGCCATCGGCCGGATCACAATATTTGAAAAGCCTAAATTTTGGCCCATTTTATACCCATGTTTTGTGGGCCTTAATATCAATCTGCAAATGTTGTTTCAGCCAGAGATATCTGCAAATGTTTACAACCATACAAATTAAATTAAATTAAATTAAATTAAATGCCCTGGAACCAGTTTCAAGCCTTCAGAAATCACATGCTACCTATTCACTCAAAACCCAATCCATGGAACCCGTCCATTGCACCACCAAATCCACAAACTTTTAAAAACATTCTTCCACCAAGAGTTTCAAACAGTTTGAATGAAAACAAGGAAGCAAATCAATCAAAAGCAGGCAGAATCAAACGGCTGGTACTAACCAATGAAGGCAGAACCAAGCCAAACCCGTCTCCCGACAGGGAATTCTATGCTTTTCCAAGGTTTGTCACTCATGTTGACGATGGATTCATCGCCACATTAACGGATTTGTATCGGGAGAGGTTAAGGCCTGGCTCAGAGATTCTTGACCTCATGAGTTCATGGATTAGCCATCTACCAAATGAAGTTGGTTACAAAAGAGTGGTAGGGCATGGACTTAATGCTCAGGAGCTTGCCAGGAATTCTAGGATGGATTACTTCTTTGTCAAGGATCTAAACCAGGATCAGAAACTCCAGATCGAAGATGCAAGTTTTGATGCTGTGTTATGCACTGTCAGCGTGCAGTATCTACAACAACCAGAGAAGGTAACCTGTATGATTTTCTGTTCATCAGATTATGTAGCTATGTAGGAATCAATGAGAGGGTCTGAAACTGACCAAGATTATGAATCCATGATTGTCTGTTATAGGTTTTTGCAGAAGTTTTTCGGGTTCTTAGTCCGGAGTTCGAGGGTTGATTTAATCCAAAACATGGGCTTTGCGTTTGGCCTGAGATGTTTGGGCTTTAGGACCATTGGTGGGTTTATTTTTTAGGATGTTGGGCTTGAGTTTTAGTGTTGCGATACAAAGTTCACGGTACAGAACCCTTGTTGCTCGTCCGAAATACAATAAAAAAGTCTCCTCAAAAATCGAGAATCTCACTGATGTATTATCTTTTATTTCCTTTTATTTATTAGCCTATCCATAAGAATACTAATGAAACCTCAATTCCTCTGTTGAGCTAGAAGAGAATGTACAAATATTCCTTGAATATTCAAAGTTGTAATTTTGTTTCTTATCATTCAATGAACGTCTTGTATTTCATAAAAATTGGAGGCAATATAATCCTTACGTAAAGGCCACCCTATCCAACTTTCGGGCATTAAGATACATTTCAGTCGTGGGTGATTCTCATAAGAGATTCCTAACATGTCATAAGATTCTCGTTCTTGAAAATCCGCACTTTTCCAAACCCAAAAAAAAATAGACGAAATTCTAGGGTTACTCCTTGGAGCAATACTTCTATGCATACTTCCTCTGGTTGATCTGCACCATACTCTATTCTCGTAAGATGATACACACTGGCTAACAGTCCGCTTGGTGTTACAACATAGGCACATTGGGAACAAGGATAATTGTAACCATATACATGTAAAATAACAGCAATGGAATGGCAATCCTCGAGGTTTATTTGTAAAGTCTCTATTCCCTGATAATCAAAGCCCAAAGATCTATGAACCAACCCGTGTTGGACTAGCCAAAGAGAATAACGACCCTGCATCTTTTTTATCTCTCCTGCACTTTTTTATTTGTAATTTGTATAAGATAAGTATTTCACATTTACGATGAAATCGAATTTATGAAGATTAATTTGTTGTTTGGTATTCTATTTCTATAAAAAAATCCTACCTAATTCATTAATTCGTGAGAAGATAGTGAACCCTTGTAGTTGAAAAACGTTTCAAGAAGAATCTCTGAAGTAGATGGTGGTTGATAGAGTAATCCTTGATTATAATTTCCAGTATGAGTACTACGTACAAGAAAAAACTTGTGATTGGTAGTAAAACACCGATCCCCCTGTTGAGATCTAATTTGATCTTTATAGATTTCGTGAGATATTTTTTTACAAAGCTTTGTTATAGCATCTATAACTGCATCAGGTTTAAGGGGACAACCCGACAAATAGACATCCACAGGAATTAGCTTATCGACCCCCCAAATAGTACTATAAGAATCAGTACTGAACATCCCCCTATAATTGTACACGCACCCATAGCAATAACATATTTAGGTTCGGGCATTTGTTCATACAATCTCACTAAAGAGGGAGCCAATTTCATTATTACTGTTCCAACTATTAAAATTAGGTCCGGCTGTCTAGGACTTGATCTTGGTACCAGCCCATAACGATCAAAGTCGAATCGTGAGCCTATTAATGAAGCAAATTCAATAAAGCAACAACTGGTACCATAAAGAAGTGGCCATAAACTGGAGAGTCTTGACCAATTTAAAAGATCATTTAATGTAGTTGAAATAGCTAAATTTTGGGTTGTTCGATCAATAAGGGAAATTCGATGGAATTCATACTCAATGTTATTATTATTTTAACTTTTTTTCTTTCTTTTTATGATATGAATATTCAGGAACTAAGACCATTCCAATGCTCCTTTTCACCATGCAGAAACTGAACCAACAATTAGGATAAGCACGATAATAAAAGCTTCTATGAATACGTGTACGAATACTAGAGAAAAAACAACAAAAGCTAGAGCAAACACATAATAACATATTCAAAATTGTAACCAAGCATCGCCCATTGGTTCTATACCCGATTCATAACTATAAAGTTTTTCTAGACCCTTTCTAATTGGGGCTAAAACTCTAGAAATTAGAAATGCCAAAATAGGAATAGCACTTGATATTATTAGAAATGCCCATAAAATATCATATTCGTAAAGTAGAAACACAGACGAGCTCCTATGAATGTGAAAAATAGATCGTATTAGTCAATTTGACCTGGAATTCATTGTGAAGTCATCCACAACTATTTGTTTAGTCAAAACAACTATTCAGTTTGATCGAATCGTCTAGTTTCGTTTGTTTGTTGTGTTTCCATGTTGCGTTTTAAGATTTATTGATTGGAATTAATCATATTTTATTTACATTACACCTATTTCTTTCGATTTAATTTTGATATAGTACTAATTTGTATAGTAATAGTATAAATATATATTTATACTATTATTATATACTATTATTATATAGTATACAAATCCCAAACAAGTAATACTTTTTCGCTTTTACTTCATTTAGATTTCGGATTTTTCTAAATTAATTTTCTAAATAAAAGGAATAAAAGGAATTTGAATATCTAAATAATATCTAATGTGTATTAGAATTTTAGAAATAAAAAATCCTTCAAATTCAAATTAAGAAATTCTATTTATTTTATTCTAAATCTCAATTTTTTATTTTATATCTATATTTTATAGATATATATATATTTCTATATATTATTTCTATATATTATTTATAATTTATATATATTTAATATATTTATATATATTTAATAGATTCTGTATGAAATTATGTTTATGAAAAGTCTTTGTTTTTCAAACTCTAATGTGTCAACAAATCCATACAATTAAGGTGCTCTTAGATCCGTGCGACTCAATATTAGATTCGATTTGAGTTGAGTTGAATTAGGTTGGTTTTTTTTCTTTTTTTACCTTTACTGCATTCGTGTCATAATTTTGATTCCAAGGATTCACACAAATTTGGTGGTATACCGGAAGAAGTCTCACCAACTCTTTGATTACGGGCAGTAAAAGAGAAAAATTCAATTTATATTTATATAGAATCAATCTAAAATAAATCTACCCACGAGGATTAATCAAGAAAATGGGGTTTTGTTTATTTTATTCTTATCCAATCCAAGAAAAAAAATCCAAGAAAAAAAGAGTGATTGGATTCATTGAAATGTGCTTTTGTTTTCAAGTTTATTGTAATCACTAATTTTTTCCGGGGTGTTAACCCGTTGTTAAATTTTGCAATAAAGGGATTAGTCCAATTGTTCTATCTATCGGTTTATTTGTTATCCATTTTATACTATGTGTACATATGGTTAAGTGTTTCTAGTTTTTGGGTTCCATGTTCTGTTATCACGTATTGGTAATGCATATTTGATAATACCATGTCTATTGTTATTAGTTATATTATTACTATTCTAAAACATATATTTAAAAGCTCATCTATATATAATATATAATCAGCCCATGCACAATTTATATAAATAAAAACCCATATATTTACAATCCACTTGCAAAAGTATAAAAAAATATATACATAGATAAATAAAAGCCCAAATTTGTTTTATAATATATATCAGTCCATTTACACTAATAAAAAACCAAAAATATATTACATATGTGTTCGGTCAAATAAGGCCTTAGTTGACTAAGCCCTAAATATGATAACACAAAAAAACCCTAATTAAGTTCTGTTGGTTGAGCCATAGGATCCCAACCGTTGGATTAGGGCATGATTTGATGGCCCGGGTTGAAGACGGCCATCCATCTCCCACACATGCCGCACGAGTGGCTCTCCGTCTTTTCCACTCATGTGTGCACAACACCGCTCGACCCCTCAGCTTCTCATACGCCGACCTTTCATCTCTTGTGTGCCGCCATCGCCTCCATGTTGGCAAAAGGAGCCAACAGCCGAGCACCACCTCACCATCGCCCAGCCACGCCAGCAATAGCTATGGTCCCCTATCCTCAGAAACGGCCATGGCGACATAACAAACAAAGCAAACAATATGTCAGAAATGATGAGTATACACCAAAAAGCCAGGAATTTCAGAGAAATACGCACAAATTATCAGAATCGTTAGAAAACCAATAGAAATTTTCCATTTTCATTTCTTCTTTTCCTAAATGTATGTAATATCCAGGGTATAAAATCAAAAACCCTAAAACAATTATATTCATTCTAGAGTCATTCGAGCAATAGAGAGCAGAGAAAAAAAGCTTTGAGGTATACATTCTCTTTGCTTTTCATTTTGTGGTATCTTAAAATAGGGATTAGGGTTTCTGGGTTTTACCTTCGGCATTTTGCCTTTCTTCGCGTCTGTTCATCTTCCATCACCGGCGACAAACCTTCCTGCCTTCTCAAGGCTATGCATGGTGTGTCCGAAGGAAGAATGGCCAAAAGGGGGTTTGGCTTCTGTTGTGTTTTTTTAAAAAGAAAATGGATTATGTTTCTTTAAAAAAAATGGGGAATCTATGGTATTTAAGGTGAAACTAAGGGGGGATTTGGTCTTAAATGTTGTAAAAGGGGCTTTTTGGGTTGTTTTGAGTTCATCAGCTGACGCGGTGGCGTACGACGGAGAAGCCACTGAGTTTTGGGTTTGGTGGTGGTTTTGGGTTTGAGTTCATGTGTTCATGATGAACACGATGAATAAGGGATGATGTTCATCCCATTTTCTCGGTTTTGATCTAAGTTTGGAGTGATAATGTGGGTTTTAGACGTTTTTGTTTAGAGAAGATGAGAGTTTTTACGAAGGGCTTTTGAAAAATGGCCAAAAGAGGAAAACTCGAGGCTGAAATGATACTTTTATACTGCCCTAGGGTTTTAAAAGTGGGCTAATCACGATTTGAGTCCCTCCACCCAGCGATAATCACGCCCGTAAAGGCTTCTACCTTTCAAAATCATGCTTTTAATCCTTCCGCCCCATTTAATTACGTCCTAGGTCCTTTCGCTTTTCTAAACCACTCCCCCGGTCCTTGTGATTTTTCGAATATTTTTAATCTAGTCCCTAGTTATCATGCTTTTTTTGTTATTGTTTATTTTATTCTCGTTTAATTTCAGTTTATATATGCTTTATTCATTCGTATTTGGATGCTTGATTAGATAATGCTTAGTGGTTTTTTGGAATATGTGATATGTGGCCATTGTGTAATGTGTGCTTTTATATAATATATAGTTATTATATAATATATGTTTTTCTACATAATATATAGTTTCGTTAAAACATATAGTTTTTATAATATATGTTTTACATGTATATGTGTTTTTTATAATATTTTTTATAATATATGGTTTTTTTATATAATATGTCTAAAGTATAGTTTTTTTGCATAAGTATATACATATATGTTTTATATTATAATGTATGGTTTAAATATGTATATATTTTAATGTATGGTTTTAATATATGTAGTATTTGGTCTTCTTAAACCCTTTTAATGTGTGTTTTTGAGCCTTTTATGTTTGTTAGATTAAGCCTTTTAAGATAGTTTAGTTAATTTAATTAATTTAAATTGTGCCCTCGGCTTATAGTGGCACAATTTTTGAATTAATTAAATTATATTTAGGGTTAGATTGAGGTTTGAACTAGTTTAATTAATTTAAATTTATTCTTGGCTTATTGAGATAAATGTTAAATTCATTAAATTAAATAACACTTCTTAATTACTCTTTAGGATAAAATCGACATTGGGCTTAGATGGACAGTTAGTTTAAAATCATGATTAATTAACTGGATCCATTTTAAATAGTATCCTTGGCTTATTGGGATACTAGTTTAAAATTGTTCAAATTAATTATCATGGTGCAGAATAACCCATAATTTATTAGGGCTTTCTAATTTTAGGGTTTAATTGATTTAGGGTTAACATTGGACTCACCTAGTTAATAATTTGATCACTAATTGGATTTTTCATAATTTGGGCCATTTTAGGTTAAGACTTTAGTGGGCTTTTGTGTGTTTATTTTGAGCCCTTATGTGACATGCATTTATAATTGCCATTCATATAACTTCCATTATTTTGATTGCATGGTAATTAATTTAAACCCTAAAAAGGGGAGGTATTTATTAATTCCGATATTTGTGTCGTAACAGTCCTAGCTTAATGGATGTTGACCAAATATTTGAATTAATTCTTACCGTAAATCTTAATTAAAAGTTGACAGTCATGACATCATACTTAAATGCTTGCATCATGCATAAAGGTGACGTACAAAATTCAAACCATAAATTAACACGGTAGTCAAGCTTATATGATGTCAGTTTAATCTATAGCCCGATGTATCGTAATCCTTATTAATTAAATGTTTGATTAATTCGAACCCACCAATTTGATAAAGCCCGTTTCATTAAAGTCAATTTTTAATTAAGTACACTTAATTAAATCCAATTTTAATTTCATACGTTTCCATCCATTCAAAAGCAACAAATAATTTGGTACCGATTTCTGGGCGTGATGGGGTGCTAATCCTTCCCTACACGTAACCAACTCCTGAACTCTTTCAAAATGAATGTCTGGTTTTATGGTTTCTAGCCTACCTTACCCAAGTGGCCGGTGGCGACTCCAAATTTTCATTTTTTAAAAATACGAATTTTTGAAATGAAATCCCCTAAGAACCAATTTTAGAAAATATGGGGAAAACTCGTAGCTTCGAACTTTATAAGAAAAAAGTCGCTACAGCATGACGACTCCACTGGAGAGTTTTGTTTTACCAAAACAAAAGGAGAGTTAAGTTAGGAAAATATTTGTTGCTTTTAATGATGGAAATTATGGAAATTTTAATTTACTTTAATGAGGCTGGGCTTTTCTTGAAAATGTGACTTCGATTGCATGGGCATTAATAATCGGTAGCTTTCAGATTAATTTTTCATTTAATTTCTAAGGAATAACTGACATGTGTTGCATCATGATCATCAAGCTCTATACCGGAGCTTCATCCCTTAAATGGGAGTGAAACGCCACATACCCACGTGAGTAGCCCTCCACGGGTCAGTAATTTACTTCCGAAATCCATGCCTTTGACACATGAGTAGCCTTCCACTTCATTAGGCCGTGTTTTCCCTCGAACCGAATCCAATTCGCAAGCTTGTAATGGGCTAGAATTGGGGTTTTTGTTGCCTTAGAAGGTAATAAGATAGGTTCATGTAGCCTTAATTAGAACCAAACCCTTGCGTGAGAATCTAAGAAGCCCACCCCATTAGAGTCATGCGGACAACCATAGCGAACTAGAATTCTTGCGTTAGGTTTTTTTTGCGTGTTTGTCTTTCGCCTATTTGTTTACATTTATCTTTTCTCATTTCCAAATTTATTGTTTATTCTTTGACTAACATTTCTTCTTGTTTTCTGTCCTTTTTCTTTCTACCTTTTTATTTGTATATATTTTCATATCATGAAGAGCACATTGAATTAGGAAATAGTCTAAAGTTAAAGGCTAGGTCAATGGGGGATTTGGTCCGTAGAAATGACGAGAAGAATTCCGATGTAAATCTTTGATAAAATCTTTGAAGCGTATCGAAACACCTAGTGGTGTATCGGTACGCAATGCTTAAAACTTAAACCAGTATGAAGGTCGTATCGTTACGAATGTAATCGTATCGAAACACCTGAGGAAAAATACTTAGCCCATTTGAAGGCCGTATCGATACGGAAAGAGCCATATCGAAACGGATGCTTACAATGGCCAATGTTTCAAAAATTGTATCGATACGCTTAGAGGCGTATCGATACGCCTGGGCGTATTTCAATAGTTTGGCCTTTAAAACACTTAGAAAAATTTAGGGCTTTAAGTTTTTGACTTAGAATCAAATATGCTGTAAAATATTTGTCAGTTTGGGACACTTTAAAAATTTGTTTGCTTTACAATTAAGTCCTTGAAAAATCTTTGTTATATCAAAATCATCAAAGGTTTTACAATCTTCCCCTTTTTGATATAACAAAACCCAAAGCAAATTTTTAAGTGTTTTGAAATTACTCCCCCTTAGAGTAAGCTAGGTTTTGACATAGTTTTTAAAAATTTAGCTCATGCACATTCTCCCCCTTTTTGTTAGATCAAAATCAATGATAGTAAAGGATAATTCAAAGCAACATACTTATCATAATTCAAAGCATAATCTAAGAAACATAAGTATCATTAAGGTAACATAATCCAAATCCAAACAAAGCTAAAATCAAAGCATATGTTCATAGAGTAAATATCATAGGTGCATAAAAAGAAAAGTCTAATATGACATGCAATGAAATGAATGTCTAGGGAGCATCCTCGGTCATGGTTGATCATCTATCCATAGAAAGCCATCAAACCTTGTTGGCTTTCTATGGCTTGAAGTTGATCCTCTAAGGAAGTAAATTGAGTATCAATAGCCATAAACCCTTCCGTCATGGTTGTCCTCAATGAAGTGAATTGCTCATTGAGATAAGCCATGAGAGTGTCCATATCCTGTGGAGCAATCGGAGCTTGAGGAGCAGTTGGAGGAGGAATTTTCGGTACTTCAGGAATTGCATCGTGTGGAAGCTCGGCAAGACGTAACCACTCACCATTAAAATAGTGGAACTTTGAACGAGCAAGAGATCTCTCGTCAATGGGATCGGTAATAGGTTCGGAAATATCTTGCAAGCAATCAATTTCCAACTGAGTGAACAGGTAACTCAAAGTTGTCCCATAAGTGAATGATGCAACAAGAGAGGTGTGTCGATGTTGGATAAGGTAGGCTAGCTCTGCAAACATAACTCGAGCAAGATTGGGCTGATTCTCTTCACGAAAGCATCGAATCAAAGAGTCATCCACTTGGCGAATAGTGGAAAACTTTCCACCAGATGGTCGAAACCACCAAGTGATCATGGGGTGCAAGAAACGACCATGAGCGTCTAGAACCGTAACAAAACCGCCAAGAACATGTCCCAATGAGTCTTCATCTTCGAACCCAAAAACATTAACAAGAGTTTGAACATCTATCCGAAATTTCTTCCCCATTAAGAAAGACTCAATAGCAATAACTTTAGTACGGTCTTGGTTGGGGATGCATCGGGCATTGGCAAAGAAAATCAAAACAATATTACGGAATAAAAACCCGAGATTGAAAAAAAAAGACATAAAGTTCCAACGATGTAAAAGAGTAAGGTATTTGAACTTGAAACGGTCAAAATTTAAAAAGGGGATAGATTTTACTCTTTTGTTGCAAATTTTATAATTTTGGTATTGCTTGAAGTTGTTTAGAGCCGCTAGGGTTGCAAAACTCTTTTAATAAATGACACTGAGATTAGGATGTGCCGAATTATCTTTAGTAGAAGACTCGCCAACCTCGTTTGTTTGACCTCTTTTTCTTGGTGCCATATCTAATCTAAAAATAAGTTAAGGCACAAAATATATGTATGCATAAATCATCAAATTCAATCCAATATGTAATCCAAAATTCAAGGTATTAATGAAAAATTATACAATATAATTTTTGAAAGATTATGGTAAAAAGGAATCTATAAAAACATATTTAAAAATATACGGTATAATTTTTATATTTGAATAAAAAAAATTAGATTTGGAAAGAATCTTTGCAAATACTTCAAAACCCATATTATTAGTATACTCTTTGTACAAAAAATGTTAAAAACAATATATTAAGCTAAACGAAAATAAAAAGAAAAAAAGAAAGAGTTTATACCTTGATTTGAGGAAATTAGAAGAATGGATGGATGATAATGCACCCATTTGATGAGAGATCTTAGACTTGGTTTGTTGAACAAAAACCCTCAAAAATTTGTGTGAAAAACAAGAGGATTTGAAGGGTATTTACAGTTGAAAAAGATAGAGATTCAGATGAAAAAGGGTTTATAGAGATTGATTTAAAGTTGGATTCTCATTAAAGGCTCATTTAAAGACTCAGCGCCCACGCGTACAAATACACCATATGGCGCATCGGTACATGTGTGTCGAAACACAGGGACCGTTTTGATACGGACTTACCTGTATCGAAACATGTTCTTGATCTCGTATCGATACGTTTGGATGAGTATCGATACACTTGTGCAGACAAATGCAATCTGGGTTGAGTCAAGAATGGTGTATCAATACACTTTAACCTGTTTCGATACGAATAACCCAGAAATTGCATTTTGGGCCACAAGTTGCTCAAAAGTTCAAATTTACTTGAACCGAAATGCATGTATTTGATGAATGAACAGTATGAAGGTTAAGAATAGAGACAAGCTCCCCCTAACTAAAGGCATAGATGCATCAAGAGGCACGAATTACATAAATATGGCAATCAAATCAATTCAAGCAAATTCTTGGTCTTTTGGGAGTCTAAAGGGTCAAGGAAGGCTTGTTAAACCTAACTCTCTCCTAAGGGTCCAAAAACGTTCTTTATCTAATGGTTTAGTAAAAATATCCACTAATTGGTTGAGGTATCGATATACTCTAGAACTACATCATTCTTTAAGACATGATCCCTAATGAAATGATGTCTTCTTTCTATGTGCTTGGTTCTAGAGTGTTGGATGGGATTCTTAGTGAGACAAATGGCACTAGTATTGTCACAATTAAGGGGTATGGTATCTACTTCAACACCATAGTCTAAGAGTTGTTGCTTCATCCAAAGGACTTGAGCACAACAACTCCCTAAGGATATGTACTCCGTTTCGGTGGTAGATAAGGCTACGCTATTTTGTTTCTTAGAGAACCAAGATACGACCATACTACCTAGGAATTGACATGTTCCAGAGGTACTTTTCCTATCTATCTTACATCGCCTATAATCTATATCCGGATAAGCATGAAGGTTGAAGGAAGAGTCTCTAGGACACCAAAGACCTAAACTAGGTGTATCTCTAAGGTATCTAAAGATCCTCTTAATGGCTACTAGGTGCGATTCTATAGAGCTAGCTTGAAACCTAGCACACAAGAAAACACTAAAAATGATATCGGGTCTACTTGCGGTTTCATCTTTGTCAAGCTTAATAGATGAGCTCATTGGAGTGGCTTGAGGCTTTACGTTCTCCAAGATGAACTTCTTGAGCATATCCTTGATGTACTTAGCTTGATTGATGAAGGTGTCATCCTTCCTTTGCTTGATTTGGAGCCCCAAGAAAAATAAGAGCTCCCCCATCATGCTCATCTCGACTCACCTTGCATTAGCTTAGAAAATTCTTGGAAATAAACCTCATTAGTAGAACCAAAAAAATATCACCAACGTATATTTGAACTACTAAGATGTCATTGTCATATCTTTTAATGAAAAGTGTAGTATTCACCTTGCCTTTTTCAAAACCTTTTTCAATTTAAAAGTTTGAAAGCCTTTCATACCAAGCTCTAGGAGCTTGTTTTAAGCCATATAAGGCTTTGGTCAATCTAAAAATATGGTTTGGAAAATTTGGATCTACAAAACCCGGTGGTTGTTCAACATACACTTCTTCATTAATAAAACCATTTAGGAATGCACTTTTAACATCCATTTGAAAAGGCTTGAAATTATGAAAGCATGCAAATGCAAGAAGCATCCTAATAGCTTCCATCCTAGCTATGGATGCATAAGTTTTATCAAAATCTATTCCCTCTTCTTGAGTGTAACCTTGAGCAACAAGTCTAGCCTTGTTTCTCACTATGTTACTACTCTCGTCTAGTTTGTTTCTAAAGACCCATTTAGTTCCTATAGTAGATTGATTACTAGGCCTATCAACTAATGTCCATACTTGACTTCTCTCAAATTGATTAAGTTCTTCTTGCATGGCCAATATCCAAAAATCATCTTTTAATGCTTCTTTGATATTTTTAGGCTCAATGCATGAAATAAATGCAACATTATTTATAAGTTTGAGAGAGGATCTAGTGGTTACCCCTTTGGATAGATCACCCAAAATTTTACCACCTTTGACATAGTTGAACTCCCTTGGGTAGGTGACCTCCTTTTCCTCTAGAGCCAAGTCTTTCAAGGCTTCGAGAGGTGGATATTGTGTTTCCTCATCTTTTCTTGGAATCTCATCCACCTTTGATGTTTATTCTCCACCAATGGCTTCAATGATCCCTATATCATCATCATCACAAGATTCCTTCCTCGAAAGGAGGTTATCATCAAAAACAACATGTATAGACTCTTCTACAACCAAAGTTCTTTTATTAAATGCTCGATAGGCTTTAGAGTTTGAAGAGTAACCTAGAAAAATAGCTTCATCACTTTTTGCATCAAATTTACCTAAATTATCTTTTCCGTCGTTTAAAACAAAACATTTGAAACCAAAAGGATGGAAATAGATAATGTTAGGCTTTTTGGATTTTAAAATCTCATAAGATGTTTTCTTCAAAATAGGCCTAATCATTACTCTATTAATTATGTAGCAAGCCGTATTAGTGGCTTCCGCCCAAAAATATTTAGGTAAATTATTTTCACAAAGCATGGTCCTAGCCATTTCTTCTAAAGTTCTATTTTTCCTCTCAACTACCCCATTTTGTTGAGGAGTACAAAGAACCAAAAAATTGTGGCTAATACCATTTTCATTACAAAAATCTTCAAAACCCATATTTGAAATTCGGTTCCATGATCGCTTCTAACATGTGAAATTTTAAGATCAAGATCATTTTGGGTGATTTTTGAAAACGTGATGATTTTTTCTAAAGCGTCATCCTTAATATTTAAGAAGATAACCCAAGTGTATCTAAAATAGTCATCTACTAACACATATGTATATGACTTACCACCCAAGCTCATAGTCCTAATAGGCCCAAAGAGATCCATATGGATCAATTGTAAACATATATTAGTAGAAACATCATTAATGGATTTAAATGAGGTTCTTTGTTGTTTACCCTTAGCACATGCATCACAAAATTTTATCTTAGGTAAACCTCTTACTAGATCAAGGGAAACCAATTTCTCTAAAACACTAATGCTAGCATGTCCTAGTTTCCTATGCCACAACCATGTATCATTTTCATTATGTGCCACAAAGCATGCATTTGATGTATGTATGTCATCTAAATGCACCATATAGATATTACCTATGCGATGACCTATGAGCATTATTTGATTTGTTTTAATGTTCATGATTTTACACCCATTAGCATCAAAAAGAACATTAAAACCCTTATCGCACAATTGATTAATGCTCAACAAATTATGTTTAAGACCATTGACATAAAGAACATTTTCAATAAGAGTAGTTGAGAGATTACCAATGGAGCCAATTCCTTCAATGTGGCCTTTGGAGTTGTCACCAAATGTCACTACTCCTCCACTCTTTGGTTTGAGCCACTATCAAGGTACCAAGAATTTTGACTTGTGGTTTTGACCTTGTAGTATTGCCCCCTACAAACAAAGATCAAGTTTTGAATTTTGGTACCCAAATCATTTTGGGTCCATAAATATTAGTTCCCAAAATCTTGGTTCCCTTAGGAATCCAAGAAGCAATAACATTCATATTGTTAGAAACTATAAGATCCTTGGGAACCCATACACTCCTAACTCTTTTAGTTTTAGATTGCTTTTGAAAACTTCTTTGTTTGGGGTTAAAAGTCTTTCTCTTTACATATTGGGTTTTTGAAGAACTACCCTTTTCAAAAGTATTTTTCCCAATAGTAAGAGAAGTTTTAAGATTATCCACCTCCTTTGTGTGATAATCTTGGAAATCGGAAAGAAGTTTTTCTAAATTGTGATTTTTCTTTTTAAGCTCATTTGAAAGATTTATCAAATATAAAACTTTCTTTTCCAATTCGGAATTGGTTTTTGAAAGAGACTCGTTTTGAAATTTCAAATCGGAAATGTTTTCTTGTGTCTCAAAATAGACTCTTTGTATTTTTCTACCAATTCGTCGTAAACATCTTGTTTCTCATCATAAGCATTATATAATTCATCATAAGTAAAAGATGATGAGTTAGAGTTTACCATTGGTTCCTCCTCAAGGGCCATGAGGAAAAAGTTGGCCACTTCATGTTCCTCATCCTCGGATGACTCCTCGTCACTCCAAGTTGCCATTTGAGCTTTGAGCTTCTTGTTCTTCCTAAAGCTCTTCTTCTTTAGTTGAGGGTAATCGGTGCGAATGTGGCCGGGCTTTTTGCACTCATAACAAATGAGTTGGTCCTTCTCTTCTTCTTTTCTCTTCTTCTTGAAGTCCCCTCTTCTATTGAATTTTCTTCAATGGTTGGACTTCATGAACCGGGTAAACCGCTTGGCCAACATGACCATCTCTTCATCTTCATCCTCGCTTGAATCACTCTCCTCAAAAGAAGCTTTGAGAGCAATACCAAGCTTCTTCCTGTCCACCTCGTTCTTCTCTACTCTTTTCTCTTCTCTTTTTTTTCTTCTTCCCTTCCTTGCTTCATGATCTCATGAGTAAGGAAAGATCCTACTAATTCATCGAGCTTCAATGTCTTTAAGTTCTTTACCTCAATGATTATGGTTCTCTTTCTATCTCATGATTCGGGAAGAGAGTAGAGTAGCTTCCGAACAAGTTTACCTTCGGGGATGATCTTAACGAAGCCCTGGAGACCATTTACAATAATTGAGAACCGGTCGAACATCTTAGAGACTTTTACATCCGGCTCCATCTTGAAGTTCTCATAGCTTAGATTGAGGATCCCGATCTTGGTCTCCTTCATGTCGTTGGTGCCCTCATAAGTGGTCTCTAACTTGTCCCACACCTCCTTTGCACTTGTGCACGAAAACATATTGGCATACATGTCGGGACCGGGTGCACAAAACAAGATGTGTAGGGATTTAACGTTGATTTGGAGTTTTCTCCGATCTTTATCGGTCATCTCCACCCTTGTCTTCGGAACAAGTCTTCCTTCATCGTCTCTTTTCATCCTAATGGCCGATCCATCTTCTACTACATCCCAAAGGACATAGTCGGTGGATTTGATGAATAGTCTCATCCGGTTCTTCCAATAGGGATAGTTATCCCTATTAAAATAAGGTGGCTTTGTGATTGATTGTGACTCGTATAGATTTTGCACAGAAGTAGATGTCATGGCAAAGAATGGATAGATGATCAACACTCTTCAAGGATCGCCTCTCGTGGATGTTAAGCCTTCAAAGAGTTAAGCTCTGATACCAATTGTTGAGTGGATCAAATGATGGTGATTTGGCCAAGAGGGGATGAATTGGCTATTTAAAATTTGAGGGAGCAAATTGGAAATTGAAAATTGAAGGAATAAGGCAGTTATATTGGTTGAAGCTTCTAACAAGCTCTACATCCACTACCTTAGCTCCCACTAAGGATTTTCAACAAAATCCACTAGATTTTCTTCCCCTTTTCTAGGCTTAGGAGGTAACCTTTACAATTGGTCAATCTTTCTACCCAAAGATTAACCCAAGAAATCTCTCAATACAAAGATGAAGTTGGCAATCTAAATATATCTCTCACAAGATGGATATTGCCCAATTACAATCAAAACACTCCCCAAACTCTAAATAAAGATTTACAATGAAAAACTCCAATGAGTTGGGTACAAAGATATGACTCTATAAGGCACAAAGGTTTGGATTAATGCTTGGATGTTGCTTGAAGGTTCAATAGTTGTTGTTGGTGCTTTGGAGGCTTGCTTTTATACCCTTGCATTGATTTCTAGTCGTTTGGGTGGTTGAGATCATTATTGTAGTCGTTGGGCTGCATTTTCTGTTCAATTAATGCTCTTGATCAACCATCCATATCGGTACACGAAGGCCCGTATCGATACCTGTCTATAAGAAGAAAGAGCCGTTGTGTATAAAATAACATGGGCGTATCGATACGCAGAGAAAGCGTATTGGTATGGTCTTAGTGTAACTAAAGGGGCGTATCGATACAGGAGAATCTGTATCGATGCAATTTTGCTTGCTTGAGCTACTGACTGAACCTGTATCGGTACATCTTGAGGGTGTATCGATACAGGTCCAACGGCATTTTAAAATTGGTCTTTCCCAATAACTAACTCCAACGGCTAAGTCATTAAATGCTGATATTTGAGAAAATCTTTGAAGCGTATCGAAACACCTAGTGGCGTATCGGTACGCAATGCTTAAAACTTAAACCCAGTATGAAGTCCATATCAATACGAATGTAATCGTATTGAAACACCTGAGGAAAAATAATTAGCCCATTTGAAGGCCGTATCGATACGAATATAATCGTATCGAAACACCTGAGGAAAAATACTTAGTCCATTTGAAGGCCGTATCGATACGGAAAGAGCCGTATCGAAACGGATGCTTACAGTGTCCAATGTTTCAAAATTGTATCGATATGCTTACAGGTGTATCGATATGCCTGGGCATATTTCAATAGTTTGGCCTTTAAAACACTTAGAAAAATTTAGGGCTTTAAGTTTTTGACTTAGAATCAAATATGCTTTAAAATATTTGTCAGTTTGGGACACTTTAAAAAATTGTTTACTTTACAATTAAATCCTTGAAAAATATTTGTTATATCAAAATCATCAAAGGTTTTACATTAATCCTTACCTTCCCGAGGTAAATTTTAATTAAAAGTTGTCAAGTCATGACATCATACTTAAATGCTTACATCATGCATAATGGTGACGTACGAAATTTGAATTATAAATTAACACAGTTGTCAGGCTTATATGATGTCGATTTAATTCCGATGTATCGTCATCCTTATTAATTAAATGTCTGGTTAATTCGAACTCAACAATTTGATAAAGCCTGTTTCATTAAGATCAATTTTCAATTAAGTACACTTAATTAAATCCAATTTAAATTTCATACGTTTCCATCTATTCAAAAGCAACAAATATTTTGGTACCAATTTTTGGGCGTGATGGGAGTGCTAATCCTTCCCCACACGTAACCAACTCCGAAACTCTTTCAAAATGAATCTCTGGTTTTATGGTGTCCGGCTTATCTTACCCAAGTGGCCGGTGCCGACTCCAAATTTTTATTATTTTAAAAATACAAATTTTTGAAATGAAATCCCCTAAGAACCAATTTCAGAAAATACGGGGAAAACCCATAGCTTCAAAGTTTATAAGAAAAAACGTCGCTACATTTATGCTCCGAGTGGTCTCCCTGTGAGCTAGCTTATGGGAATGATTTTAACCAAGCAATTAGAAGATACCAGTTCCAATCAACAAAGAATACAATAATTAGCAAAAAAACTATACAACTTTTTAGTTGTATTTGGATATTCTTTATTGTTTTAGTTTTCTTTAGTTTTAAGAATATTATTTTTATTTTTATTAATTTACTAAATATATAAAATTAATAAAAGAGAAAATAGAAAATATAGGGTTATACGGACTTGAACTATAGACCTTCTCAGTAAAACAGATCGAACTGATTATCATCAAAATGATTCGGCCTATTTCAAAGACCCAACATGCATTTTTTTACATCGGGCTCTTTCATTAACTGATAGAAAGATCAGCTAGTCTACTATATAATATATTTTTTTCTAAGAGAAAAAAAGAAGATGGTTCTGTGTGCTCTAATTCATTACTGATACAGGATCACTCCAAAAGCGTTTCAAAGAAAGGAAGGGTTATCTTGACGCAGGTCTGCTTCTGGCCTAGATCAACCTAAGTTAAATGGAGTCTCTATCATCCTGATTAAAAAATCAAACATGAAACTTCATACACCTTAAGATTCATAGGACGAAAAGAGTATTTTTGAGGTCCTTATACTCATTATGCCTAGCATTGAATAGACTGGGTATTCACCCTATCAATATCTCAAATCAACGATGGGTTAGATTCGGATCCTACCTAAACTAAACGGCGCCCGAACCGGACCGAACCATTTGTCAGGCTATTGTTCTCTTGTTTTGTTCTTTCAAAGTAAAGGATGATGAGAGGGTAATTAGGTAATTATCTAATTATTTGAAGAGGGAAAGGTGAGTCCCTTTAATTCCTCTAAAGAAAAGCAGGAGGAATGAGATCACATCTTCATCCTTCCCTCATTCCCATCTTCCAACTCCCCACCTACAAGAAAGGTTGAGTCTCGGTCATTTTAAGTGAGAATCTCGGATTTGTCATTGAGAGAAGGTTAATCACCACTTAAGAATCTATCTATCAAGGTAAGAATGGTTAAGATTGATGGAGGTTGGAAAATAAGTATTTGGTGGGGGTTGTAAAGGAAGAACGAGATTTTGGAATTTAATTCCATTTCTTGTTATAGAATCCTTATTTTTTCATATCTTATGTGTTTAGCAATGTTGTAATTTGTTTTACAATATCGTTTTATAGTGAAAGAGGTTTGAGGTGTTGGCTTGGAGCTTTGGTTGCAACTTATCATCAATGTTAGTACACTACTAACTCCCTTGTAATCCTATAAATCATCAATGTGATTGCCTTGTTGTTAGTTTGATAAATTGGTTGTTTGAATGCTTGGGCCTCACACCAAGTTTGTTTGTATGGTGTACCATGTGATGTGTGAATGATTAATATCTTCTATGTTTTTGCTATGTGTTTAGGTGCCTAGAGGTAGCGCCAATATTGTTATTTATATCATGATGTCATTCATAACTATTTGCTCATATTTATGATTTGCATGATGCATGGTTGAGTGGAAGTATATCTACTGAGCTTCGTTAGCTCAATGTTCGGAATTGTTGTTTTCGTTCGCAGGTTAGTAGACTGACGTGCATCGTCGGAGCACCGCCGGAGTAAGACTTCAGCATCGACCTTATTCGAGTACAGTACTTAGATATTTGGGCTATGTATTCGTAGGACCCTATGTTTGTTTTGTAACTCATATTTTGGGTATTTTAACTTGCGAGTCGAATGCTTTTATTTATGTATTTTAAATGGAGCTCCCATCACTACAAAAAAAATGACATATACCAACGGACAAAAAACCGTTGGTAAAACACCAGCAATCTGTCAGTATAGAGTCTAAAACCTAGATATTCCGACAAGACAAAAAGTTGTCACTAAAACACTAGTCAATATACCTCTATAGCTATGGAAACAATCGTCGGTATAGATGTTGGTAGCCTATACCGACGGACATATCCTTAAACATAGATATGGCCTACCCGCCAAATTAGTGTATTTATTCCGACAGTAAATCTCCGTCCCAATTGATTCGAACTTTTACCGACGATAGTCTCCGTTGGTACATGTATTATGTAAATTTGTATAAGATACATATACCGACGGTTTTATCCGTCAGTATATATTTAGTTGGCATTTATTTTTTATTTTAAATGTTAATAATTATTAATACTATTGCTATTTTTTATTTAAAATATTAAAAATATTAATTCTATTGTAATATTGGATAAAGTTATAACAATGTTTCATTTTTTAAAGGGAAAAAATATTGTTTAATATTCGAATAAAGAAATATGTAATACATAATTAGTAAAACATGTATGAGTCTATTACAAGCACAATAAATGTACAAGCAAATGTTTTTGTTTATTAATAACGTACATAATAAAAGAGAACCTTGAACCACTTTAGCACAAGTTCATCCAAAACTACAGGATTATTTTAGTTCTTTATCAATTACCACGTTAGCAAATATTTCTGGTCACAATAGCCTTCAGCAATGCAGGCAGCAGCAGCTTCAACAACACTTGGCTGGCCAGAAAGCATAGCCTTTTAGGGAAAAAGAAATAGATGCAACTGTATGAGCAGAACACTTCATAGTTCATAGATAGATTATACTATTTATAAAAGAAAAAATATCCTATTTTTTCATTAAAAATGGAAAAGTGAAGTGCAACTTTCTATTTGCAATATCTGGAAAAGCACAACTAAGTTATCAACTATACCTGTGCAATATGTGGAAGGCAACGTGGACTTGACAAAATCCGTTTTACCCTGGAAGGCAACTAAATTATCTCACCAGCATCATCCAAGTCTGAATGTGAAGAAACATGCTATGTAAACCAGACACTGCAGCCTCACCTACCTGCAAACAGAATTATCAATTAGAAGTTGTCTAGAAAACAATAGTAGGTTATACGAGAGTAACTGCCAAAGCAACACCAGTGCATCGGCTGCTTTGCACTTAAATGAAGTATCATAAACATGTATGAACATACCATTTCAATGTTCCCAAACATTATAGTGGCTCAAAGAAACACATCGTAATGCACATTTAAAGTTTCATAAAGAAAAGGAATAAAAAAGGAGAATAAACTCTGCAGATGATCCCAATCATTAAAATAAAACTTCAGACTTTCAAGCATTTGACAAGCAAAAATTGAACAATAAGAAAATTCCATCCAATTAATAGACCAAAGTTACCACTGTTTAAGCAAACACATGCAAATTTATCTGTGCAAGAATGCAGATCAAATGTGAAAGACAATACCTGAGATGGTGTAAGGACAGGAACCGAACAGATAGTGCCCTACGAAGCTCACGAATATCTCGTAATCTTTTCCAGTCCAGCATCCCTGAAGCCCGGCACCTTGTTGTCCAATCAATGGCTTTCTTTGACCACAACCTTCTGACAGCATCCTTCTCTAAAGGCCCAACTTGCGCACCATCTTTGTCAATATACATCCACTCCTTGAGTGGCTCCATAAAAGCAGTAGCAGCAATCAAATTTGATTGTAAAGGAATAGCAGTCCTCTCAGAAGCTTCATGAACCACAGTTAGTAAATCAACAGCTAGCACACATCCTCCCACCAAAACACAAGATTCCACATTTGCTAAAATCTTCATTAAAACCTGAACGTACAGATATACAGAGTCGGATACTTTCAAAATGATCATGGATAGAAATCAAAATCTATTCTAGACTTAAGATCAAGCCTTCTCCATGCTCCAGCACAGATCTAATTAAGATTCTCTTATAGTTTGAAGTATGTAAAGCACCTAAAATTTGTTAGTAAAAGGCACCTTCAAAAGTAGTAGTAGTCATCTGTTCTGTCCAAAAGAACAGTAATGTATGCAGTCCCTTCAAAAGGGCCAGAATAACTAACACCAATCATCAGAAAACCAGTAATGTTGCAGGGACAATCTTGACACCTTTATCAGTTTGGGGCAGATTTTTTCATCTTTTTGCCTCATGGTTTCAGATATAATTAGCTACATGCAAATTCGAAGGCCGACAATCAACATATGCTCATGTACAAGTGATGAAAATCAAGAAGCAATGCAACACCAGAAATTTGATTTCTCTCATGTACGTGGAAACAAGAAATTGAACCCAGTTAAACAAATTGTTCTGCAAAAACTTAGATGTCATTTAAGTAACATAACAAACAATTTAGATGTTCTATGTACACATCCAGGCCATGAGAACACTTGGCATTAAAGTAAAGAAACAGAAACAAAACAGAGATGTTATCTTGCATCCATAACATACAGCAGCAAGGTCATATGATTCTCAGCCAAATGGTTAATCTACCATGCAGGAACTATGAGTAATGTTCAATCTTAAGGTAAAGTACCAGCTATGCATCTGTCTATCCAACGAAGGGTACGATACATGGCCTCTTCAATTTGTGGACTAGTAATAATAGTTTTCACCACATTGTCAAGGGCCATTATGATATCTGCTTCAATTCTATTCTGTATAATTGTTAGGAAAAGACAAAGTTAAAATGGAATATTCAAAACATATGAAGAAAACAAGCCTAAGAAACTTTTAGAATTTCATCATGTCACGTAGTTATTGTTATGGGTTAAAAGGGTAAGGGTTTGGGGATAAAAAGGTGAAGGCATAATATATGTTCTCATAGCAACTGATCTTTAAATTTTGCTAGATATTTATACTGCTAATAAATACCTAAGTAAAAAACATGTCTTGAGAGTAACAAATCTCAGTAAAGTACACTATCAAGCATCTGATAAGCAAGTGCATCCCTTGCTTACACAGAATCAACCTTTACGGAATTTCAATTCATGTCTTAAAAGAGACAATTATTTAGTTAAAAGGAAATCAAGAATAACAAAAAAACCACCTCTCATCCCATTAATATGACCCAGTGTTACTAAATTTAGGGGGAAGAGAGAACATAAATTTTAGTTTTTTACCACAACATATAATGTAACAAGAATAACCAAAGTAGGCTAAAGTAAAGCACATACTTGGATTTGAGTAGACTCCTCTGGTGTAAGGAACATTGGCTTTCCATCCACTGTATACATGCACAAAAACAATGGCAAGTACATGAAAATTTAAAGGATGAACAAAATAATGAACCAAAATATTTGACAAATACAGCAACATGTCAAATTATATCACAACCATCTGAAAACCTCCGGAATCAGTCAGTAAAGCCTAGGCCAGTTCATAAATGTGTACAAAGGTAAAATTAGATTTTTAAACAGTAATGGCTAATGGGCATTCTAGTAGCTAAGTGGAGTGGCATGACAGCACTACTATGAAATTAAAAAAGTAACAATTTATACCTAAAGATGAAGAATTCTCAAGCCCACGATCAAACAGTCTAATTTAAACTACTTAAGTACTTACAATTTAAATACAGTTTTAGGTAGGGTTTGAAAAAGTTTGATTATCGATTGTTTGAAAATCATGTGTTCTTGAATAGATTTAGGGGCGGGCAACAGCGGTGACTAAAACAACCGGAGATGGCGATGGGAATCAGCTTCTAAGAATGAAAAAAAAATAAGGATCGAAGTGAGCGACCATTACCTGTGGGCTCAGGGCTGTGGCTGCTTGGGTGGGTGGGTGGTCGTTTGTCTTCTACCGCCGGAAGCGATGACCGTCGACTAGCGCGACAGAGTAGTGCTATCTGGAGGTGCAGCCGTGCAGGGACCACCATGAGCGCGAGGATTCTAATTTAGTGATTTCAATGGGTGAATTGAAAACGTAATGGGGAGGGGTATTTTTTTAAAGATTTTTTATTAGTTTATTTTAATATATAAATAATTAAATATGTATTATTAAATATTAAAAATAATCAAATTATGAGAAAATTTTAAACCTACCTATACCAACGGCGGAAAAACATTCGTTATTATATAGTTTACCTATACCAACAAACATATTCAACTGTCGGTACACACTATAAACCCTAAACTAACAAATATAATTTTCTATCGATAAAATCTATATCTATACCGACACACATAATCAACAATCGGTATATGGTTCACCTATATCGACGGTTATTATAGTTCATCGGTATAAATTACATCTATATCGACGGTTTTTTGTCTTCCGTCGGTATAAATTACATTTATATTGACGATTAATATATCCATCGGTAAAAATAAGAACTTTTATCGACATTTTTATTTTTCGTCGGTATATTTTGTTTATACTGACGACTATTGTCTGTCGGTATAACAAAGTGTCGGTATATGTATATTTTTTTTTGTAATGCATGTAACGTTTTATTTGGTTTAACTACTCTGAAATATTCAAACTTAATGGATTTTTATGAAAGACTATATGTTGGGCTAAATCTAGTTGCATATGTTTGTGGTTTTGGGTTGGGCTTTATGCCTAATTTGTGACATATGGGTTGGCGTGTTATAATAGTGGTATTAGAGCCTAGGTTAAGTTGGCTCTAAGAAGCCCCGGCTTGTCTAAAGAGTGTTGTGTAGGTGTTTAGCGAATACGTTGCCCATAAGTCAAGTCGTACTTGTTTAAGCTGAATATTCGATGGTGTAACCTTATTTGTTTGTCTGTGCAGAAAGAAATCATGCCAAGGAGAACGCGTGAGCGTGAGGAGAGTTGGGGCTCTCGAGATGGGAGCTACGATGAGGATTACATCCCCGGTTCGGAAAAGGATGTCGGAGGATGTTAACCTTGTAAAAAGTATACATTTCATGCCTTTTTACTTAGGTTATTGTTTGCTTTCAAGCTTATTTTATTGCATAAAGTTGCATTTAGTTCATATAATTGCATATGGTGTTGTTTGATTGGTTGCTTTTATATATTTGTGAGATTGGTGCTGCTTTGAGAAAGGTTTGTTTTGGTGTGGTAATGTGCAGGTGAGTTAAGGAACATTGTAGGGCAAGGAAAATATGATGCGCCATTTTGGACGACATTTTTGGGCGCACAAAAAAAACAAAGGTTGAAGATATTTTGTAGCCTCACATGTGATTCCACTAGCCAGCTGTGCCACACATGTAAAGAGAACATTCCTTAGGGCACAAATCCCTAAGATCCCCCACTATATAAATGATATGACACCCATATTAAAGACGAGCTGAAAAAGGTATTTGGTGAGCTAAGAAAGAGAGAAACAAAAGGGGGCTACCCTCCTTCTCCTTCATCTTGGTGTCTTCTATTGTTGAAGCTCCAAGGGAAAATCTTCATGGCCTTTGAGCGAAGCAGCAAGCTTAGGGTGGTTCACGGCAGTCCACGACGGCTCAGGAGTTTCTTTTACTCTTAGTTGCTTCTTACTTTTCCATACTTTTCTGAAATAGGTTGTTTTAAACGGATGAACTTGGATGATATTTTCCAAGCCATGAACTAACTTTGAGTGGCTTGGGTTTATTGTGGATGATTATATTTCTTGTTTGAATGAATGTTTTAGCATTGTCCAGTTTCATATATGCTTTGTTCACTGATTTATTGACTTGGGTTTGTAAGAGCTTTCGAGAGTTAGCTGCTTACCTTTGTTTGATGCGTAATGGTCGAGAGAGTTGAGCTTAGATCTACATGGACAATGTGGTTTGATGCTGAGAGGCAAAAGCCTAACTCACCTTAGAGATAAGGATAAAGTCTCAACAACTAAAAAGAGTATAACTTCAAGGATAATAGCTTTCTAAGGTTCACGCTGAGAGGTATTGTTGTAGCATTCTTACTATCAGTTTCTTGCTAGAGATAGTTTAGAAACGCATGCGTGACCTCTGTCGAGCATCTTACAAGATGGAAAGTGCTAATCTTTCACGAGAACTAGGCATAAGATTCATTGATGCCTGTCATCCCATTAAGAGTTTCCACATGTGTGAGGACGTTTGAAGTCTTATCGTATCGCTCCTGTTTTTAATATAGTTTTTGCTACAACATTTTTGTTAATTGCTCATATCAACTCTTTCATTTAATATTCAGTCTTTGTTTTGAGTGCTTAAACCCAATTTGAAATCCCTCCTATCCCTGTGGAGACGATCTTACTCATCACTATTATTACTTGTTCGATGTGTACACTTGCACCGTTTGCGTATCATTTATAGTACATCACACCACGCAACAAGTTTTTAGCGCCATTGCCGAGGATTGGCAATTGATGATTTTAAATTTAGTTTTTGCACCATTTTATTTCTTCTTTTTATATAGATTTATTTGTTGTTTTTGTTCACCTTTTGCAGGTGTTGTGCTGTTGCATGATTCGAGGAAGACCTGAAGAACCATTAACACCTATAATTCCTGAAATCGAACACCTATTTCATCAAAAAAGACGTATACAAGAAGCTTTAAGAGTCATGTATAAAGGTCGTAACCAAGGAGATCAACCAGTTGATGATTTGGATGATTCTAATGCTGCGGCAAATCCTGGAGTTATAGTTCGCTCACGTGCTATTAGATACTATTTGACTCCTGTATTGGATGATCTCAACCCTGGAATTGTAGCTCCCGAGATTTAGGCAGCCCACTTCGAACTTAAGCTGGTGATGTTCAACATGTTGAACTTTATTGGGCAATTTGGTGGATCGCCTCATGAAGATGCAAGGCAACACATTCGTGCATTCTTGGAGGTTTGTGATTCTTTTAGACAACAAGGTATGCATGAAGATGTATTGAAGCTCAAGTTATTTCCTTATTCAATGTGTGATCGAGCACGAGCATGGTTGAGTGGAGTATCCGCCGGTTTGATGGAATCATGGACAGATTTATGCAAGAGTTTTTTGTTGCGGTATAACCCACCCAACATGAACACCCAACTAAGGAATGATATTGCTTCCTTTCGTGAAGCTGATAACGAGTCGATGTTTGAGTGCTGGGATAGATATAAGGGATTGCTTCACAAATGTACAAATCATGGTTTTCACGATTGAACGCAAGTTGTGATGTTCTACAATGGTGTCAACGCTCCCACGAGGATGATGGTAAAAGCTTCAGCAAATGGAACTTTGCTGGACGAGTCGCCTGAAGAAGCATTTGATATCCTTGATAGGATAGCAAACAATGATTACCAATTTCCTACTTCAAGACTTTGGAACGAGGAGGAAGACTCATGGGACACGTGAGCTTGATACTAATGAATATGTTTTTGCTCAATTGTTAGCCATTACAAATTTGTTGACGAATCTCCAACGTCCTAACAAGGTGAAGGGAGTAAAGATAGCTACTGCTTGTGTTCATTGTGATGGAAACCATCATGTGAGCAAGTGCCCCGAAAACCACAAGTCTACCAACTACGTGGGGAACTTCAATAAGAACAACCACAACCCCTATTCGAACACTTATAACCCAGGATGGCGTCAACATCCAATTTTTTTGGGGGAATCAAGGAAAAAACAATGCTGGCTGCTTAGATCAACAACTAAATTTGACTAAACCCCAAGTTTTCAACAAAATATGGCATTTCATAACAACAACAAGGGTTTAGCATCTTCATCGAACAACAATTCTTTGGAAGCTACTTTCCAAGACTTTATGACGATCGCGAATGCTTTATTTCAAGACCATGCTGCATCTATCAAGAACCAAGGTGCATTACTATAAAGTCATAGTTCATCTTTGAGAGCTTTTGAAACCCAAGTAGGTCAAATCGCACAAGTTTTACATGTTTAACCTCAAGGCAGTCTACCTAGTGATACTAAAGTCACTAAAGCTCATGGCAAAGAGCAGTGTAGTGCACTTACTTTAAGGAGTGGCACCTAACTTAACAAAGAAGATAAGTTTGGGGGGAAGAAAGTAGATGATCCCAACCCCATGACTGTGCATGAAGAACCTGAGTTGCAAGAGGATTCATCTCTTGAAAGGGACAAGAATGAAGGCTCGACAAGTGAACCTACTGATGGAAGATCGAATATTGCTACAACAAAAGATAGGTACCTACCAGTAGAGGAAGAAGTCAGATCCCCATCACCCTTCACTCAAAGATTGAAGAAGCAAAAGGAAAACCACCAGTTCCAGAAATCTGTAGATATACTTGACAAACTGTACATCAATGTCCCATTTTTGGAGGCCATTCATCAAATGCCCACTTATGCGAAGTTTCTCAAGGATATCATCACAAAGAAGAGGAAGGTTGAGAAGTACGAGACAATTGCTACAACAAAAAAGAGAAACTCTATGTTGAGCAAATTGCCACCTAAATGGAAAGATCCAGGTAGCTTTATCATCCCATGTTCGATAGGTGATAATTATGTGGGGAGAGCTCTATGTGATCTTGGATCTAGCGCGAATCTAATGCCCAAGTCAGTTTTTATGAAGCTTAAAATGGGAAATGCAAGGCTTACCACTGTTATTTTGTAACTAGCAGATCGATCCTACATTCGTCCCGAAAGAAGGATCGAAGATGTTATGTAGAAGGTGGATAAATTTGTTTTCCCAGTTGACTTTCTCATTCTCGAGTGCGAAGCTAATGATAATACGCCTACTATTTTGGGGCGACTGTTCTTAGCTACCAGCCGTATTTTGATTGATTGTAAAAAGGTGAATTCACCATAAGAGTGACTGATCAGAGGGTGACCATAAATGTCTTCAACACCCTCAGATATGTGGATGATCATGAGGAGTGTTAATGTCTTTAAGGCATGGAATCTATGATAAAAGAGGAAGCTATAGAATTTTGATGTAGTAATTTTTTTTAGATTGGGGATTATTTGAAGCTCAATGGAGATGAAAAAGAAGGGCTTGAGGAGTTCTCATTGGATGTGTAACAGCCTAGCTTGCTCATAGCTAGACCAACTTTAGGTTGGACTATGGTTGACTTGAAGGGTATAAGCCCTACTATTTGTATGCACAAGATTTTGCTCGATGACTGCCACAACAATTTTGTTGAACCCCAAAAAAGGCTTAATTCGATGATGAAGAAGGTGGTGATAAAGGAAATAATCAAGTAGCTTGATGTTGGTGTTATTTACCCTATATTCAACAGTTCCTGGGTCAGCCTGGTGCAATGTGTACCAAAAAAAGGAGGCATGACTGTGGTGAACAATGAGTACAATGAACTTTTACCAACAAGGACCATCTCGGGGTGGAGGATTTTCATGGACTATCAAAAGCTCAACAAGGTAATCAAGAATGACCATTTTCCCCTCCCATTCATCAATCAGATGCTAGATCGATTGGCGGGCAAATCATTTTATTGCTTCCTCGATGGATACTCAGGGTATAACCAGATTGATATTGCACCGGAGGACTAAGAGAATACGACCTTTACATGCCCCTATGGTACTTACGCCTTTAGGAGGATGCCCTTTGGTCTTTGCAATGCTCCAGCCACTTTTCAAAGATGCATGTTAGCCATATTCTCGGACATGGTGGAAGAGCTTTTGGAAATCTTCATGGACGAATTTTTAGTCTCTAGAGATGACTTCGAGTCATGTTTGGGTAATTTAGCAATGGTGCTTAAGAGATGTGAAGAAGCGGACTTAGTACTCAATTGGGAGAAATGTCATTTTATGGTGGCCGAAGGGACTATTTTAGGCCACAAGATCTCACAAAAAGGGATAAAGTTGGACAAAGAAAAGGTTGAAGTGATCGAGAAGCTACCTCCTCCCACCATCGTGAAGGCGTTCAGAGTTTCTTAGGCTATGCTGGCTTCTATAGGAGGTTCATAAAGGACTTCTCCAAGATCTCCAAACCATTGTGCACTTTGCTACAGCAAAACCAACCCTTCTTGTTTGATGAAGATTGCTATAGCGCATTCAAGGAACTTAAAGAGAGGCTTATCTCAGCACCCATCGTTGTCCCCCAGATTAGACATCACCATTCGAGCTTATGTGTGATGCAAGTGACTATGCAGTGGGGGCAACACTCAGGCAACGTCAAGGTAAGATCTTTCATGTTATTTATTATGCTAGCCGCACTTTATGCACAAATCAATTACACAACCACTGAGAAGGAATTGTTGGATGTTGTGTTTGATTTTGATAAGTTTAGAGCGTACTTGATAAGCACTAAGGTCGTTGTACATACCGATCATTCAGCTATTAAGTACTTGGTGACTAAAAAGGATGCTAAACCTAGACTTATTAGGTGGATACTTCTCTTGCAAGAATTCGACTTAGAGGTTAAGGATAGAAAGGGCTGTGAAAATCAAGTTGATGATCATCTTTCTAAGATAGAAAAGAAGGTTAAAAACAGTGATGAACTAGAAATTAAGAAGGAATTTCATGATGAGAAAATATTATTTGATGCGGCAATTTTGTGGTATGCTGATATTGTTAACTTTCTCGTTAGTGGTATTTTGCCTCTTGATTTGAATAGCCAGGGAAGAAAGAAATTTAGACATGATGTGAGATTCTACTTTTGGGACAAACCTTATTTATTCAAGTAATATGCCGACCACATGATTCGAAGATGTGTCCCCAAAGAGGAGCAAAAGGAGATCTTATTCCATTGCCATTAATCTTCGTGTGAAGGCCATTTGGAAGGAGCTAGGACTGCTGCAAAGGTCCTACAATCCGGTTTCTATTGGCCAACACTCTTCAAGGATACACATGAATTTTTCAAGGCTTGTGATAGATGCCAAAGGATGGGGAATATATCTCGAAGACACGAAATGCCATTGCAAAACATCTTTGAGGTGGAGCTTTTTGATATATGGGGAATAACTTCATGGGACCCTTCCCGTCATCATTTGGAGATCTCTACATCTTGTTAGTTGTGGACTATGTGTCAAAATGGGTCGAGGTAGTGGCTACACCAAAGAATGAATCCAAAACCATTTTGAAGTTCCTTCAGAAGAACATTTTCACAATGTTTGGATCCCCAAAAGCCATTATAAGCGATGAGAGGACCCACTTCGACAACAAGCTTATTGCCAAGGCATTACAAAGGTATGGAGTGAAACACAAAATTGCTACGGTATATCACCTTCAGACTAATGGCCAAGCTAAGATCTCTAATCGAGAGATAAAAAAATTATTGGAGAAGGTAGTCAACCCCAAAAAGAAATATTGGTCTCCAAAGCTTGATGAAGCCTTATGGGCTTATCGCACAACTTTCAAAACTCATTTTGGAATGTCATTCAAGCTTGTCTATGCAACGCACGCCACCTTCCCATTGAGCTAGAACACAAGGCTTATTGGGCCATTAAAAAGCTCAATATGGACGCCTAGCTAGCTGGAGAAAGAATGTTGTTGGAGTTGAATGAGATGGAAGAGTTTAGAGCCCAAGCTTATGAGAATGCACGTTTGTATAAGGAGAAAATGAAGAAGTGGCACGACAAGCATATTTTGCAACGACATTTCTCAAAAGGCCAACAAGTGCTCTTTTACAACTCGAGACTCAAGCTTTTCCCTGGCAAACTCAAGTCACGATGGCCAGGCCCTTTCCATGTGCACAAGGTTTATCCCCATGGTGTTGTGGACATCAAGAACCTTAACGATGACACCATCTTCAAGGTCAACGACCAAAGACTGAAAGCCTATACTGGAGCTCCAATCTTGTGTGATAAATCCTCATTGCTTCTTCAAGATCCATGAGAGTTTGAAACCCCCACTCTTTCTATTTTGCTATAGCTTTTTTTTATATTTCCTATGTTTATAATTAATTAAGTTTATCTTTTTGTTCTTTTTCCCTTAGTTCTTTATTTTATGATATGCTTTTATTTTGTCTTTATCACCCCATCTTAGCTTGCATCCCACAGCCGTGGGTGTCACGAGAGGGCTTGGTTTAAGGAAGAAGTATCTTTCTAATTAGGGTTAGGGTTTTGTCCTTACCTTATTTAGGGAAGTCGAAAAGGGCCAAACTTTTCCATGGTTTTTGGGTGGCATTGAAAAGGCAAAAAAGGGGGATTTTATACCTATTTAATTTTCAAAACCCTACCCCATCATTACACTTTTCACTTTCTCTTTCCTACTTTTCACATTGCATTAACTCCCTATCACAACCTCTCTCTTCCCACGCCTTTAACCGTGGCCTCCACTCTCTCTCCTCTTGTGTCAGTTTTGTTTTTCATTAAAACACCCTTCCCTCTTTCATAATTCCTTTTTCCTTAATTTCCTTTAAACAGTCTTCTTCTTCATCTTTTACAACCCAGCTTTTCCCACAAAAACCCTAACCGTACACAATTTTTTTTACCATTCCCTTTGACCATGGTTCATTGCAAGAATGTAACAGGCGCCTCTGGTAGTGCACAAGCCCAACCACCCATCGAAATAAAGAAATTTCATGATGAAGAGGCCAAGCTTCGGTTCCAACAAATCAAAGAGAGAAAATCAAGCCCCACACGGTGAAGGAGAGGAAAGCTTCGATGCCGGGGTGATAGAGGTTATCACCAAACAAGGTTGGGACTCATTCGTCAAACAACCGGGCAACATCTTCGTGCCACTGGTGAATGAGTTCTACATCCACACGGTCCGATGTGTATATGAGTGGGGACCAAATCAAGTTTACGGCTGCGAGGATAAACAAATACTATGGGTTGAAGATCGTCGTCGACCAACATACATATTTTGCTGAAGCCACGAATGCCCAAACGACCAAGGAAGTCCTTGAGGACTTATGCTTTAGGGGAATTAAGTTGGACCCAACCAACAAGATTGTAGAGATGGGGCGTTTGAAGCCCAACGCCAAAGTGTTGAATCATTACATCAAAACTTGCTTGATGCCAACTTCCCACCGCACAACCATGGCCCTAAATCGACTACTCCTCATGCGCTCAATTCTAAATGCGAGGCCGATTGATGTGGGAAAGATAATTGGCGATGAGGTGTATGCGTGCTTGAAGTGAAAGTCCAGCCCCCTAATCTTCCCCAACCTGATCACGACCCTCTGTTTAAAGAAAGAAATTTATGAAGATGATGAGGATGAGATACACAAGAGAAAGCAAGGATTAACCTCATACCAAATCCCAAGACTTAAGGGATTTGATGAAGATGCCCCAGCAGAGACTATTGATGGTGGAGACAAGTCCTTTGCTGCAGTGAGGATTGCCTCTTTGGTGACCTCTACTAAGCGTATGAAACCCGAGATGGAGGAGATGCACGACAACCTGCATACTTTTTTCAAGTATGTTAAGGAGAGGGATGTTGTGATGAACTCCTACTTTTAAGAGATGCTTCCGCATATGACCGTTGATTTGTTGCCCTTCTTAGGGGCCCTGTTAACTATCCCAAAGAAACCCCTACACCAAAGATGGCCACTACCCAATACACACCTCATGCATCTAAGAGAACCCTGCTACGTGGTCAACCTCTTCCCAATCAGAGCCAGCCCTTGCTGATGCTACAGCAAATCCTCACCTGACGAGGCAGAGCAAAGGAAAAGCCCCAATGGAAGCCCCGCCGACAGAAAATCCTATAGAAGATCTGATCACCATTGAAAGTGACAATGATGAAGAGATGGCTGATAAAACTCCTTCTCCTGAACCTGCTCAGACTCTAGATTCCACAGTGAGGACACAATGTCGTCTTAAATGAAAGGTGTCATCTGAGAGGAGTGACACATGGGATGACCAGCACGACCATGCCGACCAAGAGGAGCAAGAAGCTCCACCGCAACCAGACAAGCAAGATGAGCCCATTGCTGCACTAAAGAAGAAGCGTGTGAAGCATAAGACCACCAAGACAGCAACACCAAAGTAGGACCGTAGTGAGGTACCTCTCATTGCATTGCATATAGTTTAGTTTTGGTTAGTTAGTTTTCATGCATTGAGGGCACTGCATCCTTCAAGTTTGGGGGTGTTAGTGTTCATAGTTAAGTATTTACATTTGTAGTTGTGAACAAGTTCTTGCTATGGCATTTTGTTTAGTTTAAAGATAGTTTTTATGAATAAGTTGAGGATGCCCGATGATGAGCATTTAATTTTGATGGCTTTGGATTGATTGAATGCTTATGACTACTGAGATTGGTAGAACTTACTTTAGGACTGATGCTTTGGAATTAAAACCTTACACGATTATATGTTCTATATGCTTAAGGGTGTTAGAAAATTTGTATGAAAGAACTTTTGCATGCCTTAGTATGAATGATATTAATGAACTTGAATGATAAATAAAAGCATTAAAGGATTTATTAGACTCCCCCTACGCTTATCAAATGTGTTGAATTGAGAATAAATGCTTTGGCATAACTGTAGAGGGACACTCTGCTTTGCATTGTTTGCCTGGATACTGTGTTTTAATAAATGGCAGCAATAGCAAATGCGTGAATGAAAGTTGTCACGGGATGACTCTACCTACTAGCTGGGAATGGAATGTTTGCTCTATATCCATCTAGAGTTAAGGATGGTAGGTGTGATAAGCTAACACCCCTCGTAGTAGTTTCATAAAAAAGAGAAAAGTGAAGAAATGTTACGAGAGTAAACTTGTGCTTAATTGATTAACAAATACTAAGGTATAATAGAGAACTTGGTTAGAATTTTTCTAACTCTGTTAAACATAGATTAGATGCAATTACGCACACACATGCAAAGGATCTTGTCCTAAGGAAAAGTTCTTAAAATCTCAAAAGTGTCTAGCATGTTGAAGCCCATGTTTTCTGAGGACTAAAATTTTGCCAGAGCACTGTCTTGAGCTTATCTTTGCCATAGCATTTTCTCTATTTTTCACTGCTTATTGCTTGAGGACAAGTAGTAGCTTAAGTTTGGGGGGGCATTAACCTTGTAAAAAGTATACATTTCATGCCTTTTTACTTAGGTTATTGTTTGCTTTCAAGCTCATTTCATTGCATAAAGTTTCATTTAGTTCATATAATTGCATATGGTGTTGTTTGATTGGTTGCTTTTATATATTTGTGAAATTGGTGCTACTTTGAGAAAGGTTTATTTTGGCGTAGTGTTGTGCATGTGAGTTAAGGAACATTGCTTGGTAAGGAAAATATGCTACGACATTTTGGACGACATTTTTGGACACACAAAAAGACAAAGGATGAAGATATTTTGTAGCCCCACACGTGATTCCACCAGTCAGCTATGCCACACATGTAAAGGGAATATTCCTTAGGGCACAAAACTTAAGAGCCCTCACTATATAAAGGATAAAACCCACATTAAAGAGGGAGATGAAAAAGGTATTTGGTAAGCTAAGAAAGAGAGAAGCAAAAGGAGGTTGTCCTCATTTTCCTTCATCTTGGTGTCCTCCATTGTTGAAGCTCAAGCTCCATAGGACGATCTTGCTGGCCTTTGAGAGAAGCAGCAAGCTTAGGGTGGTTCACGACAGTCCACGCAGCTCAGGAGTTTTCTTTACTCTTAGTCGCTCCTTACTTTTCCATACTTTTCTAAAATGGGTTATTTTAAACGGGTGAATTTGGATGATATTTGCCCAGACATGAAATAACTTTGAGTGGCTTGAGTTTATTGTGGATGATTATGTTTCTTGTTTGAAGGAATATTTTAGCATTGTCCAGTTTCATATATGCTTTGTTCACTGTTTTATTGACTTGGGTTTGTAAGAGCTTTCCTTTGTTTGATGCTTAATTGTCGAGATAGTTAAGCTTAGATCTACGTGGACAATGTGGTTTGATGCTGAGAGGAAAAACCCTAACTCACCTTAGAGATAAGGATAGAGTTTTAACGACTAAAAGGAGTAGAACTTTAAGGATAGTAGCTTGCTAAAAGTTCACGCTGAGAGGTATTGTTGTAGCATTCTTACTATCAGTTTCTTGCTAGAGATAGTTTAGAAACGCATGTGTAAGCTCTGTCGAGCATCTTACAAGATGGAAAGTGCACATTCACAAGAACTAGGCATATGATTCCTTGATAAACTCGGCCTATCATCCCATTGAGAGTTTCCACACGTGCGAGGACATTTGAAGTCTTATCGTATTGCTCCAGTTTTTAATATAGTTTTTACTTCAACATTTTTGTTAATTGCTCATATCAACTCTTTCATTTAATATTCAGTCTTTGTTTTGAGTGCTTAAACCCGACTTGAATTCCCTCCAATCCCTGTGGAGACGATATTACTCACCTCTGTTATTACTTGTTTGACGTGTATACTTGCACCGTTTGCGTATCATTTATAGTACATCACACCACGCAACAGAGGATGATAAGGGTCAATAGGCCAATTATTTCTCTATTTGCACTATGCCTTTCATTGGATTGTGAGGGCCATACTATCCTTCGTGAGGCATCGATTGAGAGGGTGCACCGCCACGGTGCTACAAACTTTCTTGGATCAGGACAAGACAACCTTAAGGCATATCAGTGGTTGAGGGACACCCGTTGGATCATGCGTCAAATAAGGTTGAGATCTGAAGACAAGTTGACATGTGTTCTTTCCCTATTGAAAGAGAATGCTCGAGAATGGTGGGAGACTGTAGAGTTTGGTTGGTATCCTAACCACCCTACCTGGTGCGACTTCTTGGAAGAGTTTGAGAAAAAGTATGTGGGAGAGGCCCACATTGATAGCTTGAGGGATCGGTTTAACCACTTGGCCCAAGGAAACTGATCGGGCTTTGAATATAAGCAAGAGTTCTTATAGTTGATTAGGTATGCCCCTAATTAGATTGCCACGAAGAAGATGAGATGCAAGAGGTTTTTAAAAGGCTTGAGGAAGGAAATTAAGATGTACTTGACTGTTGCCTTATCAAAAGTGTTCTTAGAGTTGACTGCTAGTGCCAAATTGCTTGAGCAAGTGCAAGGTTTGACCTATGGCCCTTCTGGTGGGCAAGGGAGCTCGAGTGGGAGAACTTAGAACTTTTCCAACAACTCGCAGTCTTATTCTGAAAGGAATAGAAACCATTAGAATCACGAAAGAGGAGCTTTGAACCAGAGTTCGAGATCAGATCGAAGGTCGGAGTCTGCTAGCCGTAGGAGGCCTTTATCATCTTCTTCCATGATGAGTCTAGAGGGCTCACAAAAGAGTGCGGGTGCACCGGTTTGTGATCAGTGTGGATGTAAGCATAGAGGTGAGTGTTGGTCATGAGAACATGGTGTCACCACCACCATTGGACCCAGAGGAATTTCCTTTAGGCCCTATTACTCATGCAATGGCAAGGAAATTTAGAGATGTAGTCAGCAACAAGTGCAATCATGCATGGAAGATTATTGAAGATGCCGAAGTTGAATCAATGGCTTGCAACGTGGAAGGTTCATGCAACGTAAAAGGGAGTCCATGCAACGTGGTGCATGTTTATTTCTAATGTATATGTTCCATTTGATTATTATAGTTCTAATATGCACATGTTTTCTATTATGTTGTTTATTGTTTATTTTACAGCACTAGAGTTAGTTTAATCACACAACATAAATTTATTATATTTAGCATGCATCATATTATATGTTTATTTCTGATCATATTTCTCGTATTTACAAGTGTTATGCAAGGATAATGAATAGTTACATCAGTAGGGTGATTCAGAGAATTATGATTATCGGAGGTGCTTGCTTAGATTTGGAGGTAGTTGCTTGAGGTGCTTGCTTAGCTTTGGAGGTGCTTGCTTACGTTCACATTGAAACTGACATGCTTGCTTACCTTGCGGACGACAATTTTAGAGAGGTGTTTGCTTGAGATGCTTGCTTACATTCACATGAAAATTGACATGCTTGCTTACATTCACAATGACGACAATTCAAGAAAGGTGCTTGCTTGAGGTACTTGTTTGAGATGTTTTCTTGAGGTGCTTGCTTACATTCACATGAAAATTGACATGCTTGCTTACATACACGTGAAAATTGACATGCTAGCTTATGATTACATTGGGTGGCAAAGGCACACATTTCAAGGTTTATTTTTTTATTTATTATCTTTTGACACCTCCCAAAGAATGTTGGTTGATCACTTCATTTTGAAAGCCTATAAATAGAGGCTGGTTTTTCAATTGTAAGACACAACTTTGAATTAAGAAATTTGGGAGTTTTGTATCTTCATTCTTTTGAGAAATTTGATCCTTCAAGTTCGGCTTGTTGAATCAAACCTTTGATATCTTTGGTTTCTAGTTCTACTTAACTAGTGGGTTAAGATCCTTATTTTGTTTATAGACCGTTTAGAGTTCGGGTCACACTTTTTAGTGTTGGTTCAATTATCAAGTCCTAAACTGCTATCCATCTTCCACCATCCATTGGTACCTCCACCATTGACACCTTAACCTTCTAAAATTCAAGAATCTTATTCTCATCGCTTTCTATATCGTTACACACCATCACCCTTTAAACCATCCGAAAATCGTTGGAAGTCTTACAACACAAAGTTACTTCATTTACGACCGGGCAAATCAAGCATCTCGGTAAATTCCAAGACGAGATCACATCAGATGGTAATCAGAGCTTAGGCTAAATCAAGTATGTGTTTTGTTGTTAAAAAAAAGAGAAAATAAAATATAAAAAAAATGTGAAAAATGATTAAAAAAGAAAGCAAATCAACAGCAAGATTCAAGATTTTTTCCCTTGTTTCATATCGTTATTTGTTCGTTTCAGTATTCTAACTTTGAACTGTAAGCCTTTTCTTCCAAGCCTACCTTATACACCATATCTTTCCAAACCTTAACATCTATTTTGTAGCCAATTCAACAAGTATTTTGGAGGACTTTGAGCAAGTTCAATTCAAGAACTTTTAAGATAAAAAGAATGGCAAGAGGCACGAGAGAGTGAGTGCATCAGAGGGTAAAAGCCGAAGAGAAAGGGTGAATTTTATTTTTATTTTTCCTCTTTTTCTTTAGAGTGAACAAGGAGCCATGAATGCAGACAAGAATATATGGGAGTCTACTGAAGAACAAATAGGAGGAATCCCGAGGCTACAGTTCCAAGCACTTGTTCGAGAATTGGGACAACCTATGGATCAAAAACTCGAGTCCATACATGAGCGGATTGATGGCCTTGAAGAGAGATCCGTGAGATCCCCAACCGTTCTAGCACAGGGTAACCCAGGACAAGGCGTCCAAGAAGGGGAGATTGAGCAGATTGTGGATGAAAACGAATGGCCCGCCATTGTACAAAACCAACGCCCATATAAGAGGAATCAAGAAAGGTTTGATGAAAACCTTGCGAATATAAAGATGAACATTTCGCCATTTCAAGGAAAAATAGATCCAAAAGCTTTTCTTGAATGGGAGCAGAAGATCGAACACATCTTCGATTGTCACAATTACTCCAAGCAAAAGAAGGTAAAAATAGCATCCATTGAATTCACTAATTATGCAATAGTTTGGTGGAACCAGTTAACCATGAACAGATGAAGAAATAGAGAAAGTCTGATGTCCACGTGGGAGGAAATGAAAGGAATAATGAGGAAGATGTTTATACTAGCCTACTATCATCGGGAATTAATGAGGAAACTACAAAACCTCAAACAAGGCAACATGAGTGTGGAAGACTATTTTAAAGAGATAGAGATGGCAATGATACAAGCAAATATAGAGGAACACACTGAATCTACAATGGCAAGGTTCATTTCGGGTCTAAATCAAGACATAGCGACACTGTGGATTTGCAATACTATGTGGACTTAGAAGAATTGGTTCACTTGGCTATAAAGGTGGAACAACAATTTAAACGTAAAGGAATGTTCTGAAACAACCCTTCTACTTCTAAATGGGGTCAGAATTCTATTTTTGGACAAATTGCTCCCAAAGCGCCATACGAACCAAATCAGTTCAAGGAAAACGTTGGGACTTCAAACCCAACAAGATTGTTGATGTGAACAAAAGAAAGCCACAAGCTACACCAAACCGATCTAGGGATATTTAATGCTTCAAATGTCTTGGAGGGGGACATGTAGCTAGTCAGTGCCCAAATAAGTATACTTTGGTGATTCAAGGAAGTGGCAAGATTGAATCTGAATCAGAAAAAAAAAGAATTTGATGCCATAGGTGAAGATGTTGAAGACTTAGACCTTCCCGCTGAAGGAGAAGTTCTCATTGTGAAGAGGAGTCTAAAGACACAAATTGTGCAAAGTGACTAGCAACGAGAGAATATCTTTCATACACGTTGTCATATAAATGGAAAGGTATGTTTTTTGATTGTTGATGGAGGAAGTTGTACTAATGTTGCTAGCACATTAATTGTAACACCCTAAATCCTAGCCTAGAAGTATTGAAATCAATTGCTTAAGTTGATAGCTTAATTGAATCTAGAAATTAAGCTAAATTGATTAGTCAAGGGTCTAATTGAATGAATGAAAGAACAAGTGACCAAATTAAGATGACCAACTTGTAAACTTTAGCAATTTCAAGGAATGCATGCTAAATTCCTCAATTCCCCTAAATGCCCTTGATTAAGTTAATATTAAGGATTAATTAAGGGACATTTTAGACATTACACAAATCCAATATCTTGGATTAAGTGTTATCATCTTCCTCACTTTCTCTTTGTTTGGCCGATTGGAAGAGAAAGAAAAGAGAGAAAGGAAGCTTGAGGGATAAAGCTTGAATCCATGCCCTACAACCTTGATTTAGCTCCAAATTAAATCTAGATAGCTTAGTGATTAAGGTAATTACTTGTTTCTCTTGTGAAATTCATGTTTGAATTGTTTGAATTACAATGGAAATGTGATTTGAGTGTATAGATGCTAGAAAATGTGATGAACATGTTATAGATTGATTGAATGATTGTTTGATGATGTTCTTGGTTGTATTGATGAATTAGATGATTTCTTTGTGTTAAGGTCATGCTATTTGCAATTAGAACTTGGAAATTGATTGCTAGTAATCAAATGGCTAATGAAACACATGTGTAGTTGCTGGAAAATTGAGAAACATGATCATGGTTCAAAACAGTTTAGATTAGGGGGCTGTTTTGATTGAAAAATTGTGTAAGTATGCTAGATGAGCTTAAAACTCTGTTTTGAACATGTTGCTAGATAAAATGGAGATTTAATTGAATTGGTAACTTCTTGGAAAAATGAATACACCTAATTGAACTAGTTAGATTAGGTAATGGACTGCCTAGTTAATGGATTGATGTGTAATTGTGATCAATTAGATTAAACTAGGTTCAACATGACTATGCCCTGTTTTGACAACATTGTTAGGTGAATTATGATGCCCTAAATATTTATGAACATGATCATGAATGAAATTTTCATGTTAGGACCTTGCTAGAATGAAATAAAGAACTAGAATTGCAACCTAGTGTAAGCTGCCCGGAATTGCTCTGTTCTGGGCAGTTACTTTGAAAATTCACCAAAAATTGTATAGATCAAATTCAGGGATGAAATTTTAATGACATGATCCTTAGTATGTCTACTTTTATTAGGTGAAAACAGAACTAAAAACTGGGTCATATGCTGGAAACTGTAAATAGAAATAGCTGGACAGTGCAAACTGTCCAGGCAGTGTAAATGTCCTATCTTTGAACAAAAAACTGTATTAATTGGATAAGAACTAAAATGCAAGCCTATTATGGTTTTAAAGACAATTTTTTTAGCTTTCCAACGGTATAAATTAATCGAAATTTTGACTTACGAATTGAAAGATATGCCTGTTTAAGCATGTAGTATGCAAGCTGCCAGGCAACAGCAGTTAAGCTAGTTAAAAACTGTTTTGTACACAATTTTATTGCACTTTTTGTAACAGTTTGGGATAATTAGATCCTACCTAGTCTTATTTATTGAATGTGGAAAGAATTGTATGAATATGATTATATGTATTGAAATAACCTTGCTGCCATGTTGAATTGTCTTGTGTATACATATTGATGAATGTGTTTAATCATGAATTTGCTAGAGCAAGGAGTGAACTTGAAGGAAGGAGAAAAGGGAATTCATCCAAAGGCTAAGAACAAAGGAATAGCTATACAAGACAATTGCTAGCTTGCTTGGATTGTATTGTGAGTGTAGTTATCTCTATGGTTAGGACTAGGTCTTAACCAATGCATTCTTGTTACAATCTTGACATGTAAATGAATCTAATCTTCAACTTGACCTAATAAGGGAAGGATGATTAATGAAATGCATGAAACTTGATCCTAGTCTTGAATACATGTCTATTTTGAATTGCTAAGCATGATTGATGATAGCTTGAATGCTTGTACGTGCTATGGTGCAACATGATTGAATGCTAATGACTTGTTTGAGATATGATGTTATCTCATTTTGCATGAAATGAATTGTGAAACCACTTGACTTGTGAGCTAAGGCTCAATAGCCTAAGGGATTAACATGAAGTGATCTTGCTTGACATGAACATGATCTTGAACTTGATCACTTGAATAAATGGTAATTCGAACAACCTTGGTAGCTAGTTGGATTAGGTAGAAAGGCATGCCTTAGAGTCTAGAGCTCATTGTGTACGGGTGGACTATGGTCCATGGCTAAGGCCCCTATTTGGTGACAGACGGAGGGTACATATGTGGTCTTTGGCGATAGTAGGAGGGTTGACCAGCACTACGGTGCATCTTGTGGTGACAGTTGGTTGGAGACTCGATTACCTATACGAACTAAGTACCAAGGGGGTTGTTTAATGAAATAACAAATGTAATAACAAATCAAACATGATGCTTGTCTTGAATGCCATGAGATGTATGTTACTTGACTTGAAAGCATGACTCCTTGGTTTCTTGTTTTGCAAGCATGTTGCTTGATTTATGAATTATGACTTCTTGATGCCTATTCTTATTGGCCGAATGCATGCTATCCTAGATAGGATAATCTTGATGCTTGAAAGACTAGATAAGGTCACTCTTGATGTTTGAAAGACTAGTTAAGACTACTCTAAAGTTTGGAAGCCTTAGCTAGGTCTACACTTGATTTAAAAGACATGAAACATGAAATACAAATTGGATTGACTAATTACTACCTCACTAAGTACATTTTTGTACTTATCACTCTTGTTCATTCTTCCCAACCTACAGGTTAAAGGATTCAACATTGCTTGATCTTGAAGCTTGATTTCTTCATCAAGAAGCTTCCTACACAAGCTTGGTTAAAATATGATTCCACACTTGTTTTGTATTCTCCTAGAATGGTGGCACTAGATGTATCTAAATAGCTTGAACATGCATTTTGAAAGAATGTATATAATGCTTGATGGGCCTATCTATGTTATGTATATAGTTTAAGGTTTGTAATGAACTTAGTTAACTTGTAATGGTTGAATGTTGCTGCGCATATGTTGATGGAATGACATAATGTTAATCTAGCTATCTTGATGACTTTCGAATGCTATGATCTTGTATGTGGATTGCTTAAATAGAAAGTAGGATGATGAGCCATGATGCTTACTTGTACCCTAATCGAATTGCCTTGACATATAGGGTCACTTGAATGTAACAATGCTTGTTTTAGGTGAGATGTATGCTTGTGGTTGTGATTTCCGAATGCATGGTAGTATAATATGATTGGAATGAAATAGTTTCATGCTTTGTAATGTGTTTTGGTGTTATGGCCGAATGGTAGGAATTGGATTTAGGCTTGATTAGAACTAGTTTCTTGTAATTTGAATGATCAAGAATCATGTAAGAAATTTAGGGATTAAATGTTCATGTATGAGTCTAAGATACATTCAAATGAAATGAAAATTGTTTGTTGTCTAGAACAATTCGAATGATAAGGAACAAAACAAGTAAATTATGTTGAAATTGTAGTAACTTGTAAGTGTAAGCATAAAATGAATTATACTTAATGACCTATTCAATTGGGTAGTTTGAATTAAGATAAAATTTAGTGGTTACTTGCATGATATGTAATGTATGATTGGTTGTTATTGCTTGCCTTGCCATGTCTCTTGCTTTGGTCTTGTTCGAATGATAGAATGGCTTAAAGTCTAGTGTGAGCTTTCTTGTTAGCTAAGTAAGTATGAATGCATTGTTGTTCTATGATTACTTATTTGTTCTTGCTTGGTTTGAATGCTTGCCATGCTTTGTCTTGTCCTTGCTTGCTTGCTAAGTAATGCTCCTAAATCGAGTTACTACTAACCCGGGTAGGGGGTGTTACATTAATGGTGGACAAACTTGGATTAGTGACAACAAAACACCCACACCGTATAAGCTTCAATAGCTTAATGATGGTGGGGAGTTGAAGGTGACCAAACAGGTTTTCGTACCATTTTCCATTAGTAAATACAAGGAAGAAGTCCTATGTGATGTTGTACCCATGCACACCAACCACTTACTTTTCGGGAGGCCTTGATAGTTCGATTGGAAAGTGAATCATGATAGATATAATAATCAATACTCTTTCACTTTTGAAGGAAAGAAGCACACGCTAATCCCTTTATCACCATAGCAAGTACACAATGATCAATTGCAATTGAAAAAGAGTTTCCAAGGATTAAAAGAAAAAGAAATAGAAAATGAGAGGGAAAATGAATGAGAGAATGAGAGAAAAACAACAAGTACTAGGAAAAGTGGGAAGGGAAAGAGTAGAATTGAAAGCGGGGAAGAGAAGCTTAAAATGAGTGTATATGCGAGGGGTAGTGAAATTAGAAAATGTGTTTTGGCGAGGCAAACACTTCTTGTGCTTTTGTACAAGGAGAATTTTCTAAACACTAGCAAACTAACATTGCCTTCTTCTATTGTTTCTCTTTTGTAGGATTCTGAAGATGTTTTACCCGACGAGATTTCGAGAGGTTTACCACCTATTCGTGGCACCGAAACAAAAATTACCATAAAATATACCAATAATAAATATAGATGCTTACCATACAGAAATTAAATCTAATCACTCAAATAAAGCAACTAATAAAAACATACCATATAAATTTAAACTAGACAATTAACAAGAAATGATGACTGAAATGGAAAGGATTAACAACAAAAAAGGACTAAAAAGGTGATTAACCCACTGGTTTCGAACCAAAATCACCGAAAAGTGGATGAAATTAAAGGATTTGTAAAATGACGAGTACTTTATTGTAAAAATCTTATTCATCGAAAAGTTTCGACTTGTTCAATAGTTAGATTCTTTCAGGCTATGTATCATCTTATGTCTATTTTGATTTGAGCTCTTATATACAGATGATCTTGTCGCGTAGACAATGGTGTCACACTAATTTTCTCATTCTTGAATCCATGATGCAAAGTTTTGCCCCTCTTTCAACATTTAGAGCGAGGAAATGCCTTAAACTCATTTTAATGCAAAAACTTATGAAGATGATTTTTAAAAAATCTTATCCAGACTTTATTTTAAAGTTTATGTAAAAATCTTATTCAGTGTTTGCGCCTCTTTCAAAATTTAGGGGTGAAAAATGCTTTAAGCTCATTTCAATTCAAAAACTCGTGAATATGAGCTAGAGAAAATAATTAAATTTTTTGAAAAAGGCAAACTTCAAAAAAATAAGATCGAAATTAGGCACCCAAATGCCAAGTGCATGAGTGACACTGAATTAACTCACCGATGATTGCTTCTAGCATATCATGTGTCTAAGAGACCTCGAAAGTTAAGTCGATATTTAAAGATATGAAGTACCTTCTAAGTTACTTTGGTTTATTTTAACCAGTTTAAAGTCACTTTTGGTATGTTTTACCTTTAAATTATTGCTTCTATATCTCATTTCTTTTTTTTTTATTTGGGGAATCCAACTTATCACATTCTTTTGGCTCAAGATAAATGATGGACCAAACAACAAAACCCTGAGCTACTCAGCATGGTCATGATATGAAAATATTACCATCACTCATGAAGTTAAGGTTTTTAACTCGGATGGTGCATTACAACCTTATTTGTCCTATCTCTTCAGCGAAGTGCCCCAAAGTTTCCACACTCTTATTCGAAAATGCCTCTTTACTAGGCTTCGAACATTGGAGTGCATTTTTATATCTCAAGATTTCATATCATTTGTTGTTTGACTTTTTCAAGATTTGAAAAATCACTCATGAAGCAGATATATAGTAGATAGAGCACAACTACCTTATTAGACACCCAATCTTGCGGCTACAGCGGAGTGCCCCCGAGATTTCTCTTTATTTACCTTTTTCTTTTTAAATTGTGGAAGATTATTCTCCCAAGTGATTATATTGTCCTCATGTGTGGTCATAATTGACTGGCCAAATGAAATCAGAATGTAAGTCACATATTCGTCATCTTCGCAACTTCTGATTTCCACTAGACACGTGCTGCTCGAAATTAATCGTTGGATTTGAGTCAAAGGCCATCTTGCAATTAATATGTAGGTTCCTGATAAAAATGATGTGTGCATATATGTATGGGAAAATAAAAACTATCCCATAATAATGAATAAAGTGTTTAAAGAACAAAGAATATAAATTGTTTACCAAATGAGATGCAAAATAATATTTTATTAAAATCAAACAAATAAACAATAGCCCTGACGAAAGCTCTTCATTTGACGTATTTAGGCCAAGAATGCCATCAGCATGATCTTCTCCAAGGTTTTCTCTTAAATCCATGAGGTGGCTTGCAAATGCCCCCATTGTGTTTAATTGAATTTTCTTCTCGAGCAATGGCATCTCAAGTCGGAGCTTGTGGCAACTTGGAAAACAAATCCCAATAAGTAAAAGAATTTGGACTAAAATGTAAGTCCTTTGATTTCTCTTTCTTCTCTTGAGAACCGGAGGCTTGATCAACCGGTAACTAATGGGGTTTTGGAATAGTTGCTGCCACAAGTCACAAGTGGTTCTCAGTTGTACTGACGAGAAGTCATTTTCTTGCCTCTTCTACTTTCTAAGGTGAGTATTCCTCCTATAATTAAATTTACCATTATGAATTAATACATGTGATGTATAAAAATAAATCAAAAGCAACAATAGTACAAAATGCAAGGATGAATGCGAAGATTTTGATTCTCGAATAGTCCTTAGAAAGGCTTCCATTTAATGGAGAAGATGTCTGATTACAAGAAGCTGAAAAAATGAATTACAAACAACGGTTAGCTTCTTTTCTTGAGATCCTGACTTCATGAAGCAAGGCTCGTACGACCCTGTCGCTTTTTTTCTTATGTTGCTCGAAGGATTAGCGGCGGTATAATCTATGTACTCCGGAGCTTTTGGAAAGATCATTAACCCGTGCAAGCAGAATGCAGACAAGAGTCTCTTCTTCAAGGGTGGATCTTGACAATCCAGTTTGAAGGGGCCTATTTAAAATTTTTGAAAATTTTGGAGGCTTAAATTAACATTTCCAAAGACTTTGAAGGATTTAAAATTTTCATAAAAATGTAGGAGTTTAACTAAAATTTTTGAAAAAAAATGAAACTTATCAAGAACCCTTTTTAAAAATTTAGAAAAGATTTGATTGAATTTTTTGAATTTTTTTGAAATATAATAATAATTTTTAAAATTTTGGAGGGCCAAATTAAAATTTTTAAAATTCTTAAGGGGCTAAATATAAAATTTTAAAACTTTAGGGTCCGCGGTCCCCACTGGCTTCAATAAGGATCCGCCTATGTATCCAAGAGATGTCGTATTTGTCTCCGGTAGGTGTCTTCTCATCAATTTCTCACTTTCCTTGATTGCTCTTCGTTTGGCCCAACTCGATACTGTAGTATTACCGCTCTTGGCATTACAAACTTCTCTCCTATCTCGAATGCCCTCTAAATTGGACCATTCTTGAATCAACACTATGTTATGATGTGATGTGAAAATAAATGCGGGAAAAAATGAAAGAAAAATAAACAAACACCGACAAAAACCAATGTTAGTACGACGAGATAAAAGAATAAATAAACTAAATAACAATAAAACTGAAAATTAAAGCAAACAATGCATGCACGAATAAGAACAACAACGAAATGCATAAATAAATCAAACAAAGCCTAAACTGCGTTACCGCTAAACAGACAATCTCGGTATGACTTTAAAGGGTGAGCTTCTACGAGCCACTATATGCAGTTCAGATCTAGAGTAAAAGGTACCCGAATTGTTGCTAGGACATCGATTCAGAAGGATACGAATCCTCATACCATACGGAGGCATGAACCTACGAAATATAATGATTGAATCCTGGAAGCGAATTACCACACCATACAGAGGTGAACACCCCACAAGGCAAAGTAATCACTCCCACTTATCGGTTCTAAAACTAATGTATGATGACAATTTAAATCAAACACCGTGCGAATAAAAGTGGTAAACAAAAAAGGTTAGTGATTAAAAATTAAAGTAAATCAAATTTAAAATTTTCTTAAATATGATACGAACCCGAACTAAGGTTTGACTCTCTTTTTTGTTTTTTAAAAAAGGTCCTCAGCGGAGTCAGTATGCTATAGCGACTAAAAATTTACGAAATGAATAGGTTTCCCACTGATTATTAAAAATTAATTTCAGAGGATTTCTTTAAAGCAAACCAAAGACTAAAAATTAGGTTCGGAGTCGGTTACGTGTGGGGAAGGGTTCGCACCCCCACCACGCCCAAAATTAGGACCTAAAGGGTTCATATCGTATTTATTAAGAATAATTTATATTTGACCTAACTTAATTAAGAATCCCAAAAAATCCATAAATGCATAGTCATACAAACCGAACATAACCTAACTTGCAACCCACGAAAACCAAAGGAGATGGCGCCCGAAGACTTGGGACGACACTCCCACCAAGATATCGAGGCTTGGAGAACTAAACTACTAGTACAATAAATAAATATGACAAATTAATTATGCATGAACAAATTACAACGCTAACAATAAAAAATCCAAACAACTTCATACGAAATATAAACTGTCATAGAACTATGTATTATACTTATTACGTAAAACATATATATGTGTTAAATATGTTAGAAATATATATATATATATATATGATAGAGTAAAGAAGTCAAATAATTTAATACATTACATATATAGAAATATTACTATATTATCGTTCAAAACAAAAGAAAGAAAGATATATTATTATATTTAATACGCATTTATGATATACCTAACTATTATATAGAGATAAAAGAAGGAAACAGAACAAATTAAAACACCCAAAATCACGTAAAAAAATGACAATGCAAATTAATATTTACAAAGGGATGAAATTAAAACGTTTTAAAAACAAGTAGGGTCTGCGGGAAGGATTTTGACGAGACGAAGGGTCTTAAATGACGTAAATAAACTATTCTTAAATGTGTGTATAAAACTCAAAAGTGAAAAACAATTCTAATTTGTTAAATCCTTTTGAAAACAGATCAAAACCAAACTTAAAAAAAAATCTCTAAAATGTTCTAAGAACATTCATCATATTCTTCATCAAAATCCAGGTTTCGACAGAGAACCGCTGCACCGACCACGGTATATCGTCATCGGCCATTCCTCACGGCATCGGCGAACGCTAAAATTCAAACTAAAATCACCCTTTTTTTCCCTTTTCTAAAGAGAATAGAAGCCAAAATCTTTTCTTTTATTTTTAAAAATCTCTTTCTTTTAAAAACTCAAAAAGTGTTAAATCCTCAACCGGAAAAAGGGGAAACGAAAAATCAAGATGCGATTGTGTTGTTCATCGACAACATCTACCGCTGCCGTCGTCGCAGCGGCGACCCGAGATCAAGACCAGGTATAAAACATTAACCCCTTTTTTATTTTGATATTCGATTTAAAATGAAACAAAGAGAGAAAGCTTTTTTTCTCTAAAAAGTTTGAGGTTTTTTCTTTTGTATTGATTGATGAATCTGTCTTTTACAATAGATTTTTTTTGGATACATATCTATTTACATTCTTAAAATAATAATAAAAAATAACCTAATACATTGTTGGATGGATTACTTGCCCATGCTTAGTTCTTTCTGCATGTGGTGGTTGAAGTGGGTGGTCGTACGTGGAGTGGGGTCGCCTGCGATGGCGCCACGTGGATGGGCAAGATGAAGCAGCGTGGGCACGTGAAGGAGGCCAAGCACCTCAGGTGAGGAGCACTCGCGTGTGGGAGTTGAATGGTCTCTCCTCCTTTCGATCTGTACTGTTGGATCAGATCTGCTCAAACGGTCAAATCTTGACTGTTGGAAGGGAAAATGATGTTATTAAATTAGGTTTTTGTAATATCTTAGATTTAAACGTTGGGTATTATCGGGCCAAACATGTAAATTATGAGTTTTGTAATTTAATTGGACTTATTAAATATTTATTGGGTTATTATAATTGGGTTGATATATATATATATATATATATCTTATATTTGGATCTTTTTTAATAATAATAAAACCAACAACATTAATAATAATAATAATAACCGGACAAAATTATTGATTACAATAGGACCCTATATTTGTATTATAACTCTTATTTTGGGTATTTTAACTTGCGAGTCGAATGCTTTTATTTATGTATTTTAAATATTTTAAATGGAGCTTCATATAACTTTTTTTATTTGGTTTAACTACTCTAAAATATTCAAACTTAATAGATTTTTATGAAAGATTGTATGTTGGGATAAATCTAGTTGCAAACGTTTGCGGTTTTGGGTTGGGCCTAAAGCCCAATTTGTGACATCCATGTTGGAGGTGTTATATGAGAAGCTAAACATCTAACCACCAGAACAAATCACCTTATTGGTATATTTCTTCACAAAAATATTATATAATGTAGTTCTGCTTAAAGCTTGTAAGCCATTCTTCAAGCCTTTGACCAAGATTTTTAATCTAAGTTCAAGCAAGAAAATTACCATGGCAAGATCCTTTTTTTACTAATTTTTAATCTTTGTTTTTATATGATTTCTCTGTTATTTGTGAGATCTGATTAAATTATTGTTTTTTTTACGATTGTTTTCTTCTTATGTACCTCGTTGGTTTCAAGTTCTTCTTGCTGAGAAATTCTTCAACGCGTGTATAATCCATGAAGACGCCAAGAAGAACGAGAAAACATCTTCTGTATGGATTGTTGTATAAGTATTTTCCCTCATTGTTTTCACGACTCTTACAAGTTTTGAAATTTGCCTAACAAATAGACATCACTTTTGTTGTTGGTTTCAGTTTGTTTAACAAATTTCTCATTTTTGCAAATAAGAAGATATGTGTACCATGATGTAATAAGATTGGACGATGTGTTCCTTTGTTCAAGTAAGTCGCCATTGTTGTTCCTTGTTGAGCTTTGAATTTATGTTTCATTTCAAGGTAATTAAATTGCTTCCCTTTTTCTCTTTCTTTTTCCTTTAGTCATACATAACAAACAGTGCAAACGTGAGAGATTGCAACAAGATAAGGTTCTTGTTATTTTAGATGAGATTTGGGAGCCATTTTATTTGGAGGCTCTTGGAATTTCCACTAGAGGTGAAAACATGGGTTGCAAGATCCTGTTGACATCGAGAAAGTTCGATGTTTTATTGGCCATGGGTGTTCAAAATTCTTTTGCCATCAATATTTTTGACAAGAAAGAGGCATGAGACCTGTTTAGAAACATGATTGGTGACATTGTTGAAAGATACAACTTGTGTTGTACAACAAATGAAGTGGCTTAGTCTGAATTGGAGAAATTTTGAAGACTAAGAAAGCTTTGTCTGAATTGAAGAATGGATTACAGGCTTTAAGCAGAATCACATTATATAATATTTTTGTGAAAAAATATACTAATAAAGTGACTTAGTCTAGTATTTAGGTGTTTAGTCTTTCATCAAAAACTTCCAAAAGAATAATTAAAAAAATATTTTTTACATGTCATCTTTGACACGTCACCCTCACTTTACACGTGGCACTGTCACATCATCTCCCCATGCCATGTTGAAGTGCCCTGTCAGCCCCAGACGTCAACATCTGTTGACTAACAGTTTTTATCTATCGAGGGTGAAAATTGTACGAAAACCAAACGTTAAGGGGCTATTTGCACAAAATAAAAAAAGAATAGGCGCTAAAATAACCAAAAGGTCAAACGTTTAGAGCTATTTTTGACTTTATATCTACAATTTAAAAGGTTGAAAATGGACCCAAAATTGCATGCCTCGAATCTATTGTGCTGCCAAAGAAGCATAAATGGTATTCAAACTATTTTTTCCTTCTGCCAAAATGGCATAAATTAGATTAGCATTGGGTAGAATTAAACAACAGATTATGAGACTTGAAAAGGAACTAAAGCTTAAAGCAATGAAAATTAGGAGACAATGTAGATTCTAAAAGAGCATGTGTAATCACTAATTTTGCCCGGGATGGACTCATTCTCATTTTCCATTTACAAATAATGGGCTTATATGAGCTATTGCTTAAATTATATGTGGCTGTTATTGAAACCAAAAAAGAGCAAAAAAATACTACTATTAGTATATATCTTATTAGCTATATATATGTGTGTTGCTACCTTAAAAACCACATTTTTTTCACTTGATTGCTAATTTTTTAATTAGGCATATGTTATATATATGTTACCATATCTTTGTTATAATCTACTATGTTATTATCTAATTTTAAAACCCAAAATTTTTACTAAGTAATATGCATGTGTGTTACTATTATATTCCATTGTTATCTTATTTGTTATTAGTATTATAGTTTTTATCTCATTATCTTCCATTGTTGTTAGTAGTACAATTATAGTTATAATACTATTGTTATTATCATTAATATTATCATGTTATTATTATCATTACTATTATTATTTCCAGTATTATTATTATTATAACCAAACTGAAAATCAAAAAAGATTGTAAACTATTAAATAAAGCCCAGTATAAATAAATGAAATCTAAATGTTATAATAAAAGCCCAACAACTAAAATTAAATAACAACCCAAGTTTATTAAAATACACAGTCCATTTACATTAAAAAAGAAAAAGTCCAGAGTTCTTTTAATTACATTTTGGCCTAGTTAAGCCCTAATCTAGTCACCGAAAGCCCTAATGCATCTGCCCTCTTTGCCCAGCTGAACCACAGTCGTCAGATCTAATCTAGATCTGACGGTCCAGATCGCACAATTGAAGGAAACCCTAGTTGGCCCATGTTACCCTATTGCCACATCATTACAACCACCGGATCAGGAATACATCAAATGTTGCATTTGTTGTGCGCGTACGATCCACACGCGGCCCTCTATGTAACACCCGTCGCCCGGGTTAGGAGCGACAAGCGTTACGACGAGAAAACGAACAAGCAAAACGAAAATTCAGGTCAATTAAAAATTTTTCTTTTCATCTAGAACTCATCTCTAATAAATGAGTTTCTTATCTAACAAGATATTATTGCGATCAATCTTGATTAAGTTTACATTCATTTTACGTTACCGATCTGATTTAAACACAAGTGTTTCCCATTCATGCTTGTTACCATTTACAATTCAAGTGACAACTAAGGCATTCGAACTACAAATAAAAAACATGGAAAATCAATTTCATTTTCATCTAGAGTATAAGCGCAGCACAAGATGAATTCAAAACCAAGTATAGTTACTAGGTCTTGTCTATTTAGATTAATTTATATATGAATTCCTATCATAGTCTAACAATCTAACGTAGCATTCTCTTATATCCATTTTTACATGACTTGAAAATACTAGCATAAATAAACCTAAGAATCACATAAGCAATCATACAAATCATAGCCAATTCGAATGGTTCAAGAAGCATAACATCAAGGGATCATTTACATACAATTCAATCATATATCCATTCAAGTATTTCAAGCATATATTATCATAGGCAATCACAAGCTTCAAGCAATTCCATTTTAATCATCCCATGGCATATTCGAATCTCAAGAAAACCTTAGATTTGCATACCAAGTTCATTAAGCCAAAAGCAAATACATATATACAATATTTTAACAAAACATGATGCATATGAACAAGTCTAAATCTACCTATGTGCCACCAACTAGAAGAATTCAATATAGCTACAAACCATACTTCAAGCTTCGAATATCTCGCTTTGGTTCCAAGAAAGATAGCTTCAAGGTCAAGGTATCGTTCGGAATAACTTTAACCTGAGGTTTGGGAAGAATGCAAACAAGAGTGATAAGTACATAATGTACTTAGTGAGGTAGTATCTAAAACTAGTGGCTTATCAAGTTTAGGGTCTTTAATTCAATTACCACTTAATCAAGTTTTAATCAAGTTAGTTTGAAGTATAACTTAGAGTTCAATCATCAATTGAGTATACAATCACACAATGATCAAGGGGTTCAATTCAAGGGTTTACCTTGCACATTCAACAAGCATCTCATATTCAAAAACTACGAACCAATCAAGTGTTCAATCATTTCATTCGATTTAGGCCACAAAACTAGACAATCAACCCTTCCTATTTAATTTAGATTCATTTATGCTTTAACTTATCTTTCGAGAAACAAGTAGTCTTAACTATCAAGTGTCTTAATTGACCTTTTACTTATATACATCACTCAAATCATTTCTTTTACTTCATAGCATGTAAACTTATTAGACTATTTGGTTAAGCCTAGTATTCTATATTAGTTAGCTCTTGTCTTGGTTTCAAGTATAATTATCTAAGGTGATTCACTATTCAAGGTCAAGAGTTCACTTAGGGCAGTAACCAAAACTGTCCAAACTGTTCACAATACAGTTTACAAAACTATCCAAATCACATAGACTACTACTGCCAGACAGCTTGTGCACTGTTTACTTAAACATACATAATTTTCATTTCGTACGTCGAAATTTCAGTTAGTTTACACTGTTTGAAAGCTTACTTAACCTTCTTTACAACCGTTTAGACCTTTCATTTTAATTTCTTTCCAATTAATACAGTTTTTAGTTCAAAGACAGGGCAATTGCATTTCTGGACAATTTGCACTGTCCAGAGGTTTTCATTTCCAGATTCCAGCTCACAAATCAGAATTCAATTTTGTTTTCTCCTAATGAAAATAGACATATTAAGGTTCAATCCATATAAATTTCAGCCCTTAATTCGACCTACACAATTTATGGTGATTTTTCAAAGTTGCTGCCCAGAACGGAGTTTTCTGGGCAGATTTCACTAGGCTTGATTTTAGCTTCATTATTCACCTAGACCATGCTTCTAACATTATTATTTAACATATACGCATATTCCTACTAGTCTAGGTCAGTTCAATTTACCTATTAATTTGATTAAAATAGGGCATTGTAGTACTATGTTCGAATTAATCCATTTGATCAACAATATTTCTTTAATTCACTATTTGGGCAGTCCATCATCTAGTCTTAGCCAATTCAATTACATGTAGTTATGGTTCCTTTAAATCCATTAAACTATCATGAATAATCCCTTATATTAAATCTAGACTTCTAATTCATTTTAGATTGAACTAGACAAGCAATTTAGGACTTTAGTCATATTTGAATGAATCCATGATGAGCTTATCTTATGCAACATCATTTTACCTCTAATTCCTTTAGATTTAGTCCAATCAACCAAGCAAACCAAGCAAGCTAAACAAGCCAAGCACAATTTCATTTCATGCACTTTGTTCTAACAATTCAAGCAAATCAAGTAACATATTCAAGGGTGGTGAATTTAGTTCACTTACTTCTTTTCAAATTTTAGGGTCTTTATTTCAAGCATAACTTATTTAGGCTTCAATTCAATTTTAGCAAATCTTAGATAGTCCACAAGGTACTATTCGAATAGCTCTTAGCACCACAAGATCAAACATTTCAATTTATGTTCTATACTACACCAATCAAGCAAAGATCACAACCACTAGAATTACAGAACCTCAAGTAAGCAATCATATGATTTCTTTCGAATAGGTGCCTTATATTACCATGTATGTTTTCAAGTTACAAGCAAGCTTAGATTATCAAGTTTATCAAGTTTATCAATTCAACCATGTATATTCCTTACTTTACAAGTCATTGTCAAGAAACATGAGCATATATATTCATTCAAGTTTAGTTTGGCTCATTCTTAATCTTATTGACATGTTTTGTTTATTTTAATCAAGTTTAACCATGTTAAGCTTTAATCAAGCAAAGTCAAGTCCTAGCTATTTCATCTAGCATCATTCGATTACAAGCAAGTAACCATTTCAAGTAACCTTTGTTTTTAGCAAAGATCAAACAAATCAAGCAAGAAGGACATCACATCCATTCAAACAAGGTGACCATATACCTTATTACTTATCTTTCAAGTAACATGCAATTCAAGTTAACATGTTTACCATTTTACTCATGTGAATTCATCACTTTACCATTTCATTATCCAGAATCAAGTTTGATCACTCTTCATTCATGATTACAAGTCTTTGTTTCAAGTTCATTTATTCTTGTTTTTCCTTGGTAGATAGTAGGACTAGGCAATCAAGTCTCAAGTGGGTACACAAAGTACCTAAACAAGAAGGTGTCCACAACACCACACAAGTGGGTACACAAAGTACCTAAACAAGAAGGTGTCCACAACACCACACAAGTGGGTACACAAAGAACCTAGTAAGATGATGCCCACGGCATCTAACAATAAGGTGTCTATAACACCAAGCAAGACGGTACACAAAGTACCTAACAAGTCGAGCTCTAGACTCTAAGGCATGCCGTTCTACCTAAAACCGACTAGCAACCAAGGACTTATTGAATCTTTTATTATCAAGCAATCACACATCAAGTTTTTAAGCATCAAGCAATTCAAGATCAAATTCATTTTAAGCCTTTAAGCCATGTGAACCTTAGTTCATTTTACAAGTGATCAAGAATTTCAAGCATCAAGTAAGGTCACTCAAACCTTCAAGCCATTCAAGACAAGGTAGCACGTTTCATTCATTTTCATTAGGTATCAAGCAAGAAATTTTCTTAACCGTTCATGTAGTATTCGAATGGTCTTATTAAGCATTTGTTTCATAGTCTAGCTTTAGTATCAAGTTATTTACATATCCAGCATTCAATAGTTCCAAGTGTATATTCAATTTAAATGTCTATTAGCTATCAAGCAAGGTCATGTAGTCAATCAAATGTTTAAATAACAATCACTTAAGTATCAAAGCTTATCCAAGTTTAAGCATTTAATAGTCAAGAACATTCAAGTTCAAGCCTTATTCTTCAAGGTTATGATCGCCCTTAAGTTAATTAGAGCCTTAGCTCAAGTGATATGTATCATTCTGGTATTGTCAAGTACATATATTCATGTTTTAGGTTATCGAGCATGTTTATCCTAGTCATATCAAGAAGCATTCAAATAAAGCATTCAAGAATTCAAGTAAATTCAAACAATGGTCACATAGTTTATTTGCATGGCCAAAATTACTCAAGCATATCTCATTAATCCAATTTCCATTTAAGCATTCTTCCCTTATACATTTACCGAATAGAATTTAGGTTCATTTCATGACAATTCCATATCAACAAGGTAACAAATGTAATTGGTCAGGACCTAAGTCATAACCCTAAGTAAAGCTACACTTACCTTGTATCCCGAAGTTATGGGATACCCGAATCCTCATTCATATCCCGATACTTATCCATCCTTCCGATTATTTTTCTTAATCTAGTATTCAAATAATGTAAGTATGTATTAGAACCAAATCAAACTCAATTCACACATGCATTCCATTTCAAGTATACATGCTATTACAAACACCAAAACTGTTTTCTGGCAGTTTGTACACCCTTCACTAAATTGTCTATATCTTTTAATATACACATCAGAATTTAAATCCGTTTGTACCATTGAAAAGCTAACTTAATTATCTATCCATACATATATGGATCATATTTTTATTCCTTCTACATCAATACAGTTTTTTAGTTAGAGTCGGGTCAATTTACAGTTTCAAAACTGCCCAGATTGCATCTTTAATCCACTTTAGTGAAGACTTTAACTATGACCCCTATTCCATTAAATCTAGTCCTTTTAGACCTTTATTACCCTGTTTTTACCAGCCAAGATTGGTCCCAAAATAATCCATTTCAATCCTTAAATTAACAGTTTTTCCAGAACAGTCCATATTTCACTAATTCTGCCAATTACACTATAAGCAATCCATTTAGCTATAATTCATTCAATTCGAGTTATCCAGCATCATTTCAACCTTTCTCCTGTTTTTAAATAAATTTTCCAGCATTTAATCTTATCCATTTCAACCCCAAATTCAATGACTTATTCAAAATAGCCCCAAAGGTCAATTTTGCTAGCAAGGCGACCATCCTTAAATCTAGTTCAATTCCTTCAATTTCACTATCAATTTAACTTAGCCAAGGCCTCAATTTCTCTATTTACATGATTTCTTCTAGGTGATTACTTGCCAATCACTTCTCCTATTAAATTTAGTACACAAATTACCACATTTTTCTCCAATTCAATTCGGGTATGATCTTGAACACGTTAACTCAATTGTTTGCTACATTTGACATGATACCTATTGTTCATCCCTTAATTTAACATAGTTACACAACAATTCAAGTATCAATTAAGTATGTACCATGGATAATTTCCATGAATCATCACACAAATCAAACTTAATCCTAATCTAACTATCCGAATTGAAAAGAAATGAAGAGAGCTTACTTTCTCCATCATGCAAGCATGATTCCTATAAAGGATGGCAACACATGCAAGCCTCCAAGCTCTAACAATGGTGGTTTCTCTCACCATTTTTCTCCCTCTATTTCTTTCCTTTCATTTCGGCAAGTAAGGAAAGAATGAAGAAGATGATACTTATTAGGGGTTTAGGGAAATGGCCAATTTACCCCTAAGTTAGTCATTAATTAGAGTATTAATCAAGGGTAAATAGGAATTTAGAAGTTTATCATGCAATCTTTCTATTTAACATTCATCCCGGTTTAGTCATTTAAAATAGGCCACTCATTTTTTATTTCTTTCATTTAGGTCCTTAGTCATCCTAATTAGCTAAGGACTAAACTCAATTGAACTAGCAAATCAAGTTACTAGTCCCAAAACTTATAGACTATAGTTTAGGGTATTACACTTTGCATTCCTCAAGTGCGCGTGTGCCACACCCTGTGACTCCTCGGCTTCCCAGGTCGCGTCGTCTCCTCAGCTCCCAAGCCGCGTCGTCTCCTCAGTTCTCAAGCCGCGTCACCTCAGCCACCGAGCCACGGCGTCTCCTCTAGTCCCTCTCAGCAGCCATCACGAATACAAACAAACCAACAAGAATGTCAAAGCAAAAAAAAGCACACAACAATTGCAGGGATTTCAGAGAATTAACCAGCAAAAATCAGGATACATATGAATCAAAATAAAATAACGAGCAGCCAATAGGTTTTTTCAATTTTATTTTTCCTTTTTTAAAATACATGTAATTCATGGTATATAAAGACAATGCTCTAAATCAATTGTAAGCATTGGAGAATCTTGAATGGAATGGAGCAAAAGACATAAAACCTCTCAACTTTGGAGGTATATCTCCTCCTCTTCTTCTTCATTTTAAACAATTGCATGTAGAAAATTAGGGTTTCGATTTGTTTACCTTTGGCATTGGTCTCTCTCAGGCTGATCTTCTTTTCCTCGTCGATAAGCCATTCGACCTTTTGGGGTTCGAGCATGGTGAGATGAAGGTGGAGAAGATCGAAGGGAGAGGTTTTTAGGGTTTATGTTTTCTTTAAATCAAAAGGGTTTTCGTCGATTTTAAGGAGGGATGGCCTTAGTTTTGAGTCAGGAAATGAAAAAGGGTTCTTTTTTGGGGATTTTGGTCTCGCCGGCCATCTTCGAATGGCTGCTGACACGGCGGCGCGGTGGCTGTTTTTTGGAAATCATGGCGGTTGGCTCGCCAAAATCTAGGTTCTGGTTGAACCCAGACGGATTTGGGAGAAAAGGGGCAAGAGCTTAAAAGCTCTCGGTTTTTATTTTGCCAAAAGAGGAAAACTGGTTGAAAGGAGGGATTTTTATAATAGTTTCACATTTTAAAAAATGGTCTAATAGCCGTATAAGGACCTCTGTGTCGCCTTATTTATGCCCGCAGGATCTCCCCCTTTTGAAATAGCACAAATAGTCCCCCGTGTTTTTGAAATTCCCTTGTGAGCCATTTCATCTTTTTAAATTACCATCTCGGTCCATGTGGTTTTAAAACGGCTTGCAATCAGGTCTTGGTTTTCCTTTTAATTTTGCCCCTATGTTTTTCCTTTTCACTATTTGGTCCAATTTCCAGTGTTCAACCCCCTAATTTCATGCATTGTATTTTTAGTTCATATATTGTTATTATTTTGCTGTTTTTTGTTTGTTCAAATCTGTTGATATGGTAGTTGTTTTGATATGTTGTTATTTAATGTTCACATGTTTTGTTTCCTTTAGCATATGGTTCTTATGTGACATATTTGTGATAATATATGTATAATATATAGTTTACTTTTCTAAAAAATATGCATAATGTTGCTATATAATCTATGGTTTTTAAGTACTACTTAATATAGCCCTTTACTAGTTTTATAAAATATAGAATGTATAGTTTACATTGTATAATACATATAATTTTATAAAATATAATATATAATCTTTTAAATATGTAACATATAGTTTTTTTATATAATATATATTACAATGTTTCTTTAAATATGTAGTTTCATAAAGCTTATAATATATATATAGCTTTTTTAAATATATAATATAGTCTTTTCAAATATATAATATATGTAATTTTACAAAAGTATATAACATATATAGTTTTCTTAAAATAATACATTTTTTAAATATATAATGTAATTTTAATATAATGTGTTTTAATGTGTTTGGGCCTTGTTAATTTAGTTTGGGCCTTAGGTTCTTAGGCCTAGTTTTAGTGGTTTGGGCTTTAGGTTTGGGCCTAGTTTTAATGGTTTTAGGTTAGGCTTAGATTAGAATTAGATAAAATTAATTTAATTAATTTAAACCGTGTGCTCGTCTCATAGGGGTACGATCTCTAAATTAATTAAATTAATTCTTGGTTTAGTGTCTTTAGAGCCTTAGTTAGATCAGGGTTCGAATTAATTTAGCAAATTTAAATTTGCTATTAGCTCATTTGGGTAAATGTTAAATTCATTAAATTAATCGAACATTTCTTATTCACTTTTAGAATAAAATTAATTTCGAAGTTTAGATTGATATTAAAGTTAATCCTCATAATTTGTTAGGGTTTTAGTTATTTAGGGCTAATTAATTTAGGATTAAATGTTTGAATCACTTAGCTAATAATTAGATCACCATTTGGGCTTTCCATAATTTGGGCCTCCATAGGTTAGGTCTTGGGGGGGGGCCTTATGTGTTTATCTTTTATGCTCTTGTTTGCCATCTTTTAATTGTCATTTATGTGACTTTTAAATTGCATGTTAATTAACCTAAATCATAACAAAAAGGGTATTTGTTAATCCTGATATTCGTGTCGTAAATAGTCTTGTCTCAATGGATGTTGACCGAATATTTTGATTAATCCTTACCGCTTCGGGATAAATGAAAATTAAAGTGGACGAGATCATTCCATCATATTATAACTGCTTGCACCATGCATAAAGGTGACGTACGAGATCCGAACCATAAACTAACACGACAGTCAGTCTTATATGATGTCAGTTTAGTCTATAGTCCGATGTATCGTCATTCTTATTAATTAAATGTTTAATTAATTTCAAACCACCAATTTGACAAAGCCCGTACAATCGAAGTCAAATTTTAATTAAGAACTTCAAATTGAATTCAATTTAAATTTACATCTTTTTGAAAGCAACAAATATTTTGGTACCGATTTTCGGGCGTGATGGGGGTGCTAATCCTTCCCTACGCGTAACCAACTCTCGAACCCTTTTAATTTGAATCTCTAGTTTTCTGGTGTCCGGCCTACCTTATCCAAGTGGCCGGTGGCGACTCCGAATCTTATTTTCACATAAAATTGATTTTCCAAGTTTTATCGATTTTCATAAGAACTAAAATTTTTCAAAAGAAACCCCCTACTTTAAGCCAAGATTTCAAAGAAGTTATTTAGGTTGCTACAGCTTGGCGACTCTGATAGGGACCATTTTGTTTTTTTTTAAAACAAAAAGAGAGTTAGGTCAAGAAAATATTTTTTTAATGATGGAAAATTGTCGGAATTTCAATCGATTCTAGTGAGGTTGATCTTTTCTTGAAAATGTAGCTACAATTGAATGAGCTTTGATAATTGGTGGTCTTCGAATTATTTCTTCATTTAATTTCTAAGGAATCGCAGATATGTGTTACATCATATCATCAAGCTCTATGCTCGAGCTCCATCCCTTAAATGGGAGTGGAACGCCACATACCCACGTGAGTAGCCCTCCACGGGTCGGTAATTCACTTCCGGAATCCATGCCTCTTGCCATGTGAGCAGCCCTCCACGTCATTAGGTCGTGCTTTCCTACGAACCAAAACCAATTCACAAGCTTGTAATGGGCCAGAATTAGGGTTCTTGTTGCCTTAGTAGGTGATAAAATAGGTTCGAGTACCCCAATTAGAACCGAATCCATGTGTGAGAATTTAAGAAGCCCACCCTATTAGAGCCATGCAAATAACCACATGTGTTTAGGGTTTTCTTTTATATGCTTGTTTTTCACTTGTCTTCTCGTTTTCAGGTTTATTGTTCATCTCATGACTAACATTCTTCCTCGTTTCCTGTCCTTTTTACCTTTACCTTACATATTATATCATAATCATGAAGAGCACACTGAGTCTGGAAATAGTTTGAAGTTAAAGACTAGATCGATGGGAGACTTAGTTCGCAACAATGACGAAAAGAATTCCGATGTCCAGATATGGTCGGAAGGGGAACAATTATATGAGGGAGATAGTACTGCCACTAGGTTCAGATCAGCCATGTCAGCCACGACATTCATGAACACCAGGTTTAATGATGTGTCCGATTTGAAGTCAGTATCGAACAGTTAGGATTGTAAAAGAAAGAGCACTTTCAGAGAAGAGTATGGTGACATCGCATATTTGCTAGAGGTCTTAGTTGATCAAGCACTACTGCAAACCTTGGTAGGTTTTTGGAACTCCGCGTACAGTTGCTTTATGATTGGTAACTTTGATCTCACTCCGACAATTGAAGAATACCAGGATCTTTTAAACTGCAAGATGATTAACACAGATCGGGTGTATTCTAAGCCGAGTAAGAACAAAGCTTTTCAAGGCAAGCTTGTTAGAATCTCAGACACATTGTTATCTTGGGTTGAACAACAGGTCACCACTTGGAATAGTAAGAAGTATCTTAAGTGGGGAGAGATCTTGGCCTTGGCCTCTGTGCGTCCTGTGGGTCGAGTTCAGCAAAACCTTTTTGCGTTATTGATCTATGGATTGGTACTCTTTCCTCGAGCATTGGGGCTCATTAATCCGTCAGTTTTGGATTTTTTTTATCATTTGGGTAGTGGGACTACTCTAGTACCTGTAATTCTGGCTGAAACTTTTTGATCCTTGAGGTTCTATCATGAGAATGTTGGAGGGCACTTCTGAGGATGCCCGCAGCTTTTGACGGTTTGGTTCTACAGCCACCTTTGGACCAATCCCAGTTTCTCCAGATCCCTTTACGATGGCAAGTTCTCGCCCTTAGAAGAGTTCTTACGAAATAACGACTGGCCGACCTGGAGATCCGATGAGGTATGGCAGAACGTTCTCTAGAACCTAAAGGAGGAGGATATAGTTTGGAGAGCACCGTGGATGTTGGCAAAGAACGTTCTCTATAGGTGCGGAAAACATTCATGGGTACCACTACTTGGCCTTTGGGGGCATACCGCTTATGCGCCTCTACTAGTTCTGAGACATTACGGTTCAAAACAGTTCGTGCTAGCCACCAAGGGTATGAATAAATTCAACGTGGATTATGCAAAGGAAAAGGGCTATAAGACGATGGTATACAATGCTTCCTCAACCCGGAATAGCGTAAGACGGGTTAAGATCGTGAATGCTCCGTACATGGTCACTCCTGAATACGAAGCATGGCGATTTAATCGTGTCAATGACAACATCCCGCATTTGACTCCCGATGGAAAGAGATCTTTAGAAGAGAGATTGGCCACACTTCCTACCGAGGCCGATTTAATGAGGAAACAACTTGAAGAAGAGCGAAAAAATATCTCAAGCTCGAGGAGAAAGCCCATCAAGAGAAGTTTGACTTTGAGTTAGAGAAGACATAGTTCGAAGGAGTGGTCAAAGACCTACAAAAGAGAAGAGATGAGCTAGAACTCGAACTCAGATGGGAAAAGAAGAGATTCAGCAGCTTAAAAGGTTAAACAGAAGCAAGAGAGCTGTAGAAGGTGGGTCAAACGAGGGGCTAGAGCTCTGATTTAAAGAAGAGAAAGCACAAGTCGAGAACTATAAGAGGATGCATCTCGAGTACAAGGATCGAGTGCTCACTTTGACTCAAGAAATGAAGAATCTACGAACCTCCCATTCAAGACAAATTGAGAAAGAACAACACCAAAACAAAGCCTTGAGAGATCAAGTGAAATGTTTGGAAAAGTCTCTTTTCAAGAATAAGGGTTCAACTAGCATTTTTAAAGCTAGCAACTCAGAGAATCAAGCTTTGATGACACGTGTCGAGGATTTGGAAGCCGAGGTTCAATAACTTAGGGATCATGTAGCAAGCATGAGAGGAGCAATTCAAGTACGCCCGACTTCGAGTTTGGAGCAATTACACTTTGCTGCCTATACGATTTGGAGGCAAGAGCAAGAATTGGCATGGCGGGGGACTCAGATGCAAGAGGTTACCCAAAAGATACAGTTTCTAGCCGAGGATGCTACCGAGCTTCATGATTGTGTCGATGATGAATGCGAAGAATGAGAGAGGACTGTGTGGATTTTGAGAGCGATTATTGACCTCGATAGTACCTTGAAGCCATATTTGTAGTTAGCTTTCTCTAGTTATTGTAACAGGACAATGTTCCCATCAATGAAAGTCGTTTAACGATGATATTTTCCAAATGCAGTGTTGCTCTTTGCATTCACGCATAGTACTTTTATTTGCATACCTCATTTAATTACCAAAATTAATTAAAAGACTTTCATTTCAGATAGCATTTTAATTCTTAAAATTTCAATCATTCCGCACCAATACGAAACTCGGTTATAGTCCCGAATGATGGATGATAGACTAGCTAAGGTAGAACAAGGGCAAAAAGACCTTGAAACCCGTTATCACTCAGATAACTAGCTTGTTAGCAAAGATGACGGAAAAAGAGGGAATTTCCATCGACAACCCAAATTTTGACGAGCAAGAATGTGTTGTGTCTCATGCGAAGGTACAACCAAATATACTAGAATCCAGAAAAAAAGTTTACATTAATCTCACGGGAGTTTCTGCTAATCTTGCTATGGGGGCGTCTGCTAGTCACCATGGGGGAGCTCTAACAAATCAACCCATTGATTTGGGGCTAGGCTACGAGAACGAAGTGCCAGACTTGAGCATGATGAATGAAGTTGAGAAGAGAATTAGGGCCTATATGGAGAAAAAGTATGAGGAGCAATTTTGTCTACTCGAGGAAAGGCTAAAAGCCATTCAAGGGGCGGATGAACATGAAAATGATGCGAGTGATTTGAGTTTAGTGGTCGATTTGATTCTCATGCCCAAATTCAAAGTGTATGACTTCGACAAGTATGACGGGACCACTTGCCCATCAGCCCATACACCTGTACTGCAGAAAGATGGTTGCTTTCGTGAAGGATGAGAAGTTACTTATCCACTGCTTCTAAGAGAGTTTGACTGGATCTACGACTCAGTGGTATACCCTGCTTAGCCAAACTAATATCAAATCATGGAAGGACCTTCGGAAGGCTTTCGTAGAACACTACAAGCAAGTAACAGACATGACCCCCAGTCGAATCATGCTAGAAGGAATGGAGCAAAGGTCAAATGAGAATCTACGCCAGTATGCCCAGAGATGGCGTGATGTGGCTGTTGTCACTGAACTTTCACCAAGTTTTTTGTTCTTGTTTTATTATATCAATATCTTAGTTTAAGTATGGTCTACGGTTTAGTAGCTTGATTCATATGTGCATTAGTAGCATGGTATAGCATTATAATTACCAAGTTTGCCTTTTTGTTTCTTTTACATATACGAGTAATTGGTTCTAAGTTAGGGTTCATTGCATTGTTGATTAAACAAATAGAAACAGGTCATTTTAAAAAAATAAGAACTTATTTCATTTAAACCCTTTATTTTTTCTACAAATAAGAGTCTGGTCCATTACAAAAAACAATAGTATAGAGTCTGTTAAGTGTCTAAAAGTACTATTTTATTCACCCTTTTTATTCATATTATTGCTAGACCGTCATAACTCAAGTTCAGGATGTGGCCCGACATGTGACGATGTTAGCTACAGAAGCTGCAGCCCTTCGTCAGTACATCAAACCAGTAGGGGAGGTTGGACCAAGACTTATATGGCTTATCGAATAAATCAAGGAATTAGGAGTTCGTGCAGAAAAGTATTTGTAATAAAATTTGATGTAATAAGGACCTTTTCATATTCAATAAAAAGTTGTTTCTTGAGCAAATATTTCATAGAATTGATGGCTCTTCGCTTGCATTCATGCATTTGCATTGCATCATTTCTGTTTTGCTGCTTTATTTTGCATTTGTGTGTTTACATCTCTGCATGCATCCATGACATAATAAGAATCTAACTTAAATAAAAAAACATGATAGAAATTCAAAATAGCAAAAACATCTCACAAGTATGGAACCCGGTCTCAAGCTAGAGCAATGGAAGAGAGAGTGGTGGCCTTGGAAACTAGTCACAAAAGCACCCATGACAGGTTAGACAAGTTGGAAACGGACTTGAAACAGCAAATGGAATTAGTTCACGAGAAGAAAATTAGCTCAATTACGACAATGCTGGGATTCAAGGACCCTGATGTAGCAAAAGTTGGAGAGGAAGCCAATGCTCAGCCCCGATTCAAAGGAATGACTTTCACTTATCCTGGAATACAAAAGGAAACTTCAACAACAAAGGCTAAGCTGACTCCCCATTTGCTGAGTCCTCTGTCCAGAATGAGTTTAAAGCTAATATAGAAGGAGCTCACAACTATGAAGTACCTGACCTGGATGAGATTGCCGATAAGGCTAAAACTAAGAAGAAATGGGAAGACTGTTATGAGAAGTTAGAAGGAATGATTAAGTCTTTCCAAGAAGGAAGCATTCATGGTGGTGTGTGTTAAGTGCATAGAAATTCTATAATGTTAGCCTTTTTACTCGTGATTATTGTTGATCTAGGCCCATTTTAGTTGCATTTTGTTAGCCAATCATGCATCTTTGCATTGTTTACTCTAGTGTGATGCTTGAGTACATATTTTGGGTGTTTTTGGTGGAAAGGTACTACTGGTGGTTGTCTATTATGAGCAGGATTAATTGCCCGAGCAAGCTGGAAGTTGCCGAAGCAATTGGAAATGAAGAAAATGGAAACCTATGACTTTTAGGGAGTGATCCATGTGATTCGGACAAGCTTAAAGGATAGAAACAAATCCCAAAAGAAGTTGAAATTCTATGAAGAAGTCAAGGAGAGATAAAAGTCCAAGAAGTTTAAAGGAGAATTTGAAGGAATAAATAAATAAAAGAGTTATCTCTTTTATTATATTTTAATTCACTCCAAACTCTTCTTCATTCATCCGAATCATCTCCTATAAATCCAAAGGACCTAGACGCAACCAAGGGGAGGTCAAAAAGAGAGAAATTGATAGAGGCTATCTTCATCTTCTTCTTTTGTTTCGGTTCATGCTTCTGTTGGGAATTTATTTTGTGTTTATTTTAAACCCCACCATGAACTAAACTATTTTGGCTAGGGTTACTATGTTGATTGGTTGAGAAACGATTGAAGTTTGTTTTTAGCTTATTGAATGCTATTTAGTTTGAGGTTTGCTTATTCTTGGTGTTTGAATTTTGATTACGAGTAAATTAGAAGAGGATCTCATGATTGCATTTATTTATCTAATATCATGAGAGTTAGATTCAAGAAAAGGATAAGCATGGTTTTCACACAATCAATCGGAAGTGAGAACTAATTCAGCTTAGGGATAAGTTACGAATTTCAACGGCTAAGAGAAGCGTAAGATCAGTTGATGTTCACCCAAGGTTAAAGTAGGAATGTATCACCAAGGCTTGATCTATTGACTAGTGTTTCTAATTAGGGATAAGGAGAAGCCACTGAAGAACGCTTTATAGTCACCCAGTTTCTCAGGCAATCGTTATATTAATTGCTTAAGCTCGCTGTTTCAATTGCCCAGGTAGTCCAACTGTTGAAGTTGTCAGGCTACTTGAGTCGACCCATTGTTCATTTCCTAGACAAGCTCAATCAATTATCACACCATGACCCATGATAATCCAGCCTATTCTCTCAATCGTTCACTTTCCCTTTAGTTTACTTGTTTTCTTTACCTTTCTTGTTTATTCGACCCAACTATCATTACTTGTGTTTTTAATTTATAAGTACACGAAGACAAATTCTTGAAGTGGCACCAATCCCTAAGGAGACGACATCTAAACTATACCATAACTTGCGACGTGTATACTTGCACAAATTGTGAAGCACTTTAAACACACAACAAGTTTTTGGCGCTGTTGACGGGGATTGACAATAGCGATTTTGTTTTTATTTTCTTGCACCTTTATTTCTTTTTCTTTTTTTCTAATCGGTATCAAGGGACTTATAACTTTGGTTTTGCATCTGTGTATGACCAGAGCGTGACCAACAGCACAAGACTACCTATTCGAGCCGGAGATAGAACGAATCCTCTATAGAAGAAGACGGGAACAACGAGTACGCATGGCAGAACAACAAGGTATCCCAGTCGGTAATCTGAATACCAATGGTAACCGGAACATCACAGTAAGAGGAGGATGAGATCAAGTCATACAACATGTTCGTAACATACCCATTCGAGACTACCTAGAAGAAGATCTCAGCGGTCTCAATCCAGGAGTTGTTGCACCAGAGATAGAAGCTGCCCACTTTGAATTAAAACATGTGATGTTCAACATGATCAACACAATTGGTCAATGTGGCGACTCAGCAACTGAAGATGCAATACAACATCTCAAATCATTCCTAGAGATTTGCAATTCATTCAAGCTACAAGGAGTCCATGAAAATATCCTAAGGCTGAAATTATTTCCCTATTCACTGAGGGATAGGGCAAAAACATAGCTGAATAGTATTCCATCTGGATCTATAGGATCTTGTACGAATTTATGTCGTGATTTCATTGCTAGATTTAGTTCTACAAATATGACTGATAAGTTGCATAATGATATTACTTCTTTTCGGCAGGCAGACGATGAATCCATGTACGAGTCTTGGGAGAGATACATAGAGCTTTTACACAAATTTCCCATGCACGGATTCCCATTGTGGAAACAAGTGATGATGTTCTACAATTCAGTGAACACTTCGACAAGGATGATGCTAGATGCTTCGGCAAATGGCATACTCCTCTACAAGTAACCTGAGGAAGCAATAGAGATTTTGAATCGTCTTGCCAAGAACAACTATCAATTGGCAATAGTAAGACGCAACACCGCAAAAACAAGCTTGATTCATCGGGGTCTATTTCTGTACAATTGGCCGCCTTAACTAATATGGTTAAGAACATGCAGCGACCTAGCAATCCACCGGATGTCAAGGTAATTGGTTCATTTTGTGAATTATGTAACGATAACCATCCCTCTTCTGAATGTCCGCATAACCCATAATCTAATTTTTACATTGGAAACTACAATCGGAATAGCAATGTGATGTCCAACACCTACAATCTAGCCTGGAGAAAGCACCCCAACTTCTCATGGAGTAATCCCAACAATGCTCTCAACCAGAGCAGTCAGAATACACAAGCAACATGATTCCAACAAAACTTGCCACGGAAAAAGATGCCACAGATGCCGCAACAACAATCAACTCCATCCAGTTCTTTGGAAAATTCTCTCAATGCTTTTCATGTTAAAAACTAAATCTTATATGGTAGAGAATAGTAGTTTCATGAAAAAGACTGATGCTTTTATGAACATGATGGATATGAGATTGCAAAATCAAGAGGTATCTTTGAAATCCTTGGAGACACAAGTCGGGCAATTCGCTTAAAACTTGAGTATGAGACCACCAGGCGGTTTACCCAGCGATAATGAAGTCGCGAAGGGAGCAAATCATGAGCAATGCAAAACCATCACTACTCGGAGCAGTCGACAACTTAAGGAAACCCAAGCTCACTCAATAGAGAGCACTCAACCGAGGGAGCAGCCCTGTATCCAGACAGATAAATCCAGCAACAAAACCTCAAATAAAAATGGTGAGTCGGAAATTTCCAAGGCAACTTCACATACTCTTGCCTCGGCAATGCCCAATGCCATCGCCTTGGCAACCAAGAATGCCTCAGCAAGTCCTAATTCACCGGCAATTCCTTAAATCAAATTCCAATGCAAAGAACAGATTGATGACATCTGACTTCCACCACCATTACCACAGAGGTTGAAACGACAGAAACAAGAATACCAGTTCAAGAAGTTCCTTGACATCTTGAAGCAAGTCCACATCAACTTGCCATTGGTTGATTAATAGAGCAAATGCCGAACTATGCTAAGTTCCTTAAAGTCATTGTCTCTAAAAGAACAAGGCTAGGAGAATTCAAAACAGTTGTTGTAACGAAAGAACGCATGGCCATGCTACATAACCGCATGCCACCCAAGCTTAAAGATCCCGACAGTTTCACCATACCATGTTCAATCAGAAACCATTATGTCGGGAAAGCATTGTGTGTGATCTTGGAGCAAGCATAAATTTGAGGCCAAAATCAGTTTTCCAGAAACTAGGAATTGGGAAGGCAAGACCAACAACAATCATGCTACAGCTTGCTGACAGATCCTAAGTGCACCGAGAGGGAAAAATTGAAGATATACTGGTAAAAGTTGATAAATTTATTTTTCTCGCTGACTTAATTGTTCTGGATTGTGAAGCAGATGAGTTCGCCCTGATTATTCTTGGGAGACCTTTCTTAGCTATAGGAAGAACGTTGATTGATGTTGAAAAGTGAGAACTCACGATGAGGGTGAATGACTAGCAAGTCAAGCTGAATGTATTCCAGACCCTAAAACATGCCGACGATGTAGAAGAATGTCAATTAATCCATGCCACAACCAAATTTGATTTCATCATGGAAGAATATTGCCTCAGCAATAACATTGCCGTAGAGAATTGCCTCGGCAATTTCATTGCCCAGGCAATTAAACTTGAGAAATTTGAAGAGCTGAATAATAGCATAGAGTCCATTACAGAATAATAGCATAGAGTCCATTACATTAGGGCATGTTTGGCTCATTTTTTAGTTAAATTACAAAGGCTTGTTTGGCTTGGTTTCAAAGATGAATCCCCAAGGGCCCTAACTCTTTTTGTTTCTATGCAGCTGAGGGACCGTTGGATCAGGGCAAATCCAACGGCATGGATTGCACACGCCTTGCACATGGGATCCAGTTGGAGAAAACCAAGAAGTGCACCATCCCCACAATTAGATCAGGGGTGATCTAACGGTTCAAATTGCTCCAGGGCCAATCACTAGGATCATCACTCGCACGTGGTGGCCACGCGCTTGTTCTTTCAACTTCTGAAGAACACTTTATCTTCTTCGACAGGTTTCATGCTGGTGTTTGTCGCTCCAGTCACTCTCGACGGCAGTGTTGTTGCCATTTACCATAAACAAAGGAGAAGAAAAGATTAGAATCATATCAAGAAAGGAAGTCAAACCCTAAATCGAAGCCCTAGCTAAAAAATAAGATCAAATCAGAAGCAAAAAGGTAATAATCGATCCCTAAAATTGTGCTATGGCAAAAATCAAGCAATTAGAGGGGAAGAAATCAGGGATTTGAGCTTAGGATTTAAGCAATTCTTGTACTATAAATAGCACTATAATTATTTGTAACAACAACAACAAGATTCATACGAAAAACATAAATCACATACATACGAAAAGTATTCAGAAACCCAGAAGTTGTAGCAATTCGGCAAGTGTATTCAAGCATTTTTAGGGAATAAAAACATATTCATTCTAGTAACTCTTTCTTTTTATGTTCAGTTTCATTTTTAAATAAAGGGAAGTTTTTACCTCAATTTTATGTAGCATCGCCGTGAAATTCATTTCGATGTAGCTTCGGCATTGGTGGATGGCGGCCGACTCGGCAGACCATTGTTGTGTTCCTCAATTCATGAAGAACACAATGAATGTTTTTAGAGAAAAAACGAGAGCCGGTTTAATCCATTCGGGGAATGTGATAAAAATGAGTTTATGTTTTTGAAATTTTACTTAAATACCAACCAATTGACCCGACCCATACCCGGTTTTAACCTGCGCTCTTCTTTGTTGGATCTTGCATCGTATCTCTCTAGTTTTAAAGCTTTGCAATTTCATCATTTTCTTTTTAAATTTGGCACCAAATTTTTAATTGCTTCTAAATTAGCCCTCATGTTTCATTTTCCTTTAAATTTAGTCATTAACCGAAATTTATTATTAAAATTTAGTTATCCCTTTTCTTTATTTATTTCTTTAATGTATTTAATTTAAGCAATTTATTTCTTTCCCTGTTTTTCTATGTGAATATGTGTATGTGTGTTAAAACCCTAGGGTTAGGTTCTTTCAAAACTTAGAATAGAAATTTGTATGATGAAAAATGTTCTTCATGTTTTAAAATAAAATACAACAAATTTAGACTTTTCTTTAAGGTTTAATCACTAATTAGGACTCAATTAAAAGACTTAAACGCAAATAATTTTCTTGTTGATTTGTTAAAAAGCAAAAACTTAATTAATGAGGTGTCTTATCAAATGGGAATGACGGGTTAGCGCCAAGAGTGTTGGCGATGATTAAAGTTCATTTTACGGGCGAACAGACAGTTAAAATAGATTTATATTCATTAAAAGGACGAATAAAATGAAATTTTATGAACTTGCGATTTCCAATTTTGAAAATACTTTTTGAAACCAATTAGGTACCAATTTTTGGGCGTTGTGATGGGGGCTAACCCTTCCCCGCACATAACCAACCCGAACCTATTTTCTCTTATTTTTGTGGACCAAAAATGTTATTTTGATAAATAAAATGTTTTATTAAAATAACCTTTATTTTAAAAGTGATCCAATCACACTTTCTTTAAAAAAGATTGGTGGCGACTCTGTGTTTTCTATAGTTTTCCAAACAACGTCAAAACCTTTTCCTAAAAAGGGTTGCGACAGTGGCCGCCCAAATTCAGCCACCGATCCCTGAACATGAAATCACACCGATGTTCGTCAATACTTTAAGGGGGACGTTGTTTGATTGTTTGATAAACAACACCACCCAAAGCTTTGTCGACATGGTGAGAACCAGGGAATCGATTGGAGTAGCAATAAAGAGTGGAAGGATCGATAATGGGGAGAACACTCGTAAGAATTACAAGAAAAGAGATAATGAAGTGAACACTACGAGCGCCTACGTAACCCCAAAGAGTTTCACTATTTCACCACCATGAGTCATAGTCGGATGATGGCAAAGCTCGAACAAGAAGGAGACTAGGGTCTCGAAGAAGGAAAATGAGAAGATATCATTTACTCCTCTCCCGGTATCGTATGCCAAGCTATACTTGCAACTACATAAGGCTGACTTGGTCCGGCCTTATTATGTTACTCCCTTTAAACCACCATTCCCAACGTGGTACGATGAAAAAACAAGCTGTGAATATCATGGTGGCATCCCGAGATACGCAATTGAGAACTGTATTTCATTCAAGAAGTTCATACAAAACATGATAAAATCTAAGGTGTTGCAGTTAGATGAACCGAATGTAGCTACTAACCTGTTACCAGATCACGGAGGTCGTGGCACAAATACAATCGAAGAGGAGTACACTAAGAGAGCCAAGACAAACATGTCCAAGGTCAAATCCCCTCTAAGGTGGGTATTCCAGCAGTTATGTATTGCACACTTAATCGATCGGGGCATGGAAATTGTGCAACAAGAAAGCGGACCGTATTGTGAGTTCCACCAAGAGGAAGGACATTACATTCAGTGCTATGAGGAGTTTAAGCAAGTGATTCAGAAAATGATGGACAATAAGGATATTGAATTCTTCGAGAATGATGAAGAAAGAAAGGAGTCAGATGTATGCACATCAGATACCCCCAAGGTCAAGTATGGGGTAGATAGGCCTTTTTTCATATCGTTCAAGTCAAAGCAAGAAAGTTTGTCCCGAGATGAAAGCTCCAAAGTAACTCCAAAAATACGAATTTCGACTCCAACCCCTTTCCATTTAAGAATGTCCGAAAGGTCCTGTGGAGCTACACTGCCCACGTCTCTATACCAGAAAAGTTGGAACTACAAGGAGAGGAGAAACCATCCGATGAAGAACCCGCAAAGAAGGAAGACCCGGTAGAATCAAACACTAAAATAGTTAATGAAGTGGGACATTTTACACGAAGCAGTAAATGCTATTCACTGGAAACGGCAAAGGCAGCAGAGGAGCCAAAAGACAAAGGCAAAGTGGTAACCGCCGAACCTGAATAGATTTTTGGAGAGGAACCTCCCTGAAAGATTCATGAGCCGGTGACGGAGAGTCAGGCGCAAGAATTCTTGAGGTTCCTAAAGCATAGTGAATATAGCATCGTTGAGCAACTCAGAAAGCAACAAGCGTGAATTTCAGTACTTGAGTTGTTGTTAAGCTTAGAAAAGCACCGTGATTCATTGTTGAAAGTATTGAATCAGATGTTTGTCCCAGAAAACATCTCGGTAAGCAAGTTAGATAGAATAGTAGGTCATATTGCTGCTGATAACTACATCACTTTTAGTGACGATGATATTCCAGACGGATGCATAGGATCAACTAAAGCTTTGAACATCGCTACCCACTGCAAGGGGCATGTCTTACCGGGAGTGCTTATCGACAATGGGTCCGCTTTGAATGTATTGCCAATGGCGACTCTGCAAAGGTTGCCAATAGACAGTTCACATATGAAGCCATGTCAGAACTTTGTTAGAGCATATGATAGGACCAAAAGGGATATCATTAGGAAGATAGAGATACCTTTGCTAATCAGGGCCTACCGAGTGTGTTGTTGAGTTTGTAGTAATGGACATCCGACCCACTTATAATTGTATACTGAGGAGGCCGTGGATCCGCTCGGTCAGAGCCGTGCCTTCATCTTTGCACCAAAAGTTGAAATTTGTTGTTGTCGGTAAGTTGGTAAGTGTGGGAGCTAAAAAAGACATCATTGCTTCTGTAACCACCGAAGCTCCTTATATCCAAATCGATGAAGATGTTGTTGAATGCTTCTTCAGGGCTTTGGAATTCGTGAATGCTACCTTTGTAGCGGAGGGAAGCAAGATCTCACGCTCTAGACTATCAAACTGCACCAAGATGATAGTCTGGCAAACCTTAGGGCGAGGAGCCAAGAAGCGAAAAGGACTCGAAAAGAGTTTACAAGGATGCTTGCACGCTAAGAGTGTAATCGGCAAGAAGGATCGATTTGGGCTCAGCCATAAACCCAATTTTCATCAAAGGAAGTTAGAATGGAAGAAAAGAGAAGAACAAAGAAAGGCTAGATTCAAGGGAGAAGATATCCCGTGGGAACCAATGACTTTCCCTCACTTAAAGAATTTTTTTGTGTCTGGGGGGGATAATCAATGTGGGGAAAAAGATACACGAGGCCAGTCTAGAAAGTGCTAAGTTCAACGAGGAGGAGAGGTTCAATGAGGCGTTAGAGGGAATGAATGTCAATATGATAACCCAAGATGGAAAGAAAGGTGGGTTCTTGACCGGAATTCGTCCTTGCTTCCTAGGGGAAACCCGCAACAATTGGACCAGCGTGGACTTGCCTATAGTTTCTAGGTTTAAATTAGAGTAATGCTTGGAACCAACCCTATTCGCTTTTGCTCGCGGGCAATAGGGATCTTTTGTGAAGGGCTTCTATGTCAACCGTTTGTTTTTCAATTCAATGAAATGATGTTTTCCACCTTTTGTCAAATGGCAAACATCATATTTATTGCATTCTTTAAATTTATATTTATTATTTCATTCATTCATAATAATATTCTTTCCAATACATATTCATTTCAAAATTGTTTCAAGGACCCTATTATTAACTGTATGAATAATTCTGAATCTAATCCCGAGATAGATTTTGAGCAACCCTCGTGTTTGGCTGAAATTGGGGAAAGGGGTGATGAGATAGAAGTTGGATCCCAGACGAATTACTCAAGTTGATGGAAAGTGAAGATAAACAAATCTTACTTCATCAAGAAGAGATAGATTTTGAGTTGCTTTTAGAATTCAAGGATGCTTTTGTATGGACCTATTAGGACATGCTAGGGTTGGACACAGATATCGTTGTGCATAAGCTATCGATTAAGTCAGAATGTAAATCGGTCCAACAAAAACTTAGAAGAATGAGACCCAAAATGTTATTAAAGATCCTAGAAGAAGTAAAAAAACAGTACGAGGTCGACTTCTTAGGAGTCTCTAAATACCCGGAGTGGGTAGCAAACATAGTCCCTGTTCCCAAAAAGGATGGAAAGATCCACATGTGTGTAGATTATCGAGACCTTAATAAGGCAAGTCCCAAGGATAATTTTCCTCTACCTCATATTGACACCTTAGTTGATAACACCACGGGACACTTGTGGTTCTCTTTCATGGATAGTTTCTCGGGATACAACCAAATTAAGATGCATCATGAAGACATGGAGAAAACTACGTTTGTGACTATATAGGGAACATTCTGTTATAAGGTGATGCCTTTTGGATTGAAGAATGTCGGAGCAACCTACCAAAGAGCCATGGTAACCCTTTTTCATGACATGATGCACAAAGAGATTGAGGTATATGTAGATGACATGATCGCTAAATCTCAAACCAAAGAAGGGCATGTTCAGAACTTGAGAAAGCTTTTCCAAAGGTTAAGAAAGTATCAGTTAAAACTCCACCCGACAAAATGCAATTTTGTCGTCATGTCCGATAAGCTTTTAGGCTTTGTGGTTAGCTAAAAGGGAATCGAGATTGACCCTGATAAAGTAAAAGCTATCCAAAATCTCCTACTGCCTCAGACCCAAAAATAAGTTTAAGGTTTCTTGGGAAGATTAAATTATATATCTCGGTTTATTTCTCAATTAACCAACAAATGCGATCTCGTCTTTAGATTGCTCCGGAAGAATAATCTAGGAGTGTGGAATGAGGAGTGTTAAGGGGCTCTAGACAAGATCAAGAAATATTTAATTAATGCTCTAATTCTGGTAGCGCTGGTACCAAGTAGACCACTGATCTTATACCTAACAGTCTTTGAGAATTCAATGGGTTGTGTTTTGGGGCAACACGATGAGTCTAGAAAGAAAGAGAAAGTGATCTACTATTTGAGCAAGAAGTTTACCGATTGAGAAACACGGTACCCACTGATTCAAAAGTTGTGTTGTGCTCTAGTATGGGCCACCAAAAGGCTCGGGCAATACATGTTGTATCACACCACGTGGTTGATATCCAAGTTGGATCCTTTGAAGTTCTTAATGGAAGCACCAGCACTAAATAGAAGGTTGGCCCATTGGCAAATGTTGTTGTTTGAATTCGACATATTATATGTGAGTCAGAAGGCAGTAAAAGAGAGTACTATAGAAGACTTCCTGGAAAGTCGTACTTCAGACAACTATGAATCTTTGAACTTCAATTTCCCCGATGAAGACTTAATGTGCATAACAGTTGAAGAAAAAACTACTTTGGAGGACGAGTTGTGGAAGCTTTATTTTGACGGGGTATCCAATGCCTTAGGTCATAGGATTTAGGCCGTGTTAATATCTCTGGAAAATGTTTATTATCCCTTCACCAGTAGATTGGAATTCTTTTGTACAAATAACATAGCCGAGTATGAGGCTTGCGTTATGGGTTTAAATACAGCCATTAAAAGGAAAGTTAAGGTGCTTCAAGTTTTTGGGGATTCATCTTTGGTAATCTACCAGCTGCAGAAAGAATGGGAAACAAGAGACCCGAAATTGGTCAAGTATCACAACTTGATCCAAGAGATAGCCAAAAGATTCGAAAAAATTAGTTTCACCTACCTTCTAAGGGAAGACAATCAAATGGCAGACGCTTTGGCAACATTACCTGCAATGTTTAAAGCAAGTACTGAAGCCAAAATGAAGCCAATCGAAATGTAAGTTTTTGAAGTACTAGCTCATTGCTATAGTTTGGAAGAAGAGACAGACGATAACCTATGGTACTACAATATCCTTCAGTATATCAGGTTCCAAGCCTACCCTGAAGAGGCCAATGGGAATGACAAAAGAACTATTAGAAGAATGGCAGCAGGATATGTTTTGGATGGGGAAGTCTTATACAAGAAGGGTAAGGACCAAATCCTGTTAAGGTGTGTCAATACTCAAGAAGCCAAAAACATATTGGCCGAGGTACACGATGGGCTCTATGGGACACATGCCAATGGTTTCTCGATGGCTCGAAATATCATGAGATATGGGTATTTCTGGTTAACCATGGAACGGGATTGTATCGGGTATGAAAAGAAATGCCATAAGTGTCAGATATATGCCGACAAGATCCCTTCTCCACCATTACCTCTACACACTATGAACTCGCCATGGCCGTTTGTTGTATGGGGGATGGACGTTATTGGTCAGATTTATCCCAAGGCATCCAATGGGAACCATTTCATTCTGGTTGTCATCGATTACGTTACTAAATGGATAGAAGCAGCATCCTATGCTAGTATTACAAGAGCGACAGTTTGCAAGTTTTTGAAGAAATAGATCATTTGTCGCTATGGCTTGCCAAAAAGGATTATCACTGATAATGTTTTCAACTTAAACAATAAGATGATGGACGAGGTGTGCGAGAAATTCAAAATAACACACCATAATTTCACCACCTATTGTCCCAAGATGAACGGAGCAGTAGAGGCGGCAAACAAAAATATCAAAAACATCATAGCAAAGACTATAGAGACCTTCAAAGACTGGCATGAAAAGATGCCATTTGCACTATTTGCCTACCGGAATCTGTACGTACTTCTACAAGGGCAACCCCATACTCATTGGTCTGTGTTACAGAGGCAGTACTACCTATTGAAGTAAAGATTCCATCGCTTCGAATTCTAAATGAGGTAAGGAGGAGGAAGCCAAATGGGTGCAAGTTCGGTTTGACCAATTGAATCTTAACGAGGAGAAAAGATTGAAAGCTCTTTGCCATGGTCAGATATACCAAAAAAGGATGATGCGAGCTACGATAAGAAGGTTCGGCCAAGAGAATTCCGATAGGGGGATCTGGTGCTTAAGAAAATCTTACCAACACAAAAAGATTCCTGCGGGAAATGGATGCCTAATTGGGAAGGACCTTATGTCGTTAAGAAGACCTTCTCTAGAGGAGCATTGATCCTAATAGAAATGGACGAAAAGTTGTTGAACAATCCAATGAATTCAGATTCGGTTAAGAGGTACTATGCATAAAAAAGGCGGAGTGAAAACCCGAAAGGGCATTTCATAACATGAGCACACCTAAAGCGAAAACCCCAAAAAGGTGCTTTAGGTATAAAAAATAAAAAAATCAAAATCAAAAATCAAAAAAAAAGAGGAAAAAGAAAAAAGAGAAAAGAAAAGAAAAAGGAAAAGGAAAAGGAAAAGAAAAAACAAAAATGGGGGTCAGGATGAAAACCAGAAAATGGCGTCTTGGAAACAAATGAGGATTTGAATCGAAAACCTGAAAAGGGCTGCTCAGATGATCATTGCGGATTAGGCATCCAAAAAAAGGAACCCTCTCGGGAGTTAAAAGTTTCAGTGAAGAATTTCTAGAAAGAGATCTATTCCGGTCGATCGGCTCTCGCATCATTCAGACAATTAATGATTGGGATGTAACATCATGCTTTGTATTCCTTCTCTTCTGTTTGCCATGACTTCCAAATTGTTCCAAGTTTTTGAAATATTAATAAAGTATTATTCTGTGCCTTCTCTTATCATTTTTTTTGCAAGTATCCTGCAAGTGGATTGACATAGATATATGAAAAGTAAAAGATTTCTTGGTATTACTATGATCTAACCTTTTAAATTCATACGGTGCAAAGAGGTATGATAAGAACTAGGAGGAAACACCATTTAGTGGATCGATAAGGGAAAACAAGTTCCGACCACATCAAATTTCAAGCATATCACATGGAAGCAAAAATGATTATGGAGATGAAACCATCCCTAGGTGAAAACCCGAAAAGGCACCCAAAAAAAACCAAAAAATCCAAAACAAAAAAAAGAACAAAAAGAACAAAAAAGAGAAAGAAGAAAAAAGAAGCTAAAGTGAAAACCCAAAGAGGCTGTAACACCCCTCGCCCGGGTTAGGAGCGAGGAGCGTTACGACGAGAAAATTAGACGAGACAATCGTGAAATTCAGGGCCAATTAAAATTTTTCCATCTAACTTAGCTTAATATATTACCTATAGGCAATTTAGTTCATTCAACCACTAGAATCAAACTCACTCATTTACTTAAGGAATAAGCCATTATTCGAACACTATCCATTAATTAATTCATCCATTTAGCTAGTTTCATTCTTTACCTATTAACATTCTATTTCATTCGTTATCTAGAAACAAGTTCTCAATATAATCTTACCTATATGCGCGACATTCATACCAATTAGATTCATTGAATTAACATCATCTATCCATTAGCTTAGTCTAGACTTCAAGACATATAATAAATCAAGAACTAACTTAAATATTCAAATTCCATTCGAATGGTGTATTATACACTAGACAAATCTAGGTTCGTTTTAACACATTCATTTCACTAGGTCATATATATTAATTCGAATACCTTAGCTAGACAAGTTCATGTTCATTCTATCCTTAGACACAACCTTAGTGTTTACATGTTCATATCCAAATATGCTTATATACATTCCAACAAGTACCATTTAAGCTTTACAAACCATTTACTCAAGATTTATATATGTGCTTTATATATAATCCAAATCCATGATTGATATACAATTTATACACAATTCTAGTATGCCACCATCTAGGAGTACATCGAAGTAAATACAAAGTTAAACTTCAAGCTTTGCATGCCTTACTTTGAACCCAAAAATGCTGACTTCGATATCAAGGTACTGATTGGGATGGCTTTTACCTGAGGTTTGGGAAGAATGCAAACAAGAGTGATAAGTAAATAATGTACTTAGCGAGGTAGCATCTAAAGTCTAGCAAGATTTTAAGTTATCAATTTGTCAAGTTATGTGTCCTTTATTTCAAGAAACACCTATCTAGGCTTTAGACAATCTTAGAAGATTTAGCTAGTTTTATCCAAGCATAATTAAGCATTCATGTTATTCAATCAAGCAAATCAATTCATAGATTACCACCATGAATCAATCAAGAAACAACTCATACAAGAGCAAGGCTAATCAAGCATGCATATAATCATTTCCATTCGAACAAGAGGAAGAATCATTTTCATGTATCTTATTTCTCAAGGGATAAACAATCCAAGCATTCATTTTCATCATTTAATTCCATTGATTAGCCATTTCATTAACAAGATCAAGAGCACACTTTCATTCATGTATAACAGGGCAGTAACCACTGTCCCAAAACTGTTTTCAAAACAGTTCACAAACTGTCTAGGACACCAATACTGCTGCTGCCAGCCAGCATAAGCACTGGTCACTTAAATACTTATAACTTTCATTCCGTACGTCAAAATTTCAAACCATTTATATCGTTATAAATCTTATTTAAACCTCTTTACAACCGTTTAGACCTTTCATTTTAATGTTTTTCCAATTAATACAGTTTTTAGTTCAAAGATAGGGCAATTACATTTCTGGACAGTTTGCACTATCCAGAGGTTTTCATTTCCCGATTCCAGCTCACAAATCAGAATTAAATTTTGTTTTCTCCTAATGAAAATAGACATAGTAAGGTTTATTCCATATAAATTTCAGCCCTTAATTCGACCTACATAATTTATGGTGATTTTTCGAAGTTGCTGCCCAGAACAGAATTTCCTGGGCAGATTACACTAGGTTGCATTTTAAGCTTCTTAATTCATTAGGACATGACTCTAACATGGTATTTAGTTTATAACCATTTTCTTACAAGTTTAAGTTAGTCTAACTTTGTATCTAACATGTCATTCAAGTAGGAAGCCTTTTATTACATTTTATCAATTAAGTATAAACTAGCTCAAGTTATTAAGTTCATTATCCTATTCTTGTAAGCCCATCATTTATCAGCTTATTTCAAGAGGTTTATTCTCATTTTAAATACCACTTAACCATGTTATCCATAGACTAATATAGGCAACCCCAATTTCACCTATTCATTCGAATACCATCATCATATAATGACTCTATCCATTTCGAGTTCAACCATATTCTCAATCTAACATCTTTACTTGATTCCAATTAGACTAGACACTTAAATCTTTTTCGGTTGAATTAGACCAAACATTTGAGACCATAGAGCCCTTTGAACAACTTACTTACCAAGCAAGAAACCTTATAAACAATCACGTTGCATACATACAAGGCAAGACTTAGTCTTGTTTAAATTCTAATCTTGATTACCTATGATGTCCATACAAACATATACCAATCGAATAGTGAGCTAGGTTTAGGATACCTAATAATTCATTATCAAGCAAGACTAGTAAGCAATACTCAAGAACAACATGGTTAAGATTACGTTCAAGTTCATTTAACTTACAAGTCTAGCATCAAACATCCATTATCAAAACCATAACAAGCTTGTTCACATCATTCTAACTGGATCTCAATTCAAGCATTTTCACCACAACAATCAAGCAAGGAATGAATCCTTAAGCAATAAGCAACTCATCAAGCAAATCATAGGGATTCCATTCGAATAAATGTCCAGTTTACCATGTTGTTATCAAGATTCAAGCAATTTCAGTGATCAAGCTCTTAATTCATTCTCACATGATCTTTACTTTCAAGTTCATTATTCAAGAATCAATGTTACACATTTTCATTCAAGTGTAATTTATTTCATTTTAATCTTATTATCAAATTTTGCAATGACACGTCAAGCAATTAGCCAATCTCAAACTCAAGCAATCAACAAGCAAGATTATATCAAAAATCATACAATGAGCACAATGGCCACAAATCCCCTTATTCGAATAGGGTCACTTCCAATGTAATTTATCTTTCAAACAATGAGCCAATCAAGATAGTATCTATCTTATCTTATTCATATATTTGCATTTTACTAGAAGCACAATAGCATGTATCAATTTGCTCATTTATTAGCCATGTATCATGTCTTATTACAAGTTTAGAGATTTGTTTTGCCTTAGTAGGTAGTAGGACTAGGTAATCGAGTCACATATTAACAGTAGGGTGTTCACAACACCAATCAGTAGGGTACACTAACGTACCAAATCAATCTGATACTCAAGGTATCTAACAGTAGGGTGTCTTCAACACCAATCAGTAGGGTACACTAACGTACCAAAACAATCGAGCTCTAGACTCTAAGGCATGCCCTTCTACCTATGACCAACTAGCAACCAAGGTCTTATTGAGCCTTTTATTTGCAAACAATTGCACATCAAGTCATTAGGCAACAAGCATATCACAATCAATTTCCTTTTTAGCTATTAGGCCATATAGTCCTTAGTTCATTTCATAGGTGATCAAGCATTCTCAAGCATCACACAATGTCATACAATCCACAAACCATTCAAACATATCAAGCTAAACAAGAAGATATATTCCTTCCATTTCCTTATTAAGCTTATCTACCAAGTCATTAGCTTATCAATCAAGCAATCAGGAATTTGAGTACACATTCAATTCAAGTATTTACTAGCCACTATTCAAGTTCATTCTTGTGTTAGTTCAATAGGGTGAGCATCAAGTAAGTCCATTTTAACCTAATATAATTCAATTGGTCTTTATACACAAACAATGTCAATTTACAACCAAAATAGCCAAGTTCAACCACATTTAAGCAACACATTAGGTCTCAAGCAAGAACAATCCAAGCTACCACATTCCACAATAGCTTAATTGATTATCTAGAAATCAACATTTCATCTTATGTTTCACTTTCCATTATCAAGTCATGTACTATTTATCAAGGTTCCAATTAAGCATCATTCCCTTATGCTTTTACCAAGTAGCAATTAGATTCATTTCATATAAATTCCATATCAACAATGTAAACAATGAAATTGGTTAGGACCTAAGTCCTAACCCTAAGTAAGGCTACACTCACCTTGTATCCCGAAGTTACGGAAAACCTGATTCCTCGTTCACATCCCGATACCTATCCATTCTTTCCACCATTATCTTAATCTAGCATTCACATAACACAATCATGCATTAGAACCATACCAAACTCAATTCAAACAAGCATTCAAACACTTGATTTGTTACAAGTAACAAATCTGCCACTACCTGGCAGTTTGCACACTAATTACTAATCTGTTTATATATTTTAATCTATACGTCGGAATTTCGATTAGTTTATACCGTTAGAAATATAATTCAATTACCTATTCATCCATGTATGGCTCATATTTTTATCCTTTCTAGATCAATACAGTTTTTTAGTTAAAGTCGGGTCAATTTTACAGTTTTGAAATTGCCAGATTGTATCTAGGTCCACTTTAGCGAGCTATTTAACCTATGATTCATACAGGTTCAATACAGTCTCTTTTTACCTTAGTTTACCCTATTTTTCCCCTGACTTTTCATGTCCAGCTTAGTCCTTAATTTGTTTATCTAAGTCCTTAAATTTACAGATTTTCCAGAACAGTCCCCTATTCAATAATCTGACCATTTATATATTTAGACAGTCAATTTTAGCTACAATTCATGTAATTCGATTATCCAGTCACTCAATCTAACCCTTCCCTGTTCTTTCAAGTTAGGATAGGTCTCTAAACAGTCCAATTAAGTCCATAATTTAACCAATTTTACAGATTAGTCCAGATTTCACTATCATGCCAATTCATCACTTAAAAGCTATCAATTCTTTACTAATTGAGCCATACAACTTATTGAACATTTATTATAGGTCTTCCCCTGTTTTTATCTAACATTACCAGCCCTTAACTATATTCAATTCAATCCCAAATTTACCAATTTACTCAAAATAGTCCCTATATGCCAATTACACCATCTAGGTGACTAGTTTCACAATCAATTCGATCTCTTCCATTCTACCATCAATTTAACCTATTCAATGCATCGTTAATTCATTTTACATGATTTCAATTTGATACTCTCTTGATAATCACTTCCCTTATTCGATTTAATACACAATTTATCTCAATTTAACCACCAATCATATTCGGTCACCTCCTAGATCATGTTTACTTAATGTTTGCATATTTCTAACATAGTACCTATTGTTCAATCTTCCATTTACATAGCTAAAACATCAATTCCAGCATCATTCAAGTTTTAAACAAAGGTTATCTACTACTAACATCAAGCAATTGAAATTTCAATTCAATCTAGTCCCTAAGTTCATGCCATTCGAATGGAAAGAAGGGTGGAAGCTTACTTTGCTTTACAAGACAACCTTCTCTAGTTTGAATTCAAGCTTAAATCTAGATTTCCTTGGCTGATTTTCTCCCCTTTCTCTCTCTAAAATTTCTCCCTCTATTTCTTTCTTCATTTCGAGTAAGGATGGTGTGATATAAGCGAGGAAGATGACAAGATTGTCATCTTGTTTCTAAGCATCTAGCCGAGTGGCAAGGTGTATAGACACATGGTGTCTTCATCTTTCAACACATAGAAATGCATGTAATTTCCAAGAAATTTACATGCAATACCTTTCATTTATTAATTATACAATTTAGTCATCTTATTTAGGTCACCAATCTTTCATTTACTTCCATTTAAATCACTAATTCTTTTAATTTTTATCACTAGCAAGTCAATTGTATACTTAGATTCTAGCTATTATAGTAACATACTACTAGGCTCCAATTCGAGGTATTACAGAGGCACTTTAGAACTAAAAAGAACTCAGAAAGATCGAAACGAAGAAGGGAGCATGAATGATAGAACCCAAGCATGAGATAAAACACGTTCGTTGCAAAGGTCAAGAAAAAGAAGAATGAGGTAAAGAAGAAGTCAAGGAGGATCGACCGGGGAAGCAAAGGCTTTGAGTAGTGATTAGATCCCACTAGTCATGCATAATATGTAGACTAGACATCCCCAAGATAGGAGCATGCTAACCTTTACCATTATAGCATTTCATTTCTTTCCACATATAGTTAAACGATAAAGTAAAGAACCAGGAAAAAATTTCAGGAGAAGGATTTCAAACTCGCCACACCAAGATTCCAGAGCAAATGAGGCAGATACTCAAAGCTCCAAGATTTTAGGCGAAGGATTTTAAACTCGCCATATTAGAACCACCGAGCGAAGGAGGAAGATACTCATAGTTAGGGGCTTTCAGAGCAAAGGAGATAGATACTCAAAGCTCCAGAATTTCAGGCGAAAGATTTCAAACTCGCCATATTAGAACTACCGAGTGAAAGAGGAAGATACTCATAGTTTGGGGTTTTTAGAGCAAAGGAGGCAAATACTCATAGCTCCATGTTGTAGGGGGAGAGAGTGAACAATCCTATATAGGATGGACTGGTAGCTTCAGATCTCCAGAACAGGGAAGTCGGACAAAATTAGTGCTTATGGTACTTGCTTTATGCTTGTTCCACAAGTATAAGCAAATAGGGGTAGCTGTAATCACTAATTTTGTCCGGGATGGACTCATTCTCATTTTCCTTTTACAAATAATGCGCTTATATGGGCTATTGCTTAAATTATATGTGGTTGTTATTAAAACCCAAAAAGAGCAAAAAAATACTACTATTAGTATGTGTCTTATTAGCTATATATATATGTGTGTTGCTACCTTAAAAACACAAAAAAATTCAATTGATTGCTAGTTTTTTTAATTAGGCATATGTTTTATATATGTTACCATATCTTTGTTCTAGTCTACTATGTTATTATCCAATTTTAAAACCCAAAATTTTTACTAAGTAATATGCATGTGTGTTACTATTATATTCCATTGTTATCTTATTTGTTATTAGTATTATAGTTTTTATCTCATTATCTTCCATTGTTGTTAGTAGTACAATTATAGTTATAATACTATTGTTATTATCATTATTATTACCATGTTATTATCATCATTACTATTATTATTTCCATTATTATTATTATAACCAAACTGAAAATCAAAAAAGATTGTAAACTATTAAATAAAGCCCAGTATAAATAAATGAAATCCAAATGTTATAATAAAAGTCCAACAACTAAAATCAAATAACAGCCCAAGTTTATTAAAATACACAGTCCATTTACATTAAAAAAGAAAGAGTCTAGAGTTCTTTTAATTACATTTTGGCCCAATTAAGCCTTGATTTGGTAACCGAAAGCCCTAATGCATTTGCCCTCTTTGCGCAACTGAACCACAACTGTCAGATCTAATCTAGATCTGACGGTCCAGATCGCACAGTTGAAGGAAGCCTTAGCTTGCCCATTGTTACCCTAGCTCCGCATCGATTGCAACCGTCGAATCAGGAATACATCAAATGGCCAGGATTGCATTTGTTGCGTGCGTACGATCCACATGCAGCCCTCTACATTCCCCACGCGTGCGTGTACCACACCCCGTGACTCCTCGGCTTCCTAGGCTGCGCCGTCTCCTCAGCTCCCAAGCCACGCCGTCTCCTCAATTCTCAAGCCGTGTTGCCTCAGCCACCGAGCCACGTCGTCTCCTCTAGTCCATCTCAACAGCCATGGTGCATACAAACAAACCAACATGAATGTCAAAGCAAAAAAAATGCACAACAATTGCAGGGATTTTAGAGAATTAACTAACAAAATTTACAGATATATGTGAATCAAAACAAAATAACAAGCAACCAATAGGTTTTTTTCGATTTCATTTTCCCTTTTTTAAAATACATGTAATTTAGGGTATATAAAGACAGTGTCCTAAATCAATCGTAAGCATTGGAGAATCTTGAATGGAATAGAGCAAAAAGCAGAAAACCTCTCAATGTTGGAGGTATATCTCTTCTTCTTCTTCGTTTTAAACACTTACATGTAGAAAATTAGGGGTTTGATTTGTTTACCTTCAGCGTTGGTCTCTCTCGGACTGATCTTCTTTTCCTCGTCGATAAGCCATTCAACCCTTCGGGGTTCGAGCATGGTGAGATGAAGGGGGAGAAGATCAAAGGGGAGGTGTTTAGGGTTTCTATTTTCTTTAAATCAAAAGGGTTTTCGTCGATTTTAAGGAGGGATGGCCTCGGTTTTGAGTCTGGAAATTCAAAATAGTTCTTTTTGTGGATTTTGGTCTCGCCGGCCACCGTTGAATGGCTGCCGACACGGCGATGCAGTGGCCGTATTCTGGAAACCATGGCGGTTTGCTCGCCAGAATCTGGGTTCTGGTTGAACCCAAACAAATTTGGGAGAAAAGGGGCGAGAGCTTAAAAGCTCTCGGTTTTCATTTTGCCAAAAGAGGAAAAATGGCTGAAAATAGGGGTTTTTATAATAGTTTCACGTTTTAAAAAATGGTCTAATAGCTGTATAAGGACCTCCGTGTCGCCTTATTTACGTCCGCAGGGTCTCCTCCTTTTAAAATAGCACAAATAGTCCCTTCATATTTCTGAAATTCCCCTATGAGCCATTTCTTCTTTTTAAATTACCGTCCCGGTCGCTGTGGTTTTAAAACGGCTTGCAATCAGGTCCTGGTTTTCCTTTTAATTTCACCCCTATGTTCTGCCTTTTCACGATTTGGTCCAATTTCAGTGTTCAACCCCCTAATTTCATGCATTGTATTTTTAGTTCATATATTGTTATTATTTTACTGTTTTTTATTTGTTCAAATCTGTTGATATGGTAGTTGTTTTAATATGTTGTTATTTAATGTTTTCATGTTTTGTTTCCTTTAGCATACGGTTCTTATGTGACATATTTGTGATAATATATGTATAATATATAGTTTACTTTTCTAAAAAATATGCATAATGTTGTTATATATTGTATGGTTTTTAAGTACTAATTGATATAGCCCTTTACTAGTTTTATAAAATATAGGATGTATAGTTTACATTATATAATACATATAATTTCATAAAAATATAATATATAGTCTTTTAAATATGTAACATATAGTTTTTTTTTATAAAATATATAAGATATAGTTTTTAATATATATATAATATAAGTTTTTTTATATAATATATATTACAATGTTTCTTTAAATATATAGTTTCATAAAGCTTATAATATATCTATAGCTTTTTTAAATATATAATATAGTCTTTTCAAATATATAATATATGTAATTTTACAAAAGTATATAACATATATAGTTTTCTTAAAATAATACGTTTTTTTTAAATATATAACATAATTTTAATATAAAGTGTTTTAATGTGTTTAAGCCTTGTTAATATAGTTTGGGCCTTTAATTTGGGCCTTAGGTTCTTAGGCCTAGTTTTAGTGGTTTGGGCTTTATGTTTGGGCCTAGTTTTAACGGTTTTAGGTTAGTCTTAGATTAGAATTAGATAAAATTAATTTAATTAATTTAAATCGTGTGCTCGTCTCATAGAGGCATGATCTCTAAATTAATTAAATTAATTCTTAGTTTAGTGTCTTTAGAGTCTTGGTTAGATTAGGGTTCGAATTAATTTAGCGAATTTAAATTTGCTCTTGGCTTATTTGGGTAAATGTTAAATTCATTAAATTAATCGAACATTTCTTAATCACTTTTAGGATAAAATTAATTTCGAAGCTTCGATCGATATTAAAGTTAATCCTCATAATTTGTTAAGGTTTTAGTTATTTAGGGCTAATTAATTTAGGATTAAATGTTAAAATCACTTAGCTAATAATTAGATCACCATTTGGGCTTTCCATAATTTGAACCTCCATAGGTTAGGTCTTGGGGTGGGCCTTGTGTGTTTATCTTTTATGCTCTTGTTTGTCATTTTTTAATTGTCATTCATGTGACTTTTAAATTGCATGTTAATTAACCTAAATCATAACAAAAGGGGTATTTGTTAATCCTGATATTCGTGTCGTAAATACTCTTGTCTCAATGAATGTTGACCGAATATTTGGATTAATCCTTACCGCTCCGGGATAAATGACAATTAAAATGGACGAGATCATTCCATCATATTATAACTGCCTGCACCATGCATAAAGGTGACGTACGAGATCCGAACCATAAACTAACACGGCAGTCAGTCATATACAATGTCGGTTTAGTCTATGGTCTGGTGTATCGCCATTCTTATTAATTAAATGTTTAATTAATTTCAAACCGCCATTTTGACAAAGCCCGTACAATCGAAGTCAAATTTTAATTAAGAACGCCAAATTAAATTCAATTTAAATTTTAACAATTTCATCTTTTTGAAAGCAAAAAATATTTTGGTATCGATTTCCGGGCGTGATGGGGTGCTAATCCTTCCCCACGCGTAACCAACTCCCGAACCCTTTTAATTTGAATATCTGGTTTTCTAGTGTTCGGCTTACATTATCCAAGTGGCCTGTGGCAACTCCAAATCTTATTTTCAAATAAAATTGATTTTCTAAGTTTTTATCGATTTTCACAAGAATTAAAATTTTTCAAAAGAAACCCCCTATTCTAAGCCAAGATTTCAAAGAAGTGATTTAGGTCGCTACAGCATGTACATTCAGCCTTGAATGTTAAACAGGTAAAATAACAAAACTGTAATGAGGACAGACAAAGAAGCTTGAGAGAAAAGAAATTGAACACCTTTGGAGCAGATGAAAGGGGAAAAAATAGAACCATGACTTAAATTCCTTCCTTTCCATACAATTATTGAAACTTAAAAGCAACATCAAAATCTTATAGAGGATGATAGATTTGCTGGGCTGTTAAATTTCAATCTCTTCAACTCATAATCTGTGAAAAAGCAAAGAATCTTATATAGAGGAGCTATTTGTTTAACTATTGGCATGGTTAATTAAACTGATTTAATGCGATTTGATCATGACCTGCACGAGAAAAGCTGAAAAAAGCCAACTGCTCATATTCTTAATTATTCAAATGCTTCTCATGTTACTGAACAAGTGTTGGTTTTTGTTTTTTTGGATTTGGTTACAATCTATTTAACATGTTAAACACTGCAGCAAGGTTCCAAACAAAATAAAATAAAGTGAGAAGAGGTGGGGTAATGGGACCATTTAAAGCAAAAGGCTTTTTGTTAAGAATCCAACGATTTAAGTGGCTAATAAGCAAGGAAGTTGATTCAATTTAAACCATCTCTTTCTCTTCTTCAAACAATACCTTAGTATTTTTTAAAGTGGGGGCATAAAAGGAGTTATGATTAGGGGAAGAGGATTTTTGTTCCAAGTTTAGCTGATAGTTATAATTAAGCTAGAACAAAGCAAAGGATCAAATCTTTTGCCTTTTCTCCATGTCACTCAGGCACACGAAAAAAAATTAGAATCAAGTAAGGAAGCTCAGCACAGCAGTGGCCTTTCAACGTGTTTTTCGTTACGTTTTCATTGATGATCAAGATTGTTTAAAGGTTCTGATATTGTATGTTCCCTACATGGGACATTATATATGATATAATCTTTTGAAATTCATTATTACTTTTTGCAGAATCCAACCCCATGTCGATGCAACGAATAACAAGGAACATAAGCAACAACTTATGACGTTTAAGGAATTGTGTGATTGTATTCTTCATGCTAGATTAAATTCCTTTAAAATAAGAAATCACAATTATCCATGCATCATACATTCATGGTTTCAAACAAGTATTGTGAAAATAATATAAATACAATATGAAATAGGGGTTGTAAAATCTAATCCAAAAGAATCATAATAATGAGATTTTAAACCAGTTAAATCTTCATCACAACCATATTAGAAACAACTATATTTTATCATATGATGATATATGTGACATAAGTTTGATATGCATATGTAAATCACCATAAATGTGGTGTGCAGCATTATTGTTGCATCAAAAATGAGATTTCAAAATCTAGGCATAAATGGTATTCAAACTATTTTTTCTTTCTTCCAAAATGGCATTAACTTGATTAGTATTGGATAGAATTAAACATCAGAATATGAGACTTGATATGGAACTAAAGCTTAAAGGAATGGAAGTTACGAGACTGTGTAAACTCTAAAAGAACATGCACATTCAGCCATGAAAGTTAAACAGATAAAAAAAACAAACTGTAATAAGGACTTACAAAGAAGCTTAAGAGAAAAGAAATGAAACATCTTTGGAGCAGTTGAAAGGGAAAAAATTAGAACAACGACTCAAATTCCTTTCATTCCAGACAACTACTGAAACTTAAAAGCAACATCAAAATCTTATAGAGGATGTTAGATTTGCTGGGCTGTTAAATTTCAATATGTTCAACTTTAACAAGTGAAAAAGCAAGGAATCTTATAGAGGAGCTATTTTTTTTAACTATTGCCATGCTTAATAAGCTTGATTTAAAGCGGTTTGATCATGGTCTGCACAAGAAAAACTGAAAAAAGCTAACTGTTCATATTCTTAATTATTCAAATGCTTCTCATGTTAGTCAACAGGTGCTGGTTTTTGTTATTTTGGATTTGGTTACATTGTAGCAAGGTTCCAGACAAAATAAAATAAAGTGAGAAGAGGTGGGGTAGTGGGACCATTTAAAGCAAGAGGCTTCTTGTTAACAATCCAACAATTTAACTGGCTAATTAAGCTGCAACGAGGTCCCACACAAAGCTCAACAAAGAGTAGGAAAAAAAACTTGAAGAACCGACGGTGACGAAGTTTATTACGTGCATGAGTCTGGCAGGGTACGGTACAGTTATGGTGCGACATAAACTGAAATGTTACAAAATATAACTTAAAATATTATTCATCAACTTAAAATGTTATATTTTTTATAATATTTTAAGTTGATGGTTAAGTATCGAAGCTTGACTTTGAGTATCGATACTTGTTATGAAACCATTAACTTAAAACGTTATAAAAAATATAACATTTTAAGTTCTGTATTTAAAATATTTTTAGTTGGTTCGCACTATAATCGTACCATAACCTATAAGCTGTTGTACGTTCAACTCCACCCCACTACCTTATCCAACGAGGAATAGGACTAAAAGATCGCCTTGACTCTAAACAAAATTAGGCAACTAATTTCTATCGTCTATAAGGGAAGGCAGATGCCAGAATACATCAAATACAATATTAGAATCAAATTTAGCACAGAATCAAAATAAACGGGATCCGGTAAAAAATAAATAATCCAAGGGGGGACAAGAGTAGGGCCACTTAAAGTGAAGCTTCTTGCTAATAATCGAGGAATTTAATTGGATACCAATCAAAGAAGTTATTCAATTGAGCTTTATTCCTTTTGTAATGACTATAAATAGGCTTGTTTGATGGCAACTAAGACACAAGCCATATCTTCTCTTTTGGTGTGAACCAAAAACCTCCAGTTTTTTTAATATTGCCTTTGTTTTTCTGTGATATATCTCATGGATCAACAGAAGAAGACCACCCCTAGCGCTCTTCAGGCACCAATGGCTACACCTATCGGCAATCCCACGTCTGCTGCTCAGGCACTCCTCCATAACCCTGGTGGTGCTCAAGCACTCATTAATAATCCAGGTGCTACTGCTCAGGCACTCCTCCATAACCCTAGTGCTTCTCAAGCACTCCTTAATAATCCGGGTGTTGCTGCTCAGGCATTCCTTGGTAACCGTGGTGCTACTCAGCAACCGTTCCTGAATAACCCTGGTGTTGGTCAGCAACACATGGACGTTCCTGGTGTTGGTCAGCAACACATCGGCAACCACGGTGCTGGTCAGCAACACATGGGCAATCACGATGCTGGTCAGCTACACATGGGTGTTCCTGGTGTTGGTCGGCAACACTTGGGCATTCCTGGAGCTAATCATGCGTCTATCAACAAACCTGGTACTGCTCTGGCACTCATGATGAGTCCTAATGATTCTCGCGCACTCATCCGGGGTGACTTTGGGAGCATGTTAAGCATGTCGGATGACAATGTGATGATGAATCAAATTTTGGCAACTCATGCTCCTGATGGCCGAGAATTTGATGTTAGACCTCTTCTCGATCTAGTTGAGGACATCTTGAATCGTGCCACCCAGCATGTTGATTTCCTTGTTAAGGTATGACATGTATTGCAAATATCCTTTTAATCCAATGGTGTAAAATGCTCATACTTAATGATCTTTACTGCAGGGTACTCTAGCTCAAGCTGAATTGGAATAGAGAGCCCATCAAGCAAATAATATAGCTATGCTTGAAGCTCTTACATTTACTATTGATCGAATAGCATGCGAGGTTCTGCAATTTTATATAAGAAAATTGTCTTTGTTAATTAGTACAATCTTGGCATATTTGTTATTCATATATGCTAACATGTCAATGTTATAACCATTCTTAAATGACAGCTATCATACAAGGCATTGGGAGGTTCGGATGTACATGCAACAACAACCGCAATATTCAACTTGTTGTCAAGCTAAGCATGGGATGCTAAGCTAGTGCTATCCCTATCAGCCTTTGCCTTGAATTATGGAGAATTCTGGCTTCTTGCTCAGATTTACTCCACAAACCAACTTGCAAGGTCAATGGCACTCTTGAAGCATCTGCCAACTCTGCTAGAGCACACAACTCCTTTGAAACCCCGGTTTGATGCTCTCAACAATTTGATTCGTACAGTGATGGACGTTACTAGATGTGTTGTATAGTTCAAAGAGCTACCATCAATGTACATTTCTCCAGATGCACCGGCATTGGCCACCGCCTTGACCCTTATCCCAACTGCTGTATACTAGACCATCAGGAGCATGGTAGCTTGTGCAAGTCAAATTTCCAGCCTCACTAGCATGGGTCATGAGTATGTTTTACTTCATGTTATATAAGATGTTGCGAGCTTGGAGAGTAAAATTGTTGGATTAACAGTTGGTATAATTTCAGGTTTGGAATATCAACAACAGAATCTTGGGAGCTGTCCACCTTGGCTCACAAACTCAGAAACATATATGAGTATCTGACCAAGCAGCTGAACTTTTGCTACCAATATATAGGTTGACAACTACCCTATTATCCAGCGCAAGAAAAACAACATTAAAAATACTTAAGGATGATTTGATGATTGTTAACTGCAGATGAAAAGAGAGATGTTGAGACTTATCAAATGCTTCTAAATTTGTTTGACCCGAATGTGTTGCACATTGACAACATGAGAGTTCTCAAGGCTTTGATTTATGCCAAGGATGATAAACTGCCGCTTCTTGATGGTTCTACAAAGAGAGAAGTATCACTTTCTTACCAGTTTATAACAGTTTTCTTTGTTAATCTTTATTAGATTGTAGGATATGTCTTTGATATTTTGTTGTGCGACATTGCACAGGTTACCCTGCACGTGCTAAGAAGAAAAAGCGTGCTCTTGCTCATATCAAGCATCGAATTCTCCGGTGATGAGCTTGCAATTCTTGAGCAAATATATAATGACTCTAGGATCCATGCAACAAGGCTTGAGAGTCAGTATGAAGTCGTTTGGATCCCAATCGTGGACCGCTCCATCATCCCGTTGCCCAAAGAAACTCGAACAAAATTTGAGAACCTACTAAGCATTATGCCATGGTACTCGGTGAAGGACCTTTTGCTCATAGAGAAGCCAGTCATCAGGTTCATCAAGGAGGTTTGGCATTTCAAGACCAAGCCAATCCTTGTGGTGCTCGACCCTCAAGGGAAGGTGGTTTCCCCTAATGCAATCCACATGATGTGGATTTGGGGCAGCACTGCCTTTCCCTTCACTAGTTTGAGAGAAGAAGCTCTTTGGAGGGAAGAGACTTGGAGGCTTGAACTTCTGGTTGATGGAATTGACCCCATGGTCCTCAATTGGGTATATATTTTAGATTCAAACTTCACCAGTTTTTCCATTAAGCTACTAGAGTTTTGTTACATAAATGTTTCACTTTTACATGTTCATGCATCTAATAAGAGATTTTGGACTTGAATTTGCTCAGATTAAAGAAGGTAAATACATTTTCTTGTATGGAGGAGGCAATATTGAGTGGGTGAGGAGATTTACAACTCAGGCACGCAGTGTTGCCACTGCATCTCGCATTTCTCTAGAGATGGTCTATGTGGGGAGAAGCAACAAAAGGGAGCAAGTGAAGAAAGTGACGACAATCATCAATACGGAGAAGCTTAGCTATGCTTGGCAAGATCAAGCCATGGTATGGTTCTTTTGGACTAGGCTAGAGAGCATGTTGTTTTCGAAGATTCGGTTAGGCAGGGCTGATGACCATGACCCAATGATGCAACAAATCAAGAAGCTACTTAGCTATGACAGAGATGGTCGATGGGCAGTGCTTAGTCAAGGATCCAATATAGTGGTGAATGGCCATTCCACCACAATTTTGCCTACTCTGGGTGGTTATGATGAATGGAAAGTGAATGTGGCTGATAAAGGTTTTGATATGTCATTCAAAGAGTATCATGACAAGCTTCATGATGTTGCTCACCCTTGTTGCCATTTCGAGTTTCACACTACCATAAAAATCCCAGAAAACATGATGTGCCCAGAGTGCCTTCACGTCATGGAGAAATACAACACTTTCCTCTGCTGCCATGATGAGCAAGGCATTCCAGGCTCACTATTCTAAGCTGAGATCATGCCTCTATCACTGATTTTCCTACTATTATTGCCATTAAATAATGTTCTTATGGGACTCATAAAAAAAAGTTTCTTCTAAAATTTCACTTTGTCTGTTAAGGTTTTGTGTTTGAAATGTATTGCAAATGGCTACTATGTGGCCCAAGTTGGCAACCTATAATAGTTAAAAATAAAAGAATCATGTTTGATTTCTGTTGCACGTATTAAGTGCTTCGCAATTGGTGCAAGTGTACACGTTGCAAGTTATAGTATAGAACAAATATCATCTTCACAGGGATTGGTGCTACTTCGGAAATCTGCTTCTTGTACTGAAAGTAAAAACACAAGTAGGCGATTATAGGAATTCTAATTAACCAGAAAATAAAAGAGCAATTAAATAAAAGAAAGATGTAGAAAGATGTGTGAACGAATAAGAGAGAGTAGGCCGGGTTATTATGAGTCGTGGCATGATAGTTGAATGGACCGTCGTGGCAATTGAGTGCTAGAGTCGCTCAATCGCTTTTCAATTGAATCCAGTCGGATTGCCTGGCAATTCTGCGATTGTCTGGGCAATTGAGAATGGAGCGATTGCCTGGGCAATTGGGCGACAACCTTCAAAGTTCGGCGAAGCATTCTTCAATGGTTTCTCGTTATCCCTAACTCGAAACACTGTTAATTGTGCATACCTTGATAATACATCACTGCTGAACCAAGGGTGGACAACAACCTATCTTGCGCTCCTTTTAGCTGTTGAAATTCGCAACTTATCCCTAAGTCGAATTAGTCTTCACCATCGATTGATTGGATAAATACCATGCTCATTCGTTTCTTGAATCTAACTCTCCTGATATTAGATAAATGGATGAATTCACGAGATCCTCTCCCAATTCACTCACAAAATTAAGAACCAAGAATGAACAAACTTTGAATTAAAATTGCAAACTCAAATACCTAAACAAATCCAATCGTTCTCACAACCACAAAAACAAAATAACCCAATCCAAATAAAATTAGTTCATGGTAGGGTGCAAAATAAACACAAGATATAATCTCCCTAACATGAATCTAATCGAAACAATGAGGAAAGAAGATGAAGATGTTGAACAGCTCCTAGAAGAATTCTCTCCCAAAATCGCACACCCATGGGCTACGACTAGGTCTTTTATTTATAGAAGATAGCTTGGTCGACTCCTTTGTTGTATAAGGAAGAGTTCAAGTTGGAATAAAATAGGATAAAAGAGATAAATCTCTTTTATTTATTTATCCTCCAAAAACTCCTCCTAAACTCTTGGAATTTAATCTCTTCTTGACCTCTTCATGGAACTCCAAGTCTTTTAGGATTTATCTTTGTCTTTCATGATTATCTCGAATTAATTGGGCTTATCCTATTAAAGTCACCAGTTTCCTTCTTCTTTCCTCAATTGCTTCGACAGTCTTCAGTTTGCCCAGGGAATTAATCTTGCACGCATAAAAAAATATACCAGCAGCACCTTTTCCACCAAAACTAACCAAATCATATAATCAAGCATCACCACAAAGGAAACAATGCAAATATGCATGAATGGATAAAAATGCAACTAGAATAAGCCTAAGTCTATCAATAATAACGAGTAAAAAGGTAGAAATTTAGTACTTTTACACACTTAACACACCTCCAAACTAGAACTATTGCTTGTCCTCAAGCAATGCAAACTAATAATTACCTACCGATGCTTTAGTTTTCAGAAATTTTGCTTCATACTTGACTTCATTCCTCAGAACCGTGGCACAAAGTATGATTGACATTCAATTTTTCGAATGGCCTAGATGTTACCTGGAATCAAACTATAATGCTCGTGAGTGTGTGTGGAGTTGTGTACAAGTTGATTTTCCGGATTCCATGTGAGTAATAGGTTTTCAAATTAATTCCTTGGGGTTTTATGTTTTTACTAGAGCCAATTCCAGGCACCTCTAGCAAGGTATTCAATTTCTTATCTTGATTTTTAGTCGACTAGAGCCAGTTTTTGGGCACCTCTAGTGATCCTTTTTAAGCACAATACTAGAGCCAGTTTCGGGCACCTCTAGTTTTCAATTTTTCTTTTTATTTACCCAATTTAAAAAATTAGTCTAAGTTCACTAAGTTTCCTTCAATCAATCAAGCCACAACAGTGTATTTTGAATTTCAGCATCATAGTAGGATTCTAAGTGTTTTCCATGCGCATCTTAAAATTGAAAGTTCTATCAATTAAGTACATTGGCAATGTCATCATCAGATATTCATCAAGTTTAAACAAATTTAATCCAACTAAAAGTAAGGCAAGTAATATATGAATCCTAAATGTAATTCCTAAAGATGAATGCAACTAAAATGATCTAACTAGAAACAATCCCCCCCAACTCGAGTGAGGCATTGTCCTCAATGCATACAAAAATAAAAGTAAAAAAATAAGAAGCGATGACTTATTCTGAGAGTTTGTCATCGTGGATGATGAGTTTCTTTTTAGCGGTTTGCTTGAGTCTCTTGCTTGCGCGCTATGGTTGTTGTCTTGTGGCTAGAGGAGGGACTGATTCCCGTACGTGGGCTACCTCATCATCCTCTTCTTCGATGGTGGAAGCTTTGCGTTTAGGTTTAGAGGATGTGACTGGAGGCGACTTCATAGGTGCAGTGGAGGACTCGTCCGAGCCTAAAAAACCAGACAAAGTCTCAGTACGGGTTGGTTCATTAAGAGGGGCTTTACCTTTGTCTTTTGTAGTGGTTGTTGGGGCATATTCAGTTTCAGTTGCCTGGGCAAATTCAATTGCTGTTGCTAGGGCATCTTCGGTTGCTTGGGCAAGTAGTTCGACAGAGAAGATCGAGAATGGTACTGTGCTGTCGGGGTATTTTTCTAGGATTACTCATGTGATGACAGTGTTGTGCTCCTTCATATACCTCATAAATAGCAATTTTCATGCCTCGATTTGTTCCAATCGATGTGCTAAAGGGTAGAGTATAGCTTCAAGTTGTTTTGCGTTTGCCGAGACTGGCTTACTTGCGGCACTGGCCGAGGCATCTGGCATTGTTGAGGCAACAGGAATTGCTGGGGCAATTTTTGGTGCATGGTCTTTTTCTGGTACTTCACCCATGATCTTCCGGTACTGTGCACGATTCCATCCAGTCTTGGCAGGTGCTTTTTCATCCGTTGGGTCACTCAAAACTTTCTCATTCTCGCAAAGTTGGGATATCAGACTTGGGAAGAAAAGTGAACCCTTATCCTTTTGGCTACAAGCAAAAATCTCAAAACATATAACTTGTCCAACATTGATAATTCACTTGTTCAAAATAGAGTGTATAAGTAAAAGGCGAGGTGTATCAACAGTAGTGTTGTGTGTGGTGGGCATCAAGCAAGTTTTAACGAATTTATTCCAAAGTTTTGCCTCAAGTTTAAGCCGGAGGTGATTTATCGTGCCCTTGTGTGCGCCTTCGTTCCATTGAGTTCCCAGAATTGTGAGGTCTTGGAGCACCTTCTCGAGTCCTTTGGCCGTGATCTTGTCCACAAATTCTTGGTGTTCGTCCTTCTCAATGTATATGCCATAGAAGGTGTTAATGTTCTTGGCGTCGATAGGGACAACCCTGCGACGAACGAAAACATAGGGATTGTCCGGGTTAGGAGAATTAGCATAAAATTCTCTTACCCATGTGACGTTGCCCGGTTCTGGTTGATTGCAAAATATTTGCCACTTTTGATGCTCGATAACCTGGAAGATGATTGGATCAAGGCCAAAATCTTTGTGAGAGACAATGTAGGCGAAGCCTTGTTCCTCCCAAATCTTGCAGCTCACGAACTTGCGGAGATATCTTTTTTCAATGGCTGAAGTTGCATATCGCTTGAAAGAAGGTTCCTTGGAAGAACTTGGGTGCACCAAGGCTTTGAGTTTCATAGCCATGGGGAATATTGGTTGTGGTGATTATCGAATGAAAGAAAGAAAAATAAAGAAAGCAAAAAGAACTTAAGAGTTGAAAGAGTTGAAGGGAACCTTAAGAGTTTAATGGTGATGGGAGAAAGAAAGGAAAGGAAAAAATGGGTATTAAAGATGGTGGGTGAGAAAGATTTGAAAGAACGTGAGGGGGTTGGTTGCTTTTGACGACAAAAGGGATTTGGGGAAGGGTTGGACGGCTATGGGGTTTATAGAAGGGTTTTTAGGGAAAAATATTAAGGGTAAAATAGGCTTTATAAGCCCCCAAAATCAGCTCATAATTCCCTTTGGAGTATAAACTTCTTTCTTGGATCCAACTCTTCTTTATTTATCCTAAACAATTCAAACGCAAAAAGAAATAAAAATTTAATTAAAGATAAAATTAAATAAACTAAAAATTCTAGAAGATAATGATCATAAAAATATGGAAAGATAAAGATAAAAAGAATATAAAGTGAACTTAAAAGAAAAACTTTTATCCTAAAAATCGAAAGTAAAAATAAAACAAGTCAACTAATTAAAAATAAAACTAAAAATAAATAAGAAATACTAAAGGAGAGCATGATCATGCATCTCCTAGAGTAACCACTTCCTTGTCGCGCTCAACATGGTTGCTGGCATAGTGCTTTAATCTTTGCCCGTTAACTTTGAATTCATGTCTGTCGATGGTGGACTTGATTATAACAGCACTACGGGAGAAAGGTTTGACAACTTCAAATGGCCCGGACCATCTTGATTTCAATTTTCTCAGAAAAAGTTTTAACCGAGAATTGAAGAGAAGAAATAACTGCCCTGGAAAAAATTGCCGCGACAATAACTTCTTGTCATGCCAACGCTTCATTTTCTCCTTTTAGATTCTCGCATTGTGTAAGCTAAGTCACAAAATTCTTCGATTTTGTTAAGGTCCAGTAGTCACTTTTGTCAGCACTCTCTCAATCCATGTTGACAGTTTTGATCGCCCAATAAGCCTTGTGTTCGATCTCCACCGGTAGGTGGCAAGTCTTGCCATAGACTAGTCTGTAAGGCGACATGCTTAAAGTCGTCTTGAATGTTGTTTGATAGGCCTATAGTGCTTCATCAATTCTTGCAGACCAATCTTTTCGAGAAGGATTGACAACTTTCTAAAGGATAACCTTCAATTCACGATTAGAAATTTCGTCTTGCCCGTTTGTTTGTGGATGATATGCCGTGGCAATTTTGTGTGTCACTCCAAATCGCTCTAACATTTTGGCAATTAGCCTATTGTCGAAGTGGGTGCCTCCATCACTGATAATTGCCCTTGGTGTCCCAAATTGTGTGAATATGTTTTTCTGCAAGAATTTCTGCACGGTCTTTCAATCGTTGCTGGGAACTGCAGCTGCCTCTACCTATTTGGACACATAGTCTACGACAACTAGGATATACAAATTGCCGAATGAAGATGGGAAGGGTCCCATGAAACCGATCCCCCAAACGTCAAACAATTCAACCTCAAGGATATTCTATAGTGGCATCTTGTGTCGGCGTGAAATATTCCCCGTTTGCTGACATCGATCACACTTTTTGTTAATTATTGAGCATCTTTGTAATGAGTGGGCCAATACAAACCAGATTGTAAGATCTTGGCCACGGTGCAAGTTCCTCCCAAATGTCCTCCATAGGGTGAAGAATGGCATTGTTAAAGCACATTGTCCTGCTCCTCATCTGGAACACATCGCCTTATCACCTGATCTGCACATTGTTTAAACAAAAGAGGCTCGTCCCAAACATAATGCTTAGCATCATGTCAGAAACGCTTCTTTCCTTAGTGAGTAAGGTTATAAGGTAAAATATCACTAACCAAGAAGTTAACCAAATCGACATACTAGGGAGTTGCCCGGTAACTATTAACTGCTCATCCGAGAATGTGTCACGGATCTCCAAAGAGTCTGAATCTTCACCGCCTTTTTCCAACCTTGATAAGTGATAGAAAATTGGTTCTCTATTCCTTTCCTGTCCTTATTTTTGATGTCAAACTCTTGTAAAAGTAAAATCCAACGAATTAAAAGAGGTTTGGCACTTTCTTAGTCAATAGGTACTTAATTGTTGAGTGATCAGTATAAATGATTACCTTAGTACCAATCAAGTAGGAACAAAATTTATCAAATGTGAATACTACTACTAGTAATTCTTTTTCCGTCGTGGTGTAATTTGATTGTGCACCATTTAGAGTTTTATTAGTGTAGTAAATCACATGAAAAGTTTTACCTATGCGCTACCCTAAAACGGCTCCTACTACGAAATCACTTGCGTCGCACATGAGTTCAAAAGATAAAGTCCAATCAGGCGAAACGACAATAGGTGCCGAGGCAAGTTGCTTCTTCAAGGCTTCGAATGCTTGTATGCATGAGTCATCAAAATTAAAAGCTTTGTCATGTTCAAGCAAATTACACAAAGGTTTAGAAATTTTAGAAAAATTATAAATAAACCTTCTATAAAAACCTGCATGACCGAGAAAGCTTCAGATTCCTTTGACTGAAGTTGGTGGCAGCAATCTCTCAATCATATCCACCTTGGCTCTGTCGACTTCAATTCCTCTAGATGAGATCTTGTGACCGAGCACTATACCTTCACCTACCATAAAGTGGCATTTCTCTCAATGAGCACTAGATCAGATTCTTCACATTGTGTTAGCAATTTCTCGAAATTGTCGAGGCAATTCTCGAAGTTGTCTCCGAATACCAAAAAATCGTATGAAGATTCCAGGAAATTTTCCACCATGTTAGAGAAAATTGCCATCATACATCTCTGGAAGGTTGCCAGAGCATTGCATAATCCAAATGGCATCCTTCAGAAAGCATAGGTACCATACGGGCATGTGAAAATGGTCTTAGAAGAAATAATCACATGCAAAGTGTTATCGTTTCTCAAATAAGCATATTTCAATTGCCCTGGCAATGGTTTCAATTCAAGAATAGGAGGTTGTTCAGTAGAGGGTTTTTTGATTTTACCTTCCTTACCTGAGTAGTCCAATGGTTCAAAATACTTACCTGGACGACTTGCTATCCAATTTACTTCATCCTGCTCTTCATCGTCCGGCTCTTCGAGTTTCTCAGGTTCGGCAATGCAATTGCTGAGGCAATTGTTAAGGCAATCTTCCTCCATGTTGAAATTGAATTCAGTTGTGGCTCGGATGACTTGGCACTATTCTGGATCATCGGCATGCTTAAGGGTTTGGAAAACATTAAGCTTCACTTGCTGGTCGTTTACCCTCATGGTGAGTTCTCCTTTCTCGACATCGATCAAGGTCTTTTCTATTGCTAAAAATGGTCTCTTAAGAGTGATGTGTGTGAAATCATCCGCTTCACAATCCAAAATAATGAAATCAGCGGGAAAAATAAATTTATCAACTCTTACCAGGATATCTTTGATTTTTCCCTCTAGATTCACATAGGATCTGTCCGCAAGTTGTAACATCAATGTTGTTGTCCTTGCCTTCCCTATTCTCAATCTCTGGAAAATAGATTCCGGCATGAGGTTTATGCTTGCTCCAAGATTTCATAATGTCTTCCCGACATAGTGATTTCCGATTGCATAAGGTATAGTGAAACTGTTAGGATCCTTAAGTTTAGGTGGCATACGGTTGTGCAACATGGCCATGCATCCTTCCATTACAACATCAGTTTCAAACTCTCCTAGCCTTGTTCGCTTAGAGACATTGTCTTTAAAGAACTTAGCATAGTTCGACATTTGCTCTATCGCCTCGACCAACGACAAATTGATGCGAACTTGTTTCAAGATGTCAAGGAATTTCTTGAATTGATACTCTTTCTTTTGCCGCTTTAATCTTTGTGGGAATTATGGTGGAATTCGAATCTCTTCATCCTTCTTTCAGGGATTTTCATCGCAACTTGCCTGGCAACTAGACATGTAGGGGCAATTGGAATTGCCCAGGCATCTGGAATTGCCTGAGCAATTTCCGTTTCATCAATTTTAGATGAGGGGTTCTCACCGATTACTTCTTTTTTAGCAAGGGATTGCTCTCCTGGCCGGTTTATTGGCTGGGTATGTGCATCATTAATCTTTCGTCTGCTCTGAGTGGTGATTATTTTACACTGCTCGCAGCCTATTCCTTTGGCGACCTCAGTATTGCTAGGTAAACCGCCTGGTTGTCTAATATTCAGTTTTGAGCGAATTGCCCCACTTGTGTCTCCAAGGATTTTAAAGCTGCCTCTTGATTTTGCAATCTCATCTCCGTCCTGTTCATAAAAGCATCAGTCTTCTTCATGAAATTACTATTTTCAACCATATAAGATTTAGTTTTTAATATAAAAGCATTGAGAGAATTTTCCAAAGAACTAGCTGGTGTCGGTTGTTGCTGCGGCATCTGTTGCCGTGGCATGTTCTACTGCAATCCCAATGCTTGTGTATTCTGACTGTTCTGATTGATGGCATTGTTCGGGTTACTCCATGAAAAGTTAGGGTGCTTCCTCCAGGCTGGATTGTATGTGTTGGACATCATATTGTTTTACTGCAATCCCAACGTAAAAACTAGATTCTGGGTTCTGCGAACACTCAGAAGAATCATGGTTACCATTACATAAATCACAAATTGAATCTACTACCTTGATCTCCTGTGTATTGCTAGGTTGCTGCATGTTCTTAACCATATTGGTTAAAGCGGCCAATTGTGCATAAATAGATCCCAATGAATCAAGCTCATTGATCGTGGTGTTGTGTCTGACTATTCCTCTTCGTGTGGTTGGGAACTGATAATCGTTCTTGGAAAGACGATTCAGAATTTCTATTGCTTTCTCAGGTGACTTTTCGAGGAGTATGCCATTTGCTGAGGCATCTAGCATCATCTTTGTCGGCGTGTTCACTGAGTTGTAAAACTTCATCACTTGCGTAAAAGTTCTTTGTATCGCTCCTAAGCCTCGTACATGGATTCATCGTCTGCCTGCTGAAAAGAAGTAATATCATTACGCAACTTATCGATCATATTTGTAGAACTAAATCTAGCAATGAAATCATGACACAACTCCGTCCAAGATCCTATAGATCCGGGTGGAATACTATTCAGTCACGTTTTTGCCCTATCCCTCAGTGAATAGGGAAATAATTTCAGCCTTAGGATATATTCATGGACTCTTTGTAGCTTGGATGAATTGCAAATCTCTAGGAATGATTTGAGGTGTTGTCTGCATCTTCAGCTACTAAGCCGCCAAATTATCCAATTGTATTGATCATGTTGAACATCACAGATTTTAATTCAAAGTGGGTGGCTTCTATCTCAGGTGGTCAACTCCTGGATTGAGATTGTTGAGATTTTCCTCTAAGTAGTCTCAGATAGGTCTATTCTTGACACGAACAGGTTGTACAACTTGATCTCCTCCTCCCCTTGCTACGATGTTTAGATTGCCATCGGTATTCAGATTGCCGTCTGGATTAATAGGTTGTTCTGCCATTGCTGCTCGTTGTTCTCGTCTTCTTCTATGAAGAACTCGCTCTATCTCGGGTTCAAGTGGGTAATCTTGTGCTGTTGGTCTCGCCCTGGTCATAAACAAATGCAAAACCAAAGAATGTTAGCCCCTTGAAACTGATTAATAAAAATAAAACAAAACTAAACAAAATTGTAAGAAATAAAAATAAAAAAAAAAATTGTTATTGCCAATCCCCGGCAACGGCACCAAAAACTTGTTGCGCGCATTAAGTGCTTCGCAATTGGTGCAAGTGTACACGTTGCAAGTTGTAGTATAGAATAGATACCGTCTCCACAAGGATTGGTGCTACTTTGGAAATCTACTTCTTGCACTGAAAGTAAAAACACAAGTAGGTGATTGTAGGAATTCTAATTAACTAGAAAATAAAAGAGCAATTAAATAAAAGAAAGATGTGAATGAATAAGAAATAGTAGACTGGGTTATCGTGAGTCATGGCGTGATAGTTGAATGGACCGTCGTGGTAATTGAGTGCTAGAGTCGCTCAATCGCTCTTCAATTGAATCCAGTCGGATTGCCTGGGCAATTGGGAATGGAGCGATTGCCTGGGCAATTGGGCGACAACCTTCAAAGTTCGGCGAAGTGTTCTTCAATGGTTTCTCGTTATCCCTAACCCAAAACACTGTTAATTGTGCATTCCTTGATAATACATCCCTACGTGAACCAAGGGTGGACAACAACCTATCTTGCTCTCCTTTTAGCCGTTAAAATCCGCAACTTATCCCTATGTCAATTTTGTCTTCACCATCGATTGATTGAATAAAGACCATGCTCATTCGTTTCTTGAATCTAACTCTCCCGATATTAGATATATGGATGAATTCACGAGATCCTCTCCCAATTCACTCACAAAATTAAGAACCTAGAATGAACAAACTTTGAATTAAAATTACAAACTCAAATACCTAAACAAATCCAATCGTTCTCACAACCACAAAAACACAATAACCCAAGCCAAATAAAATTAGTTCATGGTCGGGTGCAAAATAAACGCAAGATATAATCTCCCTAACATGAATCTAATCGAAACAACGAGGAAAGAAGATGAAGATGTCGAACAACCCCTAGTCGAATATGAAGATGTCGAACAACCCCTAGTCGAATTCTCTCCCAAAATCGCACACCCATGGGCTGCGGCTAGGTCTTCTATTTATAGAAGATGGCTCGGTCGACTCCTTTGTTGGATAAGGAAGAGTTCGAGTTGGAATAAAATAGGATAAAAGAGATAAATCTCTTTTATTTATTTATCCTCCAAAAACTCCTCCTAAACTCTTGGAATTTAATCTCCTATTGACATTTTCATGGAACTCCAACTCTTTTAGGATTTATCTTTGTCTTTTATGATTATCACAAATTAATTGAGCTTATCCTATCAAAGTCGGCAGTTTCCTTCTTCTTTCCTCAATTGCTTCGGCAATCTCCAGCTTGCCCGGGTAATTAATCCTGCACGCATAAAAACATATACCAGCAACACCTTTTGCACCAAACTAACCAAATTATATAATCAAGCAGCACCAGAAAGGAAACAATGCAAATGTGCATGAATGGCTAAAAATGCAACTAGAAAATGCCTAAGTCTATCAATAATAACGAGTAAAAAGGGTAGAAATTTAGTAATTTTACACCCTTAACAATTTCTATTATTGCCAATGACATGATACTATAAACAGCGAACTTCGTTTAACCATGATTCATTGTAATTTGCGTAGTTTTTCATTCCGATTTCCGCATTTCTTTAGAAAAATGTACCCCTTTTCATGGTTTCAAGTCTAATATTGTAACATAAGATTTCCAATTCCAGGTTCCAATAGCCTTGATTTCTCTACTGTTGAACACATGATTGTTGCGACTTTCTGTCTATATATGCATGCTTGTATGTATATATATGTGCTTTCCAAATTTTCTTCTTTCGTTGGGCCCATTGTCGTTAACTAAGGGGGCAGCATCTCCTAAGATTGACCATTTTAAATCACTTCAATGATAATTTGCATAATGTCAGTCAGCACCACGTTTCCTTATACTTCCCTTAAATTATTTAGCTCTCTTCTAATATTTTCTGTCACATATAAGATTAGGATAATAAATTAATAATGATCCAATTTTAGGAGAAAAAAATTATTGTAGTTTTTTATATAATATCGAACAGAAACGGAATCAGACCATACATTCTGTAGCGACTAGAAATAAAAAATCCGGATTCCCTTTTTCCTTGAAAAATTTTGGTTTGGGGGAATTCTTGTAAAAGTTCGTGTTTTAAATAAAATTTGGGAGTCGCCACTGGTCACTTGGAAAGGTAGACCGAACACCAAAAATAAGTAAAAATAAAAAATAAAATGAATCCGAAAGTCGATTACGTGTGGGGAAGGGTTCGCACCCTCACCACGCCCAAAAAAAAATTGGTACCTAAAGGTTTGTATATGATTTACCAAGAAAAAAAATTAAATTCAATTTAAAAACTAATCACTGTATGTGTGTATTCATGACAATCAAGTAAACGTCTCGCTACTTATAATAATCAAAGGAGATAATGCCCTGATGGTTCGGAACGCCACTCTCGTTAGAATACCAAAGCATTGAAACCTAATTCTAAATGACACAACATAAATGTATGAGCAAATAATATAATTATTAAAATAAATAAAGAGCAAATAAATAATCAACGAGATAAATAAATACTATACATATATTAAGATACAAAACTATAGATTATATATAATTTTATGTATAAACATATATACATACTATACAGGGCGTCGAATTTTATAAAATTAGTTATAAACGCATCGGAATTTTCTCTGCAAAAGCTTTTTTTTTTTGTTCTATTGTCCCCGCAAGTTTTTTTTGTTTAATTGGTAACCAGTCTTTATTATTGTTTGTCGACCACCAATGTTCATTATTTTTCTTGCTCTTTCATGTTTTGTTTTCTCAATTTTAATAAAAACCTTTGCGCTTGTGGCACGCGTTTCCTCTACCTTTGTAGTACGCTTTTCATTGACTTTTGTGGTTCGTTTCATCTGTCTTTGGTACGATTTTAGCATACTTTAGCGGTCGTTTGGTGGTCGTATAAAGATCCTCATGGCGCTAGCTTTCCGATTTGATTCTATCAATGGTCATAGAAAAGACTGATACCCACTCGTTTGATGGTTTGTGAGCTGATGCAATTAGAATTGTGTAGCGGAACAATCTGTCTAATAATTTGGTACGCTCATCACTCCTTTTTCATCCCTTAAAGTGTATCGTTTGGCTAGAGACAATGAGATTCATGAAGGTTTTTGGGTTGGTATGCTAAACTCCATGGAAGGGTTTGCTTTTCTTTACACCTTTGTATGAGATTTTTAGTAGACTAGTTTTTTTTTCTCTTTTATTGATGCATTGTATTTGTAATATCTTTCATGATGTTTAATAAAATCCAAACGTCATTGTTCAAAAAAATACATACTATACGACTTATATACGTATTTTAAAATGGGTAAAATTTTGATACACAGGTTGTGTAAAACTAATTTTACACAAGCTTGGATATTTACACTATAAAACCCATATCCTAAATTTCTAACCCTAAAACTTAAACCTTAAACCCTATAACCTAAATTCTAAACTCTACAACCTAAACCCCTAAACTTCAAACCCTAACCCCTAAAATTAAAGGCATGTGTAAACTAAAGTTTACATGACGCGTGTATCAAAGTTTTTTCCTTATATATATATTGAATAGTTTAAAGGTGATTACAAGGTAGTATCTGTTCATACATATTCTTAACCCTTTGACAATGTGCATATTCCTTATAAACAGAGTTATTTGAACCCGTGTCTCCTAGGATGAACATCATCTGCTTTTCCACTAGGATATTTGCTGGGTTCAAAAAATATATATACTACATATACAATAATGGTAAAACACATTATGAAAATACATCAAAGAAAAGAAAAAGCGTCGTAAATACATATAATAAAAGAATTTATATTCAATACACTGGCGGTGAAAATTAAAGTTTCCACAAGCGCCTTAATTTTAGAGTTTAGAGGCTTAGTTAAGGGTAGATGATTTAGAGGTTTAGGTGTATGGGTTTAGAATTTAGGGATAGTTGTTAGAATTTAGAGTTTATGATTAGGTTTTAAAGTTTATAAGTTAGGATTTAGTTTCTAGGGTATTATGGTGAGGATTTATGTTTTAACTTATAAACCTTAAATTATTACCCTAAACCCTAAATTTTAACTAGTATCCCTAAATTCTAAGCTACTACACCTAGAAGCCTAAACCATACACCCTAAACTACATCCTTAAACCATAAAACTAAGGCGCTTGTGAAAACATTTAATTTCTACCGCCAATGTATAAAATAATTACCCATAATAAAATGGATTTAAATCAATTGCCTTAATTTTAGGGTTTAGAGACTCAATTTAAGGTGTAGGGGTTTAGAATTTAAGGGTATGGTTATAATTTATGGTTTAGGATTAGGATTTATAGTTTAGAGGTTAGAGTTTAGGTGTTAGAGTAATATGTTGAGGATTTAGGTTTTAACCTATGAACCCTAGATTCTAACTTTAAACCCTAAATTATATTCACATCCACTAAATTCTAAACTACTAAACCTTAACCCCTAAACCATACACCATAAACTGAGTCCTTAAACCCTAAAACTAAGGCGCTTATGAAAACTTTTAGTTTCCATCGCAGTGTATCAAATAATTATCCTAATAAAATATATAGAAATAGTAAGAAGATTGGAAACAATATATACATGCATACCTAAAATATAGTACATAAAAAATATTTATAGAAATATAACTTGAAAGGAAAAATAAATATATCAAGTGAAACGATATTTTTTACACACGTGTGTGTATATATATATATATATATATATTAAAATGGTAAGTACAAGAATAATAGTAGAATATATGTACATGGTAAACCAATAATGTAAAAAAACAATATATAATAAGACATATCAAATAGTAAAAAATATTTTATACGCATAAAAGAATATACCATAATAAAATAGTGTATTAAAGAACATTATATACATATATACGTTATTTATTAATAATATTAAAATGTTGTTCATAAAGAGATATGTATGTATTCAAAATGATTATGAGAATGAATGCAAAGTAATAACGCATGAAATTAAACAAATAAGAATTTAAGTGCATAAATAAAGAACTCGAATTAAATATAAAAGAGAGACCAAAGGGGTTTTTACAAGTTGTAACTTCTTGGATTTTAGCTATTCTGTAGGAAAGACAAAAGTGTAATCTTGAACAGAAGAAAAAAAACCCTCGAAAAATCCTCTGCTTTTATTTCTTTCTGAAACGCTTTGTCCTCTATGTTCTTTCTACCATGCCCCTCTCCTTTATTACATAAGAGTGAAGCCTATTTATAGGCTCAAAAAATCCTAAAAATATCAAAACCTTAAAAGCAATATACCATCTACGTTAATGTTAAATATTTTTGAAAAGAGAATAATGCATTTATTTGGACACCAAATCACTTTTTTACACTCAATACGGCCATAAATTAATTAAAACATATAGAGAAAGTTCAATTTTGAATTTAATTACAAATAATCAACGAAATAATTGAAAATTTGTAATAAAATTAAATTCTCGCATTGGACCCGATTCTAATTTTCTGCACGCGTTGTCTACAGTAAAATGAAAATATCTTGAGCTCCCAGCATATGATTGAGGCATTTCAAGATGTGTTGGAAAGGTAACTGAAAGATGGTCAGTTCGTAAGAAGGCATCCTGATCCCATAATTGCCCGCATCCTATCGAAAATTCACCATAAGTTCGTAGTGAGAATTATTTTTGTGTAGCTTGATTTTTCATATTTGTTAAACATGATCTCTTACAATCTTTCCATATCTGACGTGATTAGGATCTTTTGTAATATGAAAAATAAATCAAATATAATAATAATAATAATAATAATAATAATAAAAGTAAATAAATAAAATAAACGAGTTATTAACCCGAACAAAATTAGTGATTATAGATGGCCCTCTTTGCCCATTCTTGTAAAATGAGAATAGAGCAAATATCAAAAGCACTAATTTTGTCCTATTTCCTTGTCTAGAGCATGGAGTTACGAGTTCGTCCGGCTTAAAACTTTTCGCTCTCATTGACATAATTTTCTTGAAGGTGATGGTTTAGATCATTATGCAGTGGAAGTCTTACTGATGGCCCTTATCATCATACATTGATGGTTTGTATCCCAAGAAATTAAAGTCAATCACTATAAGTTTTACTAATAACCCCAAATCATCAAGCACTGAAGGTCTTATTGATGGTTTGGAAAATTAATGTCATGCACTGTAGGTCTTACTAAAATCTCCAAATCTCCAAGCACTAAGGGTCTTACTAATGGTTTGGAAAATTAAAGTCATGCACTGTAGGTCTTACTAAAAACTCCAAATCACCAAGAACTAAAGGTCTTACTGATGATTTGAAAAATAAAGTCATGCATTGTAGGTCTTACTAAAAACTTTAAATCACCAAGTATTGAAGGTCTTATTGATGGTTTGGAAAATTAAAGCATGCAGTGTAGGTTTTACTGAAAACTCCAAATCACCAAGCACTGAAGGTCTTATTGAAGGTGTGGAAAATTAAAGTCATGCACTATAGGCCTTACTGATAACTTGAATCGTTGATCCTTGGAAACTGGCAGCCTAAACGATTAAAGTCATGCACTGAAAGTCTAACATCCCGAATTATCGAACACTAAATATTGGAAGTTCGAGAATAAAATCATGCAATAAATGATTTGATAATAATATTTTCGAACCTGTAGTAATCCCTTGAATAATTCATGTCAAAAATAGACAAAATAACTAAAGGTTATGAGTTAGCATGCTCATAACTTAAAGGATTACACATGATGCATGAATGATGCGGACTAAGGATCGAACCACCTGAACGAGTCTTCATCTAAAAGGAAGTTGATTTAAAATATCTATTTTGTTTCTTCACTGAAACTTCATTTGCTGCTAGAATACCCCATCTCACACTCAGGTTCAATCTTTGGAACTTTTGTTTCCTTTCTACCTTAAAGCGTCTTTTTAGGTTTTCATTTTAGATTGATCTTTTCAAATCTTGCCCAGCTTAATCTTCTTAAGTCCTGTCTTTGAAATATCTTTGCCATTAAATTGACTTGTCATCTTTATGCCCCAACAAAATTTTTCCCCAAAACTTTGTCTTTCACACTTGTTCTTTTTTAGCAAACTTGTTACTTCTTCATTAATCAAATTCTTTTAATCTCCATATCCTCCCTTGTGTATTCTGATTTGGACTTTTATGTACAAAAGATCTTGTTGTTTATTGGACAATGATGCCCCACTAATTTTCTATCTTTTGACTCATCATGCAGAGTTTATCATTCTTTCATCATTTAGGGTGAGGAAATGCCTTAAGCCATTGAACTTTCCTTTAGGTTCATTCTTCCTTTTTACAAACCGATTATAGCATCATGGTAGAAAACTACTTTAGATTTATACACTTTAAATCTCCTTATACAAAAATGTCATTCTACTTGGATTCACTTCAATGTAAAAAACATTTGAGGATGAGCTAGATAAAATAAATAGATTTTTGAGAAAACGGAAAACATTTATAGATAAAAATCAAAACTAGGCCCCAAATATCAAGTGCAATAACGCATTTGCTTCAAATTAACAAAGATTAACCCAAGTGAAGCTTATGTTTAAAGAATCTCGTAGGTTGTGGCAATATATGCAAATGTGAAGTCCCTTTTGGGCTATCAGGCTTCCAAGAAGAACATTTCCCATATGCCTAATTTCTAACCCATTTAAGTGGCTCTCTTTAACTCACAAACTCACCATGTCCCATCTTTCATTCTTTTCTGATCTCAATCGGCATTAAAAGTGCGACAATCTTTGAAGAAAGGTTAACCCTAATAGGCCTCTTACTTAGATACTCATGTACGATCAAAATGTTCTTTAGAGGCTTGTAATGTAGGCGATGGCTCAAGGTTATGAAAGAAAGGATATATTGGTCCAAATAAGTGTTTAAAGGTGATAAAACCAAAGATCATTTCTTCCATGTGAGATCTCATTTCTTTATTTTTTTTATCTGGATGAAATACTATTTTCTCTTTTATTCTTTGTATTGCTATAGACTACCCATTTTTTGGGTTTTTACCATAGAGTTCATTTTCTTTCCTCTCATTTAAGAACATGTGACTTGCACCCTTACTAGATATTGATGCATGCATCTGTGCAAAGGTAATCAATCTTTCAAGGCTCTTTTAAATAAAGATTCATTTAAATGGAGGATTCCTCATATGTCTCTTGTTTTTTATTGCACCTTTCAACTTTGTGCTTTCACCTTTGATTGCTTCAACTTGATTCGGTTGGCTCTTTGAGCACAAACTTTACTTTTATTGTTTTTTTTCAAATTTCTTTATTTGGCATATTTCTCTTGTTTTTTTTTCAATCCTCTAAGGCTCTTTTAAATAAAGATTCATTTGAATGAAGGATTCCTCATATGTCTCTTGTTTTTCATTGCACCTTTCAACTTTTTGCTTTCACCTTTGATTGCTTCAACTTGATTCGGTTGGTTCTTTGAGCACAAACTTTACTTTCATTGTTTTTTTTCAAAATTCTTTATTTGGCATATTTCTCTTGCTCAAGTTGGATCTTATATCCAATGTACCCATCTTGATTTCATGCCTCTAATTCATAAGGCATTATCTTTGTAGAATGATCAAAACCAAATGCCTTTCATTTGTAAATAATCTTTCATCCTCTTTGTCTCTAGTGTGGGGGTGATCTTTGTTTTGGGTTCAATCGAAAGGAAATTAGCAGGCCCAAAGGGGGACATCAATGGAAATTTTTCTTACTTCCTTAGTTGCAAAGGGTAATGAAGGAATGCCAAATATCATCTCATATATGGATATAAAAATAGTCTTTGAGTGGTAGATGTTTTAGGGTTATCACTTCATTCAAAAAACTTAAACAACAATGCAGGATAGGAAAATTCACTAGAAGTTTGTATATAGGCTTTTCCCATTATTCTTAAACACTCTTTGTTGTTATTCCATTATCCTAAATAGAATAGAAGATATTCACATTTGTAGTTTCTCAAAACATTCGATTTCATCTAGACATAAGCTACTTGAAATTAATCTTTTGATTTGAATCAAAGACACTCATGCAATTGATATTTATGGTCCTGATAGAAAATGATAAGGAAGATATATACATATATGTATGGGAGAACAAAAACTAGCTCATAACAAAGAATAAATGAAATATTAAATGAATCAAAGAATTTGCCAAATGAGATGCATAGGAATGTTCCTTTCAATGAAATCAACAAGTAAACATATGCCCTTAAAAACATATTGCCTTTGGGCTTTAAGCAAAAGGGATAGTTTTGTGCAAAATATAGGAAAGTATTAAAAAACCAACATGTGCAACATAAAAAGAAATATGTATCTCCCTAGATTCATGTTCACCATTCTCTATTTCCTTCAAAATTCCACAAACCTGGTTTCAATCAAATCATACATATGGTGAAGTTGGATTGCGGGGATGACCTTAGGGTAGACTGGTTATGTGAGAACCCATCATATAAACTTCAGAATCATTTTATCTCTTTCCTTGGATCTTCTGAGCATTATCTCAAGTTTTAAGATTGCTCATTTTAATTGTTGCTTTAATTAATTTTGTAGTATTGACAAAATCAACAAAGCTTAAGGATATATTTTTAATCATTTTTTCATAGATCAGACCATTAAGGTGTCCACGAATATACATGTAATCTCATTCTCCAAGATCGGTGGTTGAACTTGTGCAACAATATCCCTCCACCATTGGGCGTATTGCCTAACATTCTCATTGTGACTCTAAGTCGTCCCCTATAACATTGTTCGATTAAGGACCATGTCTTTCACATGTTTTTATAGTTAAGTGAAAATTCTAGACAAATCCTTCTAAGATTTCATATCAGAGGGCATACCAAGGGGTAGCTGCCCCAATCAAACTATCTTGGAAGCAATGGATAAGCAACTTTTCATTCTTCAAGTGAGCTGCCATCTTCTGGTAGTACATGGTCAAATGAGTAGACGAGAAAGCAGTCCTATCATATATTTCAAAGTCAAACACCTTAAACTTGTGTGGGATAACCAAATCTGCCAGTAAACTCAGCTCTACTACATCAATTCCATAGTTGTTGGTTGCTTGCAAAATACCGACTCTTTCCTCTATTTGGCGACATTTCTCCTTAATTTTTTCCTCAAATTTCTGCCTTAATCTTGTTTCAAATCAGGAACTTCTACATCAACGTCAATTTTGAAACTATGCCCCACGTCAATTGCACTATTAGCATATGCCCAAGCCACATTGATCTAAACTTTTTTCAACATCGATCCCTTATGTTGATCCATTGTGTGAGATGAGTCTCCAATTTGGCCCTCCACATTAGAATTTCCATAGATTATTGCTTTTCTAGTATCCATTATCCCAAGCAGTACGGTGATTCAGGATATGATTTCATTCTATGATTGTTTGATCCTTTGTTCAATGGTGCCCAAGTTGTCTTCAATGTCTTTTTGGGATTTCTCAACATTAGCTAATCTTTCTTCCATAGTTCTTGTTTGAGAACGTGTATCATAAGAGTGCAGAATGATTGCGTTTTAAACTTTCTGTCATGACATTTTCCATAATGAATGAATGCAATGTATCATGTATATGAAATAATAAAAGAATAGTTAAAGGCAATTAATAAATGTAAAATGCAATAATGAATGCAAATAAGGCGTTGATTCTCAAATAGTCATTTTAAAAAATTTCTTTTGAGAGAAGCTGTTTCGTTACAAAAGTTAGAATAAAAACATTATAGATATCGATTAGTCATCTTTCCTAACATATTGACTTCATGAAGCAGAGTGCGCACTTGATGTCCCAACATCGTTTCTGGACTGGTTCGCGAGAACAACTTTCTTGCTTCTCTTGCCAGCCCTTGCACCTATCTAGCCACTCCTTGTGCTTGGACCACAATAGTAGTCATTTCCCTTTGTTGGTCTTGGATTAGCTGTCCCGCTTGCTGGAGTCTATAGACTATTAGAATTTTGTCATCTTGGATGACTCCCTCAAAGGTGGCAAGTCGTTCTTTGTAAGACTGAAGAGTAGCCTCCATTTCTGCTACTATTGCCTTCAAAAACTCATTCTCATCCTGAGCGATCCTCAAAGCAGCCGTATTATCTTGGTTGTGGTATTCGTGTAACACCCCTTCCCAATCTGGTAGGAAACCGGGTCAAAAAGCGTTAACGGAGAATAGTACGATGAACGATGCGATATTTCTCAGTCAAAATTCAATGCAAGGCACTACAATGTGATACTATGTCAATATATAGAAACAATGATTTATTCTGGGACTACTTTAATTAGTTTAGGGCTAATTTCAAACTTTTATGAACTTTAGGGACTAATTTCTAAATTTAGAGAATTAGGGGTATTTTAATGAAATCAACCATACCGCAATGAAATTCAATTCATAAACAATAAGCTTACTAGTTTTTGTGTTATTCCGACATCAATTGCCTCATCAATTTAGCTAAACAAAGTTTACTGACCAATGTGCAATGCTTCAAACTTGATTCAATTAACTTATAACTGATTTACCTGTATAAGTATCGGTACTTATAAGGCCGTACCGATATACATGTGTCATGACTGCTAAAACGGTTAAGATTCAATAAGCCTGTATTGGTTTGACTAGGGACCGTACCGGTACTGGTTGACCCATTTCAATACGTCCTAAGACGGTATTGATGTATTTAATTTTCCACATTTTAGTGTTAAATTTTCGTATCGATATGCCCATTTGACGTATCAATACACCCTGTTTACCGATGTTGACCATGTCGAAATATGCACATCTGTATCGATACGCCATCACCTGTGTCGATACGATATGCACTATAATGACAAATTTTGTCTGGTTTTCAATCATTCTAACATATTAAACAATATCCAAATTTTCCATCTACCATGTTTTTACCTTTTTAGGCTAAGTATGTGATTTTAGTCACATTTAAGCTTACCAAAAGGGGCCATTGAGGGCCTAAGGCATAGTTACAAACCAAGGACAATACATACATACTAAAATGACCATAAGTGTAATGTCCCGGTTTAGGGCCTAGAGGTTTTTGGGCCGATTTAAGGGTTCTCAAAGGTGATAAAAATACAGAAAATAGTATAAAATCCTTTTAATATATATATAATGGTTTGGTGAAGTCAATTTTGGAAAATGGTGTTTGGGAGTCAAACATTTCGATTTAGTGACCAAATTGTAAACTTTGTAAAACTGCTTTTAGTGACTGTTTTGTAAAAGGATGAGAACTTTGAATCTTTAAGGAGCTATTGACCCTAAAGTCTAATATCTGAATTTATCTCTTAATTGGCATATTTTTAAGTGTTTTTAATTAGACATAATTAATGGAGAAGGTTTAGTTGGAAGTTATTACCTTAAAAAAATTTTATGTAACTTCTTTTCTCTCAAACTCTCTCTCAAATTCAATCCAGTCAAACAACAATTTCTTCTTCAAAACCTTCAGGTAATCCTTTGATTTAATTGATCTTTTGTTTCTAAATGATTTCTTAATGATTTCCTATCAAAACCTTATTGTTTTAATCTTTTTTTCTCATGTAAAACCATCCAATTAAGGGGAAAGCATCCATTAGAGGAAAGGTTTCATCCTTCTCCTCTAATGAGAGGTTCTTTATTGAAATTCCCAAGTTCTTGATCCATTACACATGATTTCTAATAAGTTTTGTTGATTTAATTGGAGAGAATTGGTTTAATTGAGATTTTATTGATGAAATTAAGAGATCTTCGTTTTAGATCTGTTTTGCTGATGAGATTATATCATGATTTTGATATCTTAAAGTGTTAATGGGTTGGTTTTATCAATGGAATCCTGAAATCAAATGAATCTCTAGTTGTTTGAGTTGCTAGTTATGAGTTTTTGAGGTGTTGTGGTGGTTTATGAGTTGTTGGAGGTATAAGGATGTTATGAGATAGTTTTTAGATGTCTTTTGATGCTAATTGATGTTTGGAAGTGTTAGGTTAAGGTTGGGTTAAGTTTCAGAAGTGAATTAAAGTTGTTTCAATTGTTTTGGATAGGCGTTTTGATGGTTTTAAGCAAGGCAATGTTGAGGAATTGCTTGCTGGGGTTTTGAATGCATTATGATGCATTAATCCTCTATTATAATGTGGTTAAAATAGGGGAGAACGCTTCGGAAGCTACCGGTGAAGCTTTGGAGGCTTCGAATGCTTGATTGCGCGTTGGTGAATCGAGGCTTCGCATGTCGGTGAGTGAGAGTGTGTTTTCTAGATTTAGAATGGTTTAAAAGGTGGTTTTTGGGAGTTTAAACTTAGTTTGAAACGCTGGTGTAAACTCAAAAGTAAGTATAAAGGATTTCTCTCTTGGTCGTGCTTGTTTTACGAAATGGTTTATGTACTGTTTTGATTTACATGGTTCCTACTATTAAAGCATAATTTCATGTATGCTATCTACTATTTATGATAATATATTGATGAAGGATGCATTGGTGAATGATCTTTGTAAATGTGGTTTATACTTGTGAAAGCATGGTTTGATGCTTTGGTATGTTTTGGTAAATTGCTTTAAAAACATGTGGTTCATGGCTAATTGTGAAAGCATGGTTTGATTCTTCGAGATGTTGTTAAACTCCCTGTTTGTACAAGTTTATGTTGTTATTTTAGACTTGTAAATGGCCTGTTGTGGTTGGAATTTGCCTTGGTATGGCTTTTGGTATCTTGTTTGGCTTAATTCATAGGTTGCATGCCTATAGTTTCCTTTTGATGCAAGATAACATGTATGGTTAATGTTTCTAGTGTTTTGGTGGAGGACCGATCCTTGTTTTTGTTGCTAATGTCTTAGAAGCATGATTAAGTGGTTTGCTTAGCTTATTTGTATGTTAAACCAGAAAAAATAGGCGTTTCAGGCCCAGGCGTATCGATATGTGGGGTACCGTATTGGTACAAGTAGGCCAAATCTGGCTGAGCGTATCGATATAGGGAGATCTGTATCTATACGGTCTTAGAGGAAAATAGCTGGGCGTATCGGTACACGGGGCCATATCGATACGATATTGTGCTACTAGAATCTAAAATGTAAAATCTATCAAGATTGTACCGATATGGTGCTTGGTGTATCGATATGGTGACAGGTAAGTTGGTTGGTTGGAATCTTTTAAAGTTTCTATTTTCTTACGTTTTAGTCCTTAGAAGTTATGTATGCATTTGAATGAGTTTGGATGATCAAATTGAGCTGGAATTTGACATGTGAGTATGATACTTGACTATTTGAATATTGGTAACCTTAATTCGGTAATAAGTCCCTATAATTTGTCATTTTTGTAAATCAGTCCCTAATTATAAATCGATGCAATTGGATGTCAAATCGACGCCCAATTAAGTTATAATTTCACCCGCTGTTAGTATGTACACTTAGGTTAATAATATTGCATCTGAAAAAGATAAAGCAAAAAAGGGTTGTTTATTATGGTAAACCTTCTCAGTTTACTTCAATATTCCCCGTATAGCACGTTGGGTTTGGTCTGACGACTAGACCGGGTTGAGTGGGTTACATTTGGTGGCATCAGAGCCAGGTTTTTGATAAGCTGGGATGTTGGTAAGTTGTTGTGAGTTATATCTACTGTTTGCTATTCACGATGCTTGTGATATGTATGTTGTTTGCTTTATGCCATGTTGGGGGGAGGGGAATTTGGTAATTCCATTGCCTTATTATCATAGTCTGAGTTGTTTTTATTTTTAAAATGGAAGTCTTGGATCCGTGCTTAGAGCTGGCCTGATTGTTTTGTTTTGGTTGTTATCATGCCTTAGTTGTTTTAGCACGATGGGACCGAGGAGGGAGTTGCAATCTAGTGTGATTGCTGCTGCCACTAGGCTGGGAAGTCAGGAGAATGTTGTTCCTCTTGGAGGGATTCCACTTGGGCAAACTAGGCCAGGGTTGGGTGATATGACGCCTCTGTTTTAGGAGATGACTGGAGCTTTCCAGGCCGCTGTTGGTGGAGTGCATGTACAAGCACCATCTCCTGGGCAAATGAGTTTGTCGTTAGAGCGTTTGCATAGTTTGGGTGGTGTTGAGTACCGTGGTTTGTTGTTCGAGGCATCTGAGGCTTGGATGGCCAGTACGATCCTAATATTGGATCAGATGAGGTGTAATGATGCCCGTAAGTTGGGATGTGTTGTGTCCCTATTGCAAGGTGAGGCTTGCAGTTGGTGGATGACTGTAACAGCGGCTATGGATCCTGATGATGTAAATTGAGAGTTTTTCCAAGTTTCCTTTAAGAAAAAGTATTTGGGAGTGAGATACTTGGATAATAAGAAATGAGAGTTCATGTCTTTGGTTTAGGGTAGCATGACTGTGGCTGAGTATGAGGTTTAGTTTGTTCGTTTGAGCTAGTATGCTCCTGAGTTGGTGCCAAGTGATAGGCATCACTGTGATTGTTTCCACTATGGTTTGGTGCAAGAGGTGAAGAAGTACATGTTGGCATCTAATTATACAAATTTTGATGTGTTGGTGACACAAGCGAAAGATATTGAGCAGAACTTGGGTTTGTCTTCTCATATGAGTGGTTCTGGCTCGGGTAAGAGAGTTGCAAACTCTAGCTTTAGTGGTGGTCAACATAAGAGGTACCCCGATAAGAGGTATTGCTCTGATGTAAGACGTGGTGGCAGTGCTGGACATGGTGCGCAAGGTTCGGGTAATCGGGTTAGATGTGAGCATAATCCTTGTTGGGTATGTGGATCTCATGAGCATATGAAGCGAGATTATCCACGTTTGATCTGTAAGGGGCAAGCTCCTACTGCTATAGGTGCTAATGTTTGTTGGAGTTATGGGTCTAGTGATCACATTAGATGCGATTGTTCGTTGTTGGCTAGTGGTGGTCAGGCTAGGGCATCTGTGGCTGCACCTCAGCGAGGCTGTGGTTGTGGCCATAGACAATTTTAGTGTAGAGATGAGGGTCTGAGGATGGTTGCTCATGCTGTTGCGATTCAACCTGAGGGTGGTGGTCCTACGAGGGTATATGCACATCAGGAGGGATATAACGACACTGATGTGATTGCAGGTACATTTACTTTGCAGTCATTTCCATTGTTTTCTTTGATTGATTCTATTTCTACGCATTCACACATCTTGCGTGAGCATGCACTTTTGCTTGATATTCCTGTTGAAGTGTTAGATGTTGGGATGCAAGTAACAAGTTCTTTTGGTGAAACGGTTGTTACAAGAAGGATGTTTAGGCGTTGTCATTTTTCTTTTCAAGGTCATGTGTTTGCGGTTGATTTGATGGAGTTGTCGTTTCATGGTTTTGATGTAATCCTGGGTATGGATTGGTTAACCGAGTATAAAGTAGTGGTTGATTTTGAGACCAAAAGAGTTATCTTGAAACTTGCTGATGATTACAAAGTGGTAATCATGGGCGAGAATATTATATTCTTGTCTAATGCTGTTTCGGCTCTTGAGGCGAGTCGGTTGTTGAAATCTGGATATGAGGCTTTTCTGGCCTATGTTATGAATCTGGGTTTGAACGAAGTGAGTGTGCAGGACATACGCACGGTACGTGAGTTTTTAGGTGTTTTTCTGGAAGATTTGTCGGGTTTGCCACCGAATCGAGAGGTTGAGTTTGGCATCGAGTTGTATGAAAATATAGCTCTGGTGTTTATTGCTCCCTACAGAATGGCTCCGAAAGAGTTGAAGGAGTTGAAGATGCAATTTTAGGAGTTGCTTGATCGAGGGTTTATTAGGCCTAGTGTTTCGCCTTGGGGGTGCGCTAGTGTTATTTGTGAAAAAGAAAGATGGCATGATGTGGATGTGCATCGGTTATTGACAACTGAACAAGTTGACGATTAAGAACAAGTATCCTTTGCCAAGGATTGATGATTTGTTTGATTAGTTTCGAGGTGCTTCGGTGTTTTCTAAGATTGATTTGAGGTCTGAGTACTATCAGTTAAAGGTGAAGGATATGGATATACCTAAGACAACTTTTCGTACAAGGTACGAGCATTTTGAGTTTTTGGTGATGCCGTTTGGTTTAACTAATTCCCCTGCTGTGTTCATGGACATGATGAATCGGGTGTTCCATGAGTTTTTGGATCAATTTGTGGTTGTGTTTATCGATGATATTCGTGTGTACTCTCGTACCGAGGAGGATCATGATCGCCACTTGCGAATTGTGTTGCAAGCTTTTTTGGATAATTAGTTGTATTCTAAGTTGAGCAAGTGTGATTTTTGGCTTAAGGAAGTTGTTTTCCTTGGACATGTGGTGTCAGCCGAAGGAATTCGGGTTGATCCCCATAAGATTGAGGCGGTGACGAATTGGAAGTTCGGTGCAAGAGGTTTGTAGTTTCCTTGGTTTGGTGGGATACTACCATAGGTTTGTGGATGGTTTTTCAAAGGTTGCTGCTCCTTTGACGAAGTTATTACAAAAGAATGTTCGATTTGAGTGGACAGAGGAAAGGCAACAAGCTTTTGAGAAGTTAAAGGAAGCTTTGGTGCAGGCTCATGTTTTGGTTCAACCAGAGTCAGGAAAGGACTTTGTGGTTTATAGTGATGCGTTATATGTTGGGTTGGGTGGTGTATTGATGCAAGAAGGAAAAGTTGTGGCTTATGCATCTAGAAAATTAAAGGTGCACGAGCGCAATTATCCTACCCATGATCTTGAGCTAGCCGAGGTGGTGTTTGCTTTGAAGATTTGGAGGCATTATCTTTATGGTGATAATTGTGTTGTGTACACGGATCACAAGAGTTTGAAATATTTGATGACTCAAAAGGATTTGAATCTTAGGCAACATAGATGGTTGGAGTTGCTTAAGGATTATGATTTGACGATTGAGTATCATTCGGGTAAGGCTAATGTTGTAGCTAATGCCTTGAGTAGAAAGGTTGCGGTGTTGTTGCGGGTGATGTTTGCACGGTTGAGCATGACGCAAGATGGTGGTTTGTTGGACGAGTTGCAAGTTAAGCCATCTTTGTCACAATTGATTAAGGAGAAGCAGTTGCTTGATGATTCGTCGGTACCGCATATTTCTAACACTGTAGAAGGTAATTCGATGAACTTTTGTTTCAATGAGGAAGATGCTTTGTGCTTTTAAGGATCGAATTGTGGTGCCTAATGATGGTGAGTTGAGGCATATGATTTTGACCGAAGTGCATAGTAGCCCTTTTTGCTATGCATCCTGGTAGTACTAAGATATATCGTGGGTTGAAGGATGAGTACTATTGGGTTGGTCTAAAGAATGATGTAGCTGAGTTTGTTGTTAAGTGTATGGTATGTCAGCGTGTAAAAGCTGAGCATCAGTTTCCTTCCGGGTTGTTGCAACCGTTGAGGATACCAGAATGGAAGTGAGAGAGAATCACCATGGATTTTGTGTCAAGGTTGCCTTTAACACCAACTAAAAGGTATTCCATTTGGGTGATTGTGGATCATTTCATGAAGTGTGCGCATTTTCGTGCTGTGCATACTGCGTATACGTTGGATAAGTTGGCAGATTTGTACATTGCTGAGATTGTGCGTTTGTACGGTGTGTCTAAGTCTATAGTTTTAGATAGAGATCCGAGGTTTACATCGAGGTTTTGGGAGTGTTTACATCGAGCTTTGGCTACACGGTTGAGTTTCAGTACTTCTTATCATCCTCAGACAGATGGTCAATCTGAACGTGTGATCAGATCTTAGAGGATACGTTGAGGTGGTTTGTTATTGAGTTCCAAGGAACCTGGGAGAAACAATTTCCCTTGGTGAAGTTTGCTTATAATAACAGTTATCAAGCGAGTATACAAATGGAACGTATGAAGCTTTATATGGTAGGAAGTGTAGAACACCTCTTTGTTGGGAGGAGGCAGGAGAAAAGTTGATTACATTGACTGTTGTGCTTAAAGGGACAACATAGAAAGTGAAGCTTATTAGTGATCAGTTCAAAGCGGATTTAGATCGGCAAAAGTCTTATGCGGATATGAAGCATAGGGAAATAGAGTTCGTGGTTGGTGACCGTGTGTTTCTAAAAGTTTAACCTTGGAAGAAGGTGATGAGATTTGGTAAGAAGGGCAAGTTAAGTCCAAGGTTCATTGGACCTTATGAGGTGTTGGAATGTGTTTGTCTGATGGCCTATGGATTGAGGTTGCCACTTGATCTTAAAAAGATACATGATGTTTTCCATATATCGATGCTTCAGAAGTATAGGTCGGATCCTTCTCACGTGACGCCTGTTGAGGAGATTGAGTTGAATCCAGATTTGACCTATGATGAGATCTAGTAAGGATCTTGGATGAGGACTGTAAGGTTCTTCGTGGTAAGACCATAGATTTGGTCAAAGTGTTGTGGCGACACCGAGGAGTTGAGGAAGCCACGTGGAAAAGGAAGAATGACGTGAAGAAGTAGTTTCCTTACTTTTTTCCACCAGGTAAAATTTTGAGGACAAAATTTCCTAAGTGGGGGAGAGTTGTAATGCCTCGGTTTTGGGCCTAGAGGTTTTCGGGCCGATTTAAGGGTCCGGTGGACCAGAATTAGAGACTCGAGTAAGTTTCTGGATTAAATTAAGTTTTAATATTTTCAAAGGTGATAAAAATATGGAAAATAGTCTGAAATCCTTTTAATATATATATATATATATGGGTTTGGTAAAGTAAATTTTGGAAAATGGTGTTTGGGAGTCAAACATTTCGATTTAGCGACCAAATTGTAAACTTTGTAAAACTGCTTTTAGTGACTGTTTTGTAAAAGGATGAGAACTTTGAATCTTTAAGGAGCTACTAACCCTAAAGTCTAATATCAGACTTTTTTTTCCCTTAATTGGCTTATTTGTAAGTGTTTTTAATTAGATATAATTAATGGAGAGGGTTTAATTGGAAGTTATTACCTTAAAACAAATTTTACGTAACTTCTTTTCTCTCAAAAACTTTCTCTCAAATTCTCTCCAGCCAAACAACAATTTCTTCTTCAAAACCATCAGGTAATCCTTTGATTTAATTGATCTTTGGTTTCCAAATGATTTCTTAATGATTCCCTATCAAAACCTTATTGTTTTAATCTTGTTTTCTCATGTAAAACCATCCAATTAAGGGGAAAACATCCATTAGAAGTAAGGTTTCGTTCTTATGGTCTAATGAAAGGTTCTTTATTGAAATTCCCAAGTTCTTGATCCTTTACACATGATTTCTAATAAGTTTTGTTGATTTAATTGAGATTTTATTGATGAAATTAAGAGATTTTTGTTTTAGATATGTTTTGCAGAGTTTATGATGAGATTATATCATGATTGTGATATCTTATAATGTTAATGGGTTGGTTTTATCAATGAAATCCTGAAATCAAATGAGTTGTTCGAGGTATAAGGATGTTATGAGATGGTTTTTAGATGTCTTTTGATGTTAATTGATGTTTGGAAGTGTTAGGTTATGTCTGGGTTAAGTTTCGGAAGTGAATCGAAGTTTTTTTAGTTGTTTCGGATAGGCATTTTGATGGTTTTAAGCAAGGAAATGTTGAGGAATTGCTTGCTGGGGTTTTGAATGCATTATGATGCATTAATCCTCTGTTATAATGTGGTTAAAAACGGGAGAACGTTTCGGAAGCTACCGGTGAAGCTTTTGAGGCTTCGGATGCTTGATTGCGCATCGGAGAATTGAGGTTTCGCACATGTTTTCTAGCTTTGGAATGGTTTAAAATGTGGTTTTTGGGAGTTTAAACCTAGTTTGAAACGCTGGTTTAAACTCGAAAGTAAGTATAAAGAATTTTTCTCTCAGTCGTGCTTGTTTTACGAAATGATTTATGCATTCTTTTGATTTACATGGTTCCTACTATTAATGCATAATTTCAAGTATGTTATCTACTATTTTTTATAATATATTGATGAAGGATGCATTGGTGAATGATCCTTGTAAGTATAGTTTATACTTGTGAAAGCATGGTTTGATGCTTTGGTATGTTTTGGTAAATTGCTTTAAAAACAATGAGGTTCATGGCTAATTGTGAATTATATTGGGAAGTGATGGCAGAGAAATGGTTTTAAAACGTAATCGGATATAGTTAGCCGAATATAGGATTGAGTGCACTCTAAAATAAGTCGCCTTGGACGTGGAGGGGTTTATATTATGTACCGAATACTTCGTCCAAGTACCCTAACGATTGAGAGGTTTATGGTACCAAATACTCTCGTTAGTGGGGTTATAAATCTACATATGAGTGGTGTTTAGGGGTTTATATGGCGTATTGAATACTCCACCACGGGTGTCACAACGATTGATGGGTTTATATTGCGTAGCAAATACTCCCGTGTGTGAACCTTGTGTTTCGGTTAGAATGTATGAAGTGTTGGGAGAACACTTGTGAATCCGTGTATCCAATGTTGTGTTTTGTAAATGGAACTTGTTGATGATCAATTGTGAGCCAATATAATATGTGAATCCTTGTTATGGCTTTTGGTATCTTGTTTGGCTTGGTTCTTAGGTTGCATGCCTATTAGTTTCCATTTGATGCAAGATAACATGTATGGTTAATGTTTCTAGTGTTTTGGTGGAGGATCGATCCTTGTTTTTGTTGCTAATGTCTTAGAAGCATGAATAAGTGGTTTGCTTGGCTTATTTGTATGTTAAACCAGAAAAAATAAGCATTTCAGGCCCAGGCGTATCGGTATGCGAGGTACCATATCGATACGGGTAGGCCAAATCTGGCTGAGCGTATCGGTACAGGGAGATCCATATCGATACGGTCTTAGAGAAAAATGGCTGGGGCGTATCAATATAGTATTGTGCTACTAGAATCCGAAATTTAAAATCCATCAAGGTCGTACCGATACGGTGCTTGGTGTATCGATACAGTGACAGGTAAGTTGGTTGATTGAGATCTTTTGAATTTCTATTTTCTTACGTTTTAATCCCTGGAAGTTATGTATGCATTTGAATGAGTTTGGATGATCAAATTGAGCTGGAATTTGACATGTGAGTATGAAACTTGACTAATTGAATATTGGTAACCTTAATTTGGAAATAAGTCCCTGTAATTTGTCAATTTTGCAAATCGGTCCTTAATTATAAATCGGTGCAATTGGATGTCAAATCGACGCCCGATTGAGTTGTAATTTCACCCGCTACCGGTATGTACACTTAGGTTAATAATATTGCATCTAGAAAATATTAAGCAAAAAGGGATTGTTTATTATGGTAAACCTTCCCGGTTTACTTCAATATTCCCCGAGTAACTCGTTCGATTCGGTCTGACGACTAGACCGGGTCGAGGGGGTTACAATAAGTGACTATTCCAACTACTTTGACACCATACTAGGAGTTCATAGATTCGATATACATTACTTTACCTTGGTTTTGACTTGCCAAAATCTTCCAACTTCTCTAATCTCCAACCACAAACTCTTTAACCTGAAATGTACAAAATAAAATGTATTAGGCATACATTGCCTAGTGAGGTAGTCTCGGACAATAACGATAACAATGAAATGCATTCCAAATCTTGTATTAGCAATAGCAATGCAATGAATTATTGATAAAAATGTAATGATCATGTTCAATAGTAATAGCATCATATTTTAATAGTAACCCTTGGATCGATTCGGGACAGTGGATACACATATTCTACGCCTCGCCAAATCAATGAATGGTCTAGTCCATCCCCCTCGCCAAAATGACCAATAACGCAAACATCCCTCCGCCTCGCCTCAATATAGGTCGTAGCCCAAGGACCGTAGTCCACCTGTAAATTGAGCTCATGAATTCTATGACATGCCAATTGTATCCAATGTCCTTCGAATCCAAGGTCTGGTGACAATATCAATAATCAATGTTCAATAGCAATAACAATGTCCGATATTTCCAATGTTCTTATCGGTAGGCAATGTTCCAATATCAACGTTCAATAGCAATAACAATAATGATAGCAATGTTTAATGATCTCAAAGACAATGCCAATGGACTATGCTTCACTTATAATGTTTCGATAACAATAACTATGTCAATATCCATGCTCAATGACAATGACTATAACAATAACAATGGATTTGCTCCATGACCAATATTCTATACTTTCACAACTCAATGACAACAACGGTGGCGAAATCAATGGCGATGTTCAATAACAATGACAATGACAATATCAGTGCTCAATAATCAATACTATAGCTTACCGATGCTTACCAAGATTGTCCACTAAGTGGTTCGATGCAATATCCCTTAACAACGGGTTAGCAAAACTAATTTCAATGACAATGAGATCGGGAAAGGCACCTAGCCCAATCTTGAGACTCCGACTACACTCACCTCAATATTTCAGAGCTCCTACTTGCTCTCGGATTGAAATTCCTTTGTTCCTAGCTTTCAACAGTGATGATAGATGATCTTTCCCCACTTCTTGAGCTAGGTAAACAATAGGTAATTGTTAGAATCAAAAATACAATATCGTAATCAATATAATGATATCAAAATCAATATCTAAATTCAATATAGCCATTAGCTATAAGATACCCATGGATTGAAGCTTTGAAATACCTGCCACAACCCTTTCGAGCCCGACAATTTTAAAAGGTGTGATAGGACCACCTAAAAAGAGGTCATTTGAATAAAATATTTTATTTTATTAAAACAATGGTTTTGATATGCAAAAACATAAAAAAGGGTTCGGGAGTCGGTTACGTTTGGGGAAGGGTTAGCACCCCTATAGTGCCCAAAATCCGGTACCTAGCCGATTACCAAAATGTTTTAATGTCAGAATTTGCAAGTTCACGAAAATTCAATTTATTCGTCCATTTTTGAATATGGATCTATTTAACAGTCTTACCATTCGAAAAATGAACTCTAATCACCGCTAACACTATTGGCGCTAACCCATCATTTTCGTTTGGTAAGACACCGCATAGGTTATATTTCAGTTTTTAACAAACCAAACAAAGAAATTACTGTGTTTGAATCTTTTATTAAACCTATGTTAGTGATTATTTATCCTAGGAATCTAAACAAAATTTTAACTAATTTTAGGGTTTAATGTTATTAAGTGTATTTTATTGTTTTAAATGTGAAGAAAATTTTATTTAAACATATGGGCTTTAACTAGGTTTTTCAAGAACCTATTCCTAAAGGTTTTACTAAACAATTATACATTTAAAAACAAAACATATAACTAAGCATATATAAAATAAAGAAAGCCATTAAATTGCTAAACTAAATAATTGAATACATGAATTAATGGAAGAAAAAAGGATAAAAAATAAACCCTATTTTAAATAAGAATAAACCGAATTGGGGACCAAATTGAATGAAAAATGAAATATGAAGACCAAATTGAAACAAAAGGGACGAAATTGTGAAGATTACAAGTTGAAGAGCCATAGTGAGATATCGATGAAAGTAGGGCGCATGTTTTAAAATGGGTACGAGTCGATTAACGGGTCAGTATATAAGTTAAAAATCAAAAGCAAAAATCATTTCCCCCCTTTTTCCAAATGAATCAAATATATCTCCTTATCATTTCTCTGAACTGTTCTTCATGTTCTCCATGGATTTGGAGAACACGACGAACAACTTTCGTGCTAGCCACCATTGATCGGCGCCGTTCGCCATTGTCAGCGACAAAAATTTCAAAAATACCTTATGAATCCCATTTAAAAAAACAAAATCATTTTAAACACTTTCGAAACATTCCCCTTTTAAAACAAATTGATTGGTAAAAACACGAGTCATTTTGCTCCTTTAAATCTAATTTCCAGAATTTGGTGAGCACCGAAATGCGTGTCCGTCATCAGAGACACAGCCTTAGACGCCATGCACGGTGGCGGCTACTCAAAATCATGTTAAAAAACTTCCCCTTTCTCTTAATTAAATTTGTACGAAAATAAAAAATAAAAATGAAATTACCAGAAACTTGCTTACTTTTATTCCACTGAAATGCTGAGTACAATTCCTGCTTGTTATGCCTGAATCCATATGTATTTCGTGTCTTTCTTCTTCCCTCTTACAAAAAATTACATGGGTTTATATAGGTATATACATACCAAAATTAAATGATTCAATCCTCTAATCCCTATTTCCAAATTGCTTCTAATTGATTTTAGAATTTCAGATTGATTCGGTTGATTTTGATTGGGTTGACTTTTGCCAATTAGGGATTTTAAACCTTTTTATTTCTATTTCCGGTGGCTGCAAACAATAATGGAATTACCCACGTGGAGTGATCCACGATGAAGACGAAAGGGCTTGATCGAAGTTCAAATGTCAGGCGCGTGGCCGCCACACGCGAGTGGTGATCAACGTGATCCTTCGTGGGGCGATCTAGGCCATTAGATAGAATCTAGATCTAATGAAAAAAGAGAGCACGGCGCTACACCCTTAGGGCTAGGGTTTTCTGTGCGTAATCTGCATCGTTGGATCAGCTTTTGATCCAATGGTCCCCTGTTGCCTGCGCAAAGGAAAGCAAAAGGGGATTAAGGTTTCAACTTTTATTATGTTTGGGCCAAACGGTCCCCTTTTTGTATTGGACCTTTAATTTAAATGTTTAATAGATTGTTTTCAATTGAAATGGATTTTCTTTTTGGGTTTCATGCTAACTATAATAATAATAATACTATATACAAATAATAATAATAATGATAATATAGATAATAATGATATAATATACAATATATAAACAATAAATAAATATGATAAAATAAAAACATTAGAAACAATAAAAAGTTGGGTGAAAATTCAGTGACAAAAACTACCCCACTTTGGTCATTCCAGTGAAACAGGAATAGAGCAAAGAGCAAATGACATTGATTTTTCCCAATTACCAATTCGTCGGGCTTAAAAAACAAGATCATCTAGCCGAGCAGATAGGCAGGTTCCATTCCCTTATGCTCGAATGGATAAGCGGGTTCTAAAAAAAGGTTCCATCCTCATCATGATCGGATGGATAAGCAGGTTCTATTCTCCTCATGCTCGAATAGATAAGCAGGTTCTGAAAAAAGGTTCCATCCTTCTCATGCTCTGATGGATAGGAAGGTTCTAAAAGAAGGTTACATCCTCCTCATGCTCGGATAGATAAGCAGGTTACGAAAAAAGGTACCATCCTCCTCATGCTCGGATGGATAAGCATGTTATATTCTCCTTATGCTCGAATAGATAAGTAGGTTCTGAAAAAATGTTCCATCTCATCATGCTCGGATGGATAAGTAGGTTATATTCTCCTTACGCTCGAATAGATAAGCGGGTTCTGAAAAAGGTTCCATCCTCCTCATGCTCGGATGGATAAGCAGGTTCTATTCTTCTTACGCTCAAATAGATAAGCAGGTGCTACACCTGTCAAAAATTAACAAATGCTATGATTATGATGGACATGCTCCTAGGAATGCCTAACACATGAATGCATGCTTTTTCTTCTTTTGCTTTCGAAATTCTTTTTTATCAGAATTGGTTTTTCTTTTCACATTTACTCGCTCAATCTAGATAGGCAGATGTGCCTTGCCATTATATTTCCTTGATTTATAGAAAACATCTGTTCTTTGCATATTTGCTCACTCAATCCAGTTATCGTGTACTTCTTCCTTGAAGGACTATCCTTTTGTCCTCATATTCTTCAACACTCTTTTAGCCTTTGTTTAAGGAGTGGAATCCGTATTTTCCTTGCAGCTTGGATGAATGCTCCAATGTCTGTAAAATTTTTCTCATTGTCATAGAAGAGAGTTCAACAATCATGCGACTTTAGTTTCCAATTTTTGCCCATTTAGGGTACTTTGAATTGCTTGCATAGGAATCTTTGTAGCTAAGCTTATTTCTACCTTGAATGCCTTATGTGAATTAAATGCCTCTTTTTCAAATCTCGTGCCCCATGTTCAAAACTTAACCATAGAACGCCTTATAGTCCCTGTACTTTTAAAACTTTTTCAGAGTAATGCTAAAAAATCTTTTGCATGTTTTAACGATGTCAAACCAATTGATTTTCATTTCAATGTTTGGTCCTCATATGAATGAGAAAAAATGTAAGCGAAGGAAAGGTTTAGAAGAAAAAGTATTTTATTGACAATGTGGCAAACAAAAGATAAGTTACAAGATGGGGGAAAAACAAGTATTCAGATATCAACGGTCAAAACTTCTTCAGTCAAAACGCCGCGAGATGTCTTGAATGCTGCCTTTGTCAGGTAGACTTCAAAAATGATGATAATGTATAAAGATATGAAACTCCTTCCAAATTTCATGTCCCTGAGAGAATCATTTGTAACATGCTTGCTCTGCGAACTACCCGAGCATCCTTTTGCGGGTTTTCAACTCAGATCCACCTTTGGTTTCAAAATGCCCTTTACGAGTTTTCATTTTGAACCCTCCTTTTTCTTTTCTTTTCTTTTTCTTTTTCTTTTTCTCTTTTTCTTTTCTTTTCTTTTCTTTTCTTTTTCTTCTTTTTTCCTTTTCTCTTTTCTTTCTTTTTTCTCTTTCGAGCATAATACTTCTTGACTGAATCCAAGTTTACTGGATTCTGAAGCTTTTCTCCGTACATCTCAGCCAAGATTAATGCTCCCCCTGAGAAAACCTTCCTTACGACGTAAGGCCCTTCCCAGTTGGGTGCTAATTTCCCTCAAGAATATCTTTGGATTGTCTGCATTTTATTTAGTACTAAATCCTTTTCTCAGAATTCTCTCGGGTGAACTTTCTTTTCATGAACCCATATCATTTTTCTTTGATACATTTGGTCATGGCATAATGCTTTCAATGCTTTTTCGTTAATTAAGTTCAGCTGGTCATATCTTGCCTGAACCCATTTTGCGTATTCTAGTTTTTCTTCCATCATGACACGAAGCGATGATATTTCAACTTCAATTGGCAGTACAACTTCCATTCCATATACTAATGAGAACAGTGTTGCCCTAGTGGACGTTCGTACAATAGTTCTATAAGCATATAAGGCAAATGGTAACTTCTCATGCCAGTCTTTGTAAGTGTCAGCCATTTTTGTGACTATCTTCTTGATATTTTATTTGTAGCCTCTACTGTCCCATTCATCATCGGGCGATAAGTCACTGAGTTGTGATGTTTAATGCTAAATTGCTCACAGACTCCGGTTATCATCTGGTTATTCAGATTAGAGGCATTATCAGTGATAATCCTCTTAGGTAGGCTTTATCGGCAGACGATCTCCTTTTTTAGGAATTTACAGACCGTGGACCTAGTGACGTTTGCATACGAGGCAGCCTTTACCCACTTAGTAAAATAGTTGATGGGTACTAGAATAAATCGATGTCTGTTTGACGCTTTTGGGTGAATCTAACCGATGACATCCACGTCCCACATGGGAAAAGGCCAAGGGGCTGTCATGACATGGAGAGATTGCGGAGATGTATGGATCTTATTAGCATAAATCTGACACTTGAAACATTTGCTTGAGTAATTGATGCTATCTCCTTCCATGGTTGACCAATAATACTTGAAGTGCTTGATTCTTCTAGCCATGGTGAAACCACTAGGGTGGGTTCCACAAAGTCCTTAATGAACTTCTTCCAAAATCATTTGAGCTTCTTTAGCATCCACGCATCTTAAAAGCACCTAATCCCGACTTCTTTTGTATAGGATTTCTCTATCGAGAACATATCCCGATGCGATTTTCCTCATCGTTTTCTTTTCATTCTCAATTGATTGAGGCGGATACTACTAAGATTTTATATACTGTATAATATCACAAAACCATGGGAGGCTATCAACTTCTTCTTCTATATCATAACAGTGAGCTGGGGGACCCGACATTTGTAATTTGATTGGAATCATCTTAGAGCCCTCGCTTGCTGTAAACATGGCAGCTAAGGTAGCTAAAGCGTCAACCATCTGATTGTCTTCTCTGGGGAGATACTTAAAGGTGATCTCATCAAACTCTTAAATCTAGTATGCAAGCTTCATATTCTGCCATATTATGGGTGTTAGAGAAATTCAACCGGCTGGTGAAAGGATAAAGATTTCCTTCTAGTGAAACCAAAACTGCCCCAATACCTCATCCCAAAGTATTTGCGGCACCATCAAAATTCATGACCTATGATTCTGTTGGGACATCATCTTTTTTCACTAAGATACACATTAGGTCCTCGTCAGGAAAATTAAAATCAATGCCTCATAGTCATCGCAGGCGCGACTTGCCAAAAGGTCAGCTATGGCACTCCCTTTTACTGCTTTATAGCTTACGTACTGGATATCAAATTTTGAGAGTAACATCTGCCAATGGGCTAATCTCCCCGACAGGGGTGGGGCTTCCATCATAAATTTTAAAGGGCCAAGCTTTGAGATTAACCATGTAGTATGGTATATCGCCTTTTCCTTACTCAAGTAATATATCGCCTTTTCCTTTCTCTCAGTTTCGTCATGTTGTCCTAATACACAACCCATGGAGTTTTTGTACATTGTTAGGTAGAGATTCAATGATTTTCCTAAAATAGGCGGTACTAATACAAGAGGGTTGGTTAAATATTCCTTGATCTTTTCTAAGGTTGCTTGACATTCTTCATTCCATGTCACTGGGTTATTCTTTCGAAGTAGCTTGAACACTGGGTCACACTTATCAGTCAAGTGGGGGATGAAGCGGGTAATATAATTTAGCCTTCCTAAGAAACCCCGAACCTTTTTCCATGTTTGAGGGGGTGGGATTTCTTGTATGGCTTTGACCTTATCTGGGTCAATCTCAATCCCTCTTTTCCTCACAACGAAGCCTAATAACTTCCCAGATGTAACTCCAAATATGCACTTGGTAGGGTTGAGCTCCAGCTGGAATTTTCTCAACCTTTGGAAGAGTTTCTCTAGGTTCACAATATGTTCCTCTTCAGACTGAGATTTAGCGATCATGTCGTCTATATACACCTCTATTTCTCTGTGCATCATGTCATGGAAAAGGGTGACCATGGTTCTTTGGTAAGTTGCCCATGCATTCTTCAGTCCAAAGAGCATCACCTTATAGTAAAAGTTTCCCAAAGTGTTACAAAAGTAGTTTTTTCCATATCTGCCAGACACATCTTGATCTGGTTATATCCGAAAAATCTATCCCTGAAAGAGAAAAGAAGATGTCGAGCTGTGTTGTCTACTAAGGTGTCAATATGCGATAGTAGAAAATTATCTTTAGGGCTTGCCCTATTGAGGTCCCTATAGTCGATGAACATATGTACTTTTCCATCATTCTTTCGAACCGGGATGATGTTGGCCACCCATTTCAGACACTTAGCTACTTCGAGGAATCCTATGTCATACAGCTTTTTTACATCATCTCTAATCTTTAAAAGCGTCTCGGCCTTCATTGTTTTGAGTTTTTGTGTTTTGGGCTCGCATCCTACCTTATGGGAAGTCGATGCATGACGATGTTAGTATCGAGGCCATACATATCTTGATATGACCAGGCGAAGACATCTTTGTATTCTTTCATAAGCTCAATCAAATTTTGTTGGGTCTTGGCTATATTGGTAGTACCATTCTTCACCTCGCGTTTCTCTTCTCCAATGTCGAGATCCAAAACTTCCAGTTCCTCCTTGTGAGGTAGAATATTTTTTCCTTCTCCTTCCACCAATATGAGTAAATCATTAGGCAAGTTGTATTCATCCTCATCATCATCATTTTCAACTTCTTCTAAGTATAAGGTAGATTAAAATCGATCTGCAAGTCAGACTCAGAGTCGTTTATATCACTGAATCAGAAGACCTAAAAAAATTGGGCGGGTAATATATATATATATATAGGTAATGGAAGAAACAAATGAATGAATGGGATGATTTGTTGTTTTTTTATTTTTTGGGTTTATTTGCAGTTTTTATTTACTTTCCAAAAAGAGTTCGCCACACAAGGTTTATTGGAAATGCATCTTTATAGAAAATAAGACTAAAGGCTTGACATAGGCCCTTTACATAAGATCTCTTATTGCCTTTGGGCCATAGGTAAAAGGGCTAGTTTTGGGAATTACTCTACAAATGATTTAAAGACTACATGAATTTCTTCAGCAGTCTAGTTGTCAAGTTCAGAGTAGGGGCGAATCATGGACAAGTACTTGTTCTCCTCTTCCTCGTCCATCACAACATTGATGCTCAACTCCCCAAAGGACTTGCTCAAGTCATTCTTTCCTTTCTCCTCCTCATCAACTAGGGCATTTGGATCTAGAAAGCCTCCTGATCTGAAATTATGGCTCACGGGTGAAAACGTCATTGGTTTTCGTTCAGTCTTTTCCCCTTTCAGTCTAGCCCTTCTTCACTCCTGGTTTTTCCTTATTGCATCCTTTCATTTCCAGGTGTTGGGTTTGAAATCGGTCCTTATTTTCTGGGATAACTACATGGTACACCTTCTCTTGGTGCTTCTTTCCGAAACCTTTTCCTATCTTAGCCACTTTCCCAAGGGTTTCCTTCACTTGCATTCTTGTACAGCTGGATACTTTGGCTTGGGTACCTTACTCCCCTCGGTGACAAAGATTGCATTGTCAAGCTCCAACATCCTGAAGTGACATTCGAGCGTACCCTTATCAATCTTGAAATAGGGTGCATCAGTGACTACTGATGCAATGATATCCTTTTCAGCATCGACAATTGCCAATTGTCCATCAATCATGAACTTTAGCTTCTGGTGTAGGGTAGAAGGGATTGCGCCCGCTACGTGGATCCAAGGGCGCCCGAGCAAACATCTATAGTTGGGCTTAATGTCCATTACCATGAAGTCCACGTCAAAAGTAGATGGTCTAATCTGTAAAGCTATCTCAATTCTTCCTAGTACATTTCTCTAGGTCCCATCGAATGCTCTTACAGTATTTTGGTAAGTGTTGTCACTAATTTTTTACCTTTTTTAGAAAAAATAAAAAATATGAAAATTAATATATAATAAAAATGAATAATAATAACCGTCAGAATAAAACCCATCTCCAAAAAAAATAATGGACCCTTTTCTTTAAAGTAAAAATATATATAATAATAAACTATTTTTTAAAAAAAATAAAAGAAGAAAAAGGGGTTCATAAAACCTATGTCTAATAAATAAATAATAAACCTTTTTTTGTAAGGGTTCATTTAAATAAAGCCCAAAATAATAAATAAATAAAAACAAATCTATTTTAATTCAAGGGACCCAAACTAACTAATTTATCTTGTTTTTTTAGGGTTTATTCGAGACCGTTGGATCTAGGGCTAAAATAATGGATGGCTTGGATCGAATAAAGAAAAAAGAGGGGAAAGGGGAGGATCCCGCGTAGCCATGCGCTACACGCGCACAGGATCATCTCCTTTAAATCCCTTGCTTCAAACGACCCTTGGCTGCTGCCGGCAGCCATTGCGTTGCCCCTGGGCCACGGCGGCCGTCGACCGCGTCCCTTACTGTCGCCGGTAGCTTGTTAATTGAAGGGGAAAAGGGTTCGAACCCTAACTTAATTTAGGGGCAAAATCTCCCAAATTGGTGCCAAATCAGATGAAATTCGGGGTGAATTTCAACAAGTCTAATAATTTTGGATGATTTTATGGGACGAAAATAGGGATTTTATCCCCAATTTGCCTTGATTCTCAAACCGCCAAACCCTATAAATAGTGCCCAATTTTCCATTGTTCAACACACACAAAAATTCATCTGAAAATACCCAAAAAAAATCTCTGAAATTTTTTGAAGTTCCTGGAATTTGTTCAAGTTTTGAGCTGCTCCGGTTCGACTTTTTGAAGAAGAAGCAAGCTTTTTCCGGTGGCATTTGGAATCGGTTCGAGAGGAAGAAGCTCGCAAATTCTCCAATTGCGGTATAATTTTCTTTTTTTCTCTTTACATTTCGAATTTATTTTTTCTTGTTAAATTTTTGTTCATGTTTTTTTGGGTTGCATTTAGATGTTGGGAGCTTGAATCTTGTGTTTTGGGTAATTTTTCTTCATTTTTGTTGATCTTTTGATTCGAAAATAATAATAATCTTTCAAAAAAATATAGTAAATAATTTGTTTTTCAACTTTGTTCATGTTTTTACATTGGAAATTTGTTTGATCCATGTCATTCTAAAAAACAAAAAATAATGTTGCTGAGATAAAAGGTTTTTTTTTAACAAACAAAAAAATAATAAAACAAGTTTTTTTTAAAAAGAGTTTCTTTAAAATAAAAAAAAAGCTTTAACTTTCAAAAAAGAATACAAAGTTTTCAAAATCCAAAAAGAATAACTTTTTTACTCTTTTAATAAAGGAAAAAAGTAAGTAAAGTGAAAGAATAAATTTTTAATAAAAATTTTCAAAAATAAAAAAAGACAACAAAATAAGTTTTAAGAAACTTTTTCAAAACATAAAAGAAAATTTTATTTAAAAAAAAACTCTTTAATTACAACCATTTCAAAAAAGGGTTTTCAAAACTTACAAATATAAAAATTGTCTAAACACATTTTTCTTAAAACATAAAAAACACAACAAAAGTTTTAAAACATAAAAAAATAAAAAAAAAGTTTTAAAATTTAAAAAAAATTAAAAAATTAAAAAGGGTTTAATTTTTTTAAATCATAAAAGTAAAAAAGATCTTTTTTTTAAGTAATAAAAATAAAAAAAACTTTTCAAAATAAATTTGATCCAAGCCTAAAATATAAATAAAAAAAACTTCAACTTGTTGTCTTGTTTGCCTTTTAGTAATAATTTTGAACCTTAGAGATAAGTTCTACAAGCCTTAGTTAGAAACTTTTGTTTGATAAAATATTCTTCATAAAAATAAAATACACTTAATAAAATTTAAACTCTTAAATAGGAATAAAAAAACTTAGACCTTCTTAGGATTAATAAACTTTAATTTAGAGAAAAATAAAAAAACTTCAACAAATCAAGTTTCTTTGTTTGTTTGAAAAGTGGAATCTAAATAATGAGGTGTCTTACTAAACGGAAATGACGGATTAGCGCCAAAAGTGTTGACGGTGATTGGAGTTCATTTTCGGATAGTAAGGCCATTAAAATAAAATTAAACTTATGAACGGACAATAATTTAAGCTTTACATCGATTCGCAAAATCCGACTTTAAAACCTTTTGTAACCAACTAGGTACCAATTTTTGGGCGTCGTGGGGGTGCTAACCCTTCCCACGCATAACCAACTCCCGAACCCGTTTTTATTTTCGCAGACCGAAATCGTTGTTTTAATAAAATAAAATATTTTTATTAAAATAACCCAATTTTTAGGTGATCCAATCACACATTTTTTTTAAAATATTGGTGTCGACTCCGTCGTTTTGATTTTAAAACGTCGGGCCCTAAAAAAGGGTTGCGATAGCTTGGCGACTCCACTAAGGATAGCTTTTTTGTTTTTACAAAAAAAGAGTCGGGCCACAAAGTCGGTTACATCTTGTTTTAATGTCAGAATTTGCGAATTTAAGTAAAGCTTAACTTAATTGTCCATTTATAAGCTTAATTTTATTTTACGCATTTAAGACTTAAATCCAATCTCTAAGCCTGAGCTTTGTCCTGTTCGTTTAAGTAGGGGAAAACACTATTATGGGAATACTGATTCTCCATATGGGCCTAGCAAGTACCTCTGGGGCTCATGCTCTATACCCCCGTGTGGATATTGATCCTCCGTATGGGTATAGGAGTAGGTCCCCCTGAGTTGAACCTGATTCGTTTGAAGCCTATAATGGGTGAGAATCAGGGGCCTTGCTACCCTTAGTAGGGGACAGCGTGGACAGTTCGGGACCAAACCTGTATGAGAATCTAGAAGCCCACCCCTTTAGAGCCATGCAGAAAGGCAAGGTTTTAAAGTTTAGTCAAAATCATTTCTTGCGGATAGTCCGTGGAGACATGTCCAGAAGTGTTGTAATGCGCTGCCCAGTTGCTATTCATAAAAAAGTTGTCCTCTTATGTTCTGCTTTTGTTTTGTTGAATGCACTAATCCTTTGTCCCTATCTTGCTTGCTTGTTTTGCATGTTTGTCCATTTCATCATCATTTCATTCCTAGAGGGGGTTGATTCTTAAGACATTTGCTCGGTTAGAGGAAACTTTTTGACCATGGATGGGAGAATCCTTCAGAAGGAAGAGGACAATATGGATATGTATCATTGGTCCAGGGTCAACCAAGAGGCATACGATGATAGTCTGAAAGTTGATTATGTGACTGAAACTTCAGAATATGCTCATATCAATGTCAAATAGAACAATGCTCAAGAGCTATGGGAAATTTGGGAGCATTTTGATCACACAACTAAACAACTGTTCCTTCACACCTACGGTGACATAGCATATCTGTTGCATGTGGAGGTAGATGAACCATTCCTCAAAGCTCTAATTCAGTTTTGGAATCCTGGATATTATTATTTCAGATTCAATGGTGAAGATATTATGCCTACACTTAAAGAATATTTGGCACTTTTCAACCTACGCGAAGTGAAGAGGGGACGCGAGTTTATGCTAAGCCACCCAAGAACAAGAACGCTCATGTGAGGCTCCAAGCTTTTACCAGTATGGGTAAAGGATGGGTAAAAGGCTTGATACAGAAAATAGGGGACAATTTCTCTTTCCCATGGTGGAGCATCCGAAACATAATTTACATCATCCTAATAAAGAAAAAAAGGTGGACCTATTAGCGATTGTAATTTACGGTTTAGTTATCTTTCTGAGGACGTTAGGTATAATTGATGTGGCTATGCTAGATCTTTTTTAACAGTTGAAGAGAAAAACCAATCCAGTGCCAATGGTGCTTCCTAAAACCTTCATTTCCTTGAGCGTGTGTTGGAAATTGGAGGGTGTGCTTTTCAGAGGATGTGCTCAATTACTACAGGTTTGGGCCCTTAGCCACTTTCGGAAATGTCAAGGCATGCTCAGCCTTGACATTTCCCAACATATTCTCTCCAAATTTCTCTCCACTTCAAGAGTTTCTAAAGAAAAAATGGCTAGTATTGAAAAGGAAGAAGTGGATCGAGGTTTTTCGGGACTGTCGTGATCAAGATATCGTCTAGAGAGCTCCATGGCTGGGACACACCTAGGTTCTATATAAATGTGGGGGGTTATAACCATCTTATGCTGTTGGGTTTATGGGGTGGAATCGGTTGCGCTCCTTTGTTGGTATTGCGGCAATACAACATCCGCTAGTTTGTTTCTTTCACAACAAGCCTTGATTCAACATAATTTGAGTTTCAATGGGAGTCTAGAGAGAAGGTTCAGACCATTAATGATTCATGGAAACACTGCTATCATATGAAAATGGAACATGGCAGAGATCGTACATTTACCCCTGAATATGATGTGTGAAGAAACATGAAGGTGAATGACATGGTTCCACCGCCCACTGGCCAAGTCAAGCCTATAGAAGAACAGTTGAAGGTAGTCCCATCTGAAGCTGATATTTTAATGGCTGATCTCAAAAAGCTCAAGGACAAGATGGAATCCTTAGAAGAACAACACACGAGAGACCTATATGAGGCGAGCTTGGAGGAGCAGAAGTACAAAGGCGAGATAGATCGAGTAATGAAGATGTACAAGAATTTGGAGGAAAAGTTTGAGGAACAAAGAGTTGATTTTCTCAAGTTCCAGGAAACGGTTTGAAATACTGATTTAAGGAAAACCCCAGAGCAGTGGAGACAAGAAATAGAACAGGCTGTGGGAAAAGAGAGAGAGAGCAAGGTAGACGAGAAATTGAGAAATATAAGCGTGCCTTTGCTGAAGAGAAAAAGAAGGGCAAACAAGAAGTTGAGAATGAAAAAGAGGAAGCGAACCCATAAAGAAGGGAAAGAGAACGTAGCTGCTTGTAAGAGGAAAGCCCATAACAATAAAATCTGCTTGTGTGAGCTACAATCTCAATGTGACATAACCCACGAGAAGTTGAGACAGAGCCAGTCTGTTATTTCCGAGCTACAGGCCAATGTAACAGAACTAAGCCATTCTCTACATGTACTCTAGAACCATCACACATATATTGAGCTTCAGGCCACTCAAGAAGAAAATGAGACTCTGAAAAAGCAAGTGAAAGTTATGGAAAACACCATCCATGAGTACAGAACAAAGACCTGGTCTTAGAAGACATCAATGAGGGTGGTAATGATTATTGGTTTACTCAACTTAAGGACAACGCTAGAAGGTTCCAAGAACGTGATGAGTTTGACAGAACCGTTATGTCCCAGGTCTAAGATGTGGCCAAACACGTGGTGATGTTAGATACAGAGGCTATGGCTCTTCGTCAGTATGTCAGGCCAGTTGGAAAGGTGGGACCAAGACTCGTGTGGCTGATAGAGGAAATGAAGGAATTAGGTGTTCGGGTAGAAAAATATTTGTAAAAAAAGAGTTATTTTAATAAATACCATTTTATTTAATAAAAAGTTTGTTCTATGAGCAATTACTTTGTGGAATCAATGACCCCTCGCTTGCATTAATGCATTTCTTTTTTTGCACATTTCTTTTGTTTGCTTTGCATTAGATTAATATAATTGCATACATGACATAAGAATTTAATCGAAATAATTTACCCAAACAGAAAATTCAAAATAGCAACTCACAAATACGGTACCCGTTCCAAAACCAGAGCGATGGACAAGAGTACTGAAGATAGAATGACATCTCTTGAAATCAACCACAAGAGTACTCAGGACAGGCTGGATAGGATTGAGAGTGACTTGAATCATGAGATCGAATTGGCGTAAAGGAAGACGGTTGGTCAGATTGCGGCCATGTTAGGGTTCAGAGACCCTGATGCTCAAGATAACCCAGAAAATGTTAACACTTTACCACAGTTTCAGGGGATTCACCCTAGAATACCAAGAGGGGCCTCCCCGTTCAAGGCCAAATCCCCGCTCAACTTTGCAGAATCTTTTGTTCGTGCACAAACTGAGCTAGTGGTCAACTCTGGGGTAGTGCATGATCATGAGGTCCCGAACCTTGATGAAATTGCTGATAAGGTCAACATGAACAAAAAACTTGAAGATCACTGTGACAAGTTAGAGGAGATCATTAGGACTTTCCAAGAAGGGAACAAACATGGAGGCGTAGATGCTAGAGACCTAAGTTTTGTGTCCAACTTGAAAATTCCTTCGAAGTTCAAGACCCCTGACTTCGATAAATACGATGGGAGTACTAACCATGTATTGTCGCAGGATGTCGATGTACTTGGAAAATAAGAAACTCCTCATTCACTGCTTCCAGGATAGCTTGTCTGGATCTGCCACTCGCTGGTACAATCAGTTAAGCTGGGAAAACGTCCGATCTTGGAAGGATTTGTCCGAGGGCATTCGGTGAACAATACAAATATGTTGTTGGTATAGTCCTAAATAAGCTTGTTTTGCAAGGGATGGAACAAAGACATAATGAAAGCTTCCTCCAATATGCTCAGAGATGGCGGGATGTGGCCGCTCAAGTTCATCTGCCACTACTGGAAAATGAGATAGTTCTCATGTTTATGGACACCCTAAAAGGCGCTTTCTATGATCGTATGATCAATCATGCAACCAAGAGTTTTGCGGACATGTTAATAAACGAGGAACTGATTTTGGCAGCTGTTAAGAGCAGGAAGCTCAATGGAGGAGAGGCGAAGAAACCATATATGAAAAGAGATAATGAAGTCAGTATGACAGATGTTTACAACACTAATTACTCAAAATGAGTAGTCCTTAATAAGCATGTTGCCCAGAATGCCAACCCTGTGGCTTCAAATCCACCAAAAGATGAACGAAAATACCAGGGGAACAAAAAGCCATATTTTCCTCCTATCCCTATAACGTATGCCGAATTATTCTCTGAGTTGGTTGAAGCATGGATGGTGCTACCACGACACGTTCCTCCCTTCTCTCCACCATACCCACTATGGTATGATGAGAAGGCTCAATGTGAATATCAGCTAGTAACAGGGGCCATACTATCGAGAGCTGCACTACCTTCAAGAGGGTAGTAGATGATCTACGAAAATCAGGCATGTTATCTTTTGATACTTCAGAATAACCCACTGCCTAACCACCAGAAGACAGAAGTGAATGCAGTGGACGAGGAGGAAGGCAAGATGGTTAAGGAATATGTTGAAGAAGTTAAGGCACCTATGGCATGGGTATGGGCCCAAATAGTGAAGGTTGGACCGCTATGAAATGAGACGTGGAAATTGAAGGAAGATGGTGAGTTTTTCTGCGAGTACCATCAAGTGGGAGGACATGAAATTCAAAGTTGTTTTGAATTTAAGAGTTTGGTCCAAGATAGGATGGACAAGAAAGAACTAGAGTTCTTTGAAGAGAAAGAAAAGAGTTGTACGTTGGATGTATGAGCCTCAAATGAAAGCCCCGTAAGAAGGAACTATGCGGGAATGAAGTCCTTAGTAATTAAGACCAAGGTCATAATTACTGAGCATGAGAAGGGAACAATTCTGAAGCTGGTTATAAAGTCACCTACCCCTTTTTCATACACGGACAGCAAACAAGTGCCTTGGAATTACGCTTGCTCAGTAACGGCTCCAGAAAATACATCAGTTGGAGAAGGAAAATAGGAAGAACCGATCAATCAGGTGGGCAATTTTACAAGAAGTGGAAGATGTTACTCACCACCAGAGGCTGAAGATAAGGATGCTACTCGAGGAAGGTAGCAACTGAAGAACCTAAGGGAGAAAATGATTTCTTTATAGAGAAACCCAAGACTCACCTTGAGCCAGTAAAAGAGTCAGAAGCTCAGGAATTTTTAAAGATACTCAAACATAGTGAGTCCAGTGTGGTGGAGTAGCTGCATAAACTCCTGACAAGAATTTTGATGCTATCTCTATTGCTAAGTTTGGAGGGCCACCGTGACGCCCTTTTAAAGATCTAGACTTTTGTTTGAAAAGAGATAACTACTGACAAGATGGACAAGTTGGTCAGCAATATTGCAGTGAATAATTTGATCATATTCAATGACGAAGAAATTCCAGCAACTGGGAGGGGATCACACAAAGCCCTTCATTTCTCTGCTCGATGCAAGGGGCACATGTTGCCAGGGGTTATTATTGATAACGGGTCAGCGTTGAATGTACTACCTTTGTATACCTTGAAAAAGCTACTGGTTGACCGCTCTCACATGACTGTATATCTAAATATTGTAAGAGCATTCGATGGAACCCAGAGGGATGTTTTGGGAAAAATAGAAATACCCCTACAAATTGGCTCATCTACTTTTGAAATAGACTTCGTGGCGATGCACATCAAGCCCACCTATAGCTGCCTGTTGGGGTGCCCATGGATCCACACTGCATGAGCTGTTCCCTCTACTTTGCATTAGAAATTGAAATTTATAGTTAATGGCCAGCTAGTGATAGTTGGAGCTGAAGAAGATATCATCGCCTCGGTATCAACTGGAACCCCTTATATAGAAGATGATGAAGGTGCGCTCGAGTGTCATTTTAGGACATTTGAGCTTGTTAATGCTACCTTTGTTGCTGAAGGAAACAAGGTCCCTAAGCCGAAATTGTCAAATAACGCAAAAATGCAAGTCAAGCAGACTCTGGAAAAGGGGCAAAGGCTGGCAAAGGCCTTAGTAAGCATCTCCAAGGGAGGTTATACCCTCTGATGATCCTTGAAAAGAGAGACCAGTTTGGTCTAGGCTACAAGCCTAACCCAATGCAGAGAAGAGCAGCGATAAGAGAAAGGCAGGAAAGAAAGAAAGCAAGACAAAACGGAGAAGAAATTAAATAAGAGCCAATGACATTCCCACCACTCAGTCACAGTTTTAGGTCAGGAGGCATCATGAATCTCGACACTACAAATGATGACGAGGAGAAAGGAAAGAAAGAGCTCGAGAAAGCTTTTGAAGAGCTGAACGTTAACGCTATATCAGAGGAGGATGAGGGAAACAAATACCTCTCCATGATACGCCCCTGTTCGGAGCTGAACAATTGGACTATGGAAGAAATTCCTATAGCTTTTAGGTCATCCACGGAGTAATGCTCGAAACTAACTCTTATGCCTTAGACCTGAAGGCATTAGAGATCTCTTATTAAGGGTCAATGTCAAAAAAACATTATGGTTCTTATATCAATAAAAGATGTTTTTCCAATAAATCTAATGTGGTAGACTTTCTTTTTTATAACTAAAACACCGTAAATAAGCCCAAAACAAATTAAATTAAAAACCAAAACAAAAAAAAATCATCATTCGTTTGTTTGACTTTTATTTTTGTTGTATACATATATATTCCATTTCTTTCAGGTTTCCAGATATCAATGGTGCAAATCATTACGAATTTGATTTAGAAATCAACTTTGAGTTGCCCATGTGTTTAGAAGAGGTCAAAGACTGCAAAGATGAAGAAGAATATGAACTGCCTAACGAGGTGCTAAGGTTGCTAGAAAGTAAAGATAAACAAATTATGCCTCACGAGGAAGAATTTGAAGTTCTAAACCTCAGGTCTGAAGAAGAAATGCGTGAGGTGAAGATCGGCACTTGTATCACCACTGAGACTCGACACAAGTTGATCAAGCTCCTACAAGAATATAAGGACATTTTCGCATGGTTATATCAAGACATGCCTGGTTTAGACACCGACATTGTTATGCATTGACTTCCCATCAGTTCAGAATGCAAGCCTGTGCAAGAAAAGCTAAGGAGGATGAAACCTAAAATGCTCCAAAAAATCAGGGATGAAGTAAAAAAGTAGTATGACGCTGGTTTCCTTGAGGTGGTTAAATATTCTGAATGGGTGGCTAACATTGTCCCAGTTCTGAAAAAGGGTGGGAAAGTACGAATGTGTGTTGATTATAGAGACCTTAATTGGGAAAGCCCTAAAGATAATTTCCCATTGTCGCGCATTGACACGCTGGTGGATAACACAACAGGGCATTCTTTCTTCTCTTTCATGGATGGATTCTTAGGGTACAACCAAATCAAAATGTGCCCAGAAGATATGAATAAAACCACATCTGTAACATGGTGGAGAACCTTTTGTTACAAAGTCATGCCTTTTGGTTTAAAGAATGCAGGGGCAACCTACCAACGTGCCATGGTAACCTTGTTCCATGACATGATGCACAAAGAGATAGAGGTATATGTTGATGATATGATAGCTAAATCCCTCTCAGAAGAGGAACTTATCAAAAACTTGGAAAAACTTTTTAAAAGGTTGAGAAAAATCCAATTAAGACTCAATCCGTCCAAATGCACTTTTGGAGTACGATCGGGAAAGTTGCTGAGATTTGTTGTGAGTAAGAAGGGAATTGAAGTCGATCCAGACAAATTTAAGGCCATCCAAGAACTTCCTCCACCGCGAACACAAAAAGAGGTTCAAGGATTCCTCGGAAGGTTAAATTACATTGCCCGTTTTATCTCCCAATTAATGGAAAATGCACCCTTGTATTTAGATTGCTTCGGAAAAATAATACGGGAACATGGAATGAAGAATGTCAAGTGGCCTTAGAGGAGATCAAGAAGCAAGTGACGAATCTTCCTGTTTTGGTACCGTCTGTTCCAGGGAAGCCCTTGATCTTGTACCTAACTATTCATAAAAACTCAAAGCGATGTGTATTGTGGTATCACAATGAAACCCGGAGAAAGGAAAGAGCAATCTATTATCTAAGTAAGAAGTTCACAGATTATGAAACCAGATATTCCCTAATTCAAAAACTGTGTTGCACTTTGATATGGACAGCCAAAAGGCTTAGGTAGTACATGTTATACCATACCACATGGCAGATATCGAAGTTAGATCCCCTGAAGTACATGATAGAGGCACCAACCTTATCATGAAAAATGGCCCGTTAGCAAATGTGTTGGGAAACGCCGGTACACCCCATGGCGCAGTAGAAAAATTATCCGGCATAATCCACCAGTGATCCATGTACAAGGGACGAATTCGAGGTGATAAAGGATGAAACGTTACCTTAAAAAATCTGGAATCTGGAAATCCATAGGTAATTCAGAATAACCAAATCGAATCTGAGTCACCACAATAGCGTTCCTACCTCTACGCAGTCCACCCGAATGAAACGGACAATATTTTCTCTTCTCTAACTATTAGAGAGGTTTTTCAAAAACCAGGAACAAATGGCTGCTAGAACTTATGCCTTTATATAGCATTTAAAAACGTAATTCTAATTAAATTCATATTCTTAAATATACAATATATTTAACCGAATATAATTAAATATGTAGAATCTGATTCTACTTTAATTAGGTTTCTTTTATATATATAAATATACTTTAATAATATTTGATACTTATAATAACTTATCAAATATTAACATATATATATATATATATAAACAAAATTATCCATAATTACAATAATTATAACAATTTCGGTTTCTCACTAATTACGTGTACAACAAGTTTGTACACATTCTATCTAATTGATATTTGTTCGATTCAATCATAGGGTGTGACCCTTGTAGGTTCATGTAACGTTAGCAGTAGTATCCAAAACAATTCTAATATTACAAGCAATGAGTGGCATCTATCAATACATCATTGCTACCTAAGTTACATGAAATCGTGGTTCGATTTAACCTTTTTTCCGTGATTAACTTCTTTTATGTATTTCATCCTTTTGTCCTCATATCTAGATCGGATACAAGTCATGGATTAGTCACACTTGTATTGTCTATCTAATGTTTCTTTATATCTCGAGTAGACTTTTATAAACGAATAATTATGATATCCCATATTAATTTTTTCGAGCATGGCCATGCATTTTCTAGTCCTACTCAATTAAGTGGCCTATGATATTACTCCTATTATGTAGAAGGGACAAATCCTATCTTGATCAACCATATTACACTACATGGATTATGACATATCCAATATCAGTATTTATAGTGTAGTCAGTTACGACACACATTTGACCGTATCAAAATATGTCACTCACGATGTTGAAAAAATGATGGTCTCAAGTCTGAGGATCATACATGTAGTTATCACTATAAACAATGTTGTGACTGTCACATAATAATCCAAGAAACATGCTTATAGCGAGTCAGTCTAGTATGTTGTTCCCTAACACATACTTATGTATTGAATTTGACATCTCTATGTCAATGACAACACTTTGTCATCAATCAACTACATATTAGTCTTAATACATTATTGTTGTCCAAGCCCACAATAATTCTTGACTAAGGATATTCAAGAATAACTATATTATTCTACGGACTTTATTATAATTCAATTTATTTATAGATCACAGAATAAGATTGAAATAATAATAATGGCTTTATATTAATAAACAAGATAAAATAAGTATGTCTTTTACAACCATCTCATGATTGGCCTTTGGGCATACTCCAACAATCTCCCACTAGCACTAAGACCAATCACTCATGTATCTAATACCAAGAGACTTAGTGTAACATTCATGCTTTTGCTTTGTCAGAGGCTTTGTTAGTGGATCGGCGATATTGTCATCTGTTGGTACTCTACATATTTCTACATCTCCTCGATCAATGATTTCACGAATGAGATGGTAACGCCTAAGTAAGTGTTTGGATCGCTGGTGAGATATGGGTTCTTTTGCTTGTGCAATGGCTCCGTTGTTGTCACAATGTAGATCTATGGCATTTGATATGCTAGGCACGACCCCTAGTTCAGATATGAACTTTTTGATCCAAACAACCTCTTTTGCAGCATTGCTTGCAGCAATATACTCGGCTTCTGTTGTAGAATCTGCTACTATATATTGCTTTGAACTTTTCCAGCTTACAGCACCTCCTTTAAGGCAAAACACAAAACCTGATTGTGATCGAGAATCATCCTTATCAGTTTGGAAGCTTGCGTCAATATAACCTTTTATACTTAGCTCTTCCTCACCTCCATACATAAAGAATGTATCCTTAGTTCTTCTTAAGTACTTAAGGATGTTTTTGACTGGAACCCAATGACCTTCATCGGGATCTACTTGTCATACTTAGTGCATATGATACATCCGGACGTGTACATAGCATGGCATACATGATAGATCCAATGGCCGAAGCATATGGAATCTTACTCATGCGCTCTCTCTCTTGAGGTGTTGAAGGACACATTTCCTTCGAGAGTGAAATACCATGTCTCATAGGTAAGAATCCTCTTTTAGATTCTTCCATACTGAATCTTTTTCAGTACTTTATCTATGTATGTATTTTAACTTAGTCCTAGAAGTCATCTTGATCTATCTCTATAGATCTTGACTCCTAATATGTAGGTTGCTTCACCCAACTCTTTCATAGAAAAATATTTTCCTAACCAAGTCTTTACAGTCTGTAAGGTAGGTATGTTGTTTCCTATTATTAGTATGTCATCCATATACAATACCAAGAATGTAACAGTGCTCCCACTAGTTTTCTTGAAAACACATTTCTCATCTTCATTTTTAATGAATCCAAACTCTTTGATTGCCTAATTAAAACGAAGATTCCAACTTTGAGAAGCTTGCTTCAACCCATAAATGGATCTTTGTAGCTTGCATACTTTTAGGGCATCTTTTGGATCAACAAAACCCTCAGGTTATGTCATGTACACATCCTTATCTAATTTTCCATTAAGGAAAGCGGTTTGACATCCATTTGCTAGATTTCATAATCATAATATGCAGCTATTGCAAGCAATATCCGGATATATTTAAATATAGCAATAGGGGAAAAGGTTTCATCATAGTCTATACCATGAATTTGGCAAAATCCCTTAGTGACCAATCACCCTTTGTATGTTTGTATATTGCCATCCATGTCGACTTTCTTTTTGGAAACCCATTTGCACCCTATGGGCTTAATTCCTTCGGGTGGGTCAACCAAAGTCCATACTTGGTTTTCTGACATGGTGTCCATCTCGGATTTCATGGCTTCTAGCCATTTCTCAGAGTCTAGGCTCTCCACTGCTTCCCGATAAGTCCTAGGCTCATCTTGGTCCATGAGAAGAACATCTCCATGCAATGTGACAAGAAATCCATATCTCTCAGGCGCAATACGTTCTCTCATAGACCTTCGCAGTGGCTGTGTTTCAAGAACGATTGGATGTTCCTCAAATATTTGTGGAACTTGTTGTTGGTCAATCTCTGGTTTAGTGATTTGTGGTTGATCTTGAATTTCCTCAAGTTCAATATTTCTCCCACTTCCTTTTCTGAAAATAAATTCTCTTTCGAGGAAGACTCTCATTCGAGCAACAAACACTTTGTTCTCAGATGGATTGAAGAAATAGTATCATTTTGTTTCTTTAGGATACCTACAAAATTACACTTATGAGATTTAGGTTCGAGTTTTGTAGATATATGATGTTTAACATAAATTTCGCATCCCCAAACTTTCATAAAAGACATACTAGGACGTTTCGCAGTCCACATCTCATATGGTGTCTTTTAAATCGATTTAGATAGAACACGATTTAGTGTGAAAGCAGCTGTTTCTAGCGCATGTCCCTAAAAAAACTTGGAAGATTAGCATGACACGTCATTGATCGAACCATGTCTAACAATGTTCGATTTCTCCATTTAGAGACTCCATTGTGTTGTGGCGTACCTTGAGGTGTAAGTTGTGAGACAATCCCACATTCTTTAAGAAGTTCATCAAACTCTAGGCTTAAGTATTCTCCTCGTCGATCTGATCGAAGAGCTTTGATACAATTTCTTAATTGGTTTTGTACTTCATTCTTAAATTCCTTGAACTTTTCAAGGGCTTCAGATTTATGATGCATTAGGTAAACGTACCCATATCTACGGAAGTCATCACTGAAAGTAATAAAGTATTGAAACCCTCCTCTGGCTTGTGTATTCATCAGTCTTCATACATCAGTATGTATTAGACCTAATAAATCACTTGCTCATTCATTTTTACCGTCAAATGGTGATTTGGTCATTTTTACCGTCAAATTGTGATTTGGTCATTTTTCCCATTAAGCAATGTTCACAAATATCTAATTGTTCGAAAACAAAAGAATCCAAAAATCCATCTTTATGAAGTTTTGATATGCGTTTCTCACTTATATGACCCAAGCGACAATGTCGGAGATAAGTTTGATTAGAGTCATTTGTTTTTGATCTTTTCGTATTTATGTTATATATGGAATTGTCTTGATCTAAGATATAGAGGCTATTGATTAATTGAGCCGTACCATAAAAAACATTATTGAGGGAAAAAGAACAACTATTATTCTTAATAATTATCTCAAAACCAATCTTGTCCAAACAAGAAATTGAAATAATGTTTTTAGTCAAACTAGGTACGAAATAACAATCCTCTAAATCTAAAACAAGTCCACTAGGTAATGACAAAGTATATGTTCCTATAGCTAATGCAGCAACTCTTGCTTTATTTCCATCTCGTAGGTCCACATCTTTTTTTGTTAATTTTCTTCTCCTTTTTAGTCCATGTACAGAAGTACAAATGTGAGAACCACAACCTGTATCTAATACCCAAGAAGTAGATGTTGATATATTAATATCAATAACATAAATACCTGATCCGGACTGTCCATTTTCTCTTGCCTTCTTGATGTCCTCAAGATAGACAGGGCAGTTTCTCTTTCAATGTCCAACATTGTTGCAATAGAAACACTTTCCTTCTTTTGCAACTCCTCATTTGGGTTTCAATGTAGCCTTTCCTTTGTTGGGCTTTGGCTTTGCCTTGGTGTTGGACTTTCCTTTTCTGTTATCTTTTTGGACCATCAGAATAGGTTTGCAACCAACCCTTTTCATGTTGTTCTCTGCTGTTCTTAACAGACCAAGCAACTAGGGGAAACAATTTGTTAATTTCATTCATATTGAAATTAAGAAAAAACTGATTAAAACTATCCGGCAACAATTGCAGGATAACATCATTAGCCAATTCAAAACTTAGAGGGAAGCCCAACTTTTTCAGGGTCTGAATATACCCTATCATTTTGAGAACATGAGTTCCCATTGGAGTTCCCTCAACCATCTTACATCAAAACAAAGCCTTAGAGGTCTCATACCTATCTTGACGAGCTTGCCCTTCATATAATTCCTTGAGATTCTTAACCATCTCATAGGGAACCATGTCCTCATCTTGCTTCTAAAGCTCATAGGTCATGGTCGCTAGCATCAAACAACCGACATCTACCATGTCACTTGAGTATTTTTCAAAGTCTTCCAATTCATCTTTAGAGGCATCATCTGCTGGCTTTTTAGGGACATGTTCTTTGATGACTGTTAGTTTCCGTTCTTGTTTGAGGACAATCTTCAAATTGAGGAACTAATCAATGAAGTTCAAGCCATTTAATTTGTCTTTCTCAAGTATGGATCGCAATGATAATGTGCTTGCCATAAATTTACAACGATAAAATATGTTTTATAAGTACATGTTTATCATGTTTATAAAGTAATAATATTCCCACTATTAAAAACCCTCAAAATCAAAAAACTTGCTAAAAGTATTTCTAGTGGGTAAGGATTCATATTTCATTTTATTCTAAGTTAGCTTTGGCTTTACTCCTAGAATTCAATTATTTAGGTAAGAAACACTTGCTAATTACATCTCATGTAATTCCTATATTTGATGAACAACTATTTGTCCAAAACAAAAGTTCATATGGTCTAATCTTATTAGAACAATCTAGTTTAACCAATATTACTACCAGTGAATATCACTTGCTTATTCTTCGCGTTTAACCATGATAGATCTAAGTATTTTGCTTTGGCAAAACCTACATAGTATCGATCAAGGTTTTAACGAGGGCTAATATTGGATGACTAATTTTAATTAAATATGGAGGGTTTTTGTTATATTATTCTCACCATTCTATTATGATCTAACCAGTTACAATCATGCTAAAAAACATTCATTGTATCACATACATGTAAAGCTGTAAATATAAATGCAACGGTTATAGCCCATAAACCCAAGCTAGCCCATCCCAAGCCAATGGGAGAACCAAAATTACTAAAGATATAACTTGCTTCTCAAGAACCTAATCCACCTTTGATCGGCCCATCAGTCTGCTCCTTTGGTCCAAACTTTCTCTGTAAATATTACAAATTTTCAGAAACTCGTTTTACATACGAGGGAGTAAGATGAGAAGAGAATTACAATAGAATAAAGAAAGAGATGACACGCAGGTCGTATTTATATAAAACCAAAGTAAATAGGTTATTTGGGCTATAACCATGCATTTCAAACACCGTGCATATCATCCAAAACATACACAAGTTTTATCTTGTTAATTAAGATTACCTAAATAGTTCCTACGACCTTTGTTGCCTACGCGGTCTCGTAGATTTTTAATTTTGGCACTTCGATTACTATGGAAAAACCTCACGATTTGATAACTTTTATTAACAGATTCGTGTTTTTAGGATTTTTCAATCCCTAAGGTTTTCACTCTGGAACAACCATTATTCCTCTGCAAAAAACGATCAGCTATCTTAACCTCATGTTCATCATGTCAACTATTAACATATGATTATCAAAAGCTTACCACAAACAAACACATAATTAACACTTAACCATCAATCATAAATACTGGTTAAAACAGATTAACATATTAATCGCGACTGGATTCAATTTCTACGTTTCACACAAACATCACATACTCGTCAAAACAGAAAAAGTAAAACATGCATCTCATACAAAAACATCATCCAAGTATTTAAGTCCAAATTCGTATTGTACAAGTGGCTCTGATACCACTGTTGGGAAATGCCGATACACCCCATGACGCAGCGAAAAAATTTATCCGGTGTAATCCACCAGTGATCCATGTACAAGGGACAAATTCGGGGTGATAAAGTATGAAACGTTACCTTCATAAATTTGGAATCTGGATATCCGTAGGGAATTCAGAATAACCAAATTGAATACGAGTCGTCACAATAGCGTTCCGACCTCTACGCAGTCCACCTGAATGAAACGAATAATATTTTCTCTTCTCTAACTATTAGAGAGTTTTTTCAAAAACCAGGAACAAATGGCTACTAGACCTTATGCCTTTATATAGCATTTAAAAACCTAATTCTAATTAATTCATATTCTTAAATATATAATATATTTAACCGAATATAATTAAATATGTAGAATCTAATTCTACTTTAATTAGGTTTCTTTTAGAAATATATATATATATATACTTTAATAATATTTGATAATTACAACAACTTATCAAATATTAACATATATATATATATAAACGAAATTATCCATAATTATAACAATTTTGGTTTCTCACTAATTACGTGTACAACAAGTTTGTACACATTCTATCTAATTGATATTTGTTCGTTTTAATCATAGAGTGTGACCCTTGTAGGTTCATGTAACGTTGGCAGTAATATCCAGAACAATTCTAATATTACAAGCAATGAGTGGCATCTAGCAATACATCATTGAAACCTAAGTTACCTGAAATCGTGGTTTGATTTAACCTTTTTTCCATGATTAACTTCTTTTATGTATTTTATCCTTTTGTCCTCAAATCTAGATCGGACACAAGTCATGGATTAGTCACACTTGTATAGTCCATCTAATGTTTCTTAATATCTTGAGTAGACTATTATAAACGAATAATTATGATATCCCATATCAATTTATTCAAGCATGGCCATGCATTTTCTAGTCCCACTCAATCAAGTGGCCTATGATATTACTCCTATTATGTAGAAGGGACAAATCATATCTTGATCAACCATATTTCACTACATGGATTATGACATATCCAATATCACTCTTTATAGTGTAGTCAGTTGCGAAACACGTTTAACTGTATCAAAATATGTCACTCACGATGTTGAAATAATGATGATCTCAAGTCTGAGGATCATACATGTAGTTACCACCATAAGCAATGTTGTGACTGTCACATAATAATCCAAGAAACACGCTTATAGCGGGTCAGTCCAGTATGTTGTTCCCTAACACATACTTATGTATTGATTTTGACATCTCCATGTCACTGACAACACTTTGTCATCAATCAACTACATATTAGTCTTAATACATCATTGTTGTCCAAGCCCACAATAATTCTTGACTAAGGACATTCAAGAATAATTATATTATTTTAAGGGCTTTATTATAATTCAGTTTATTTATAGATACACATAAAAAGACTAAAATAATAATAATGACTTTATATTAATAAACAAGATAAAATAAGTATGTCTTTTACAACCATCTCATGATTGGTCTTTGGGCATACTCCCACAAAATGTTACTCTCAGAATTTAACATCCAATATGTGAGCCAGAAAGCAATAAAAGGGAGTGCAATAGCAGACTTTTTGGCAAGTCGTGCTTCCAAAGATTACGAGGCCTTGAACTTTAATTTTCCTGATGAAGAATTAGTGTGCATTTCGATTGAAAAAGACGATAGCCTGGAGGAATCCTGGGTGATGAGCTTTGATGTGGCTACAAATGCATTGGGACGTGGCATTGGGGCAGTCTTAATTTCGCCAGAGGGGAATTACTACCCTTTTTCTTGTCGATTAAAATTCTTATGTACCAATAACATGGCAGAATATGAAGCTTGTATATTGGGTTTGCAAGCGGCCATTGAAAGAAAGATCAAAGTTCTAAGAGTTTTTGGAGATTCTGCACTGGTCATTTACCAAATCCGTGGAGAATGGGAAACCAAGGATGCAAAGTTAATCAAGTATCACAAGTTAGTTCTTGAACTAATCAAGGAGTTTGACGAAATCACCTTCAAGCATCTCCCGAGAGAGGATAATCAGATGGCTGATGCCCTCACTACTTTGGTTGCCATGTTCAAGGCTAGTAAAGGTACTGAAATAATGCCAGTCAAGGTACAAATGTTAGAATCCTCGATCCATTGCACAATGTGGAAGAATAAGCAGATGGTCTCCCGTGGTACCATGACATTTTACAGTATATGAAAACCCAAGAATATCCATTACAGGAAACTGACAATGATAAAAAAATGATCAAGAAATTGGCTGCGAGCTATGTCCTTGATGGTGAGGTTCTATATAAAAAGAGTCGAGATCAAGTGCTATTAAGGTGCGTAGGTGCTAAAGAAGATCAAACGATCTTGGAAGAAGTGCATGAAGGGGTTTGTGAGACTCACCCTAGTGGCTTTACTATGGCCAGAAGAATTATGCGCTTTGGATATTATTGGTCAACTATGGAAACATATTGCACCAATTATGCTCGTAGATGTCACAAGTGCCAGGTTTATGCAGACAAGATTTATGCACCTCATCTAAACTTCATGTCATGACTGCCCCATGGCCCTTCTCAATGTAGGGCATGGACGTAACTGGCCAGATTTACCCTAAAACCTCGAACGACCATAGGTTCATCTTAGTAGCTATTGACTACTTCACAAAATGGGTAGAAGCAGACTCATACGCCAATGTCACCAGGTCAGTTGTTTGCAAATTTTTGAAAAAAGAGATCATTTGTCACTATGGATTATTGGAGAGAATCATCATCGACAATGCATCCAATTTAAATAACAAGATGATAGATGAGGTCAATGAACAGTTCCAGATCAAACACCACAATTTGGTAAAATATCGCCCAAAGATGAATACGGATATTGAAGCTGCAAATAAGAACATCAAGAAAATAGCTGCGAAGATGGCTAACACTTACGTTGATTGGCATGAGAAGTTGCCTTTCGCATTGTATGCTTATAGAATGGTTGTACGGGGCAACACCATTTTCATTAGTATATGGAATGGAGGCTGTGCTGCCAATTGAAGTTGAAACTCCTTCACTTCGTATTTTGATGGAGGCAAAACTAGAGGAGGCCGAATGGGTTCAAACAAGATATGACCAGTTAAACCTCATTGATGAAAAGAGGTTGAAAGCAATTTGCCACGGCCAGATGTATCAAAAAAGAATGATACGAGCATATGACAAGAAGGTCCACCCGTGAAAGTTTAGGGAATGGGATATCGTGCTAAAGAAGATGTCGCCAATCCAAAAGGATTCGCGAGGAAAATGGGCACCTAATTGGGAGGGGCCATATGTGGTATCAAAAGTTTTTGATGGGGGGCGCTAATTCTGGCTGAAATAGGTGGAGACGAGCTAAAAAATCCAGTGAATTCTGATTCAGTCAAGAAATATTATGCATGAATTGAAGAAAAAGAAAAAAATGAAAACCCGTAAATGGCGCTCAAAAAAGAAAAAAATAGAAAGAAAAAAAAAAGGGTTCAAGATGAAAACCTGCAAAGGGCGTCTTGAAACCAAAGGAGGATTCGAGTTGAAAACTCGCAAAGGGTAGCTCTAGTTATTATAGACAACGAATAATTCCTTCAAAGGCTTGGCTATTCGGAAGGAATTTCATATCATCATTCATCGTTGTATTGGATGAAATTTTATCGACAAAGGCATCACTCGAGGTTGTTTTGAGGAAAGTTTGAGCCTTTGATATCTGGATACTTGTCTTTTGACCCTTCTTTTGTACTTTTCTTGTTTGCCACAACATTAATCAAATTCTTCTTTTAAGCCTTTCTTCTTTGAATGCCCCATTTACATGAACGTCTTTTATTTGGTTAAGGGTCATTTTGGTTTAGACATCATTAAAATATACAAGAGATTTTCGTGTATTACTCTGGAAATGATTTAAGAATATAAGGACTATGACATGGTTCCTTGTTAAGCCTCGAATATGGGCCATGTTATGATCAGGGGCAATTGATACCGAACAGCTTTGATAATAAGCTTGGAAAGAAAAAGGTTAAAATACAATATCATTCGAAGATTTTTACGGGAATTTATGATGATCCTCAAAGGGCCTTGTCATACATAATATCGCTTGAAACTCACCCACACAATACTGATGTATCAACTACAATGATAGTTGAATATGCAAAAGAATGGTTTTCCATAAAGCAAAGAGGTACAAAGATTGAAAATGATAAATCAGACACAATTGAAGAATCCAGTTCTTCCATCAGGAGTACAAGATCACTGGACTAAACGAGCAAATATGCAAAGATCAAATATTTTTCAATAAGCAAAGAGATACAAAGAATGGGAATGGTGAAGAAGAAAATTACCATTCAAAGATTGGTGAAGCAGAAGATGATCATTTGATAAAGCAAAGAGATACTAAGAATATGAATAACAAAACTGAGACAGTGAAGATGACCGTTTGTCTAGATTAAAACAAGCTAAAAAAGAGATTAAAACTTAGCATGCATCCATGTTTTAGACATCCTCAGGGGCATGTGCATCATAATTGCATCATATTGTAGGTATGCAGAAACTCTTCAGCAAAAGAACCCGCCTATTCGTTCAGGCATAAGGAGAATGGAATCCAGCTTATGTATTCAGGCATATGAAGAATAGATCCGTCTATCCGTTCAGGCGTAAGGAGAATGGAACCCAGCTCAACTATTCGGGCATATGGAGAATAGGACCCATCTATCTATTTAGACGTAAAGAGAATGAAACCTTGCTCATCTATTCGGGCATATGGAGAATATAACCCATCCATCCATATGGACGAAAGGAGAATGGAACCAGCCTATCTATTCAGGCATTTGGAGAATAGAACCAGCCTATCTATTCAGGCGTTTGGAGAATAGAATCTGCCTACTCGTTCGGGCATTAGGAGAATGGAGTTGATTGGCAAATTGGTGAATGGTGAAAATTAGTGCCATCTGTTCTTTGCTATATCCATGTTTCACTGGAATAAGCAAAGAAGGGGCAGCTGTTGTCACTAATTTTTTTACCTTTTTTTTTTAAATAAAAAAATAATACATAATAAAAATGAATAATAATAATCGTCCGAATAAAACCCATCTCAAAAAAATAAATAAATAATGGACCTTTTTCTTTAAAGTAAAAATATATATAATAATAAAGCCATTTTTAAAAAAAATAAAAGAAGAAAAAGGGGTTCATAAAACCCATGTCTAATAAATAAATAATAAACTCATTTTTTTGTAAGGGTTCATTTAAATAAACCCCAAAATAATAAATAAAAAATCTATTTTAATTCAAGGGGCCCAAACTAACTAATTTATCTTGTTTTTTTAGGGTTTATTCGAGATCGTTGGATATAGGGCTGAAATAATGGATGGCATGGATCGAATAAAGAAAAAAGGGGGGAAAGGGGAGGATCCCGCGCAGCCACGTGCCAGCGCGTGTGCTGCACGCGCGTAGGATCATGTCCACCAAATCCCCCACTTCGAACGGCCCTTGGCTGCTGCCGGCAGCTATTGCATCGCCCCTGGGCCACGGCAGCCGTCGTGGTTGGTGCCGGTCGACTCGCTTTGGTCGGCTGAGTCCAATGCTGCCGACCCCGTCCCTTGCCGTCGCTGGTAGCTCGTTAATTGAAGGGGAAAAGGTTTTGAACCCTAATTTAATTTAGGGGCAAAATCTCCCAAATTGGAGCCGAATCAGATGAAATTCGGGGTGAATTTCAACAAGTCAAAGCTGTGCTAATCATTTTGGATGATTTTATGGGACGGAAATGGGGATTTTGTCCCTAATTTTCCTTGAATCTCAAACCCCCAAACCCTATAAATAGTGCCCAATTTTCCATTGTTCAACACACACAAAAATTCATCCAAATGTACCCAAAAAAAATTCTCTGAATTTTTTTGAAGTTGCTAGAATTTGTTCGAGTTTTGAGCTGCTCCAGTTCGAATTTTTGAAGAAGAATCAAGCTTTTTCCGGTGGCATTTGGAATCGGTTCGAGTGGAAGAATCTCGCAAATTCTCCACTTGCGGTATAATTTTCTTTTTCTCTTTACATTTCAAATTTGTTTTTTCTTGTTAAATTTTTGTTCATGTTTTTTGGGTTGCAGTTAGATGTTGGGAGCTTGAATCTTGTGTTTTGGGCAATTTTTCTTCATTTTTGTTGATCTTTTGATTCGAAAATAATAATAATCTTTCAAAAAAACATAGTAAATAATTTGTTTTTCAACTTTGTTCATGTTTTTACAATGGAAATTTGTTTGATCCATGTCATTCTAAAAAACAAAAAAAATAATGTTGTTGAGATAAGAAGTTTTTTTTAACAAACAAAAAAATAATAAAACAAGTTTTTTTTTAAAAAAAAGAGTTTCTTTAAAATATAAAAAAAGTTTTAACTTTCAAAAAAGAATACAAAGCTTTCAAAATACAAAAAGAATAACTTTTTTACTCTTTTAATAAAGGAAAAAAGAAAGTGAAGTGAAAGATAAATTTTTAATAAAAATTTTCAAAAATAAAAAAGACAACAAATAAAAGTTTTAAGAAAAATTTTCAAAACATAAAAGAAACTTTTAATTTTTTTAAAAAAACTCTTTAATTACAACCATTTTAAAAAAAAGGATTTTCAAAACTTACAAATAAAAAAATTCTCTAAATACATTTTTCTTAAAACATAAAAAACACAAAAAAGTTTTAAAACATAAAAAAATAAAAAAAAGTTTAAAATTAAAAAAAAACTCAAAAATTAAAAAGGGTTTAAAAAAATTTAAAACATAAAAGTAAAGAAGAACTTTTTTCAAGTAACAAAAATGATAAAAGGTTTCAAAAAAATGTTTTTCTAAAAAACAAAAAAAACTTTTCAAAATAAATTTGATTCAAGCCTTAAAATATAAATAAAAAAACTTTAACTTGTTGTCTTGTTTGCCTTTTAGTAATAATTTTGAACCTTAGGAATAAGTTCTACAAGCCTTAATTAGAAAGTTTTGTTTGATAAAATTTTCTTCATAAAAATAAAATACACTTAATAAAATTTAAACCCTTAAATAGGAATAAAAAACATAGACCTTCTTTAGGATTAATAAACTTTAATTTAGAGAAAAATAAAAAAATCTTCAACAAGTCAAGTTTTTTTGTTTGTTTGAAAAGTAGAATCTAAATAATGCGGTGTCCTACTAAATGAAAATGACGGGTTAGTGCCAGAAGTGTTGGTGGTGATTGGAGTTCATTTTCGGATAGTAAGGCTATTAAAATAAAATTAAACATATGAACGGACAATAATTTAAGCTTTACATCGATTCACAAAATCCGACTTTAAAACCTTTTGTAACCGACAAGGTACCAATTTTTGGGCGTTGTGGGGGTGCTAACCCTTCCCCACGCGTAACCGACTCCCGAACCCATTTTTGTTTTTGCAGACTAAAACCATCGTTTTAATAAAATAAAATGTTTTTTATTAAAATAACCCGATTTTTAGGTGATCCAATCACACCTTTTTTAAAAAAGATTGGTGGCGACTTGGTTGTTTTGATTTTAAAACGTCGGGCCCCAAAAAAGGGTTGCGACAGTAATTCTCATGTGCGAGCTATCCACAGGTAACTTCTTCAATGTTTCTAACGGGAGAACATTTATAGCTGACCCGTTGTCAATGAAGACACTTGGTAGCATAGTCCTTTATACCTTGTAGAAATGTGAAGAGCCTCGCATGATCCCCTCTCTCACTTTGGAATTTCTTCATCATTGAAAGAGATGAAGTTGTTTACAGCAATATTATTGACCAACATATCCATCTTGTCGGTCGTGATTTCTTTAGGCACGAACGTTCGGTTTAAAATTTTTAGTAGGGAATCACAGTGACCCTCAAAGCTTAATAGGAGAGACAACATAGAGATTCAGGCGAGGACTTTATAAAGCCATTCCACCACACTATAATCACTATGCTTGAGTATTTTTAGGAACCATGTCAGTCACATGTTTGTATTGCTCGTTAAAGGCCTTGGACAAATCCTTCCAAGATCGTATATTGACCCGACTCAGCTATGTATACCAGCGAGATGCGAACCCTGTTAAGTTATCTTTGAAATAATGAATGAGAAATTTCTCATTTTCTAAATACATCAACATCTTCTGGTAGTACATGGTTAAGTGTACCAAGGGACAAGTGGTTTCGTTATACTTTTCGAGGTCAGGAGTTTTGAACTTTTGGGGAATTACAAGACCAGTCACCAAGGTTAGATCTTTGGCATCTAGACCACCGTGGGAGTTCCCTTCTTGGAAAGATTTAATGATTCCCTCCATTTTTTTGTAACGGTCTTCCCACTTTTTTTCAGCCCTAGCCTTTTCAGTAACTTCATCGAGGTCAGGTACCTCGTACTCTTGGATCATTTCACGATTAGCGTCATAGTTCGGAACATTGGTAGAAGCCTTTCGAAAGTGAAGTTGGGGCTTGGCTTTACATGAAACAACCTCCCCTTGACCTCCTGAGTGAGCATAGGCGATTCCAGGAAATGGTGGCAGAGCATCGACGGTCTCAGGTGTCTTTCCCGTGTCGGGATCTTTAAATTCTAGCATAGACACGATTTGCTTAACTGTGCTCCTCTGGGCTTGCGCAATGTCTTCTTTTAGGTCCTTCTCTATTTTTTTCCAACCCATCCCGGGTGCTCTTGTGATTAATCTCCAAAGTTTTCAGTCTATCTTCCATGGTCATTGCTCTAGACTGAGAACGAGTACTGTACTTATGGGAAGTTTTTGCTATCTTCGAAGTTCTATCATGCTATTTAATTTAGTCAGTTTCTTATCATGTTGTGGATTCATGGAATGACATAAGTTAGACTAATGCAAATAAAACAAATAACAAAACAAAGTCAAAACAATGTAAATGCTTGAATGCAAACAAACGGTCATTGATTCCATAAAGTATTTGCTCTAGAAATAGCTTTTATTGGATGCCAAAGGTCCGTATTACAAGAGCTTTTGATATTTATACTAGTACATCTCGGCCAGTGTACCCAACTCTTTGGTTTCCTCGACCAACCACATGAGTGTTGGTCCTATTTCTCCCACTGGCCTGATATATTGGCGAATGGTTGTAGCTTATATGGCTAACATCATCACATGCTTGGCCATGTCTTGAATCTGGGCCATGACGGTCTTGTCAAACTCGTCTCACTCTTGGAATCTCCTTGCGTTATCTCTAAGACAGGTAAACCAATAGTGATTGCCCCTTTTGATGATATCCTCGAGGACTAGGATTATCGTTCCATGCTCTTGAATGATGTTTTCCATATCTTCCACTTGTTTCTTCAAGGTATCATTCTCACTCAAACTAGCCTGAAGTTCAATGTAGGTGTGATGATTCTGAAACTTGTGTTGGGAATAGTTCAGATCTGCCACCTTGGCTTGTAACTCAGAAACACAAGCCTATCTTTGTTTCAACTTCTTACTTGTTTCATCACATGCAGCCTGTAGCTCAAATAAGCAGATCTTGTTGTCATGGGCCTTCCTCTTCCATGCAGGTACATTTTATCTTTCTTTTTCGAGGGTTCGTTTGCCTTTCTCATTTTCAACTGCTCGCTTACTCTTCTTTCTTTCTTCAGCAAGTGTCCACCTGTATTTTTCAATCTCCTGTTTACCGCGCTCTCTCTCTTTTCCCATGGCTTGTTCAATTTCTCACCTCTACTGTTCTAGGGTCTTTCTTAGATCAACATTTCAAACTGTGATCTAGAACTTGAGGAAATTAACCCTCTAAATCTCAAACTTCTTTTCTAAGTCCTTGTACAACTCTTTTACCCGTTTTGTCTCCCTATTGTACTTCTCTACAACGAGGCTTGACTCGAACTGGTTTTTTTTATTTTATTCTCGGTGAGCTTCTATTTCCACCTTGACTCTTTTCAGCTTGTCCCTCAGAATATCAGCTTTGGATGGGACCACATTCAGGTGTTCTTCTAAAAACGTAGCTTGTCCGGGGGTAGGTGGCATGATCTTATCATTCACTCTTACGTGCCTCCATGCATCCTAGTTAGGGGTGAACATACAATGACTGTCGTACTCTATCTTCATACGGTAACAATTTTTCCACGAGTCACTGAAAGTCTGTATCTTCTCATTGAATTCCCCCTAGAACTTGAATTTAGATCCCTCTAGTCCAGTAGTGAAGGGGATAAATTACTGGGAGCCACATTGTCGTGATACTAGCAGGGGGTGCAACCAATTCCACTCCATAGGCCCAAAGCATTAGGTGGTTGTAATTCTCGCATTTATACAAGACTTTGGCATGACCCATCCAAGGAACTCTCTGTACAATGCCTGATCTTGACGATCTCTAAAGATGCCCCTCCACTTGCCCTTATTGACTATTGGCCACTCATTTGCCAAAAGCTCTTGAAGCGGGGAGAAGTTCAGGGAGAACACGTTAGAAAGAGTCAAAGTTGGACACTTCTAGAAATGCTAAGGGTCCAGACCTAGAGCAAAAGGGCACACCCTCCGAAACGCACAGCCTCTATTTTTTGGCACGCATTCAAGGAGATGAAGGTTTTTGCGAGCACTGTTGGCACTGGATTGACCTCCCTCTTCAATTGTTCAAAAAGGTCTAGTAGAGCCACATCAATATTACCTAAGACCTTCGGGAAAATAACCAAACCATATATCGCTATAGCCATGAGATCCACTCATTTCTCCTTATCAGGATGAGTTAAGATTATGTTTTAGATACACGACCAAGGGAAGAAAAAACTTCCGCCTCTCTCCTGTATCAGGCCTTTAACCCACCCAAAAAAACTTCCGCCTCTCTCCTGTATCAGGCCTTTAACCCACCCATTGCTCATACTAGCGAAAAGCCTGAGCCTTGAGTGTACATTTTTGTTCTTGGGAGGTTTAGCATAAATCCAATTCCTCTTCACTTTGCGCAGGTTGAATAGCGCCATATATTCTTCAAATGTGGGCATCATGTCCTCCCCATTGAAAGTGAAACAACAATATCCTAGGTTCCAGAATTAGATCAGTGTCTTGAGGAAAGGTTCATATACCTTCAAATATATCAAGTGGGCTATATCGCCATAGGTTTCGTAGAATAACTGCTTAGTTGCATAGTCAAAGCGGTCCCAAATCCTTCACAACTCATGTGTGTTTTCTATTTGACACTGATGTGGGCATATTCTAATGTCTTTGTCTCATGACAAATTATCAAACTATCCCCATACGCTCGTTGGTTGACCTCATACCAGTGATGCACATCTACATTATCTTCTTCCTTTTCATGTACCTTCCATCCATGGTGAAAGCTTTTTTAATTGAGCAGATGTTTTAAGAACCAACCCCTTCTAGATATGAAATGATGTTGCAAGAATGAATATGCAAAACAACAAGACAAGGATGGAAAAGATTAGCAAAGATAAAACATAGGGGTCCAAAATAATTTCATTATATGCAGCACATTCCAACACTCCAGGACATGTCTCCACGAATTATCCTTACAAAATAATTTTGACCAGATTCAACACTTAGGTTTTTCACATGGCTCTAATGGGGTGGGCCTCTAGATTCACACACAAGGTTTTTCACATGATTCAATCCCCCAATCCTTCTTTCCAAATTGCTTATGATTGATTTTAGAATTTTAGATTGATTCAGTTGATTTTGATTGGGTTAACTTTTGCCAATTAGCGATTTTAACCCTTTTTGTTTCTGTTTTTCGGTGGCTGCAAATGGTAATGGAATCGCAGGCGAGGTGTGATCCACGGTGAAGACGGTACAACATTCATCAGAGAAGGCAAAAGGGCCTGATCAAAGTTCAAACGTCAGGCGCGTGGCCACCACGCGCGAGTGGTGATCCACATGATCCTTTTTGGGGTAATCTGGGCCGTTATATTGAATCTAGATCTAACGGAAGAGGAGAGAGCGGCCCTTAGGGCTAGGGTTTCCTGTTCGTAATTTGCACCGTTCGCCAAGCTTTTGATCCAACGGTCCACTGCTGGTTGTGCAAAGGAAAGAAAAAGGGGATTAGGGTTTCAACTTTTATTATGTTTGGGCTAAAAAGTCCATTTTTGTATTGGACCTTTAATTTAAATGTTTAATTGATTGTTTTCAATTGAAATGGATTTTCTTTTCGGGTTTCATGCTAACTATAAAAATAATAATAACATACAAATATTAATAATAATGATAATATAGATAATAATGATATAATATACAATATATAAACAATAAATAAACATGATAAAATAAAAACAATAAAAACTTAGGTGAACAATACCTAAGTTAACATAGGTACTCAACTTCCACTAGAAATTAATCACTATTTATCCATTAAATCAGCTAATTGTTTGGGGTCTTAGGCTTACCCAATCAATAGCTAGATTTCGATATCAATAAATCGAAAGAAACCCAAGCTTTTGAAAGTCACCAATAGAAGTTCTTGCTTAGAGGAAGATGATGAAGACAATGAATGTGCTAGCTTATTTCTTAATCGGGTAACTCTCCAATTCTTTCCTTTCAACCTTTTATTTTCTATAGCCTTAAGGTTTCCTTATGGTGAAGGAAACTATTTTCTGATCATCCACGTATGTGTTGATTATAATTGGTGAGGGGTTAATTGCAAGGTTAACCCTTCAACTTCCAATACTATATGCTCTTGCACCCCAAACTTTCAATTTCTATGATTTAGTGACCAAATAACTTTCAATGTATTCAATAAGGTCCTTAAACAATAAACTGACTCAATTAGTGTCCAATATCGGTGCAATTGACCTCACGGTCAAAGTCAATACAATATTTGGACTTTAACGGTATAGGGTTTTCGATCGCCAGAACCCAATTTTGACTAGACTAGTTTTCAGGGTGTTACAACTCTTCCCCCTTAAGAAAATTTCGTCCTTGAATTTTACCTGAGTCGAAGAGATGAGGATGTTGCTTTTTCATCGACTCTTCTAGTTCCTAGGTTGCTTCTTCAACATAATAGCTTCTCCAAAGCACTTTGACCAGTGGAATGGATTTGTTGCGAAGTCTTTTAACTTTCCTTGCAAGAATCTGAACCAGTTCCTCTTCGTAGGACAAGTCTAGTTAGATTTCTACAGATTCGGGCTCAATGATGTGTGAAGGGTCATAGCGATACTTTCGAAGCATCAATACATGGAATACATCATGAATCTTGCTTAGTTCTGAAGGCAATAGTAATCGATAAGCCACATAGCCAACTTTCTCGATAACCTCAAATGGTCTGACGAATCGGGGACTCAGCTTCCTTTTTTTGCCAAATCTCATAATTTTCTTCCACGGTGAAACTTTGAGGAAGGCTTTCTCACCAATTTCATAGTTTATATCTCTTCGCTTGAGATCAACATAGGCCTTCTGTCGGTAAAAGGCAGTTTTCAAATGATCATGAATGATGGTAACCTGTTCTTCAGTTTCCCGAAGTAAGTTAGGGCCCAACGCCTTGCCTTCACCGATTTTAGACCAGCACAATAGAGTTCTACAACGTTTGCCATACAACGCTTCATACAGTGCCATTTTAATGGAAGCTTGGTAACTATTGTTGTAGGAAAACTCAATGAGAGGTAGGGATTTCTCCCAAGATCCTCCAAAATTGATAATACATGCACGTAGCATGTCTTCCAGAATCTAAATTACCCTTTCTGACTGGCCATCAAACTGAGGGTGGAAAGCAGTACTAAGGTTAATTCTTGTGCCTAGAGCTCCTTGCACTGACCTCTAGAATCGAGAAGCAAACTATGGATCCCAATCAGAGATAATAGACTGTGGCACTTCGTGGAGGCGAATAACTTCCTTGATGTACAAGTCAGCCATCTTAGTAAGACCGTAGTCCATCCTACCTGGTAAAAAGTTTGCTGACTTAGTTAAACGGTCTACAATGACCCAAATGGAATTATGTTTAGCAGAGGTCAAGGGCAGACCACTAACAAAGTCCATAATGATCTTCTCCCACTTCCACTTTGGTAGATCAATGGGTTGTAATAAGATGGTAGGGACACAATGTTTAGCCTTAACACGCTGGCATGTAAGGCACTTGGATACGAAGTCAGTTATGGCCCATTTCATGCTCGACCACCAATAGAGCTCCTGAACGTCCTTGTACATCTTTACAGAACCCGAGTGCATAGAGAAAAAGCTTGAATGAGCTTCTTTGAGGATGTCGATATGAAGAGATTCATCATTGGGCACGCAAACACAATCATGAAAGCACAAAAGTCCTTTAGGATTAACTCTAAATCCAAGATTATCTTGTATCTTGGTAACAATAGATTGAATTTTAGGGTCTTGCTCTTGCAATGCTTTGATCCTCGATACGATAGTAGACTAAACTTTGAGTTTAGCTACGAAACAACACTGCTTCCAAAATCAGAAGTGAGCATTAATGGCACGAGGGGCTACAATACAACAACTTTATAATGATTTGATATACTAATTAATGTATTGAACTCAATGAACGATAATGAAACTTACCAGGTAGAGGTTTGCGGTTGAGTGCATCAGCTACAACATTGGCCTTACCCGGATGGTAATCGATAACAAGATCATAGTCTTTAAGGAGTTCCATTCATCTCCGAAGATATTGGTTCAACTCTCTCTGAGTCAAGAGATACTTAAGGCTTTTATGATCGGTAAAGAGATAACATTTCTCTCCGAAGAAATAATGTCTCCAGATTTTAATGCAAAGACAATTGTAGCCAATTCCAAGTCCTGAGTAGGATAATTCATCTCATGTGGCTTTAGTTGTCTCAAAGCATAAGCAATGACTTTGCCTTCTTGCATCAATACACATCCTAAACCGAAATGTGATGTATCACTATAGACAATGTAGTCTTTTCTAGACTCAGGTTGGGTTAGGACCGGTGCATGGGTTAGCACTTGCTTCAATTGATCGAAACTTCTTTGTTGTTCCTCGGTCCAAACAAACGGGGCTTCCTTTCTCAAAAACTTAGTTAATGGGGCTGCTATCATAGAAAATCCCTTATAATAGACAACAAGACCAAGGAAACTTCTCACTTCACCAACATTCTTCAGTGGGTGCCAATCAACGATGGCTTGAATTTTCTTCGAGTCCACTTGAATGCCCAAAGCTGATACAATATGCCAAAGAAAAGGAACTTCAGTGAGCCAAAACACACACTTAGAGAACTTGGCAAACAACTGCTTCTCCCGAAGGGTCTAGAGCACAAAGCGGAGGTGATCTCGATGCTCGGAAGGATTCTTAGAATAGATAAAGATATTGTCAATGAATACCACTACGAATTCATCAAGATAGGGCCTTAAAACCTAATTCATCAAATCCATAAAAGCTGCTAGTGCATTGGTTAGCCCAAAGTGCATCACTAAGAATTCAAAGTGTCCATATCCTATTCGGAAATCCGTCTTAGGTACATCACATTCTTTGACTCTCATATGATAATACCCAGACATTAAATCAATATTGGAAAGCACAAAAACATCCTTAAGCTGATTGAATAGGACATCAATTCTTGGTAATGGACATTTGTTCTTGATGGTTGCCTTGTTCACCTATCGTTAGTCAATACACTATCTCATGGAACCATTCTTCTTCTTGACAAAGAAAATCGGGGCTCCCCAAGGTGAGGAACTCGATCGATTAAAGCCTTTATTCAATAGGTCTTGAATTTGAGCCTTCAGCTCCTTGAGCTCAACGACTGCCATACTATAGGGTGAATTGGAGACTAGGGCAGTCCCAAGTTGCAATCCAATGCCAAATTCAACCTCACGGGTTAGAGGTAAACCCAAAAGTTCATCAGGAAAGACATCAAGAAATTCTCACACTATATCAACATCTGATAATTGAGGTTCATCCTTGGCTTCCAATGTTAAGGCATTTAGGGAAGGATTTCCTGAGTTCATCAATACAATACTCTTATTGCCAATGGCTTGAAGGTATAGCTTTCTCTTACTACAATCTACCCACGCTTGATGCTCACTGAGCCAAGCTAATCCCAATATAACATCAAACTTGTGGATTGGTAATGCCAATAAGTTGGCCGAAAAAGGAATCCATTGAATCAATAAAGGAAACTTCTTACACACAAGACTTATGGCGACACAATCACCCAATGGATTGGTTACAAAAATTCTCAATGCTATAAGTCTAGATGATAATCTATGTTTTTTGAATAACACAATACTTATAAAGGAGTGAGTAGAACCAAGATCAATCAATGCATACAAGGGATGTGAATACAATTCAATAGTACCTGCAATGACATCAGGTTCATCCTCGTCTTCCCTACTTCTCACATGATACATCTGTGCTGGAGCCTTCGATTCCTGCCTGCTCAGTGTCTTCCCAGGGCCACCAGGTCTCTCTGTAGCTCCTGATGATCCTTGCCTCGACCCCTTACCTCGAATGGATTGAGTAGGGATTGCAACACTAGCTGATGTAGTAGTAGATTTGGTTGCATTTAGGGGATAATCTAAGATGAAGTGGCCTTGCTCACCACAGTAGAAACAAGCTTCAATTTGCTTACGGCACTAACCTGCTAGATGCTTGTTCTGACAATAATTACAAACTGTATACTGAGATCCCCTGTTCGAACCTCTAGTACTCTTAACTGAAGTAGTCTTAGCAAATGAAGAAGTCACAGTTTAGGGCCTCTCGATGTTCCTAGAACAGGAAGACTGTGGATACACATTCTGCTTAGGGCCAAAATACTTCCCTTTCTTGCTCCACTTTAGAGGTCGAGAATCATCTCAAAACCTCTTCTTAGATTTTCTCAACCCACCGATCCTCTAGGCTTTCTGCGATACTTCAGTACCCTTGACACGATTCACAAGTTCTTGAAAATTAGTAATACTCAATGCTGTAAACATAGGTTGAAGCTCGTCACTGAGCCCTACGATGAACATGCGACATTTCTCTTCCTCATTCTTGATATACTTGGCTCTATATCGGTAGTACTTATAGAAGTCATGGATGTACTGCTCGACAGGTCGCCCACCTTGCTTTAGATGGAGGAAGATACTACGTCTCTCTGTGAGGTAAAACTGGTTAATGTACTTCTTTTGGAATTCTCGAAGAAAGAACTCCCAAGTTATTGTGTCTTCGAGTACTGTAAGGGTAGTAGTCTCCCACCAGTGAAGCGCCTAGTCAGCCAATAATGTGAGGGTACACTCTAGCTTGTGTTCATTCGAACACTGCAACTATTTTTTCAGAATCCTCAACTTATTGTCCAACCAATACTCGGCAATTTCAGGATTATCACCATCTTGACTAGTGAAAGTATAGGCCCAATACTGCGATAGCTTGTCGATAAGGACTCGAGTATATTGGACAACCGGTGCAATAGGCTGCACAACCTGCTCTACCCTCATAGTAGTCATAAACTGATTGAATATGTCAGCCATGTTCCTATAGCACTCTACCTGAGAAGTCGAGACCTGAGGTCTGATGCCCTATGCATGAGGATTCTTTGGATTAGGAAGATCTCCCCCCTTATCTCCTCATCATGCATCGAGGAGTCAGTGGTAGGCTCATTGATATGAGCTTCATTTGTGTCAGACATAACTATAATATAAAGAGAGATCAGATTAGTCGGCAAGTCACCATTTACACAATATATAACTCCTAGGTGGCAAAGTAACACAATAACAATACAATAGACTCTGGTTTAGTCCTAGAATCGACTAAACTCTAGCTTTGATACCACAAATGTAACGTCTCTTCCCGGTCTGGTAGGAAACCAGGTCAGAAAGCGTTAATGGAGAACAGTACAGTGAACGATGCAATATTTCTCACTAAAAAATCAACGCAACGCATTGCAATGCGATACTATGTAGATATATAAAAGCAATGATTTATTATGGGACTAGTGTCATTAGCTTAGGGCCAATTTCAAACTTTATGAACTTTAGGACTAATTTGTAAATTCAAAGAATTATGGGTATTTTAATGAAATCAACCATACCGCAATGAAATTCAATTCATAAACTATAAGCTTACTAGTTTTCGTGTTATTCCGACATCAATTGCCTCATCAATTTAGCTAAACAAAGTTTAGTGACCAATGTGCAATGCTTCAAACTTGATTCAATTAACTTATAACTGATTTACCTGTATCGGTATCGGTACTCATAAGATCGTACCAATACGCCTATGTCATGACTGTTAAAACAGTTAAGAGTTAATAAGCCCGTATCGGTACGACTAGGGACCATACCGGTACTGGTTGACCAGGTTGACCCATTTTGATACGCATTGAGACCGTATCGATGCATTTAATTTTCCAAATTCTAATGTTGACTTTTTGTATCGATACGCCCTTTTGACGTATCGATACACCCTGTTGAATGATGTTGACCATGTCCAACAGAGGCGTACACCTTTGAGAATTCCAGAGTCAAGTATGGGGTGAACAAGTTGTTGGTTATTTCTGCTAGGCCAAAGGTTGGAAGTTCTTCTAATGAAAACAAGCCGGCAGTGACTCCAAGGGTGGTGATTTCTCCTCTGGCACCCTTTCTTTTTAAAGACACTCACAAGGTTCCTTGGAATTATGCAGCCAACATAACCGTACCAGAGAGATCAAAGCCATAGGAAGAGGTAAAACCATTGAATGAAGAAAAGAAGATGCTTGAAGAAAATGAGGTCATGCACTTCACTAGAAGCGAAAGATGTTACTCACCAGAGACGTCTAAATAAGCTAAAAAGGTGAAAGGGAAAGTTGCTATAGTGCAGAGAGAATTTTTGGGCAAGAGCCTCCTCAAAAGATAAATGAGCCTGTTACTGAGGAACAAGCCCAGGAGTTTCTGAAGTTTTTGAAACACAGTGAGTACAACATAGTTGAACAGCTGAAGAGACAACAAGCTAGAATATCAGTCCTTAAACTATTGCTGACTTTAGAAGGGCAACAGAGCACTCTAATCAAATTGCTTAAACAAACATTTGTCCGGAGCAATATATCGGTGAAAAAATTGGACAAAATTGTGAACCACATTACTGCAGACAACTATATCACCAATACTGTTGATGAGATCCCAAAAGGAGGAATCAGATTCGTTAAGGCCCTGAATATAACGATCCACTGCAAAGTGTATGTTCTTCCGGGAGTATTAATCAACAACGGATAAACATTAAATGTTCTCCCGATGGTTACATTGTAGAGCTGCCAATTGATGATTGGCATATGAAAACTTATAAGAATACCGTGAGAACTTTTGACGGAACAACACGAGATGTGTTGGGAAAGATTGAGGTTCCACTGTTGATCGGACTTGTGGTTTACAATGTTAACTTTACGGTAATGGACATTAAACCAACCTATAATTGCTTGTTGGGTAGGCCTTGGATTCATTCTACCGGTGAAATACCTTCATCTTTGCATCAAAAGCTGAAATTTGTAATAGAATGAAAGTTGATCAGTATTGGGGTAGAGAAGGACATCATCGCCTCCGTATCCACTGATGCCCCATACATCGAGGCAGATGAGAATACTCTAAAATGTTCGTTTAGAGCCATTAACCTTACAAATGCAACCTTTATTTCCAAAGGGAGGCCGATACCTCGTCTGAGGTTATCAAACTGTACAAAGATGATTGTTCGTGAAACCTTTGGCATTGGAGCAAGGATAAGAAAATAATTTGTAATGAATCTGTAGGGATGCCTATGCCCAAAACATGTTCTCATGAAGAAAGATCATTTCAGACTCGGGTTTAAGCAGAACATTCAGCAAAGGCATAGAGATTTGAAGCAAAGAGAAGATAGAAGGAGGGCTCAGCTTTTGGGAGTAGAAATTCCTGGCGAACTCGTGAATTTCCCAAACCTAACCTGCATCTTCAAGTCTCGCGAGTTCGAAAATGTTGAAAAGCAACTTAAGAAGGACAACAGGGAAACTGTGAGGCTACATGAAGAAGAGATTTTTGGTGAGATCATGGAGGGACTGCACGTTAATGGTATATTTGAAGGGTCTCAACCTAGAAAATTTCTAGAAATGATTCATCCATGCTTTCTTAGCGAACCGCTAAATAATTGGACGTTAGATGATCTCTCTTTTGTTTTCAAAGTAGAGTAATGCCTAGAACCATATTGTACTTTTGCATGCGAGTATAAGGGATTTTCTGTAAAAGGCTATTATACAAGTTTTACTTCAATAAAGATGATTTCATTTTGATTCTCAAATGGAAACACATGTTTATTGTTTTTTAGCATTCTATTCAAAATATATTATTATTTTCCTTTGAAAGTCCTCAAATACTAATTGCATGGAAAAAGAGATTTTTGGTGAGATCATGGAGGGATTGCACATTAATGGTATATTCGAACGATCTCAGCCTAGCAAATTTCTAGAAATGATTTATCCAGGCTTTCTTAGTGAAACACTGAATAATTGGACGTCAGATGATCTCCCTTTTGTTTTCAAAGCATGGTAATGCTTATAACCATCTTGTAATTTTGTCTGGGAGTATAAGGGATTTTCTGTAAATGGCTATTATACAAGTTTTACTTCAAGAAAGATGTTTTCATTTTGATTCTCAAATGGCAAACATGTTTCTTGTTTTTAGCATTCTATTCCAAATATATTATTATTTTCCTTTGTAGGTCTTCAAATACTAATTGCATGAATGATTTCAAATCTGATACTGAAATAGATCTTGAGCAGCTTGTTTGTCTAATGGAAGTCAATGAGTGTAAAAATGAGATAGAATATGAAATCCCCGACGAATTTTTGAGGATAATGGAAAAATAAGACAAACAGATCTTGCCTCATGAAGAAGATATAGAAATCTTGAATTTGGGCACTGATGAAGTTAAAAGAGAGGTGAAGATCGGTACTACTTTCTTGCCAAAAACAAGACAAGAACTAGTTGATATGTTGCAAGAGTTCAAAGATATCTTTGCCTGGTCTTATCAGGATATTCCAGGATTGGACACAGGCATAGTGGTACACAAATTACCCATAAGACCATAATGCAAACTTGTTCAAAAGAAGCTCAGAAGATTGAGACTAAAAATGGTATTAAAAATCAAAGAAGCGGTACAGAAACAGATTGAGGCCGAGTTTCTCAAAGTGTCCAAATATCCAGAATGAGTAGCTAATATAGTCCTAGTGTCGAAGAAAAATGGAAAGGTACGCATGTCTGTGGACTACATAGACTTGAACAGACCAAGCCTGAAAGATAATTTTCTGCTACCTCACATTGATATTTTGATTGATAATACGTCAAGGCATGAATGGTTGTCTTTCATGGATGGCTTCTCAGGATACAATCAGATAAAAATGTATCCTGAAGATATGGAAAAGACAACCTTCATAACCATGTGGGGCACATATTGTTATAAAGTGACGCCTTTTGGACTAAAGAATGCCGGGGAAACATATCAGCGAGCCATGGTAACCCTTTTCCACGACATGATGCACAAAGAGATTGATGTGTACGTAGACGACATGATTGCCAAGTCCCAAACTAAGGAGGAGCATATTCAGAACCTGGGGAAATTATTCCAAAGATTGAGGAAGTACTAGTTGAAACTCTATCGAATAAGTGTACTTTTGGGGTTACATCAGGAAAACTCCTGGGTTTTATTGTCAGCAAGAGAGGAATTGAGATTGATCCAGACAAGGTGAAAGCAATTTAGAATCTTCCACCTCCAAGATCACAGAAAGAAGTTTGAGGTTTCCTTGGATGGTTGAATTATATTTCTCGGTTCATTTCCCAATTGACCGATAAATGTAATCCAATCTTTAGACTGCTTCGAAAGAATAATCTAGGAGTGTGGGATGAGGAATTCCAAGAGACACTTGACCAAATTAATAAATATTTGACAAATGCTCTGATCTTAGTTGCTCCAGTTCCAGATAGACCGCTCATTCTCTATTTGACGGTCTATGAGAACTCGATGGGATGCGTCCTGGGATAACATGGTGATACAGGAAAGAAAGAAATAGTCATTTATTACTTGAGCAAAAAATTCACAGAGTGCAAAGTACGGTATTCTCCAATCCAAAAATTGTGTTGTGCTTTAGTCTGGGTAACTCGCAGGCTCAGACAGTACTTGTACTACACTACTTGGTTGATATCTCAACTTGATCCATTGAAGTTTCTGATGGAATCACCAGCGTTGACTGGAAGATTGGCTCGCTGGCAAATGTTGTTGTCAAAATTTGACATAGTATATGTAAGTCAAAAAGCGATAAAAGGAAGTGCTATAGCTGATTTCTTGGCTAGTCACACTTCAAAGGATTATGAGCCCCTGAACTTTGATTTCCCAGATTAGGATATGATGAATATCTCCACAGAAGAAAATGGAACCGCAAAGAATGAAACATGGAAATTGTACTTCGATGGGGCATTTAACACCCTAGGACATGGAGTTGGAGCAATATTGATTTCCCCAAGTAATGTACACTATCCTTTCACGAGTAAATTGAGATTTCATTGAACCAATAACATGGCAGAATATGAAGCTTGCGTCATGGGATTGCGAGCTGCTATTCAAAGAAAGATAGAAATTTTGAAAGTATACGAGGATTCAACATTGGTTATTTACTAGCTCCGTGGAGAGTGGGAAACCAAAGATACAAAGTTGATTGAGTACCGAAGGTTGATCCTTGATTTAATAAAAGAATTTGAAAAGTTCACTTTTAAATACATTCTCAGAGAGGATAATCAAATGGCAGATGCCTTAGCTACATTGGCTTCGATATTTTTAGCAAATAAACCTAAGTATATGATGCCAATTCAAATGCAGAGTTATGATACCTATGCTCACTGTTGTAGCATAGAAGAAGAGGTTGATGGAAAACCATGGTATTTTGATATCTTGCAATACGTCAAGTTCTAGACTTATCCGATGGAGGCGAATGATAATGACAAAAGAACTATTAGAAAGATGGCATCAAGATATGTGCTTGATGGTGAAATCATGTACAAAAGGGGCAAGGATCAAATCTTGTTAAGATGGGCCAATTCTTGAGAAGCTAGAGATATTTTATCAAAAATGCATGATAGAATCTGTGGAGCACATGCAAATGGCTTTGCAATGGCTAGGAAGATTATGAGATACATATATTATTGGTCAACTATGGAGGAATACTGCATTGAATATGCCAAGAAATGTCACAAGTGCCAAATATACGCTGGCGAGATTAATGCTCCACCAATACCTCTTCATACAATGAATTCACCTTGGCCCTTTGCTATTTGGGGCATGGATGTCATCGGCCAGATTGACCCCAAAGCTTTTAATGGACATTGCTTCATCCTTGTGGTTATTAATTACTTCATCAAATGGGTGGAAGCAGCTCTGTATTCCAATATTACAAGATCAATGATATGTAAGTTCTTGAAAAAAGATTATTTGTCGATATGGATTGCCAAAAAGAATTATCATTGATAATGCCACTAACTTCAACAACAAGGTAATAGCATAAGTGTGTGAGCAATTCAAAATAATGCACCACAATTTTGTGACTTATCGCCCTAAGATGAATGGGGCAGTGGAGGCTGCAAACAAGAACATTAAGAAAATCACATTGAAGATAACAAAGACTTACAAAGATTGGCACGGGAAGCTACCTTTTGCTTTGTTCGCATATCAGACTTCAGTGCGAACTTCCACAGGGCAACTCCTTACTGTTTGGTCTATGGGTCAAAAGTTGTACTTTCAATTGAAGTGGAAATTTTGTCTCTTCGAGTTCTATCCGAGGTAAAATTGGATGAAGAAGAATGGGTACGGGCTCAATTTGATCAGTTGAATCTCATCAAGGAAAAAAAGCTAAAGGCTATTTGTCACAATCAGATGTACCAGAAAAGAATGATACATGCTTATGATAATAAAGTTCGACCCAGAGAGTTTTGAGAGGGAGATTTTGTGCTAAAAAGATCTTGCAAATACATCGTGATGCACGTGGGAAATGGATGCCTAACTAGGAGGGGCCTTATATTGTTAAAAAGGCTTTCTCTAGAGAAGCATTGATTCTAACTGAGATGGATGGTAAAGAGTTACACAAACCAGTGAACTCTGACTCAGTCAAGAAATATTATTTTTGAAGAGTAAAAAAAAATTAAAAAAAAGAAAAAAATAAAGAAAAAAGCAGAGTGAAAATTTGGAAAGGGCGCTTCACAAAATAGAAGTATCTATGGTGAAAACTCGAAAGGGTGCCAATGATATATATATATATATATATATATATATATATATATATATATATATATATATATTAAGTGAAAAAAAGGGGGGTTCAAGATGAAAACTCACAAAGAGCGTCTTGAAACCAAAGAAGAATCTGGTTGAAAACCTGTAAAGGGCGACTCAGATACGTTGAGAATAGGCATCCGGTAATTTAAACCTCTTGGACACTTGGTATTTCGGTAGGGATTTCATATCTGTAACACCCCCAACCTGGAATGTCATATTTGGGCCACAAGACCAAACTAAAATCCATAAAATTTCTCAAACTGGTTTAGCCCAAATAAAATACTTTGTGAAAATATTTAAAGCCCATGATTAGAATATACATAAATGATTAAAACTTTAAAAATTATCTCCATTTATGTTAAAATATTTAAACATTCAATTTGATAAATACATTTTACAAAATAAAGATTACAGACTCTAACTCTTAAGGTCCTATGAATACATAGCCCACTAAACACAAGTATCGCACTCCTGAGATAACCATATGCTGAAATCACGTACATATAGTGCTCCTCAATCTCACGATTCGATGATCAACCTCCGCACGAAAACAATGATTTTGAGCACTGAGCTTACAAAGCTCAGTGGTACACATCTATTCTACTATACTTCAGGCTAATCATAAACATAAGCATGCAAGCTAGTACAAGAAAAAGAAAATATGAATAAACACATGGCACTACCACTAGTTGCCTAAACACATGCTCTCAACATAGCAATCATGGAACTCATGGAAGGGAAAAGCCATCAAGTTGGCCGGAAATGGGATCCCTTGGATCCTTAGGGGACAAGCTCTACAGATTATTCGAATAGCCACACTATCTCATAGCGGATTTGAGACAAGTATCTTGGAAGCAACAAGTTCATATTCTAAAGCATACTTTTCAATCAAGGGTTGACTAATAAAAGAATGCGTGGAGCCTGGATCTATCAAAGCATAAACAAGTTCATAACATAACTCCACCATACCTACAATCACATCAAGGTTATCCTCTTGCTCGTGACCTCGAACGTGGTACATTTGGGATGAAATCTATGGGTCACGGCCAGTTGGAGGAGTATTGTTGTTGCAGGATCTACATGCAGATCCAAATGGTACTGGCTTTGCTCCTCTCCCCTTATTAGGATTGTTCTGAGAAGCTACAGGTGTAGGAGCCTGAAGGTTCTGTGGGCACTCATGGATGAAGTGGCCAGACTCTCCACAATGGTAACAAGAACTGGATTGCCTACGGCACTGCCCTGAGTGCCTCTTTTGGCAGAAGTTGCATAAGGGAATCTAGGAACCCTTTGTGGAACTGCAGTGCTATCCATTGAAGTTGTGCAGGTAACAATTGTTCTGGAAGACTGAGACTGAGGTACATACCCAAATCGAGGCAACTGTTTGTAGGTAGCAGACTTTTGGTCCCATTGTCTTCCCTTCTTCTGGGATATGGGTGACTTGGAATCATCTTAGAAGCTCTTATCAGGTCGAGTCTGGTTCCCCTTTCTCTTCTCGATGCTCTCTGTGAAGCTTTGGTTGTGATGGCCTGATTGACAAGGGTCTAAAAGTCCTCGATTTCTAGAGCAACGTAGAGATGATGAAGTTCATCACAAAGGCCATCTATAAACATTCTGCATTTCTCCTTCTCGGTACGGATGATTTTGACACCATACATTGCATACTTAAAGAAATCGTGGATGTACTTCTCCACTGGTCTTCCCCTGCCTCAGATGGAGGAATTTCTTACATCTTTCTGCAATGTAGTGATCGTTGATGTACTTCTTACGGAACTCTTGAAGAAAGAAGTCCCACGTGACACGATGTTCAGGAACAGTGAGGGTCACCGTATCCCACCAGCTTTGAGCCTCTTTAGCTATTAAGGCCACGGCACATTCAAGCTTATGCTCCTTAAGACACTTCATTTGCTTATTCAGCACTTTCAGAGTGTTCTCCAGCCAGTATTCCATGATCTTGGGGTTATCCAGGTCTTCGCAGTGAACGTATACACATAATACTACTTGAGTTTGGCAACAGGAGCTCTCGAGGCAGACAAAGAAGTTTCATCAGGTGGGGGAAGTGGTTCTTGTCGGAGAGACACCACCTTTAATTCTGTCCGCCATGGACATCAAATACGCTTGTTGAGCGGGTGGCATTGGTGGAGGGTGAGGTGGGTCGTTCTGTCCCACACACTCAGGTTGGATTTCAGGTCTCAGGTTGTCCCCCTGAGTTGAGGAGGAGCCGTGATGAGGTTCGTTCACTACACTTCTATCGGTAAGACCATACATTTTTGATCTAATTGCACATAAGGATTAAATCGTGTAAGTTGCAAGTCACAGAATACATATTCAATAACTCCTAAGTGGCATATGTAGACACAGACTCATAACGGATGACTAGTTAGTCCTAGAATCGACTAAACCTAGGATCTGATACCACAATTGTATCACCCCCTTCCCGGTCTAGTAGAGATCTGGGTCGGATAGTGTTATTGGAAGACTAATCAGAGGTTTAGAATAGGGTTCAGAGTTCAAAACCTAATCTAAGTATCATATTGATTATTCTTAAGACTTATCCACTTTGTTTGTTACTAAACTTAATTGGAGTTGGGGTCAATTTTAAACTTTTCTTAACCTTAGGGACTAATGTGTAAATTTTTCCCAGTTATTGATTTTAATCCGATTTCGTATTACCAATTGAAATTAAACTCTCCAATTATTGATCTAAGGGTTTCATTATTAGAACCTGTCGAATTACTATACCAATTAAACCAATTTGAGACTTTTTACGAAAAATCAGTTCTATGACTTAACTAAATTTACTAAATTTTACATGTACACTTATAAACCAAATTCCTATTGGTACGTCAAATTTTAGGGCGTTCGGAATCCATTTTCACCTTAGGCTCATTTTAGGCACTTCTTAACCTATTCAAATCTAGTCATTATAAGCATACAACAAAACCACGTTACCAAGTCATCATACAACCATAGAAAGGCTTATACAAAACAAGTTGGTCCATATGCCATTTCACTAGGAGTTTATAGCAAAATATGACATACATATATGGCAGAGACATGACTTGCAACCGCAACAACATGATCAAAGCTCGAAATTGTTCAAGGTCCTGAAAATGCATGAGACACACATGTTAGGCTTACATAGCCTAGTGAGGTAGTTATAACAATTACAATGGATGTTCAATATTATGAAATGCATGATAATCAAATATACAAGAAGTCATATTACACTGTACACAATTCATGCTTATTTCACTTATTTTCATGCTTTCATATTCACATATACATTTCACATATTCATATCATAATCATAATGTCGTAGCACAATTCATAGACACATATCACATTAGGTACCATTAGGTACACGGATTCCCCTATACACCAACACATATAAAGGAGAGTGGGTCGTAGCCCTTGAGCCGTCGCTCTGAAGATATATCTCTTACATAGCCGACCTTATTTCCCCCACATATAGGTTGTAGCCCTAGACCGTAGTTCTCCCTTACTTACCCGAGCTCAATAATCCTATGGCATGTCAACTGTATCCAATGTCCATAATTACACAAATTTACATAGTCTATATTTTTTTATTCAAGTTATATCATATCAAATATCAAAATGAGCATTAGCTCCACATCATGTAACATTTCATATCATTTTCATATATCACCTACGTGTAGCATATCATAGTCATGTTTGCACATATCGAAGCAATGCAAGGCACTTACCGGATTTGCCAATCGAATTCGACACAGTTGCTCTACGTGAGCCCTTAAACAAATACAAACATAATTACAAAATAATGCAACGGGATGGCACAGAGCCTATCCCTTGACACAACTACACTCACCTCGACAACCCGATGCTTTTAAGACTCTCGGATAGCAGCGCCTTTATCCTTGGCTTTTAGAAGGGATGACGGTTGTTCTTTATCAACCTCTTGAGCTAGGTTAACCAATAGGAATTTGTTAGAATCAACAAAACGACATCGAATCAATACGGAAATATTAACCAAGGAGTTGAGTTTACCCGATCGATAGCAAGGACTTGAATTTATTAAACCGAAAAACTCGAGCTTACCAACCCTATCACTGGATTATTCTCTGTTTCTCACTTTCTCTATGTCTCCCCCGCAACATTTCCCCTATTTATACTCAATGGCTGCCCCCTTTGTGCTCTCTCTCCAAGCTCCATGAAAGCTGGAATTGTGGCACATATTTGGGGAATGATTCCCTTCTTGCTTGCCCACGTGCCATAAGTCCAAGGGATTATGGTGTCCCTTACTCATCCATTATCTCATGTTCTCCACGTAATTGGAGAGCTGTCAATATATTACCATATTTCCCCACGTGCATGGGGTACTTGGCACTAGCCAAAGTTTTACCCTGCCGCGGGGTTTCCTATTTTATCATTATTTTTTTAATAATAATAAACTAATATAGTTAGCCCGAATAACCTTTATTGCTTCAAATTAGTTACAAGATCGAGCTAATTTTATAACTGGTACAAAATATTCAATTATCGAAACCTAATCTCGGCTAGACCGGTTTTTAGGGTGTGACAACTCTTCCTCCTTAAGAAAATTCGCTCTCGATTTTTCATTTCAGGCGAACAGATGAGGATATTGTTTCTGCTTAGGCTCCTCGGGTTCCCATGTTGCCTCTTCGATGGAATGACTTCACCACAAAACCTTCACTAAGGGCACAATCTTGTTACGAAGTCTCTTGGTCTCTTATGCGAGGATTTGTACAGGTTCTTCCTCGTACATCAAATTAGACTGGATTTCCATAGACTCTGGTTCAATCACATGGAAAGTATCTAATCGATACTTGCGTAGCCTAGATATATGGAAGACATTTTGAATCTGACTTAATTCCTCGGGAAGGGCTAATAGGTAAGCAACGAGTCCAAGTCTTTCGGTCACTTTAAACCGGCCAATGAAACGAGGACTTAACTTTCCTTTCCTTCCAAAACAAAGAATCTTCTTCCACGGAGATACCTTAAGGAAGTCTTTTTCACCAACCTCGTATTGAATATCTCTCATACCCAGGTCAGCATAGGACTTGTACTGGTCAAATATAGCTTTAAGCTGGTTATGAATAAGGGTAGTCCTTTCTTTAGTTTCCCAAAGTAAGTCAGGACCTAGCATCTTGTCTTCACTGAGTTTAGTCCAACAAAGAGGAGCCCTACACCTCCTTCCATAGAGAGCTTCATACGGAGCCATTTGAATTGAAGCCTGGTAACTGTTGTTGTATGTAAACTCAACCAAGGGTAGGGATTTCTGCCACGTATTCTCGAAGTCGATGACACAGGCTCGGAGCATATCTTCCAAAATCTACAAGGAAGAATCATGATTGGTACAAACACTTATTCACATAACTTAAAGGAGGGTTTAGAGTTATCTGGATAACTCTTTCAGATTGGCCGTTAGTTTGAGGATAGAAAGCAGTGCTAAGATGCACTCGCGTTCCCAAGGCCTCATGTAAGGTCCTCCAAAACCGAGACGTAAATCGTGGGTCACGATCGGAGATGATATATACTGGAATTCTGTGTAAACGAATAACATCATGGATGTACAACTCTGCGAGCTTAGGCAAGCTAAAATCCATTCTTACTGGAATAAAGTGAGCAGACTTGGTGAATCGGTCCACAATGACCCACATGGCATCATTTTTTTTCAGAGTCAAAGGTAGACCACTTACAAAGTCCATTATGATACGCTCTCATTTCCATTGTGCAAGTTCAATGGGCTATAGAAGACTTGTAGGTACCTTGTGCTCAACTTTGACCCGTTGGCAAGTTAAACACCTAGCTACGTAGTCCGTGATTTCATTCTTCATACCGGACCACCAATAGATCTCCTTTAGATCTTTGTACATTTTGATAGCTCCAGGGTGAACAAAGAAAGGGCTAGAATGAGCTTCACTTAGGATTTGGTTCCGAAGATCATCATCATCGGGAACACAAATGTGATTGGGGAAACAAAGTAACCCTTCAGAATTCAAAGCAAAGTCAGGATCCGAGCTATCCTTGACCTTAGCAATAAGGGGTTGTAACTCCTCATCAGTTTCTTGGAGTGCCTTAATTCGAGATACAATGATGGAGTGAACTCTCAGCTCAGCTAACAATTTGCCATGCTTTCTGAGTCAGAAGTGAGCATTCAAGCATCTTAGAGCAGAAGTGGGCTTTCGGCTAAGAGCGTCAGCCACCACATTAGCTTTACCGGGATGGTAGTCAATGACTAAATCATAATCTTTCAATAGCTCCATACATCGGCGTTGACGAAGGTTTAACTCTTTCTGGTTGAGGAGGTACTTTAGGCTTTTGTGATCAGTGTATATGTAACACTTATCACCATAGAGATAATGCCACCAAATTTTCAAAGCAAACACAACTGCGGCGAGTTCTACATCATGAGTCAGATAGTTCAACTCATGAAGCTTGAGTTGACATGAGGCATAAGCTATTACTTTGCCTTCTTGCATCAGAACACAACCTAATCCCAGGTGGGATGCATCACTATACACAGTGAAGTCTTTGCCCAACTCGGGTTGCACTAACACAGGGGCATGAGTAAGGATTTGCTTGAGCTGGTTGAAACTCCTTTGTTGATCAACAGTCCACACAAAAGGAGTATCCTTGTGGAGAAGCTTTGTTAAGGGTGCTGCAAGCAATAAGAATCCCTTAACAAATCTACGGTAATAGCATGCAAGGCCCAGAAAACTACGAAATTTTCATATCATTTTAATATATCACCTACGTGTAGCATATCATAGTCATGTTTGCACATATCAAAGCAATGCAAGGCACTTATCGAATTTACCAATCGAAATTGACATAGTTGCTCTACGTGAGCCCTTAAACAAATACAAACATAATCGCAAAATAATGCAACAAGATGGCACCGAGCCTATCCCTTGACACAACTACTATCACCTCGACAACCCGATGCTTTTAAGACTCTCGGATAGCAGCGCCTTTATCCTTGGCTTTCGGAAGGGATGGCGATTGTTCTTTATCAACCTATTGAGCTAGGTTAAGCAATAGGAATTGGTCAGAATCGACAAAACGACATTGAATCAATACGGAAATATTAACCAAAGAGTTGATCTTACCCAATCGATAGCAAGGACTCGAATTTATTAAACTGAAAAACTCGAGCTTACCAACCCTATCACTGGATTGTTCTCTATTTCTCACTTTCTCTATGTCTCCGCCGCAACATTTCCCCTATTTATACTCAATGGCCAGCCCCTTATGCTCTCTCTCCAAGCTTCACAAAAGTTGCGTGACACATATTTGGGGAATGATTCCCTTCTTGCTTGCCCACGTGGCAAAGTCTAAGGGATTATGGTGTCCCTTACTCATCCATTATCTCATGCTCTCCACGTAATTGGAGAGTTGTCCATATTTCCCCACGTGCATGGGGTACTTGGCACTAGCCAAAGTTTTCCCCTATCGTGGGGTTTCCTATTTTATCATTATTATTTTTTTAATAATAATAATAAACTAATACAGTTAGCCCGAATAACCTTTATTGCTTCAAATTAGTTACAAGATTGAGCTAATTATATAACTGGTACAAAATATTCAATCATCGGAACCTAATCCCTACTAGACCAGTTTTCAGGGTGTGACACACAAACTTGGAGCGAGGCCCGGTGTCACACAACCTCGTGAATGTACACTCATGCTTTAAATCTCACATCGACCATCAATACTTGAAATCTCACATCGAGTGGTCTTCATGTGTTCAACACTCTTTCACTGGGTATTTGAAACCCATCAATCAAAGGCGAATCAACCACACGAGTGCCCATACTTGGCATTTTATAACACACGATCCACCAAGGACCCATACGGTTACTATTACAAAACTAGTCACTCAATATTTACCGATTTATTACTCATTAGGCTTATATATAATTAATCTCATTCATTAGCTCCATTATTAATATTCATATCGATATCTATCCTTAACTTGCATTATAGATTATTTATCGTATCGGGTACCGGTACTCGTACAAGAGTATCAATACGATACCCTCAGGTATCGGTACTCACACATGTACCGATACTGAAACTGGTTATTGAAATTTATTAATTTCCACAAGTACCAGTACAGGTCGACCCATACCGATACAACCAAAGCTCGTATTGATACCCTATTCACGGTTTCATACAATTTCCTCGAATTATGATATTAGCAAGCTTATACGATCCCTAAATCTTATGGAAGTTATTAGAGTTTGCTTGCTAACACATTCATCCTATTAATATTAATTACCAGCAATAATACCATTTATTCAAATATTACCATTATCCATCTCACACACAGTTTCCATCAAAACATGTCAATCCAAGTGAACAAGCATCACAATTAATCAATAAGTCAATTTAGTCATTAAATAATCATACATGCATCTCAAACGACCCTAACCGGTCTCTAACACCTCCACGAATCTATTCGTAACATGCATCTCACACAGATATCAATCCTCATGCTATCAGTCTCAACACATGCTTATTTATCGTCTACAAATTTTGCGAACACTAGCATGCAAGGCAAACACATTTATGATGCGCATGAAGCAATAGGAGTTCGAGGTGTACTAACCTTATGCTGATAATGCTAAAATCCTCATCCAAGCTTCCTAGACATTCCACTTGGCCTGATATCCGCTCTCAAATAATCCTCGTATACCAATTAATATCGTAAGTATCACTTAAACATATTCTCTAAGGAATTCGAAGGGTCAAATGCATAAAAATAGCTTACCCGATTCGAAATTGGTGAAATAGACTACGCCATTGTATTCAGAACATTGAACCCCCCGAGTAAGGTCCCCTAAAAAAGTCAACTCTTGATCAACGGTCAACGGCTAGTCAACCTCCTAGATGATCTAGTGTGACACGGTGCACAACAGCTAAGGTGCACCCGCAGGCAGCGATCCAGTGCGGCAAGGAGCAAGTGCACCCAGCCTAGCGGGATCCAGTATGGCGCAGTGCACTAGATCTAGGTGCACCCGTCTGGCCAGGCATACGCCCTCCTACAAGGGCGGCGTATGGGTCGTCCTCCGGTGGCCGAACGGTAGCGGCAAGCTTCAGATCCACTATTTTCTAGATGTTGGTTTCGATGGCAGCCTCTGTTTGTAGCGGTGACATCCGAAACATGGCGTATAAAGCTTGGCCGGATCTTCTTTTCCTTTACCTTGGTGAACGGCGACGGTAGCGGGGACACGAGGACCACTGTTGGACTTCTCTCGATGAGTTGAAGATGATAGTGGTGGCGGTGCACTCCACAACGGCTCCAGTGGCCGTAGATCGGAGTTCAAAGACTCCCCCTTACTTTTCTCTCTTTTACTCCTTTTTTCTCTCTCCCAAAAATATCTTCTCCCCTTTTTTATTCTTTCTCTCCACCTCAAATCACCAACCACCTTTCATTATAAACCCCCATTTATTTTTCTTTTTAAATTCTCCTCACACCTATTATCTCCTTTAATTTATCACAAAGCCCAAATATCCTTTATTTGGGCTTCCAAACATAAAGCCCAAATAAATTGGATCCAGACCCCAATTTTGCAAAGCCCGAAATTTGGGTCGTTACAATATCTCTAGACATCTTGACAACATTTGAAGTTTGTTGGACAAGGGTTTGATCTCAAAGCTATGTTTAGTCAATAGGGTTGCAGAATCTCTCGTGTGGTGAATACTTGGGGAGCTAACTTTGTTTCTTGATTTTGTTATTTTAGTTTGCCATAACTTTTCAAATATCATTGTATTACTTCTTATAAGCTTCAATAAATTTCATGAATTCTCTTCCGAGCTTTCTTTTATTTTTGAAGCATCTTGCAAGTAAACTAGTATAATTCATTAAAACTAGAAGATTTCTTGGTATTACTATGTTTTGAAAGATACAGGTGAACTTTAGCACTCATAGATATTGAGGAAGAGCATATAAAGTAAAGATAGTGTTAAACCTCATGCTAGCAAGTACATAGAGATGTAAGAATGGTGAAGCACTAGATCAAGTATAGAGGCTTCAGGGGTTCTCAGATAATGTGCAACCTAGAACTATTATTGAATACAAAATTTTCCACCCGAAGAACAATGATTTTTATCTTTGTGCTTATGCTAGGATAATTAGGGTCATAAGGCCAACACATTATTATACACTCTTGGATCAGGTTGGATTTTCGACTGATGATCTACATGAACTTGTCTATTCTTTGTCCTATGGGTATCAAAGGATCATCACTGCCATTTCTGTCGTTGCTCCTATTTGCTACGCTCAATTGGGAAAGTTTATGAAGTTTGAGGATGCTTCCTAGACATCATGGAGCCATGGTGGTGTTACTACACCTGGGGCTGTTACCGTCTTTCAGATTCTCGGATTGAATGAGAATGTCCTTAACTCCATGTTCTTCTATTGAGAAAGAAAATTTGAACCATTGTCTTTTAAAGGACCTTGGATTAGGCAAAACTTAAACATTATTCAAGAGTAGGCTTGTTTTGGACATTTTAATTACCAAGTTTTTGGGTGGTTGCAATGTTATGTAAACATGAATGTTTGTTGACTGGTCAAAGTCCACGTCCCTAGTAACGTGATCGGCATGGTTAAGTTTCCTTTGTAAAAAAAAGTGAAAACCTGAAAGGGCGATCTAAGAAAAGCAATCTAAAGTGAAAATCTAAAAGTGCACTTTAGAGAAATGGACCAAAAACTTAAAATGGAGGTCACAAAGGCTAATCTCGAATGTGAGATAAAGTGTTAAAACCTACCGGGAGTCAACGAGGAAGCCTAATGAAGAAAAACCCAAACTGGACTTCCAAGAGGCGGAAGCTACCTAATTGATCTCATATGCTATATTTCATTAATCATGCATAGAAATTAGGATCGTGATATCTAACTTGCAAGTATTTTTAATCCGTTTTGACAGGAAATGAACAATGATCAAAGAATTCATAACGTGAAGAGTTCTCATAGAAAAGAAGAGCTCCTGATATGAAGAGTTTGCCCAGCAAAAATAGAATTCCTAATGAGAAGAGTTCGCACAACAAAGATAGAACTCCTAATGTAAAAAGTTTTCCCAACAAAGATAGAGCTCCTAATGTGAAGAGTTCACCCAGCAAAGAATCCGAAGCTCCCAATAAGAAGAGTTTGCCAAGCAAAAAACTTGAAGCTCCAAAAAAGAAGAGGTTGTTAAGAAAAATCCAGAGTTCCTGATAAGGAGAGATCATCGATTCGTCACTTCTATAGAGAGGAAGACCAATATCGCCAAGAAGAATGAATTAGTTCCTAATAAAAAAGAATTGATTCAAACTTCATGGCCAGTTCGAGACGGAATGAGTAAGAGTTCGTAACAAGAAGAACTTGAAGCTTAAGAATGATGGTCTGATGTTCAAGGCCAAATTCGTGTATTCTCAGTCTTTTGCCCTATTCCTGTTCCACAACAATGAGCAAAATGGGGCAACTGTAATACCCGAATTTAATTCAGGCCTATATATATAGTAAAAATAATATGAAATAAGTAAGTAAATGAAATAAATAAATAATAAGTCAAATAAATACAGCCCAATAAACATTCCAAATGTCCATATTACATAAATACTAGCCAACATATATTACAAAAAGCCCATTTACATTACAAAATCCCCAAAGGACCAAGCAATCTATATTTCCCGCCTAAATTTGCTTATTTTTAGATAAAGATGCCAAAACAAACACAGTTGTGTTTCTTTTGCCCACCAAAATAGCCATGTGTCACTCAGCCATTGGCCCATTCATGCTTCACATGGATTAAACCCACCCTAACGTCATCTTTTGGTCAGCCTATATAAAGGAAGAGAGAGAAGAAAGTCAGGGCAATAATGATACAATTATTATCAAAAAAATTGTAGAAAGAGGGAATTTTGAGAGGCTCACCTGGAATATCAGAGGCCGCCAGGATAATCAGAAGTCATCGGAGAAGACGATCGGAGTCGCCGCACCACGACCAGAGTTCATCAGAAGGTAGCTTTTTTTGTCCGATTTAATTTCCTGTAAATAAACACATAAAAAGGTTATCATATCTAAGTTTTAAACAACAAAAAAGTAGCAATAATAAAAAAGAAAAGAGAACATGACTTATCTTGTTTGGTTGTCGGTGAGAGTTTAAAGGCATGGAGGAGTTGAAAATGAGAGGATTAGGGTTCGGTTAGTTAGATTTAGGCGGGGAAGAGGGGTGATTCTGATGAATCGAGCCTTAGATATAGGTTTAGGATAGCAAAGTAGAGTTTTTGAGGACTTTAGGGTTTTGGCGCGGTAGAGGATCGGCGGCTAGAAATTGCCTCGCAGCGGCCGGGATTCGAATCCCGGTGATAGGTGAACACTAGAGTGTGGTCGAAGGACGATGGCTGGGGATTGAAGGGCGGAATGGGCGACGGAGTAGTGCCGGTGTTCTTGGTGTTTATCCTTATTCTTCATCCTGTTCTTGAAGAACAAGGATGAACACCAAGCAAAAGCTTGGTGTTTTGATCCATTTGGGGTGGGTTTCTTGGTAGTTTGAGTGTTAGTTTTAGAGGATTTGGGAGAGAGAAAATAGAGGAGAGAGAGGGAAATAAAAAAAGGAAAAAAGAGCTTGGGATATCTGAAGGGGCCTTTTCATAGGTGTCATTCACAGGCTCAAGGGCCCTCGAACCCCCGCGAGTCCCCAGATAAACTCGCACCCTTTTTTCATTTCCTTTATAATCCAGCTCCCATATTTTAATACATTTCAATTTGGTCACTTTTCCTTTGCAATTCGGTTCTTCAATTTTGATAATAATTCAAGTTGGTCCCTAATTTACTTTGATAATTTAATTACTTTGATTAATGTTTGATGGATGCATGATTTTGAATATAGCATATAGTATATTGTTAGATAATTAAATTCACTTAGATATGATTGTTAGAGCCTTAAATACTAAGTTCTTTAATTAAGAGTTAAATAACTAAAGTAGAAGAGATCATTGTAGCAAATAAATATGTTAAAAGGAAAGCTTTTAAGTTCTAATTTGAATAGTGTCTCATTGCAATGAGATGTTATCCAAAGGGGCTTTTAAGTAGAACATTTAATACACATTTTAACCTAGAATATGGAATTAATCAAGTTAATTAAACTAAAGCCTTAATTAAGGTTAGAACTTAAATAATTAGATTCATCGATTAAATTTGGAATATTATTAAAGTTGGGGTTTAGTATGAATGGTGCTTGAGCAATTAGGTGTTATTTCATAATTGCCTTAAATTAGATAATATTCATAGTTTTAAATAATTCAATTAATTTGAGCCTTTTAGGTTAGAACTTAAAACGAACAAGATAATAACCAGACATGCGTCAAAACCTTTTATGTTGGGATATATTTTTGAATATGAAACAAAGTGTCCTAAAGAAACTGGGCGCTTCTAATTTCATATTCCTTCAAAAAATATATTTTCTTATAAAAGGATATCTCTATTCAAAATTAAAATCTATTTAATAATTATGGTTAAATTAAATTCACATTATTATCAGAAATGCCAAATGCCACGTAAAATTAAAAGGTACCATAACGGGCGTTTGTGGGGTGCTATTAACCTTGGAAAAGGCTAACATTTCATGCTTTTTTACTTAAGTTTTTGTATGAAATAAAGCTCATTTCATCTCATTTCATGGCATCTAGATGTATTTAGTTCATATAGTTGTGTTTGGTGTTGTTGGTTTTGTTTTCTTTGTTTATTTATTAGAATGGTGCTGCTTGGGAAGGTTTTGGTTGGTGTGGTGATGTGTAGGGAAAAGATGAGCAATACAGGGAAAATGCCATAGCATTTCTGGGCGCGCTAGAGGATAAAGAGTTGAGGATACTTTGCAGCCCCACACGTGAACCTATCAGCCAGCTGTGAGCCCTTATGTGAAGGGAATATTCCATTGTAATTAAGGTCACAAAACCCTAGGAGCCCCCACTATATAAAGAAAAAGACACCCACATTAAAAGGAAAGCCAAAAAAGTTACTTGGTGAGCTAAGGAAGAGAGAGAAAAGGCGGCTGCATTTCTCCATCTCCTCCATCGTGGTGTCCTCCATTGTTGAAGCTCAAAGGGGTGTTCTCACTGGCCTTTGAGAGAAGCAGCAAGCTTAGAGTGGTTCATGGCAATCCAAGGCAGCTTTGGAGTTTTTCCCTTCATTTAGTTGCTCCTGCTGTTTCATTTCCTATTATTTGGATGGGTTGTTTTAAACGAATAATTGTGGATGATATTTGCCTAGACCTAAACTGATTTTAAGTGGCTTAGGCTTGTTATGGTTTTTATGTTTCAAGTTTGAATGAATGTTTCGTGGCTTTCTTGTTCCTTTCATGCTTTGTCTATTGTTCTTTTATGCATTAAGCTTGTAAGAGCTTTCGAGAGTTAGCATTTGCTTAGGTGTTTGATAGCTTAATATTCGAGAGAGTTAGGCTTAGATCTACATGGACAATGGGCTTTGATGCTGAGAGGCAAAACCCTAACTCACCTTAGAGATAAGGATAAAGTTTCAACGGCTAAAAAGAGTAGAACTTAAAGGATAGTTGTATGTTAGGGTTTACGCTGAGAGGTATTGCCACAACATTCTTTCTATCAGGTTTCTTGATGAGGTAGTGTAGAGACATCTGGGTAAGCTCTGTCGAGCATGTTGTGGGCAAGATAGTTCGACACATTCTTTTGGGTTAGACATAGAGGTCCTTAGCAAGCCCAGCCTATCATCCCGTTAGAGAGCTTCGTACACTTGAGAGGACGTTTGAAGTATCTTTATTTCAGCTCAGATTTTATTACAGTTAATTGCTACATCATTTCTAACCTTGTTTCTTATTGTTATCACATCTATTTTCAGTTCTTGATTGTGTGTTTTGACTAAGATAGTTTGGCCCTCAATCCCTGTAGAGACGATGCTCACTCATCACTGTATTACTTGCTTGATGTGTTTACTTGCACTACTTGCGTATCATTTATAGTACATCACAACACACAACAAGTTTTTGGCACCGTTGCCGGGGATTGGCAATTGGTTATTTAGAGTTTAGTCTTTACACCTTTTGAATTCTTCTTTTTGTTTAGTTTTATTAGTTGTTTTTGTTTGATCTTTTCAGGTGTTGTGATGTTGCATGACCCGAGAAAGACCCGAAGAACCATTAACACCTATAGTGCTTGAAATCGAGCACTTGTTTCACCAAAGAAGACACATTTAAGAAGCCTTAAGAACCATGTATAGAGGTGGTAATCAAGGGAATCAAGTAGATGAAAATCTAGATAACTTAATGCTGCAACAAATCCTGGAGCGATAGTTTGACCTCGAGCTATTAGAGAGCACTTGAATCCTATCTTGGATGATCTCAATCCTAGAATTGTAGCTCCCGAGATTCAAGAAACTTATTTTGAACTCAAACCTATAATGTTCAATATGTTGAATTCCATTGGGCAGTTTGGTGGATCGCACCATGAAGATGCTAGACAACACATTTGAGCATTTTTGGAAGTATGTGATTCTTTTTGACAACAAGGTGTGCATGAAGATGTATTAAAGCTCAAGCTATTTCCTTATTCTTTCTGTGATCGAGCATGAGCTTGGTTGAGTGGAGTCCAAGCCGGTTCTATGGAGTCATGGACAAACCTATGCAAGAGTTTTTTGTTACAGTATAACCCACCCAACATGAACACCAATTGCGGAATGACATTGCTTCCTTTCATCAAGCTAATAACGAGTCAATGTACGAGTGTTGGGATAGATATAAGGTACTGCTTCGCAAGTGTACAAATCAAGGATTTCAAGACTGGACATAGTCTGTAATGTTCTATAAAGGTGTCAATGCTCACACGAGGATGATGCTTGATGCTTCAGCAAACGACACTTTGCTAGACAAGTCACCTCAAGAAGAATTTGATATCCTTGACAGGATCGTAAACAATGACTACTAATTTCCTACTTCGAGACTTAGTACCGGAAGGGGAACTCAAGGACATGTGAGCTTGACAACAACGAATTAGTTTCAGCCCAATTGTCAGCCATCACTACTATGTTAAAGAATCTCCAACGTCCGAGTGAGGCGAAGAAAGTAAAAGTGGTTACTGGTTGTGTTCGGTGCGATAGAAACCATCATATAAGTGAATGTCCTAAAAACCACGAGTCTACCAACTATGTAGGGAACTTCAACAGGAGCAACCACAACCCCTTCTCAAAAACCTATAACCCAGGATGGCATCAGAATCCTAATCTTTCTTGGGGGAATCAAGGAAACCACAATGTTGGCAGCTGATAAGAGTTCAAAAGTACTATTTTTCTTACCCTTTTTACTCATATTATTGATAGACTTAGGATCATATTAGTTGCACAATTAGACATTCATGCATTAATTCATGTTTCTTTCCATCGTTTAGCTTGATTACATAACTTGGTCATTTTTGTAGGAAAAGATGTTGTTTTGGTGTGTTTTGTGTGTATGTACATGATCACTTGCCAAAGCAAGGCTAGAGCTAGCTGCCAGGGCAATACATGAAGGATATGCCGAACTAGTTGCCATGGCAATACATGAAGGATATGCCAAACTAGTTGCCAGGGCAATACATGAAGGAGACGCCGAGCCAGTTGCCATGGCAATTGTCGACAAGAGCAAAGGTGATATGGTAGTCGAAATTGATGACTATACAAGCCCAAGATGACGTGGAGCAAAGCCCAAACCCAAAGGAATTTTGATTGCCATGCAGAGATTAAAGAAGAATTAAATTCCAAGAAGATAGGAGAAGTTATAGTAGGAATACAATTATAATAAAGAATTATATTCTTTAAAGATAATTTAATTCCAACTTAACTTCCTCCTCAAAGAAGGACTTTGGCCTAGCCCTATAAATAGGAAGGAGATTTCGACAATCAATAGAGAGCAAGAGAGGGGAATTTCGACAAGTCCAAGGAGGGCAAGAGGAGAGAATTTTCGACAAGAATCTAGGGCAAGGAGGGTTTCGACAAGCCTCCTCCTTCATCCTTTTCTTTCTTGTTCGATTGGGTTCATGCTAGGGATTATTTATCTTGTGTTTCTTTGGAACCTAGCCATGAACTAAATCTATTTGGCTATGGTTATTGTGTTTTGTGGTTGTGAGAAACTATTGGATTTTGCTTAGGTAATAAGAGTTTGCACTTTTCTATTTCAAGGTTTATTCATTCTTGGTTCTTATTCTTGTTTGCGAGTGAATTGGGAGAGGATATCGTGATTTCATCTATTTATCTAATATCGGGAGAGTTAGATTCAAGAAACGAATGAATATGATCTTTATTCAATCTATTGATGGTGAAGATTAATCCGGCTTAGGAATAAGTTAAGGATTTCAATGGCTAAGAGGATCGCAAGATTGGTTGTTGTTCACCCTTGATTCACGCAGGGATGTATTATCAAGGCATGCGCAAGTAGCTAGAGTTTCGACTTAGGGATAAGAAGAAACCATTGAAGAACGCTCTGTCGAACCTTGAAGGTTGTTGCCCAGACGCCCAAGTAGTTGCCCAACTAGTTGCCCAGGCAACCATCGATTAGTTGCCAAGGCAACCCCATTGTGCAAGTTGCCATGGCAACTGAGTTGCCCGTGCACTCTTTTACCAAGAGGATCCAATCGGCTATCACACCTCAACTCACGATAACCTTGTCTATCTCTCTCTCATTTGAACTCATCTATTCTTTTACTTTATTGCTTTCTAGTTTAGTTATTAGTTAACTTCCTATAATCCTTTATTTGTGTTTTTACTTTTTACAGTGCAAGAGACTAGATTCTTGAAGTGGCACCAATCCCTGTGGAGACGATATCTTTTATACTATAACTTGCAACGTGTATACTTGCACAATTGAGTATCACTTATTACGCGTAACAAGTTTTTGGCACCGTTGCCGGGGATTGGCAATAGCGACTTTGTTTTTATTTTCTTGCACTTTCTTTTTACCTTTCTTGTTTAAGATTCAAAGGGCTAACAAACTTTGGTTTTGCATTGGTATATGACCAGGGCGAGACCGATTACACCAGAATATCCCTTTGATCTAGAAATCGAGCGAACCTTACAAAGACTTAGACGGAGGATAAGAGTAGCAATGGCTAATCAAGACGGGATTATGAATCAAGATGTTCTAGCATGAGGAGGAGTGATTCTTGCACAAAACAGAACTATTCGCGACTATCTTGAAGAAGATCTTGATGGACTTAATCCAGGAGTTGTCGCACCCGAAATTGAAGCCGACCACTTTGAGTTAAAACCGGTAATGTTTAATATGATCAACACAATTGGTCAATTTCGCGGCTCAGCAACTGAAGATGCACGGCAACATCTGAAATCTTTCCTCGAGATTTACAACTCGTTCAAAATACACGGAGTCACCCCCGATGTCTTACGATTAATATTATTCCCCTATTCACTGAGGGATAGGGCGAAAGCATGGTTGAATAGCATTCCTGCCGGATCAATAGCATCTTGGACTGATCTTTATCGTGATTTCCTTGATAGATTTAATCCTACAAATTTGACTGATAAGCTTCGTAACGATATTACTTCTTTTCGGCAGGCAGATGATGAATCCATGTACGAGGCTTGGGAGCGATATAGAGAACTTCTACACAAATGCCCCTTACACGGATTCCCGGTGTGGACTCAAGTAACAATGTTTTACAACGTCGTGAATACACCAACAAGGATGATGCTATATGCCTCGGCAAACGGCATACTCCTAGATAAGTCACCAGAGGAAGCAATGCAAATTTTAAACAGGCTGGCCAAGAATGATTATCAATTCCCATCTACTAGAAGAGGAGGAGTTAGACGCCAAGCCACAATACATGAACTAGGATCATCAGATTCAATTTCGGCACAATTGGCCACTTTAACCAAGATGGTCCAGAACATGTAAAAACCAAACAACACACATGAAGTCAAGGTAATGGATTCTTTTTGTGAGTTATGTGGTGATAACCATAATTCTTCTGAATGTATGCAGAATCCGGAATCCAGCTTCTGTGTGGGGAATTACAATCGGAACAACAATGTGATGTCCAATACATACAATCCAGCTTGGAAGAAGCACCCAAATTTTTCATGGAGTAATCCCAACAATGCTCTAAACCAGAACAATCAGAATGCACAAGCATCGGGATTCCAGCAGAATATGCCACGGCAACAGTTGTCGCAGCAACAACCGACGACATCTAGTTCTTTGGAAAATTCTCTAAATGCTTTTATGATGAAAACTGAATTTTATATGGCTGAGAATAGTAATTTCATAAAAAGAACTGATGCTTTTATTAACAGGACCGAGATGATATTGCAAAACCAAGAGGTGGCAATTAGATCATTGGAAAATCAAGTCGGACAGTTTGCTCAAAATCTGAATACTAGACCGCAAGGAGGTTTACCTAGCGATACAGAAGTCGCAAGAGGAACTAGCCATGAGCAATGTAAGGCGATCACCACTAGAAGTGGCCAACAACTTAGAGAGGCTCAAACCCGCTCATCAAACAAATCTCCACAAAAAGATCAAGACGAACCTAGCAGCAAAGCCTCAGATGCTGAACCAAGAATTGCCGCAGCAACCGGCAATAAGCATGCCTCGGCAACCGACGATAAAGACGCCTCGGCAACTTGCGATAAGCATGCCTCAGCAACCCCAGTTGATAACGCCTCAACAACTCCAGTTGTCCCAGCAATGCCGTCAATCAGGTTCCAAACCAATGAAAGGATCGAAGATATCTGACTTCCACCACCATTCCCACAAAGGTTGAAGTGACAAAAGCAAGAATATCAGTTCAAGAAGTTTCTTGATATCCTAAAGCAAGTCCACATCAACTTGCCATTGGTGGAAGCAATTGAACAAATGCCAAACTATGCCAAGTTTCTTAAAGACATTGTGTCCAAGAGAACAAGGCTAGGGGAGTTTGAAACAGTTTCCGCAACAGAGGGATGCATGGCAATGTTGAACAACCGTATGCCACCCAAGTTGAAGGATCCCAGAAGATTCACAATACCCTGTTCCATTGGAAACCACTATGTCGGGAAAGCACTATGCGACCTTGGGGCTAGCATAAACTTGATGCCTAAATCGGTTTTCCAGAAACTAGCAATCGGGAAGGCAAGACCTACAACAGTTATGCTACAGCTAGCCGACAGATCCTATGTGTATCTAGAGGGAAAAATCGAGGACATACTGGTAAAAGTTGATAAATTTATTTTTCCCGCTGACTTTATTGTTTTGGATTGTGAAGCATATGAGCATGCACCCATCATTCTTGGGAGACCATTCCTAGCAACAGGGAGAACCTTGATCGATGTTGAAAAGGGAGAACTCACAATGAGGGTGAATGACCAGCAAGTTAAACTAAATGTGTTCCAAACACTAAGGCATGCCGATGATCCAGAAGAATGCCAACTTCTTCATGCCACGGCAGAGTTTAACTTCGATGAGGAATTTAGTTGCCTCGGCAACTACATTGCCGATCAAGAGGAACCTGAGGAGTATGAAGAACTGGTCGAAAAGGAACAACAAGAAGAGGTAAATTGGCTAGTCAATCGACCAGGTACATACTTTGAACCACTGGATTACTCAGGTAAGGAAGGTAAGCTCGAAAAACCCTCTATTGAACAACCACCGATTCTTGAGTTAAAACAATTGCCAGAGCAACTAAAATATGCATACTTAGGAACCGATAATACATTGCCTGTAATTATTTCTTCTAAGTTACAGCCTGAGCAGGAAAAGAAGCTGATCAAGATGTTGAAGCTACACAAAAAGGCAATAGGGTGGACAATTGCCGACTTGAAGGGAATTAGCCCGGCAGTGTGCATGCACAAGATTATGTTGAAAGATGATCACAAACCTTCAATTGAGGCCCAGAGGAGACTGAATCATGCCATGAAAGGGGTTGTAATGAAAGAAATCATCAAGTGGCTTGACGCCGGCATTATATACCCTATCTCTGATAGTACGTGGGTAAGTCTAGTACAATGTGTACCGAAAAAGGGAGGTATAACAGTGGTAAGCAATGAAAATAATGAACTTATTCCAACCAAGACTGTGACAGGTTGGAGGGTTTGTATGGATTATCGAAAGCTAAACAAAGCCACTAGGAAAGATCACTTCCCATTACCCTTTATTGATCAAATGCTTGACCGTCTTGCAAGTAAACCCTTTTATTGTTTTCTTGATGGTTATTCAGGTTACAATCAAATTGCCATAGCACCAGAAGATCAAGAAACGACAACCTTCACATGCCCATGCAGTACTTATGCCTTCCGAAGGATGCCGTTCGGATTGTGTAACGCCCCGACAACCTTCCAAAGATGCATGATGGCGGTCTTTTCAGACATGGTCGAAGACCTCCTTGAGATCTTCATGGATGATTTTTCTATTTTTGGTAATGACTTCGACAGCTGTCTCGGCAATTTAGAGAGGGTGTTGGCAAGATGTGAAGAAACAGATTTAGTCCTCAATTGGGAGAAATGCCATTTTATGGTAGATGAAGGAATAGTGCTCGGCCACAAGATTTCATCCAAGGGAATTGAAGTAGACAAAGCCAAGGTGGACGTGATCGGGAGATTACCCCCACCAAGTTCGGTTAAAGGAATTCGAAGTTTTCTCGGACATGGAGGTTTTTATAGGAGGTTCATTCATAATTTTTCTAAAATCACTAAACCCTTGTGTAATCTGCTTGAACAGGATAAAGTCCTCAATTTTGATGATTCTTGCACCCAAGCATTCGAAACCCTAAAGAAAAAGCTTACCTCGGCACCCATTCTCGTTCCACCAGATTGGACGCTACCTTTTGAGCTCATGTGTGATGCAAGTGATTTCGCGGTAGGAGCAGTCCTAGGCCAACGCACAGGTAAGACCTTCCATGTGATATACTACGCTAGTAAAACTCTTAATAGTGCTCAAGTGAATTACACAACAACGGAGAAAGAGTTACTAGCTGTAGTTTTCGCATTTGACAAGTTCCGATCCTATTTGATTGGTACAAAGGTAATTGTTCATACGGACCATTCGACAATCAAATACCTATTTGCTAAAAAGGATGCTAAACCTCGCTTGATTCATTGGATATTACTTTTACAAGAATTTGTTATTGAAATTAAGGACAGGAAAGGAACATAAAATCAAGTGGCCGATCACTTATCACGTTTAGAACGCAACAGGGAGGAGGACACGGATCTAGAGATATGCGATGCATTCCCGGATGAACAAATTTTAGTTACCTCGGCAACCATGGACGCGCATGCCTCAGCAACCCTTTATGCCTCGGCAACCATGGATGCACACGCCTCGGCAACCCTAGACACCGGAGCAGCCTTTGACTCGCACGCCTCGGCAATTTTGGGAGCAGCCGCCACGGCAGCACATGCCTCGGCAATACCCTGGTATACGGATTTAGTTAATTTCCTTGTTTGTGGTATTTTACCTTATGGCATTACTCACCAAGGGAAGAAGCGGTTCCGCCATGATGCGAAGCATTACTTTTGGGATGAGCCTCTTTTATTTAAACAATGTGCAGATAAGGTTATACGCCGATGTGTCCCTGAAAAAGAGCAACAGAATGTACTCCGGCAATGTCATTCTTCACCCTATGGAGGACATTTTGGAGGAACTCTTACCGCGGCCAAAGTTTTGCAATCCGGTTTGTATTGGCCAACATTGTACAAAGATGCCCAAGACTTTTACAAGCAATGTGATCGTTGCCAGAGGACGGGCAATATCTCTAGACGACATGAGATGCTGCTCCAGAACATCATCGAGGTGGAATTGTTCGATGTATGGGGGATCGATTTTATGGGACCTTTCCCATCTTCATTCGGCAACCTCTACATTCTACTTGCCGTCGACTATGTGTCTAAATGGGTTGAGGCAGCTGCAGTCCCCAACAATGATTCCAAGACCGTGCAACGATTCTTGCAGAAAAACATATTTACACGGTTTGGGATGCCAAGAGCAATTATCAGTGACGAAGGCAAGCATTTTGGCAACAGACTAATTGCCAAGATGTTGCAACGCTTCGGCATATCACACAAGATCGCCACGGCATATCACCCACAAACCAACGGGCAAGCAGAAATTTCCAACCGGGAATTGAAGGGTATACTCGAGAAGGTTGTAAATCCCTCAAGGAAGGATTGGTCATTAAGACTAGATGACGCACTTTGGGCATATCGCACTGCATTCAAAACACCCTTAGGTATGTCCCCCTTCCGACTTGTTTATGGCAAAACATGCCATCTACCGGTGGAAATCGAGCACAAGGCATACTGGGCAATCAAGACCGTGAATATGGATTGGGAAAGTGCCGGACAAAAGCGTTTGATGGATCTCAATGAGATAGAAGAATTTCGTGCACTCGCCTATAACAATGCACGAATCTACAAGGGGAAAACAAAGCGATGGCATGACAAGAAACTATTACCACGACAATTCACGCCAGGGCAACTAGTTTTCCTATTCAATTCTCGGCTAAAACTTTTCCCAGGAAAGCTGAAATCAAGATGGTCGGGACCATTCGAAGTCGTCAAACCATTCTCCCATGGTGCTGTGATAATCAAGTCCATCTCTGACAACCATGAATTCAAAGTTAATGGACAAAAATTGAAGAACTATAATGGTGCCCATGTAGAACGTAACAAGGAAGTGGTCAACTTAGGAGATGCATGAGCATGTTCTCCTTTCAAAATTTTCTTTTTTTTTCTTTTTTTTTCATTTTTATTTTTAGGAGATATTTTATTTTTTTCATTATCTTTAGTTTTCAGGTTTTCTTTGTTTTCTTTTCCACAACAAGACTCACAACCACCATGCTAAGGAAATTCCCTGCCGAGATCCATGCCCCGGCAACCAATGAAGCAGTCGCCACGGCAACCGTAAAAGATGACGACACGCCAACCAGCCCTGCAGATGCCACGGCAACCAAAGCTAAAGACATCCCGGCAACAAGAAAACAACAATCACGTTCAAGCAAGAGAATCAAGACACGGACCAAAAGGAAACTAATCATCTACGATGACGAACTCTCAGAGTAAGTCCTCGTATGCATTTTATTTTTCGTTATTTTTCTTTAATGCATGCATTGAGGACAATGCCTCACTCGAGTTTGGGGGGGATTGTTATTAGTAGTTACCATGTTTAGTTACATTATCTTAAGTATTACATTTAGGATACATAAATTGCTTGCCATGCCTTTAGTTGGAACAAGAATTGCTTAGATTTGATGAATATCCGATGATGACTTTTCCAAAGCACTTAATTGATAGAATTTTTATTCTAGGATAACCATGGAAAAACTTAGAATTTTACTATGATGCTAAAATTCATAAAACACTGTTGTGGTTTGATTGATTTAAGGAATTCTAGTAAACTTAGGTTGATAATTAACAAATTGGGGGATTAGAATAAAAATTGGATGAATGCTAGAGGTGCCCGAAATTGGCTCTAGCATGTGCTAAAAAAATTGATCACTAGAGGTACCCGAACTGGCTCTAGTATGTGTTAAAAAAATTGATTGCTAGAGGTGCCCGAAACTGGCTCTAGTCGAATAAATTAACGTATGAAAACTAAAAACAAAACACTAGAGGTGCCCAAAACTGGCTCTAGTTAAAACATGTTAAAAAGAACCCAATGAAGTAATTTGAAAACCTATTGTTTGCATAGAATCCGAAAAATCAACTTGCACACAACTCCGCACACACTCACAAGCATTATAGTTCGATTCTGAGTAACTCCTAAGTTTTTTGAAAAATAAAAAGCCAATCATACTTTGTGCCCCGGTTCAGAGAATTGAAATCAAGTTCAAAGCTAAGTTTGTGAAAGTTGAAGTCTTGGTAGGTAATTGTTAGTTTGCATTGCTTGAGGACAAGCAATAGTTCAAGTTTGGGGGTGTGATAAGTGTTCAAAAGTACTATTTTTCTTACCCTTTTTACTCATATTATTGTTAGACTTAGGCTCATATTAGTTGCACAATTAGACATTCATGCATTAATTCATGTTTCCTTCCATCGTTGAGCTTGATTACATAACTTGGTCATTTTTGTGGGAAAAGATGCTGCTTTGGTGTATTTTGTGTGTATGTACAGGATCACTTGCCAAAACAAGGCTAGAGCTAGTTGTCAGGGCAATACATGAAGGATTTGCCGAACTAGTTGCCAGGGCAATACATGAAGGATATGCCGAACTAGTTACCAGGGCAATACATGAAGGAGACGCCGAGCCAGTTGCCATGGCAATTGTTGACAAGAGCAAAGGTGATATGGTAGTCGAAATTGATGACTATACAAGCCCAAGATGACGTGGAGCAAAGCCCAAACCCAAAGGAATTTGATTGCCATGCAGAGATTAAAGAAGAATTAAATTCCAAGAAGATAGGAGAAGTTCTAGTAGGAATACAATTATAATAAAGAATTATATTCTTTAAAGATAATTTAATTCCAACTTAACTTCCTCCTCAAAGAAGGACTTTGGCCTATCCCTATAAATAGGAAGGAGATTTTGACAATCAATAGAGAGCAAGAGAGGGGAATTTCGACAAGTCCAAGGAGGGCAAGAGGAGAGAATTTTCGACAAGCATCTAGGGCAAGGAGGGTTTCGACAAGCCTCCTCCTTCATCGTTTTCTTTCTTGTTCGATTGGGTTCATGCTAGGGATTATTTATCTTGTGTTTCTTTGGAACCTAGCCATGAACTAAATCTATTTGGCTATGGTTATTGTGTTTTGTGGTTGTGAGAAACTATTGGATTTTGTTTAGGTAATAAGAGTTTGCACTTTTCTATTTCAAGGTTTATTCATTCTTGGTTCTTATTCTTGTTTGCGAGTGAATTGAGAGAGGATATCGTGATTTCATCTATTTATCTAATATCGGGAGAGTTAGATTCAAGAAACGAATGAATATGATCTTTATTCAATCTATTGATGGTGAAGATTAATCCGGCTTAGGAATAAGTTAAGGATTTCAACGGCTAAGAGGAGCGCAAGATTGGTTGTTGTTCACCCTTGATTCACGCAGGGATGTATTATCAAGGCATGCAAAAGTAGCTAGAGTTTCGACTTAGGGATAAGAAGAAACCTTTGAAGAACGCTCTGCCGAACCTTGAAGGTTGCTGCCCAGACACCCAAGTAGTTGCCCAACTAGTTGACCATGCAACCATCGATTAGTTGCCAAGGCAACCCCGTTGTGCAAGTTGCCACGGCAACTGAGTTGCCCGTGCACTCTTTTACCAAGACGATCCAATCGGCTATCACACCTCAACTCACGATAACCTGGCCTATCTCTCTCTCATTTGATCTTATCTATTCTTTTACTTTATTATTTTCTAGTTTAGTTATTAGTTAACTTCCTATAATCCTTTATTTGTGTTTTTACTTTTTACAGTGCAAGAGACTAGATTCTTGAAGTGGCACCAATCCCTGTGGAGACGATATCTTTTATACTATAACTTGCAACGTGTATACTTGCACAATTGCGTAGCACTTATTACGCGCAACAACAGCTCAAGTAGGCGCCACAATCAGACTGAATCTCAAGGTTTTGAGCAGAATATGCCATGGCAAAATGACAACAAGGGTTCAACCTCTTCATCGAACAACAGTTCCTTAGAAGCTACTTTCCAAGATTTTATGACAACCACGAAGGCTTTATTCCAAGACCATGCAGCGGCTATAAAGAGTCAAGGTACATTGCTTCAAAGCCATAGCTCTTCCTTGAAGGCTTTGGAAACCCAAGTGTGACAAATTGCACAAGCTTTGCATGCTCGACCTCAAGGTAGTTTGCCTAGTAAAACTGCAGTCACTAAAATTCATGGCAATGAGCAGTGTAGCGTACTCATTTTGAGGAGTGGTACCCAACTTAACAAAGAAGATAATTTCGGGGGAAAGAAAGTGGAAGACCCCAACCCTAAATCTGTGGCTATAGAACCAACTTTGCAAGAAGAGTTAGCTCAAGAAGGGAAAGGGGATGATGGCTCAAAAAACAAACCTGTTGATGGAGAACAAAAACATTTCTATAGCTAAAGAAAGATCCCAACCAGTAAAGGAAGAAGTCAGACTCCCACCACCCTTCCCTCAACTGTTGAAGAATAAAAAATATGACCTTAAATTTAAAATTTTCATAGATATTCTTGACCGGCTGCATATCAATGTCCCATTTCTGGAGGCCATTGACCAAATGCCTACATATGCTAAGTTTCTCAAGGATATTGTCACCAAGAAAAGGAAGGTTGAGAAGTATGAGACTGCTGCTACAACAAAAGAATGATATTTGGTGCTAAGCAATTTGCCACCCAAACGGAGTGATCTGGGCAGCTTCATTATTCCATGTTCCATATGAGATAATTACGTGGGGAAATCTCTATGCGACCTTGGGTCTAGTGTTAATCTAATGCCCAAGTCAGTCTTTATAAAACTTGGAATGGGAGATGCAAGACCCACCATAGTGATTTTTCACTAGCAGATAGATCTCATGTTCGATCAGAAGGAAAGATAGAAGACGTGGTTAAGGTGGGGAAATTTGTCTTCCCAGCTGACTTCCTTATTCTTGATTGCGAAGTAGATGAAAAGGCACCCATCATTTTGGGGCGACCATTCTTAGCAACCGGTCGAATTTTGATTGACTGTGAGAAGGGTGAGTTCACCATGAGAGTGGCTGATTAGAAAGTGGCTATAAATGTTTTCAACACCCTCAAATATGTGGATAACCATGAAGAGTGTCAACACATAGATGCTATGATGGAAGAGGAAGCTGCAGAATTATGCTCCAGCAATTTTGTGCAAATTAAAGACTATGTGAAACTCAATGAGGAGGACAATGAAAAGCTTGAGGAGTTCCCATTAGTGGTGCAACAATCTAGCTTCTTTATTGCTAGACTAGGTACGCATTTCGAGCCTCTAGATTTTGCTGAATGTGTCCCTCCTAAACCCCCACTTGAGCATGAACCCACGTTAGAATTCAAGCCATTACCTTCACACCTTGAATATGCTTATTTAGGTAGTAATGAGACTTTACCTGTGATAATCTCTTATAGTCTAACCCCTAAGAAAGAATGTAGCTTGATAAATATGATGTCTCAACATAAGAAAGCTCTAGGGTGGACTATGGCTGATTTGAAGGGTATAAGTCCTACTATTTGTATGCACAAAATTTTGCTTGAAGAAAGTCACAACAATTCTGTTGAACCCCAAAGAAGGCCCAATCTAGCCATGAAAAAGGTAGTGATGAAGGACATAATCAAATGGCTCGATGCTGGATTTATTTACCCAATATCCAATAGTTTATGGGTCAGCTCGGTGCAATGTGTACCAAAGAAGGGAGGGATGACCGTGGTAAGCAATGAGGTTATTGAATTGTTACCAACATGGACCGTCACGGGGTAGAGAATTTGTATGGATCATCGGAAGCTCAACAAGGCAACCAAGAAGGATCATTTTCCCCTCCCTTTCATTAATTAGGTGCTAGATCGATTGGAGGGTAAATATTTTTATTGTTTCTTCAACAGATTTTCAGGGTACAATCAGATTGCTATAGCACTGGAGGATCAAGAGAAGACAACTTTCACTTGCCCTTACGGTACTTACTCATTTCGATAGATGCCCTTTGGGCTTTGCAATGCTCCAGCTACTTTTCAAAGGTGCATGTTGGCCATCTTTTCTGACATGGTTGAAGAATTTTTGGAGATCTTCATGGATAATTTTTCAGACTCCAGAGATACTTTTGAATTGTGTTTAGGCAACTTGGCCAAGGCACTCAAGAGATGGGAAGAAACAGACTTAGTGCTCAATTGGGAGAAATGTCATTTTATGGTGACAGAAGGGACTGTTCTAGGCCACAAAATCTCGAAAAAGGGGTAGAAGTGGACAAGGCCAAGGTTGAAGTAATCTAGAAGCTACCACCACCTACCACTGTAAAAGGGATCTAGAGTTTCTTGGGGTATGTTGGCTTCTATAGGAGGTTCATCAAGGACTTCTCCAAAATCTCCAAGCCATTGTGTAATTTGCTTCAGCAAAATTAGCCCTTTATCTTTGATGTAGAATGCTATAGCGCATTTAAGGAACTCAAGGAGAAGCTCGTCTCAGCATCCATAGTTGTTCCCCCATATTGGACGTCACCATTCGAGTTGATGTGTGATGTTAGTGACTACGCAGTGAGGGCAACACTTGGACAGTGTCGAGGTAAACTTTTCCATGTCATTTATTATGTTAGTCGCACCTTAAATGATGCACAAATCAAATACACTACCACCGAAAAAGAACTGTTGGTTGTTGTGTTTGCCTTTGATAAGTTTAGAGTATACTTGATAGGCACTAAGGTCATTGTTCATATTGATCGTTCTGCTATTAAGTACTTACTGACTAAAAAGGATGCTAAACCTAGACTTATTAGGTGAATACTTCTTTTGCAAGAGTTTGACTTGATGGTTAAAGATAGAAAGGGTTGAGAAAATCAGGCTGCTGACCACCTTTCTAGGATAGAAAACAAGGCTGAGAATGATGAGAACTTAGATAATAAGGAGGAATTCCCTGATAAGAAAATATTATATGCTACAACAATTCCCTAGTATGCTGATATCGTTAACTTTCTTGTTGTATTTTTCTTCCTAATTTGAATTGCCAGGGCAAAAAGAAGTTCAAACATGATGTGTGATTTTACTTTTGGGATAAGCCCTATTTGTTCAAGAAATGTGTCAACCAAATGATTTGGAGATGTGTCCCCGAAGAGGAGCAAAATGATATTTTATTTCATTGCCATTCGTCTTCATGTGGAGGCCATTTTGGAGGAACTAGAACTGCTGAAAAGGTCCTTTAATCAGGATTCTATTGGCCCACGCATTTCAAGGATGCACATGAATTCGGTAAGGCATGAGATAGATGCCAAAGGATGGGGAATATTTCTCGAAGGCATGAAATGCCATTGCAATGCATTCTGGAGATGGAACTCTTTGATGTATGGGGAATATATTTCATGAGACCCTTTCCTTCATCATTCGGATATCTCTACATCCTATTAGCCATTGACTATGTGTCGAAATGGGTTGAAGCAATAGCTACACCGAAGAATGATTCCAAGACTTTTTTGAAGTTCCTTCATAATAACATTTTCACAAGATTTGGAGGCCCAAGAGCCATCATAAGTGATGAAGGAACCCACTTTGACAATAGGCTAATTGCTAAAGCGTTGCAGAGGTATGGAGTGCGGCATAAAATTGCTACGGCATACCACCCTCAGACCAATGGCCAAGCTGAAATGTTGAATCGAGAAATCAAGCAGATTTTAGAAAAGGTGGTTAACCCCAAGAGGAAAGATTGGTCTCCAAGACTCAATGAAGCATTATGGGCTTATCGAACAACCTTCAAGACACCCTTGGGGATGTCTCCATTCAAGCTTGTCTATGTCAAGGCATGTCACCTGCCCATTGAACTTGAACCTAACGCCTATTGGGCAATCAAAAAGCTCAATATGGATGCCCAACTAGCTGGAGAGAAAAGGCTTTTGGAGTTAAATGAGATGGAGGAATTTAGGGCCCAAGCTTATGAGAATGCGCGCCTCTATAAAGAGAAAACTAAGAAGTGGCATGACAAATATCTTTTGCCATGACATTTCTCAGAAGGCCAACAAGTCCTTCTCTACAACTCTCGTCTTAAGCTCTTCTCAGGCAAGCTGAAATAAGATGGTCAGACCTTTTTATCGTGCACAAGGTATACCCTCATGGTTTCATGAATATTAAAAAGCTTGATGATGACATCATCTTCAAAATGAATGGTTAGAGATTGAAGATCTACAATGGAGCCCCTATCATGCGAGACAAGTTAGCCATACTTTTTAGAGACCTATAAGAGTTTGCACCCCTTCTCCTTTCTATTTTGCTATAGCATCTTCTGTTTTTTAATGTTCATAAATAAATTTGTTTTTGCTTTTGACTCCTTGCCCTTTTGTCATTTATGTTATCTTATGTTTTATTTCTTTAATGTATTTTGTCAAAATTGCTCCCATGGTTGTAGGTGGCAGGCTAGGGTTTATCGTAAGGCTTGAGAAGCTTTCTAATTAGGGTTAGCTTTTGTCCCTTTTCCATTAAGGGAATTTAAAAAGACAAAATTTTTCCTAAGTTTGGGGAACTGGCATAAAAAAGCTAAAAAGGGGGGATTTTATTCCCATTAAAACTTTTAAAACCCTAGCTCATCATTACCCTTCAATATTCTCCCCCTACTTTTTGCTTTTTATTAAAAGCCCATCATATCTTCTTTCTTCCCAAAATCCAAAACCATTAACCTCACATTCCCTCTCCACTTACTTGTGGCAGTTGTTTCCCACTTCAACTTTCCATCTCATAACTCATTCTCTCTTCTTTGTTTTCTTTAAACCCAACTTCTTTATCTCCTTCACCAGTCTATAAGACCTTCCCCAAAAGAAAACCTTGAACTCTCCTGAATTCTCTAGTTCATCTCGCTAGAATGGCTCATTGTAAGAATGTTATCGGCCCCTCCAGCAGTGCCCAAGCTTGACCCACCATTGAAATCTGAAATTTTTTTGACGACGGTGTAAAGGAATGCTTTCAGCTGATCAAGGACCGAAAAGTCTTTCCAAAGCAAGGTCTGAAATTCCCCTTAGAGGGGGAGGGAGGCTTTGACAAGGAAATCATAGACGTCATCGCCAAACACGATTGGGTAACTTTTTTCAAACACCATGCGATATCTCGGTGTCCCTGGTTAGGGAGTTTTACGTCCATCTGACAAGACCTACTCAATTTTCCATCTACGTACAAGAAGATTAGATTAAGTTCACCACCGCTGCGATCAACAAATTTTATGGGCTAAAGAATGTGATGGACCAGCATTCTTGCTTTGCAGACATCGTCGATGCTCAGACACATAAGGAGGTCTTGGAAGACCTATGCTTTAGCGAAAAAAAAGTTGGATCCAGCGAGCAGGGTCGTTGAAAGATGTTACCTCAAGCCTAAGGCTAAAGTGTGGAATCACTTATTAAAGACCCACTTAATGCCCATTTCCCATACCGCTACGGTGCACATCACCAGGCTTTTATTGCTACACTCCATCCTTAACGGCTGATCAATAGATGTAGGCAAACTTATCAACAATAAAGTCTATTCATGTTTGAAGTGGAAGTCCAGCCCTCTCATCTTCCCTAATCTCATCATGGAACTATGTCGTAAGAAGCAAGTTTTTGAGGATCCTGAAGAGGATGAGATAGAGAAGGGCAAGAGTGTGTTAACCCCATACCACATCCCTGGGCTGAGGGAATTTGATGAGGATGCTCCAACAGAAACATTGGAAGGTGGAGCCAAAACCATTGTTGCAGCAAGAGTCGCAGCCCTAGTCGCCTCTACTAAGCGCATGCAAGAGGAGATGGCTGAGATAAAGGGCAACTTGACAAATTATTTTGAGTATGTCGAGGAAAGGGATGCAGCCATTAACTCTTATTTCAAGGAGATACTTCTGCACATGGAGATTAATTTCCCACCCTTCCCTGATGATTTGATCATGTCCAAGAAGGACAAACCAGCCTCGCAAGCCACACTAGCTCCAAAAGCAACTGTACCGCAAAGACCGCCACTTGTTCTGTGAAGAGACCCTTCTCTGGCTCCAACACCTGCTCCAGAAGTAACAACCACTACAACCGTCAGACAATGCCCTCGGTCAGAGAGGCAAAAGAAAGGAAAAGCTCCCCTGAGTACTCTGCCACCACCGGAACTACATGTCGATGATCTTGTCAATATTGACAGTGAGGAAGAGAAGATAGTTGAAGATGCTCCTGCACCCCAACCTGCCCCAACTCCGGATGCTACAAAAAAATCAAGCAGTCACCTCAAGCGAACTCCAAGGCATGCATGGAATGCCATCTCTAATGATGATGATGATGATTCTATTGATGAACAACTGACTCAGGAGGATTCAGACAACCGACCCACCAAACAAGATGAGGCTGAGGCATCCATCGCATCACTCAAGAAGAATAGGAGAATCAAGCACCAAGGACACAAACCAAAAACACCAAAATGATTTTTTTAGAAGGTAACCTGCATTTTCATTTTAGCTTAGTTCATTTTATTTTAATGCATTGAGGATACTGCATCCTTCAAGGTTGGAGGTGTTGGTGTTCATAGTTGATCATTAGCATTTAGTTATGAACAGATTTTTTCTATGTCATTTAGTGAGTATAATGACAGTTTTATGAATAAGTTGATGATGTCCGATGATGAGTAGTTGAATTTTATGGCTGTTAATTGATTGAATACATGTGTATTGGTAGAACTGTCTTTAGGTTTGATACTTCATGATGTGAGTGTTACATGATTGCATGCTCTCTATGTTTAAAATTGTTAGATGATTTTTGGTGAAAGAGCTCACGTATTCTTTAGTTTAAATGTGTAGAATGAACTTGAATGATAAATGAAACCATAAAGGCTCAATTAGCTCCCTTTTTGTTTGCATTGAATTATGAATAAATGCTTCGGCATAACTGTAGAGGGACACTCCTCTATGCATTTCATTGCCTGGAAAACCCCCTTTAATAAATGGCAGCAATAGTATATGCGTGAATGAAAGTAGTCACGGGATGACTCTACTAAATAGGCTAGGGAATAGAGTGTTTGCTCCACTTCATTTTCAAGTCTAGGATGTAGTTGTGATGAGCTGACTCCCCTCGTAGCAGTACACAAAAAAATAAAAAAATGGAGAAGAAGTTAGAATTACGGGAGTAAATTGTGCTTAAAGGTCAACAAAAACTAGGGTAAATTTGAGAACTTAGTTAAAAATCTTCTAACATTGTTAAGCATAGGGTGGGTGTAGTCACATACACACATTCGAAGAATCTTGACCTAAGTAAAGTTCTTAAAATCTCAAAATTTTCTAGCATGTTGAAACCTTTATTTTCTAAGGACTGAAATTTTGCCATAGCTCTGTCTTAAACTGATTTACTGCCATAGCATTCTTCTATTTATTTCTATTCATTACTTGAGAACAAGAAATGGCTTAAGTTTGGGGGTGTGTTAACCTAGGAAAAGGTTTACATTTCATGCTTCTTTACTTATGTTATTGTATGAAATCAAGCCCATTTCATCTCATTTCATGGCATATAGATGCATTTAGTTCATATAGTTGCATTTGGTGTTGTTTTTTTTGTTTTCTTTGTTTTATTTGTACGAATGGTACTGCTTAGGAAGGTTTTGGTTGGTGTGGTGATGTACAGGGGAAAAAGGAGCAATGCAGGGAAATGCCATAGCATTTTGGATAGCATTTTTGGGCGTGCTAGAGGACAAAGAATTGAGGAATTTTTGCAGCCCCATACGTGATCCTATCAACTAGCTGTGAGCCCACATGTGAATGGAATATTCCCTTTGAATTAAGCGCACAAAACCCTAGGAGCCCCCACAAAATAAAGAAAAAGATACCCACGTTAAAGGGAGAGCCGAAAAAGTTACTTGGTGAGCTAAGAAAGAGATAGAAAAGGTGGCTGCCTTTCTTCATCTTCTCCATCGTGGTGTCCTCCATTGTTGAAGCTCCAAGGGGTGTTCTCGTTGGCCTTTAAGAGAAGGAGCGGGCTTGGAGCGGTTTACGACAGTCCAAGGTGCCTTTGGAGTTTTTCCCTTCCTTTAGTTGCTTTTGATGTTTCATTTCCTATTATTTGGATGGTTGTTTTAAACGAATGATTGTGGATGATATTTTCCTAGTCCTGAACTAATTTTAAGTAGCTTAGGCTTGTTATGGTTTTTATGTTTCAAGTTTGAATGAATGTTTCGTTGCTTTCTTGTTCCTTTCATGCTTTATCCATTGTTCTTTTATGTCTTAAGCTTGTAAGAGATTTCGAGAGTTAGCCTTTGCTTAGGTGTTTGATAGCTTAACATTTAAGAGATTTAGCCTTAGGTCTACGTGGATAATGGGGTTTGATGCTGAGAGGCAAAACCCTAACTCACCTTAAAGATAAGGATAGAGTTTCAACGGCTAAAAAGAGTATACCTTAAAGGATAGTTGTATGTTTGGGATTACGCTGAGAGGTATTTCCATAGCATTCTTCCTATCAGGTTTCTTACTAGATGTAGTGTAGAGACATCTGGGTAAGCTTTATCGAACATGTTGTGGGCAAGGTAGTTCAAGACATTCTTTTAGCATGGACATAGAGGTCCTTAGCAAGCCCAGCCTGTCATCCCATTAGAGAGCTTCGTACACTTGAGAGGACATTTGAAGTATCTTTATTTCAGCTCATATTTCATTATAGTTAATTGCTACATCATTTCTAACCCTGTTTCTTATTGCTATCGCTTCTATTTTCAGTTCTTGTTTGTGTGTTTTGACTAAGCTAGTTTGGCCCCCAATCCCTGTGGAAATAATACTCACTCATCACTGTATTACTTGTTAGATGTGTATACTTGCACTATTTGTGTATCATTTATAGTACATCACAACACGCAATAAGTGCTAATCTTTCCTAGCACGTAACCGACTCCCGAACCCAAATTTTAAAGTAACGAATCTCTGGTTGATTTTATGGTGTCTGGTCTACCAAAGTGACCAGTGGCGACTCCAAATGTTTTTATATTAAATAAAAAAGGAAAATCTAAGTATCGTGGTTAATTAAATAAAAAACCTGATTTAATAAGAAAATTAAATTTTCAAGATAAAATGAATTCAAAAGGGTCAAAACCCTATTTTGCAAAATAAATCGTCAATCTATTTTCACACCCGGTTAAAAATGGTAACGACAACTAATATTCTCAAGTTAGTCCTTATTATTTATTTTCTCAGATAAAGTACACAAATGGTAATTAAATTATGGTAAAAAGTTCATTTTGGTAACCAACTTTTAAAAGTTACAAAAATGGTCATTAAACTTTTATTTTTGTTGTAAAATGGATAATGAGTCGTTAACTGTCGTTAAAAGGATGACATGACAATTAAGAAACTTTGTATAATAACACATTTATTTCTCCATAATTACATATTTAATCAATTTAGTCTTAATTCAAAAACATTTAATAACTTTAACCCTCATTGTTTACACATTCTATCAATTTGATCCTATTTTAGTTCTCCACGATATTTTAGTATAATGCTAACAAAAAATATTGTTGTCTTTTTATTATTTGATGTGATCTTATAGTAATACTAGGGGTGTGCAAAAATATTCAATTTGAATCATCTGATTCATTAATTCAATGATCTGATCCAAAATTTCTGATATCCAATCGGTTTTTTGATTTTTGGACAATTCAGATTCGATATCCGAGAAAAAATTGGAAAATCAAATCAGATACATATCGAGATATTTTAAATTTCAGATTTTCCGAAAAATAAAGATCTGTTTTATATTAGAGTTAATTGTTATCTTGGTTGTTCCTCTTTTGGTTGTAGTCTAATTTCACATAATTACTTATTATTTTGACCATTTCAAATTCTATTTTTATTCAATTTGATCCCTTTGTATGTTTATGTTTATTTTTTATTCATTTTGTCATTTTAAGTCAAAGGTATCCCCCAACGTTTGACCTTTTGATCATTTTAGCCTCTATTCTTTTTTTGTTCAAACAACCTTCTAACATTTTGGTTTCATGTAATTTCCACCCTATTTGGATGAAAACCGTCAGTCAACATACGCTGATCGTCTGTGGCTGACGTGGTGTGCAAACATGGCCTGGGGAAATGACATGGCATTATCACGTGTCATATGATGTGGCATCGATACCTAAGGAAAAAATATTAATTTTTTTAAAATTAATTTTAAGAAATGACGATCACTAAGAAGATAACACGTGGCATCTTCTTAAAGTCTTGAAAACCCAGGTCGTAGGGAATGAAGGGCGTTCCCCAAACCATCAAGCCAAATCAGTCAATTGGTATATGTCTTCGCAGATAATTTACATAATGTGTTTTGCGAATTTTAAAATAGTGAACACATACTGAATACAGTACACGGTCTAGAAAAGAATGACCTTCCCATTCTTCCCCAAATTTCACTTACCCTAAAAAAATTTCTCTCCGTAACTAAATTAAATCTCTCTCAAAGCCAAAATTTCCTTTACCAAAATACTCTAGGTTGATCGAAGGTGAGGAAACACTCCAGGTCTTATATATCAATGGAAATGTTGGGATTTCAAAATATCTTCAGCTCATCTCAACGATATTTCGTGTATGATGAAAAGAAAAAGGGTGTCATTGTAATAAATTGGCTCCTAGAGAAATTGCATGGAGCGACATAAATTCGGAAAGAAGGTATTATGGATGTCTAGATTTTTTGACAAGAATTCTAATTTTTTTTGTTTGTTAGAGTTATAATTAGGATTTTAATAATTAGGGTAGTAGTAGTTATTTGATGGTTCTATAGATAATGCCTATTGAAATTTTTTGCTTATTTAGAATTCTAAAATTATTGATTATTTAGAGTTTAAATTAGGATTCTAATAATTAGGGTTCTAGTAGTTATTTGATGATTTTGTAGATAATATTGGCCATTGAAAATTTTTGGTTATTTGAATTTCTAATTAAGATTCTAATAATTAGAGTTCTAATGAAATTTGTTGTTCTTTTCTTTGGCTTATTATAGAATGGTTGTCGATATTTTGAATGGTATGGCGAAAGCATTCCCGGAAGGGCAAAGTTCTTACTACGATAATTACGGGATAATGAACGAAATGAAGCCAAGATGAATGTGAGACTTAGAAGAAAACTTCGAAATTGTGGGAGTATTTCTGCGGGTGGAAGCAACAGTGCTTTGTTGGATGATAATGACAGTGTGCAAAGTGAACCGAAAGGGAATGGATATTTTGAAGATGTTCAAAAAAATGAATTGAGCAAGATTAATCGGTTGAAACAGAAATATAAGGTTTTGAAGAAAAAAAGAATTTTATAAGACATTGTTCATTTTCTTTGTGTTGTGTGTTATATGTATTCTAGTGAGAATAGTGATTGTATTAGTCTTTTAGGATTCAAGAATATTGAGAGAGATGTGTTGAAGATAATTTGTTCAACTATTTATGTATTTCCTAAGTGTTAAGGGTTTGAAGTTTGGTTAAAGTGTTAATGTCGAATAATTTAAGTGATAATGTCTTTCCAGTACAAAATAAGCCTTTGAATTCACTTGCATGAAAAATGAAATCATATCAATTGCATGAAAAATAGACCTTTGATAATAAATGACAAGGTTTGTCATGTAGAAAATAACCTTAACATGTATGAGGTTTATCCTTAATCTATCAAGATAACTACAAAAAGGTTAGACAAGACTAAAAGCATCAATCTCAAAAGGTTTTCCAAAACAATTTTCGTTCATAAAAAAAGAGCAGAAGTCTTTCTCTTCAGATAAATCATTTCTTTGGTGCTACAGATTCTTGAGTGCCCATATATTCTCCTACATATTTTGAAACTATTTTTCTTCTTGTTTGGAGCCATTGAAGAAGATGACGACTCCACATTTTTTTTAACTTCAACAATTGCTCTTATAATATTCCTTATACTTATACCAGACTGTAAAAAATATGATAAAACTTTAAGCAATAATTCTATTACTTCTCAATGAATCCACAATTATAATTAACTTACACAGAAAGTCTGCTTCCTTGTCTTCAAATTAGTGTAGAAGCCCACCCATTGATTTTTTTTCTTGTTTTTCCATGAGCAACAATGTTGACCTTCCCTTTTCCTTTTGTGAAACATGTGAAGGATTTAGAATACTTCTAGATGTTGTCCAAGAGTTACCTTCATTACTGGTTCCCTACAATAAAATTAAAAAGTAGTCAGTGCACATAATATAATTGAGGAATATGATGTCAACTAATTTTGTCCAAAATATATTATGCATGCTTTGTAGATCTTTTAGGATGAGTACAAGATCTTTTATTATGACATTCTCCACCATAGCTTTCACAAGTCATAATTAGACCAGTCCTACTAATATGCATAGGCTTTGATTTTTTTAGTTCATCTTTTGCCTTTCTTCTATTCTTCTTTAGCCTTCCAGACATTTCTTTTTTAATATGTGGAAGAACAGACTTCAATCCGGACTTCTTTCAATCATGGGAACCATTAATAAGTTGCAAAGCATATGAATATGCTTTGATGTATGTGTCCTTGTGATAACATGAATGCAAAATGTCATATGGGTCCCGACCAGTATGTTATATTGCACAACAAACATGTGGAAATAGAATTCCACACAATTGCCACCTTCTACAGTAACAAGTTCTTTTATTCAATTTCACAACGAAATTTTCTCCCTTTCTTAACCTCACGCGCACCTTCTCCATTATAGACCATTGTCCATGCAATGGTGTCTGTTAACTCCTCAAAAGTATTGATTTTTATCTTATTTCATAATTCCTTTGCTTGCCTCTGAGTACATTTAGTTATTTTTAGTTGTTAAATTCATGCATTTGTATAAGGAGTTAGAGACTGGTGTTTATTCCATTGTGAAGGGTTGCTTTGTTGGCATTATTGCAGCTTGGCAGAGCAACACAAGAGCAGGAGAAGAAGATGCTGAAGAGAATACCAAAGTTGCAGTTGGCAAAGATGGACCAGAGATTGTCAAAGCTCGGCTGGCATAGAAGTGAAGTCTAAAGCCCGGTCAAGTAGCCATTGGACCTTGTACACGTCGGCCCTAGGATTCAAATATGGATAAGAGGATCACGCATCTTATCCCTTGCGCATTCAAATTTCAAACTCAAAGGCTTATCCTAGGGTTTCCCATGCAAGCCTATTTAAAGAGATCGAGCAAGAGTTGGATCGAGAAAGCTTGAGGAGAAGAGGTTGCACTGTGGTAAACTAAGATTGACGTGGTTCGACCATCTTAAGACCAAGGGCTTGGAGCTATTGAAAGGGTACATCGACTAACCTCTTTCGTACCCATTCTCTTTGCTTTATTTATTTTTATTCAATGGCGATGTTAAGATACAATGATGTTTTGTGGATGAACTCCCAAACATGAACTAAGCTTTTAAAGTTGGTTGGGGGATGTTTACGTTTAATGATATTTTTATGTTTGGTTTTCAATAATACAAATGCCTTGGCATTGTTTTCTCTATCTGGCATGTACTTTAGTTTTCTAAATTCTTTGTCATGCGATCACTGACATTGTTTTCTTATTACACCTTAATATCTTAATAAACTTGAGGGGTAACGATTAGTTTCCAGATACTAAGAAGATAAGCTTCGGAAGAAGATGTTCAAGTAGATGAGCTTACTTCTAAAGTGAATCTACCCTTTAGGAGTATAGATTGGAACTTAATCAAATTAATAAATGAAAAAATACTATAGACATATAGGGGTTTAACATGGTTAATTTCGGGTATTTCCATAAACATAGCTAATAACATCCTTGAATCTGCTCGGCAATAATCCCAAGGCATGACATTTTTAAAGGCTGACATGAACAAAGTGAAAAACAAACATCCCTTGCCAACGCTCATCACTCATTTGAAATCACTTTTTGCCAAAACTGTTTTACTTTCATTGCACTTCTTTAAGTCACTTCCTAAAACAACTTTAAAATCAATCCAACATCTTTCATTGACAAGTAACAATTAAAGTAGTCCAATTCCTGGCCAATCCTTGTGGATTCGATACTCATTTCATTGTTGTATTACTTGCTAACCGTGTATACTTGTACGCAAAAGACTCATACTTGGCATTATTCTTATATATTTCCATTACATTTTCTATTCTTTTGCTAAGCGTTAGCATAGTCGACAAGTTTTTGGCATTGTTGCCAGGGATCGCATTGGAATTTATTGTTTCTAAATTTTACTTTTTTCTTTTCTTTTTATTTTTCTTTATTTTATTTCTTTTTTTAACCGATGTATGACCAAAAATCGCCCTGTGGTGGAAGATTGGCCATACGATCCAGAAATTGAAAGAACCTTACGAAGGTTAAAGAAAAGAGTTCGAGAGATGGCTCAACAAGGAAGTGGAGGAAATGTTATCTTAAACAATGAAGAGAATCCACCAAATAACAGTGAAATACCACCAGCTCCTGTTGCCTCAACCGTTAATATAGAGGAAAAGAGACCTATTAGATAACACTCGACACCAAACATTGACAATTTGATGTCAGGACTGATTGGTCCTGAGGTAAATACTCCAAATTTTGAACTTAAACCAATAATGATACAAACACTTTTGAATGTAGGATAATTTGAAATAGCTCATATTGGAGATCCAAAGAAACAATTGAAGCAATTCATGGAGGTTTGCCAGCTTTTTCAGCAGCCTAGAGTATCGGGGGATACAGTGAAGTTGAAATTATTTGCATTCTTCTTAAGAGATAGAGCAAAAATGCGGGTAAGTTCTTTGCCACCTGGTTCTTTCACGTCAGCGAATGAGGTTTTGCGTTGTCGGTGAGTGAGAACATGGATTTCAGCTTTGAAATGGTTTAAAGGTGATTTATGGGGGTTTAAAGGTGAGTGAGAACATGGATTTCATCTTTGAAATGGTTTAAAGGTGATTTATGGGAGTTGAAACTTAGCTTAAAATGTTGGTTTATACTCGAAAGTAAGTATAAAGAGATTTCTTTCTTGATCATGCTCTTACGAAATGGTTTTTATACACTTGTTTGAATTACATGGTACCTACTATTGAACATGATTTAAAATGTGTTTTATACTATTTTTGATCATACAATAATGATGGATGCATTTGGTAAATGATCAATGTAAGTATGTAGACTATTTGTTTAAAGCATGGTTTAATGCTTTGGAAATAGTTTTTATTTGATGCATATATAAACAATGAGGTACATAGTTAATAATGAATTATATTGGCAAGTGATATGATTTAAAATGTTATCATATATAGTTGGTTGTCCATAGGATTGATAGTGCACTATAAAAAGTCACCTTGGATGTCGATGTGTTTATACGGTGTAACGAATACTCCATCCAAGTACTCTAACGGTTGAGGGGTTATATGGTACCGAAAACTCCCGTTAGTTGATTTGCGTCTAACGGATGATTGGGGTTGGTGTCCCCGGGTTGTGAATGTTCCCTTGAATTCTATTTGAGATGGCATGAAGTGTTGAGAGGACACTTGTTGAATCCGTGTATTCGATGAAATATTTTGTGAAAGTGGAACTTGGTTTATGATCACTTGAAAGCCAATATAATTGTTAATGTATCATGTGATGGATGTTGATGTATAATGTTGGTTTATATATGTTTACTCTTTAAGATTTGCATATGGATTGTTATGCATGGGAAGGCTTAAATTGAGAGTTAGCAATGAGATTTGTTGTCGGTTGGTGATACATGTTGCATATGGTTTAATATGTTGGGTTTTGAAAGTGTTAAGTATATAGTTTTTGAGGTATGATGTTTTACATGATGATTGAAATGGTGATTTTAATGTGGTTTTGGAAAATGGTTTTAAATGCATTGATGGTGCGTGTTTTGAGCGCTCCTTGGTAAGCCTTGTGTGCTTACGCTCTCTTTGTCCATCAATGCAGAGAATTAAAGGTTAGAGGCAGTGAGAAAGTGAGTGGAAAATCCAAGGACTTGAATAACGAGAAAGTATGGTTTTGAACTAGACTTGTAGTTGTAAAGGCAATGGGGTTCGTTGTTGATTTTTGGGATGGTTTTGGTTAAAACTCCCTATTTTGAGCAAGTTGTTGTATTGTTTTGGAGTTGTAATTGGCCTTATATGTTTTGTTGTTGCCTTGGAATTATGTTTTGTGTGGTGGTTGGTTGTTTTCTAGGATGCATGCCTCTAGATTTCTCTTTGAAGTAAGATGTCATGATTTGATTATGTTTTTGTGATGTTTTAATATGGTTTGATCTTTAAAATTGTTATGTATATGTTTGAGGTCTGATAGAACATGTTCGGACCCTTGATTGTAAGAAAAAACAACAAAATTGGGCATTTCAAGCTCAGGTGTATCGATACGGGTATAGGTGTATCGATACGGGTTAGTGTATTTTTGGCCTACGTATCAGTACGGGTAGAAGTGTATCGATACGGTTTTGAGCTACTAGAATTCTGGATAATGAATTGTAACCCGCGTAGCGATATGCCTAGGGACCGCTTCGATATGCCACTACATATTTGTACACTTTGAGACCGTATATGTATGCCTGGTTGTTCTGTTAGTTGTTATTGATATTAAAGGTTTTAGATTCATCCATTTCGGTCCCTAATTGTTATGCATACAATTAAAGGAGTTCTGATGTTCATTTTAAGCTAAATTTTGACATGTGAGTATGAATCATGGTTAATTAAGTATTGGTAACTTCAAAATGGATTAAGTTTTTGTAATTTTCAAGAATGAAATTTGGTCCCTAAATTGTAATTGCGTATAATTAGATATCGATTCGATGCCCGATTGAGTTGAGATTTCACCTACTGCCAGTATGCATACCATAGGTTATAATGTTGCATCTATATAAGATAAAAGAAAAAATGAACGTAATTCGAGTTAAATCTTTATGAGTTTGTTTCAGCAAACCCAATGTAGCTCGCTTGATTTGATCTAGTGACTAGACCGGGTCAAGAGGGTTACATTTAGTGGTATCAGAGCCAGATTTACGATAAGTAGGATGAGGTCATTATTGTTGGAATGTTTTTATTGGTTGATTACTATTGTTTGCTATGCATGGTGATTGTTTATAAGCATGTTGATTGTTTATATGCCTGTTGGATGACATATGTTATGTTGGGGGATATTTGTAGGACACATTGTCTTATAATTGCAATCTAAAATGTTTTATTTGGAAAGGAAGTCTTGGATCCTCGCTTGAAGATAGCCTGATTGTTTTTGCTTTGGTGTAATTACTATGCCTTCGAAAATGTGTTATGTTACGACCGATGGGAGAATTGAGAACTAGCATGAGTGATGTTGTCTTTGGGAAAGGAGTTGAGGAAAACGTTATATCTCCTAAGGTTAGACACCCCGAAGTAAGTACCACTTGCACCAGTTGGGCTAGTGTTGGGTGACATGGCGCCTTTGATATAGGCGATGTCTGGAGCTTTTCAAGCTGTCTTTGCTGGAGTGCATGTGACTGCACCAGCTGTTGGTCAATCATGAGTTACTGTTAGAGTGCCTCCGTAGTTTAAGAGGAGTTGAGTCTCGAGGGTTGGCACCTGAGGTGTAATGATGCCTGTAATTTGATGATGTGTTATGTCTCTGTTGCAAGGAAATGCGTATAGTTGGTGGAAAAATGTTGCTACGGGTATGGAACCCGAAGATGTGAACAAAGAGTTCTTTTGAATTGTTTTTGAGAAGAAGTATCTGGGACTTAGATACTTGGGTGAAAAGAAATGTAAGTTAATGGCCTGGGTTCAAGGTAGGATGTTTGTGGCTGAGTTTGTGGTATAATTTGTTCGGTTAAGCTGGTATGCTCCTAAATTGGTACAGGATGAGAGGCATCATTGTGACCGATTTTGTTACAGATTCGTACAGGGTGTTAAGATATACATGTTGGCTTTTGACTACACCAATTTTGACGTGTTGGTTACATAGGCGAAGGATAATGAGCAAAACATGGTTTTATCGGTTCGTGTGGGAGGTTTTGGCTCTGGCAAGAGAGTTACGGACTCTGGTTTCGGTGGTGGTTAGTTTAAGAAGCAACGTGATAAGAGGTATCACCCTGAGTTGAGGCGAGGTAGTGCTGGGCGAGGACCGCAAGGTCAGAGTATCCAGGCTAGAGAAACGCACAATACTTGTTGGGTTTGTGGACCGCATGAGGCGGGAATGTCCGCGTTTGGTTCGTAAGGACAGGCTCTTGCGTCTGTTGTTGCTAACATTCGTGGGAGTTATGGTTTGAACGATCATCTCAAAAGTGTTAGATGTGAGAATGCAAGTATCTAGTTCTTTCAGTGAGGCGGTTGTTGCCAGAAGGTTGTCTAAGAAATGTCCTTGATGGTTTAAGGTCATATATTGGGGTTGATTTAATGAGGTTGTTGTTTTATGGTTTGATGTAATCCTTGGTATGGATTGGTTGTCCAAGAATAGAGCTGTGATTGATTCTGAATCCAAGCAAGTTACCTTGAAACTTGCTGATGATTACGATGTGGTAATCATGATAGGACTGAGTCGTTTGATGGATTTTGGATGTCAGGCACTCTTAGCCTATGATATGGAATCGATATCAAAGAAGGTGTGTGTATAGGACATTCATATCGTATGTGAGTTTCCAAGTGTTTCTTCCGAAGGAGTTGAAGGAGCTAAAGACGCAACTTCAAGAGTTACTTGATTGAAGGTTTATTAGGCCTAATGTTTCATTGTGGGGTGTGTCGTTGTTGTTTGTGAAAAAGAAGGATAGCACATTGTGGATGTGCATCGATTAACGGCAATTGTACAAGTTGACAATTAAGAATGATTATCCTTTGCTACGAATGTATGAGTTGTTTGGTCAGTTTAGAGATTGATGTTCTCTAAAATTGATTTGAGGTATGGGTATTAGCAGTTGAATGTAAAGGATGTGGATGTGCCTAAGACTACCTTTCATACGAGGTACGAGCATTGTGAGTTATTGGTGATACCGTTTGGTTTGACCAATGTGCCGGTTGCATTCATGAATGTGATGAATCGGGTATTCCATGAGTTTTTGGATCAGTTTGTTGTTGTGTTTTTTTTATGATCTTCTCGTATGTAAAGGTACCGAGAAGGATCCTGATCGACAAGTATGAATGGTTTAGCTGGTTTTTGTAGAGAAATGATTGTTTGCTCTTTAGTTGGGAAAGTGCGAGTTTTGAGTATGTTGGAAGGAATATTGGTTTTGAGAACATTATTAGTAAGTGTAAACAGATTAACATGCACAGTGAAAAAACACTTATATGTATATATATAAATATGCCATTACATTCATACATTTGGGCATGACATTAGAGGTTTTGCATACATACACATAGACATCTATGAGGGCATATAAATAATCATGCATACATATGTTCACAATTACGGATAACTGTTCGAAGGTCGATGGAGTGATGGTGTAAGCAAGGTAGCTTATGTAAGTAGCTTTGGTAATGTAGTTCTTTGGAGTTCTCAAGGTTTGAAGAGGGTATTAAAGATTGGTTCTCGAAAGTTTGTTATGTGTTAGTTTTGAAGCAACCAAGGTTGGAGTTGGAAGTTCGTGGGTATTCTAGATTCAATTGATTATATCGAGGTTTGTTGAGGAATCCTCTAAAATTGTTGCGTTGCTAGCAAAGTTGTGGCTTTTCCATCTAGATAGTTGGAGGTGCACAAGCACAATTGTCCTATGCATGGTGTTGAGCTTGTTGCAATTGTGTTTGCCTACGAGAATTGGAGATATTGTCTCTATGATGAGAAGTGTGTTGTGTGAATGGATTATAAGTGTTTGAAAAAAATGTTGACGCAAAAGGATTTGGGTCTTAAGCAACATAGATGGTTGGAGTTGCTTAAGGATTATGATATGATGATTGAATATCTTCCAGGGAAGGCTAATGTTGTAGCCGATGCTTTGGGTAGGGAAGTTGTGGTAGAGTTGAGGGCGATGTTTGCATGGTTAAGTGTGACCCGAGATGGAGGCTTGTTGGCCAAGTTGCAGGTAAAGCCATCTTTGTCACAGTTGATTAAGTAGAAGCAACCTTATGATGATGCGTTGGTACTGCATGTGAACGATATCATGGATGGAAATCTGACGGATTTTCACTTTAATGATGACGAGGTGTTGTGTTTCAAGGATCGGATACTGGTGCCTAGTGATGTTGAGTTGAGGCGTATCATTTTTTTTCTGAGGTGCATGCTAGTCCTTTTGCTATGCATCCTGGTAATACTAAGATATATTGGGGTTGAAGGAAGAGTACTATTGGATTAATTTAAAGAAAGTTTATGTCTGATTTTGTTGTTAGATGCATGGAATGTCAGCATGTTAAGTCTGAGCATCAAGTTTCCTTTCGAGTTGTTGCAATCGTTAAGGATAACAAAGTGTAAGTGGGAGAGAATCACCATAGATTTTGTGTTTGGGTTGCCGTTGACACCCACTAAAAAGGATTCCATTTGGGTGATTGTTGACCGATTTATGAAGTGTGCATATTTTGTGCCAGGGCATACGACGTATACCTTGGATAAGTTGGCAGAGTTGTATATTACTGAGATTGTGCGTTTGCACGGTGTGCCTAAGTCCATAGTATCAGATTGAGATCTGCGGTTTACAGAGAGGTTTGGCGAGTTTTTGCATCGAGCTTTGGGTAAATGGTTGAAATTTAGTACTTCATATCATCCTCTAACGGATGGTCAGTCAGAACGTGTGATACAAGTTTTGGAGGATATGTTGAGGTGTATAATCATTGAGTTCCAAGGAACCTAGGAAAGACAGTTGCCTTTGGTGGAGTTCGCTTATAATAATAGTTATTAGGCCAGTATACAAATGGCACCTTATAAGGCCTTGTAGGGTGAGAAGTGTCGTACACCTTTGTGTTGGGCCGAGGTTGGGGAAAAGCATGTTTATATGCCGGATGTGTTGAAAGACATGAATGGTAAAGTAAAGCTTGTTTGTGATCACTTAAATATGGCTTCGGATCGCCAGAAATACTATGCGGATTTGAAACGTAGGGAGATTGCGTACGCGGTTGGTGATCGTGTGTTTTTGAGGTGTCACCTTGGAAGAAGGTGATGCGGTCCGAACGTAAGGGTAAGCTTAGTTTGAGGTTTATTGGACCGTATAAGGTTGTGGAGTGTGTAGGTCCTATTTCTTATCGTTTGAGGTTGCCTCCTGAGTTGGAGAAGATTCATGATGTGTTCATCTGTCGATGTTGCGGAGGTATTGGTCGGATCCAACGTATGTTATGCTAGTGGAGGGCATTGAGTTGTGACCGGATTTGTTTGATGATGAGGAACCTTTTGAGATCCTTGATTTGTGTAGTAAAGTTCTGCGTGGTAAACAATTGAGCACGTGGAGGTGTTATAACGACACCATGGAGTTGAGGAGGCCACGTAAAAGAGTAAGGCGGATATGATGAGATAGTTTTCGCATGCACTTGTTTTCTTTGGATAAAATTTCGAGGATGAAATTTCCTCAGTGGGGGAGAGTTGTAATGCCCCAATTTCGGGCCTAGTGGTTTATAGGCTAATTAGACAGTCTGGTGGATCGAGTTAGAGATTTGAGTCGAATTTGGGATTAGAATCAGATTAAATATTTTTGAATGAGAAAATATTTCGCGAAAATATCTAAAAATCATTATATAATATATGAATATTTTTGGTAAAGTCAATTTTGAAAAATATAATTCAGAAATGTGACATTTTGGCTAGTGACCAAAATGTAAAGAATGGAAATTGTTTTTAGTGATTATTTCGTAAAAGGATCAAAACTTTGAATCTTTAAGGAGGTATTTTCCCAAAATCTAATATCAGACTTTTCTCCTTAATTTTCTATTTGAAAAAGATATGGGAAGAGTATAAATAGATTTTGGGGATTAATTTTATAACTAATTTTCTAAGCAAAAATTACATAACTAACTTTTCTCTAAAAGATTTTCCCTTAAATTCTCTTCAGCCAAACATTCTTTTCTTCTTCAAAATCTTCAGGTAACTTCTTGATTTCTTCAATCTTTTAATTTCAATTGAGTTCTTAATTGTTTCCTATCAAAACCTTATTATTTTAATCTTGTTTTCTCATGTAAAACAATACAATTAAGGAGGAAAGTCAACATCAGAGATGAGCCTCTTCCTTATCCTCTAACGTATTAAAACTTTAGGTTTTGGCTGGGTTAAGTGTGGATGGTTTTCTTGTTGATTTCAGTAGTTTTGGAAAGGTTTCGGCAAGTGTTTGTAGAGGATTGCTGTTGATTGATGTTGCTGGGTTTGTGAATGCATTTTGATGCATTGGTCCACTATTTTCATGTGGTGAAACCAGGGGAGGTTGATCCTCAAGCTTGAGGTGTCACTTCGGAAGCTTTGGGAGGAGTGATTCACGTCGGCGAATGAGGCTTTGCGTTGTCAGTGTGTGATAACGATTTCAGTTATACACACCTTGAACACTAGAATGAACGTCCCATACTTTGAAAATGTGTCAACCACCACCATGATACTTGACAGGCCATCAATGTTGGGTAAACCGACAATAAAATCCATGGAAACACTTTCCCATGGTCGTTCGAAAATAGGCAATTGTTGCAATAGTCCCGTTGGCTTCTTTATCTCAGTCTCGTCTTGTTGGCACACAAGAAAAGTGTTCACATAAGCCTTAATGTCTCATCCCATATGTGGTCAATAGTAGTGCTTGACAATCAAGGCCATCGTCCGAGTAATCCCAGGATGTCCAACCCACTTGGAATCATGGCACTCCCTCATGATCCCCTTGTGCAACTTTCCAAATTGAGGCACATAAAGGTGGTGTCCTCGAGCATACAATAACTTTCAAAAACCTCCTGGTTTTTCCCTTGCTTGGAATAATCAATCAACATTTTTTTCATTGGGTCATGGGAAAGCCTCTCCTTAATGCGCTCTAGTAAGTGTCCCTTGAGCAGGCTAGCAGACTCTATATTGTACCTTCGGCTTAAGGCATCGGCAACTAAATTCACCTTTCCCGGCTTATACTACATGGAAAAATCAAACTCAACAAGTATTTCCTACCAATAGACCTGCTTGGTAGACAACTTCTTCTGGGTCAAAAATTAACTATTGGTAGCATTATCAGTAAATACCACAAACTTGGACCCAAGTATGTGGTGTCGCCAAGTTCGCAAACAGTGCTCTACCGCGGTCATTTCCTTCTCATGGACAATGTACTTCTTCTTCGTCTCATTGAGTTTTTGACTTTCAAAGGCAACCAGATGTCCTTCTTGAATAAGGACCCCACCAATGGCAACATCAGACGCATCGATGTAGACTTCAAAAGGCTTGGTGTGATTTGGCAACACCAACACCAACACCGGTTCACTCACCATAGCTTATTTCAACCCCTCAAAGGCTTTCTGGCAGTCTAAAATCCAATCCTATGTCTTGTCCCTCTGCAGTAACTCGGTCAAGGCTACGACTATTTTGAAGTATTCGTTAAGAAACCTCTGTGAGTAGTTGGCCAACCCAAGAAATAAACATAGCTTAGTCACCTTGGTTGGCCTAGGAAATTTAACCACACTTATTCAAATTTTACCACATCCAATAATATGGCCTAGGAAAGGAACCTCCAACAATATAGCCTAGGAAAGGAACCTCTTTCTGGGCAAATAAGCACTTCTCTTCTTTGACATAGAGCTCGTTCTTTCACAATACTTTGAACACCTTCCTCAAGTGTTCAATATGCTCTACAAGAGTCTTTTATAGATCACAATGTCATCAAGGTAAACTAAAACAAACTAATCAAGAAATGGTTGTAGTACCTTGTTCATCAGGGTACAGAAAGTGGCGGGAGCATTCGTGAGGCCAAGGGGCATCATAAGGAACTCATACCAATTGTAGCACGACACACAAGTAGTCTTCGGTTCATCCTTTATAGAAATTATGACTTGGTAATATCTAGACCTCAAATCTATCTTGGTGAACTACCTTGCACCACAAAGCTGATAGAACAAGTTTCCAATGAGTGGGACCGGGTACTTGTTATTCACAGTGAGCTTGTTCAAAGCTCTATAATCGATGCACATATGAAGAGCTCTATAATACTTGTTCTGAAATAGCACTAGAGCACCATAGGGTGCCTTGGATGGTCGGAAATACCCTGTTTCTAGGAGTTCCTTGAATTTTTTGTGCAACTCCTCTAACTCGGGCGGAGCCATTTGGTAAAGGGCCCTGGCTGGTGGCTCTGCATTCGAAACAAGTTCAATCTTGTGGTAAATTTCCCTTTTCGGTTGTAGATTTTTGGAAACTCGACAGGCATCACATCTTTGAATTCCGCCAACACTTATCCAACCTCCTCATGGACCTTTTCGATGATGGTAGGCTCATCATCCACCAATGTTGCTCGAAAAGTATCTTGGTCCCAACTCCGGTATCTCAGTTCACCATAACAATATATTGGTGCTTTGAGTTAATAATGCAAAAACAATAAACAAAAGGAACATGAAACGTATTAATTTGGTTAAGGAAACTAAGCCCAGTCACAAATTAAAAGTCGTCAAGTGGGATTACCTTGACTGAAGTAAATCAGGGCCCAACATCCTGCCTTCACCAAGCTCAGACCAGCATAAGGGAGTTCGACAACGCTTTCCATACAATGCCTCATACGGTGCCATCTTGATAGAAGCTTAGTAGCTATTGTTGTAGGAAAATTCAATGAAGGGTAGGGATTTCTCCCATGATCTGCCAAAGTCAATAATACATGCTCGTAGCATGTCCTCCAAAATCTATATTACCCTTTCTATTTGACCATCAGACTAAGGGTGAAAGGCGGTACTAAGATTAACTCTGGTGCCTATAGCTCCTTGCAATGCTTCCAAAACTGAGATGTGAATTGTGGATATCGATCAGAAATGATAGACTGAGGCACTCTGTGGAGTTGGAAAACTTCTTTGATATACAAGTCAGCCAGCTTGGGAAGACCGTAGTCTATTCGAACCGGCAAGAAATGTGCTGATTTGGTTAAATGATCCACGATGACACAAATGGCATCGTTTTTAGCAGGAGTCAAAGATAGGCCACTAACAAAGTCTATAGTGATCTTCTCCCACTTCCATTGCGGTAGATCAATAGGTTGCAATAATCTGGTTGGAACACGATTTTCGGGTTTAACATGCTGACACATAAGGCACTTGGATACAAACTCAACTATGGCTTGTTTCATGCCCGGCCAACAATAAAGCTCCTGTAGGTCCTTGTACATCTTCACCGGCCCCGGGTGAATAGAGAAAGAGCTCGAATGAGCTTCCTTGAGGATATCCGCACAAAGAGATTCATCGTTAGGTACACAAACCTGATCACGAAAACATAAGAGCCCTTCAAAATTTACTCTGAAATTGGGGTTATCTTGCAACTTAGAAATAATAGTTTGAAACATAGAATCTTGTTTTTGCAATGCTTGAATTCTCGATATAATGGTAGACTGAAGTTGAAGTTCAGCTACGAAGCAGCGATGCTTTCTAAAACGAAAGTGAGCATTGATATCTTGAGGAGCTATAACACAAGGACTTGCAATGAGTCAATGTAAGAATCAATACATTAAACTCAACGATCAATAACAATACTTATCAAGCAGAGGTTTGTGCCTGAGTGCATCAGCCACAACATTAGCCTTGCTCAGATGGTAATGAATGACGAGATCATAATCCTTGAGGAGTTCCATCCATCTTCGTTGTCGAAGATTCAACTTCTTTTGGGTCAAGAGATATTTGAGACTTTTGTGATCGGTAAAGAGGTAACATTTCTCTAAATAGAGTTAATGTCTCCAAATTTGTAACGCAAATACAACTGTAGCCAACTCTAGATCATGAGTAGGATAATTCATTTCATGTGGCTTAAGCTGTCTCGATGTATATGCAATAACCTTGCCTTCTTGCATCAATACACATCCTAACCCGAGATGCGATGCATCATTGTAAACTGTGTAGTCCTTTCCTGACTCGGGTTGAGATAGAACTGGTGCATGAGTCAAAACTTGTTTCAATTGATCGAAGCTATTTTGTTGATCCACAGTTCAAACGAATGGAGCTTCCTTTCTCAAGAACTTAGTCAAAGGAGCTGCTATCATAGAGAATCCCTTGACAAATTTCCTATAATAGCCAGCAAGACCAAGGAAACTTCTTACCTCGCCAATGTTCTTCGGTGGATGCCAGCCAAGAATGGCTTGAATCTTTTTCGGGTCTACTTGCATGCCCAAAGCCGACACAATATGACCTAGGAAGGCAACTTCTGTAAGCCAAAATTCACACTTTGAGAACTTGGCAAATAACTGCTTCTCACCAAAAGTTTGAAGTACAACACGGAGATGATCATGATGTTCCGCTGCATTCTTGGAATAGACTAGAATGTCATCAATGAATACCACTACAAATTTATCGAGATATGGTCTAAAAACCCGATTCATCAAGTCTATAAAAAACAGTCGGTACATTGGTTAGCCCAAATGGCATCACCAAGAATTCGTAGTGACCATATCTCGTACGAAATGCAGTTTTAGGCACATCACATTCTTTAACTCCCATTTGATAATAACCAGACCTTAAGTCGATCTTGGAAAACATAGTGTCATCCTTGAGTTGATCGAATAGGTCATCAATCCTTGGCAATGGATATTTGTTCTTGATGGTCACCTTGTTCAACTGTCAGTAATCGATACATAGTCTCATGAAATCGTCTTTCTTCTTCATAAAGAGAACCGGAGCTCCTCAGGGCGAGGAACTCGGTTGAATGAAGCCTTTATCAAGAAAATCATGAATCTGGACTTTCAACTCTTTTAGCTCAACGACCGCCATTAGATAGGGTGAAATAGATACTGGAGCAGTTCCAGGTTGCACGTTGATGCCGAATTCAACCTCACGGGTTGAGGGTAAACTTGGGAGTTCGTCAGGGAAGACATCGGGAAATTCACACACCGTGTGAACATCCGATAGCTATGGCCTATCCTTAGTTTCTATTGTCAAAGCATACAAGGAAGGATTTCTTGAACTTATCAACACAATACTCTCCTTGCCAAGGCCTCAGAGATATAATTTTCTTTTGCTACAATCCAACCATGCTTGATGCTTGTTAAGCCAATCTAGACCTAGTATCACATCAAACTCATGGATCGGTAGGGAAAATAGGTTGACCACAAAAGGAATCCCTTGAATCACTAAAGGGCAATTCTTACACACAAGGCTTATGGTGACACAATCACCCAGTGGATTAGTTACAGAGATTCTCGAAGCTATAGGTTCACTAGTCATTTCATGCTTCTTAACTAGTTCTGTGCTTATAAAAGAATGTATAGAGCCAGAGTCAATCAATGCATACAAAGAATTGGAGTATAGTTCAATAATACCTACAATGACATCAGGATCATCTTCCTCTTCCATGTTCCTCACATGATACATCTGAGCGGGAGTCTTGGATTCTTGCTTACTCGGTGCCTTGCCAGAGCCACTAGGTCTCCTTGTAGCTCCTGACGAACCTTGCCTTAACCTCTTACCTCAAAAGGACTGGGTAGGGGTTGCGGTACTTGAGGGTGTAGCTATGGACTTGCTTGCACCAAGAGGACAATCACGAATAAAATGGCCTTGTTCACCACAATAGAAACATGCTCCAGTCTGCTTACGACACTGGCCCGATGGGTGTCGTTTTTTGCTATAGTTGCAAACTATATTCTGTAAACTTCGACTGCAGCCTCCACTACTCTCAACTGAGGCCATGCTAAATCCATCTTGGAGGCCGAGAATCATCTATGAACCTGGGACCTTGGTGCTTATGACACTGGCCCGATGGGTGTCGTGTTTGGGACCTTGGTGTTTATTCTTCTTGTTCCACCTAGGAGGCCGAGAATCATCTCTGAACCTCTTCTCTGCCTTGCTAGATCCATCTGATCTCTGAGCCTTTTATGTAGCTTTAGTGGCTTTAACTCAGTTTATGAGGTCCAGGAAGTCGGTGATGCCCAAAGTAGTAAACATAGGGCGTAACTCATCATTAATCCCAGCAATGAACATCATGCATTTGTCTTCCTCTTTCTTGATGTACTCTGCACCATATCGACAGTACTTGTAGAAATCATGGATGTACTGCTCAATAGGCCGACCGCCTTGCTTCAAATGTAGGAAAATACTACGCCTCTCTGCAAGGTAGTATTCACTAACATATTTCTTTCAGAATTCTTGAAGGAATAACTCCCAAGTGACAGTTTCTTCAAGGACGGTGAGAATAGTGGTCTCCCACCACTGAAGTGCTTCATCAACTAACAATGCAAGGGCGCATTCCAGCTTGTGTTCATCAGAACACTGCAATTGCTTGTTCAAAATTCTCAACGTGTTGTCCACCCAGTACTCGGCGATCTCAGGATTGTCATCATCCTGACCAATAAAAGTGTATGCCCAAAGTGAGGCCAACTTGTTAATAGGGGTCTGAGCATAATGGACAACTGGTAGGGTTGGTTGCACCACCGTCTCAGCCCTCATTGAATCCATGAATTGCTTGAACATGTCATCCATGTTCCGATAACACTCTGCCTGCGCATTAGGCACCTCCGCCCGAACATTCTGAGGTGGTGGATTAGGCACATTCGGAGGATCTCCTCCCTTCACCTCCTCATCGTGTTTTGAGGAGAGAGGAGTGGGCTCATCTATGTGAGCTTTATTGGTTCTAAACATATCTATAACATAAAGAGATTGGATTAGTCAACAAGTCACAGTATAGTCAATATATAACTCCTAGGTGGTAAAGTAACACAATGAAAATACAATAGGCTTCGGTTTTGTCCTAGAATTGACTAAACTCTAGCTCTGATACCACAAATGTAACATCCCCCACCCGGCCTGGTCGGGAACCGGGTCGGAGAATGCTACCGGTGAACAAAATGGTGATTAATACGATAAAATTTCAATATACAGATTTGTCATCCAGTTGATAATATACTTTTCAAACGTTACTTGGTATGATCTTAGCTCAACTTATCCATGGTGAACCAACAATTTATCAATTAGGTCCAATTTGTAACTTTAACAAGTTTTAGGGACTAAATTGTAAATCTATTAATTTAGGGGTCCTTTGATGTAATCAACTAAGCAATAATGAAATTCAATACTATAAAAGTGATCTTATAGACTTTCATGTTATTCCGATAATATTTACCTAACCAATTATACCATGCGATATTCAGTGACCATTTTGTAAACATTGTAAAGCTGAATTCATTGACTTTTAACAGAATTAACTACCGCCGTATCGATAAGCCTTGGGGTCGTATCGGTACGAGTGTACATGGGTTTGAGCCCCAAGTGGGAGTATCCAAACCTGTATCGATACGGTTGGGGTCATATCAGTACTGCATTCAAGGGTAACAACCCAATTCTCAGCAATTCAAGAACTCGTATCTGTACAACTTGACCTGTATCGATATGGGTTGACCAATGTTGACTTTGACCATGACCCGTTTTGATACGCCTTAAAGTCGTATCGATGCAATTAATTTCACAAACCTCACTGCCAAGGTCCGTATCGATACGTCTAGACCCATATCGATACCCTATGATGAACTTATACTTTCCCAGGCCAAATATGCAAGGCTATATTGATACAGCTTGAGCTATATCGGTACGCCTTGCACTGTAATGTCAATTTTTATCTGGTTTTTAATCCATTTGACCTAGCAATCAATGTCCAAATGCAATGAAACTTTACCAAGCATATTCCATTACTATAGTCTACTTGTGTACCAAATTTTAAGGTCATTTGAATCCATTTACTAGGTTTTTACCTTTGTGCCAAATATGCATTCTTAGTCATATTTTCACTATGCCAAAAGGGTCATTAAAGGCTTTAGTAACTTCCAAAAACCATGCTTAGTACATACATACATACCAAAAAGGTCACAAAAGACTAATTCAATTACTTTGCCACCATTCTAGGAGTTCATAGGGACATAACACATTACTTGCAACTTGAGGTGACTTGTCGACAATGTCAAAAAATTTTATTTTCAAGGCAAAATCCTTAACCTAAAATGTATGAAATGAAATGCATTAGGCATACTTTTCCTACTGAGGTAGTTACAAATAAACACTATATTAATGAAATGCATTCCAATTCATATCTTGACAATAACAATGCAATAGATTAATAGAAGCAATGCAATGAACATGTTCAATGGAAATAATTTTCATAAATCAACAATAACCCTTTGATCGATTCGGGATAGTGGATACGTGAGTTCCTATGCCTCGCCAAATCAATGAATGGTTTAGTTCCTCGTCTCGCCAATATGACCAATATCACAATACATCCCTCCGCCTCGCCAAATCAATATAGGCCGAGGCCCAAGGACTGTAGTCCACCCGTACACTGAGCTCATGAATTCTATGGCATGCCAATTGTATCCAAAGTCCTTTCGAGTCCAAGGTCTAATAACAATATCAATAGTTAATGTTCAATGTCAATAGCCATGTTCAATGTTCTTATCAATAACAATGACGATGTCTAATGATTTCAATAACAATAACAAGGGTCGATACTTCATGTACAATGTTTCGGTAGCGATGACATCAATGATAAATGACAATAGCTATATCAATGGCTATATCAATGCTCTATATCAATATCCTATACTTCCATAATTCAATAATGATGGCGATGATAATGGTGACAACAATACTCAATGACAACAACAATATTTATATTCGATGTTTAATAATGATGACGATGACATTGACAATGCTCGATGCTCAATGCGATAACTTACCGATACTTACAACAATATTCGATAAGTGGTTTGATGCAATAACCCTTAACAATGGGGTTAGCAATAGCAATTTCCATAACAATGAAATCGGGGAAGGCACCTAGCCTAATCCTGAGAATCTGACTAAATTCACCTCGATACTCTAAAGCTTTTACGGCTCTCGGATGACAATCCCTTTGTTCCTAGTCTTTGGTGAGGTCGATGGATGCTCCCTGTCAATTTCTTGAACTAGGAAACCAATAGGATCGTATTAGAATCATCAATATGATATCATAAACAATATAACGATATCAAAATCAATATCTAAACACTAAAAGCCATTAACTACAAGATTTCCATGGATAGTCAAGACCCTAATTTTGTGATTACACTTGATTTATCCATGGATTTCATTGATTGTTTAGGGATTATAGCTTACCTGATCGATAGCAATGATTCGATAACAATAAATCAAAGAAAAGACAAGCTTGAAATCAAGCTCCAATGAAGGTGCTTGCTTAGGTGAAGAAGATGATAGAGGGAGGTGCTTCTCACTAAAGCATCGGGTAGGTCTCATCTTTTGGCCATTCACTCTTTTTTAATGGAAATAGATTTCCTTCTTTTGAAAAAATTGTTTCCTAATCACCCACGTATGTGGGATTATAATTGAGGAGGGGCTAACCGCAAGATTAGTCCTTCAACTCTCAATGATCTATAGTTCTATCCCCAAACTTTCAATTCTATAATTTAGCCTCTAAAAGATTTTCAATACTTTCAATAAGGTCCTTAGACACTAATTCGACTTGATTGGAGTCCAAAATTGATACATTTGACCTTGCGGTCAATGTCAATACAGTATTTTAACCTTTCTAATGTAGGGTTTCTGATCGCCGAAACCTAATTCAAACTAGGCTGGATTTTGAGGTGTTATATTTTATTGTTGTAAGACTTTGATATTAAGATAAAAGACCGCAAAGGGTCAGAAAATCAAGTTGATGGTCACCTTTCAAGATTCGAAGTAGACAACAAAGATGGAAATAAGCTTCAAATTGTCAATGTATTCACTGACAAAAAGTTTTTCGATGTGGATGCAACCCAATGGTACGCTAATTTTGTGAATTACTTGGTTTGTGGAAAAACTCCTTTGGGTGCAATTGGGCACAAGAAGGCAAGATTTCTTTGAGATATAATAGACTATCATTGGAATGAACCTTACTTGTTCAAGGTTTGTAATGACAATATAATTCAACGTTGTATCCCTGAGGAAGAAATGACATCGATATTACAACATTGGCACAATGCTCCATATGTAGGGCTTTTTGGTGGCATGAGAACGGCTGCCAAAGTCCTTCAATCTAGATTTTATTAGTCGACATTATTCAAAGATGCTAATGAGTTTGCCTAATGTTGTGACCATTGTTAGCACACCATGTCAATATCCAAGAGAAATGAGATGCCACAATGTCCAATAATGGAAATCGAACTATTCGAATGTTTGAGTATTGGATTTCATGGGTCTTTTTCCTAATTCTTTTGGAAATCTATATATTTTGGTAGCTGTAGATTATGTTTCAAAGTGGATAGAAGCTGTGGCAGTGCCTAAAGATGATGCTAAAACGGTATTGAAGTTCTTTCACAAGCATATATTTACTCGCTTTGGAACACCAAGAGCATTGATCAGCGATCAGGGAAAGCATTTCCACTACAGCTAGGTAGCTGCTATATTGAGACGCTACGGAGTAAATCATTAACTTGCCACAACGTATCATCCCCAGTCCAATGGACAAGCAGAGATTTCTAATCGGGTCATTAAAAACATCTTGGAAAAAGTGGTCAATACCACTAGAAAAGATTGGTCCTCCCTATTAGATGATGCATTGTGGGCTATACGTATTGCATACAAGACTCTATTGGGAATGTCACCGTATCAACTTGCTTTTAGAAAAACTTGTCATTTGCATGTGGAGCTCAAACACAAGGCCTTGTGGGCTCTAAAACAAGTCAATCTTGATTATGAGGTAGCAAAGAAGAAGCAATTATTGGACATTACTGAATTGGAAAAAATTCATCACAATGCCTATGAAAATGCCTCCATTTACAATGATAAGAGAAAGCATTGGCATGATAAGATTATTTTGCAGCGACAATTTGAAGTCAGATAATTAGTTTTGCTATTCAATTCAACACTAAAATTGCACTCAAGCAAATTGCGGTCACATTGGTCTGGACCGTTTAAAGATGTGGAAGTATTTCCAGATGGTGCAGTCGCAATTAAAGATACTAAAGGGGGAATTGCATTCAAAGTCAATGGCTAACGACTCAAACTCTATTTTGGTGACTTTGATTCCAGGAATAATGAGACCATTAAATTGGTCGATTTTTTTATATTTTCTGTAAATTCATTATTAGATTTACATTTAGTTTTCCTTGTTTTTTCTTTAAACTTTCTTTATTTTCCTTTGTGCAGAATAAATTATCCTTGTCATATATAGAAATTTCTTCTAACAACTTGTACGGCAAAAAGGCCCCCAAGATATGCATGATATTTGTGGGCAATTAGGGTAATTCAATTACACCAATTGATCCCTAAACTCATACCCATTCATCATGGAGCTCGAGAAATACAGTGAACGGGTGTGATTATTACGCCAAGATCATACCGTCAATTGTCATCGCATCAGACGGTACAAAACATGTATGTTCATTTCCCTCTTTTCTTCTATATTTAGCAATTTTGAACTTCACAGACTATTCACTTAGTTTTCTGACCTTTTTGATTTTCAAATCATCAAGTTTAAATTTTCTCTTCAAAAAATCTTATCTTTTCATCTTTTTCTTAATCTACCATGGCTAAGACCAAAGCAGCTTGTAAAATTTTGATGGAACCCCCATGTGAAAGATGTTCAAAGATCTGTCTCAAACCCTCCATCTGAGGAACATGTTGCCCTGGAAGAAAACATTGACTATGAAGTGTTTTAGACTTGATTGCGGGTGAGAGTTACAAGGAGCATATCCTAAAATGGAGTATCCACCCAGAACAGGGGATTGAGCTTTCCCTAGATGAGGAGCCTAGAAAATCCATCCACAATGTTATAGATATTCACAAATGGAGCATGCTTTGCACTCACCCTAGTAACTACAGTGATATCTTGGTAAGAGAGTTCTACGTAAATTTTTATGAACTTTTATTAAAATTAGTTTTTATGAGGGAGAGCTCCATTCCTTTGAGTGTTGATGCCATTAACAAGTTTTTCAAAACTTCTGTGAGTGTGGATAAGCATGCATTATTTGTGGCTGAGATTAATGAAGATAAACCATATTTGTTGATGAATGATTTATGCCTTGCGGGTGCATTTTGGTCGTAGACCAATGTTGGGAATTTCACTATGCTTAGGAAATTTCTAACTCTGTCTACAAAGACCTAGTTTTAGTTTATTAATTCCAGGTTGATGCCTTTAACTCATAGCACTATCTTCTCGCTAGATAGAATGTGCCTGATACATTTTATCTTGAAAGGTAAAAAGATTAATGTGGGTGCAATCATCCACAAGGATATAAACGGTTGTGTTGAGAGGAAGAATGGTATATTGGCATTTCCTTCGTTGATCATGCAGCTATATGAATTGAAGGGAGTAAAACCCTATAAAATAAAGAAAATTTAACCAACAAAGGGCAAATTAACAATGTTTCCATTGAGAGAATGGCACAAGCGACAAAGGTTCCTACACTAGAAGTGGGAACTGCGACTAGGGAGGGAAAAGGCAATGTGAAGATGGACGCTGCAACTGAGAATGTCTCCACAAGTGATGAAGTCTGGAAGAAGGTTCTGGCATTTGAGGATAAACTCAATGCTATAATGAGCACACTAGGAAGAGGTGTAGCTACATTGCAAACACTTGATTTGGCATAGAATTTATTCTATGCCTATGTAAAGACGTGGCATAAGTCTTCTTTTGATGTTGTGAGAAGGATCACTCTAGTTGCCCTACCAGAATTTCCTCCTATCATCTATAGTTATGATTTCTCCTCTGATGCTACCACAAAAGAAGTTCTAACCAAGTCTATAAACTCTTTTGACAATGTAAGTGAGGCTGTTGACACATCGAAAGAGGACGCATCGAGCAAAATCATTAAGGATTGTCTTTTTGACTTGAATATCCATGCGAATATCAATGCAACACCAACTATCGTTGACAATGATGAAGTTTTTTGTTGAGGAAATTGATAAAGATAAGGAAGACAATTACCAAGTTGAGAAGACCATTACTGCTGAAGAAGATTTTGTTGAGAGAAGTTTGATTGCATCCAAGATTATGGATGCAACCCCTAAAATACTAGAGATTAAGCTAGTTGCTACGAGACCAACGGAAGCTGTGTTTACAGCCGATGAATAAGAGGCCAACCCTCTTGCAATGGTGCTATACAAGGCACCAGCACTGTTCATTCTTACTACGAACATGACCGATGGTGTCAGCGGAGAAGAAGAGCCTGAGAAAGAAGAAGCTGAACAATCCGAGGAGGCCTCCCTTCCAAAGAAAGAGAAGAAGAGAAAATGCTCAAAATGAAAGGAGAAAAGCAAGAAGAAGCGCAATGAAGAGAATAAGAGCAAAAAGAAGAAGTAACGCTCCTCCTCCTCCTCCTCCCAAGAGCCTAACAACTGAGTTAGTTGTTTTTTAGTTTTAGTAGGCATGCATTCCTTATAGTGTAATTTTATTATGTTTTATGTATTGTCATCACATTTTCATTGTCATTGTAATTGCATTTAGTTGTAATGTCATTGCATTCATCATTGTAACCATATCTTGTCATTGCATTCTATCATTTTATTTTCTTTTGCATTAGGGACAATGCATTCTTTAAGTTTGAGTGTATACTCTTAGGAGTTGAAATGCACCCCCATTTCAAACAAATTTAAGCAAATGCAAGGTTCTTTTGTGCTAAAAAATCTTTTGCTTGCACTCAATGTGTAAACCTTGAATCGTTCTGATCATTGATAAATTGGTTGGATATACATGATGGATGATTGCATTCTAAACTTTGCATTAATGTATCTTCTTGAGTAAAGAATATCTAGCATCTTCTCTTTGATTTTGGATGATTTGTGCTTGTTTCAGCTTGTGTGATATATATGCTATTATATTTTTTAAGTATAAATAAAAAACATTCCTTTGTGATTGCATTAAAAGTAGCTTTAAGGGGGAACACTCCTTTACATGCGTTAGAAAAATGAATCTGGCCAAAGGATGTCGTTGCATGAGTGTGTATCGTTGCAATGAAGTACTTCATGAGAGTTCGTTGCAGAACATCTTACTTCTCATGGTCTAGGGTGTATTCATTGTTCGATATCTCTCTCTATATTAAAAACATAAAAGATATATATCTATATCTTGTTATATGTCGTACTAAATAAATGTTGATATGTAGAAAGAATCTGAGATCATAGGCATGATGTTGGGTATTCTTGAAATGCTTTCTTGTATATTGATGTTGAGTTGTTTATGCAATTTTTTATCTTGTCGATGCAATGGATTTATTGGTTGATTGAAATGATTCAAGTATCTAGAATGCCTTTAAACTGTTGCTGGACCTTGCTACTTTAAATTTTACTTGAGGAAAAGTAAAAACTCAAGTTTGGGTGTGATAGCTCTTTAAAGAGCATGTATTTTCCCTAGATTTATAGATTTAATTGTCTCTGCATCAGTGTTTATTGCATCCATTTTTGCATTTTCATGTTTATTTCTTGCATTTTATCTAACTTAGTCTCAGTCGCTCTTATTTCACATATTTCTACCTATTTACCTAGTTGTCGTTGTATTTCTAGTGTCCCTATAGAGGAGGTTTCATCACTGCAACCAGCTCGACATTGTAACTATCAGCTGTCCAGTTTGCTAAAAGATAAGGACAACCTTGTCATATGTATTATTTGCTATAAAAAAATTATGTACGACCATGGGTCACGCAAAACACCTGAAAGACGTGTCCTTTCTTGGGCAGATTATAAAAGGGCAAATCAGATAAGAGAGAGACGTGAATTCTATTTTCATATTATCTTCAACCTCAAGCTTTTTCCTCTCATCAATGGCAGTTTAAGCTCCATTTCTGGAGATCCAAGGTAAAGCTGAGCAGAATTATCCAAGGAGAAGAGGATTTCGATACAACATCAAGGAGAATATTTTGTTATCTTCTTAAACTTTTCTTTAATTAGATGTTTGTTGAAGATTTCCATTATATTTTGTGCTTTAATGACGATGGTTTATTTCTTTAAAGCTCTGTATGAACTTGATTACATCTTATCCTTCAGTTCAATATATCTTTATTAGCTTTTTCTCATACTTTGATTGTTGGATCTGATTATAGTTTGCATGAGAATATTAAACATAGTTACTAACATCGACAAATGCAGTGACAAGTTAGGTTAACAAGTCATTACAACGAGAGTTGAATTAGGATACAACGATAGTTGAACCACTTTTCTAAGGATTATAGTTTTTGACTTATAATGAGAGTTAAGGTCGGTCTACGTCTTTTCTTCAATAGTAGAAGATTGAATTGAATTTGGTAAGCGAGCTTATTCTTCACTTGCCAATTGAGCCATAATACTTCCTTGAGAGTACTTAATTTTCTGCCAAGCTAAATCAAGGAGATCTAGACTTTATTTCATTATCTCTTTACTCCATTATATTTTTTGTTTGCTACCACAATTGATTTATTATTATTCACTTTATTTCTCTATTGCAACCACTATTACACACAATATTCCCTCTAACATAATTGCTTGCAACCACATTATACCTGGCTAAATACATCATTCTCATAGGATCGATATTCAAATAGGGTTCTCATGTTTCTATTCTTGCATCGACAGTGTTTGCTTGCACTTGGAGTGTGACGCTTTTACACTAATCAATTTTCTATACCATCAATTATAGCTTTCGAGTTCAATATGTTTTGTATCAATGTGAAGGCATTTCTCCCATGGAAAGCAACTTTGGGAACTATGCAAAGAGAAGTATGAACAACTATGGATTAAAGGAGGGAACCACTTTGAATTAGAGCAGTACCCTAAGTATATCAGACATCTCAAGAAGTTCATCTCAACTGTTGAGAAATCTCCTTCTCAAAGGTACAGTTCCATGTGAAGCACAGACCAATTCAAGCAGTCTCGAAAGGGTACTGATGTGTTTAAGGTTTCAAGGATGCGTACTGATTGAAGAGAGAAACTGAGGAAGAGCACTGACATGCTTGAGAAGTTGAAAAACCGGTATAATCATTTGGATAAGCTAGAGAAACTAAGGATCTCTTTTGATCAATTGGAAAGGTCTCATAGGAGCGTGGATTCCCATGAAAAGTGCAGAAAGAGTGTTGAGAATTAGTTTAGAAGAGTTAGTTGACTAGTTATTGTTTCTATTTGTAATTAGTTAGTAGAATAAAGCCATAATGTAATGTTATTCATTAATGAGATATTTGTGAATATTTTCCCAATACACATGTTAATTTTGACATGGTACCTTTGAGATTCTGTGATATCTTATTTTCCCCATTCTTGTTTGGCTTTTTTTCCTCTCTTTCCCTTTTTTCCAGTTTCTTGCTTCAATTCGCCATGGATTCTATTGATTTTACACACCCATTATTCCTTCATCCATCTGATACGCCAAGAACGATTCTTGTTTCTCATCAATTAACGAGAATCGAAACTTACACGCTCTAGAGTCGATCGATGCGCATTGCGTTATTGGCAAAGAACAAATTAGGGTTTGTTGATGGTGAATGTGTGTGTGGCGCTTATGATGATGATCTTCATCCTCAATGGGATCGTTGCAACACGATCGTCTTGTCTTGGCTCCTCAACACCGTGAGCACTAAGCTTTCTGCCGATCTCGTGTTTGCTTCCACCACCACCCTCATCTGGAAAGATTTGAAAGAGAGGTTTAGCAAAGTTGATGGCTCTTGTATTTCCTTTCTCCATCGCGATATTGTGTTACTCACTCAAGGTGAAACCTCTGCTTTTGCATATTATACGCGTCTCAAGCTTCTTTGGGATGAATACAACGCTTTGGTTCCGATTGTGCCTTGCAATTGTGCCGACTCGCAGCAAAACTTACAACATATTCTACAGCAACAATTATTTCAATTCATAATGGGTTTAAATGAGACTTACTCTGCACTTCAGAGTCAAATCCTCATTATGCAACCACTTTCTTCTGTCAATCGTGCGTATTCCTTGGTGTTACAAGAAGAATCTCAAAGGAGTTATTCGTTTGGGCTTTCTCCTATCTCGGATTCCGCTGCCATGTATTCTAATTCTTCCTCCGTTCGTGGCCATGGTCAATTCAGTGGTATTTGTGATTTTTGTAAGCTTGGAGGTCACATGCGTGATCAATGTTATCATCTTAATGGTTTTCCCCCGATTTCAAGTTCACTAAACAGCGCTCCAGTACTCATGTAACCATGGCAGCTACATATGAGAATCTTGATGGTGCTTCAACTGAGTCGGGGCATCTGGATTCTCCTCGAGTTGTTGCCCCTATTTTGACCATGGATCAATATAATCAGCTTCTGGGTTTATTACACAAAGGCACTTTCTCTGAGCCTGCTGCTTCAACTAATTTTGCAGGTTTGGTTTCTCGTTGTTTGCCTACTGAATCTAGCTAGGTCACTTGGATCTTAGACGTTGGGGCTACGGACCATATGCTATCTGATTTTCAATGCTTGAGTAATCTTGTTTCATGTGTTTCACGTTTTGTACATATTCCTGATGGTAAAACTCTTCCTATAACTCACATTGGTTCCTTTTTTTTATTCTTCTCATTTTTAAAAAAATGTTCTTTGTGTTCCAAATTTCACTCACAATTTGTTGTTTGTTTCAAAGTTAACTAGTGATTTGAATTGTGTTGTTCAATTTTATCCTAACTTTTGTATCTTTCAGGATCTCTCCAATGGCAGGATGCAGGGGATTGGTAGGAAACAAGGAGGTTTATATGTTCTTGAGTCTACTCGTTTGTCTTTTTTTCTTCTTGCAATTCTGATCCTTGTATTTCAGTTCAAGCATGCAATATTTCATCTCATTGTATGTCATCTTCTATTAATAAAACTTCTATTTGGCATACTCGTTTAGGGCATGCCTCTTATACTAAGCTGCATAATATACCTTTTCTTGCTGATTACAATTTTGATGCTTCTTTTATTCACAAGAGTTTTGTATATCCTTTAGCTTAGTACGTTCCATTACCCTTTCCCAATAATCAGTCTAGGTCTCAGGTTCTTTTCTAATTGATACGTGTTGACTTATGAGGTCCCTAAATGGTTTCTACACATAGTGGCCATAGATTATTTCTTATCGTTGTGGATGGTTGTTCCAAGATGACTTGGGTTTATTTGCTGAAACTAATTTTTTTTTTCTCTAGTTCAAAACCAATTTTAGTCCTCTGTTAAAACTCTTCGAAGTGATAATGGTTTTGAGTTTTTCAATTTAGAATGTTCTTTATTTTCTTTCCCAGGCATCATTCACCAAAGCTCTTGTGTTTATACTGCTCAGCAGAATGGGATTGCTGAAAGGAAACATAAACATCTCTTAGAGGGCTCTTCGATTTCATTACAATGTCCCTTTAAAATTCTGGGGTAAGTGTATTTTGACTGCTTGCTATCTAATTAATCGACTTCCTACTTTGATTCTTAACTGGAAATCTCCATTTGAATCACTTTACCACAAACCTCCTTCTTTATCACATTTAAGAGTCTTTGGTTGCCTTGGATATGCTACTCAACCCAATCATCATGATAAATTTTCTGCAAAAGTTATTCCTGCTGTTTTTATGGGGTATTCTTCCACTCAAAAGTGTTGTCTTATGTTTAGTCTCGTCTCTAAAACTTTTTTTTGTTAATAGGGATGTTCGTTTTCATGAGGACAGTTTTCCTTTAAATCTGTTGAGCTTAAAAATAAGTAGTTTCCTTCTCAACCTTTTTTGAATTCTAAACAGAGAATTCCTTTGCATTCTGATCTTCCTCTGAATTCTGCAATTAATCTTATTTTTTTCTAGAGAATTAGAATGTTTCTTCTCCTTCTGTTTCTGCACCTAGTAGTGATAATCAGTCTCAGTCTGATCAGGTTTTTGTTAGAAGGTCTTCTAGGAATTCTAGACCTCCTCTTTGGTTGAATGGGTATGTTTCTTGCCAATCTTCTACATCTGGTCAGTATCATATTTCTACTTCGCTTTCTTATTCTCATCTTCCTCCTCATACACAATTGTTTCTTTCTTCTTCATCTTCTATTCTTGAACCATCTACTTATACTGAAGCTGTCAAAAATCCTTTATGGCTTGAAGCCATGAAGGAGGAAATTCAAGCATTAGAGTCAAATAACACTTGGAAAGTGGTACCATTGCCTCCTGGAAAGACTCCCATTGGATGCAAATGGGTATACAAGGATAAATATAGATACATTGGTGAAGTTGAGTGGTATAAGGCGTGATTGGTTCCAATGTAACACCCTAAAAACAAGTGTAGTCGGAATTAGGTTCTAGCGATCGGAAACCCTACACCAAAAAGCTCCAAATATTGCATTGACTTTGACCGGTCAATTACCTTGATATCAGACTATATTGCAAGTATTGAAGTTTAAAGAATATGTTTAGTGGCTACATTATGAGAAAGTAAAGCTATGTGACTAGAGGGTAAACAAGGCAAAAGACTAATGACTCATGGCAAATTAATCCATGAGGTTTCTTCATGACAAGGAAAGGTAATTTAGGGATTAAAGAAGTGATTTAGCCTTTTTCCTAAAGTGATGAATATGCAGATTATGAGTCATTACATGGATTAATTCTTTAAAAGAAAGAAGAAAAAGAATCTGCCATTTTTGGTTATTTTCCTTATGGCATGGTGAGAGAAAAAGAAAGAAGGATATGATCACCTTCTTCCTCAATTCATTGACGCCATTGTAGAATGCTTCAAAGAACATTAAGATTGAATTTTTAAGTCTTTGCAAGTTGGTCAACTTTTTCTTCGAACCCATTATATAATAGGTAAGTACATGGTTCTAGCTCTCCCATGATATTGAATTTATTCAAGTTGAAGCACATGAATACACAAACTCTAGTCTCTAAAGTTAAGAATTTTGTTAGTTTAGGATCACAAAATCAAAATAGGGTTAATCCTAAACTCATCGTAATTAATTGATAATTTTTGGGACATTGGAACAATAAAGCCTAACCCTCTAAAGTTTAGGCTTTCACTATCCATAGAAGTTTATGTATTCTAAATAGTTATTGATAAATTTTTGTTAACCCTATGTTTAGATTAAGCGATGGACATGGATTTTCCATTTCCGCAATGGAACCAAAGAAGGATTAAGCTCAAGTAGTGACTTAAAGGCATATCATAGCCTCAGAAATGTTCCGTGAGTGTAGTCGGAATCGTTGGACTAGGCTAGTTACCTTTCTCAGTTCATTGTTATTGAATATTGCATATATAACATTTTATCTAAACGTATTGCATCGAATATCTTTGGAGACTATATTGGTAAGCATTGGTAAGTTATGGCATTGGAATATTGTTCATAGAAATATTCTTATTGTCATTGACATCATTGTAAGAAAAAGTTGTATCTCTGAGGCCTTGGCAAGAGAGCATCACCTTGATGAACTCGAGAAATGCTCGGAACCCAAGAATGAACCTCAACTGCAAGACATCGACACCGTGTAGGAATTTCCTAATGAACTTTTGGGCTTACCTTCAACCCGTGAAGTAGAATTTGGCATCGAAATGCAACTTGGAACAGCCCCGGTTTCCATTGCACCTTATTGTATGGCAATAGTTGAGCTTAAGAAGCTGAAAGCTCAGGCTTCATTCGACTAAGTTCCTCACCTTGGGGAGCTCCGGTCCTTTACGTAAAAAATAAAGATGATTCTATAAGACTATGCATCGATTATCGACAGTTGAACAAAGTGACCATCAAGAACAAGTATTCATTGCTAAGGATTGATGACTTGTTCAATCAACTTAAAGATGCCTCTGTGTTTTCCAAGCTTGATTCAAGGTCTGGTTATTATCAGATGAGAGTCAAAGAATGTGATGTACCTAAAACTGCGTTCCGTACAGGATATGAGCACTATGAATTCTTTGTAATGCCCTTTCGGCTAACCAATGCACCGACAGCCTTTATGGATTTGATGAATTGGGTTTTAGACCCTATTTAGACAAATTTGTGATGATATTCATTGATGACATATTAATATATTCTAAGAATGTTGCTGAACACCAAGACCACCTTCGTATTCTGCTTCAGATTCTTCAGGAGAAGCAGTTGTTTGCTAAATTCTCTAAGTGTGAATTTTGGCTCATCGAAGTTGCCTTTCTTGTGCATATCATATCGGCTTCAGGCATTCAGGTGGACCCGAAGAAAATTCAAGCTATTCTTGATTGGAAACTACCGAAGAACATATGTGAGGTAAGAAGTTTCCTTGGTCTAACTGGCTATTATAGAAAATTCATTAAAGGATTTTCTATGATAGAAGCCCCATTGACTAAGCTATTGAGGAAAGAAACTTTGTTTGTTTGGACCGAGGAACAACAAAAAAAGAAAAAGCTTTGAGCAATAGAAACAAGTATTGACTCACGTATCAGTTTTGACCTAACCAGAGTTTGGAAAAGACTATACAGTTTACAGTAATGCTTCACATCTTGGGTTAGGATGTGTATTGATGCAAGAAGCTAAGGTTATTGCATATGCATCAAGACAGCTTAAGCCACATGAGATGAACTACCCTACTCATGATTTGAAGTCGGTTGCAGTTGTCTTCGTATTGAAAATTTGGAGGCATTATCTCTACGGAGAGAAATGCTACCTCTTCACCGATCACAAAAGCCTCAAGTACCTATTGACTCAGAAGGATTTGAATATTTAGCAATGGAGATGGACGGGACTCCTAAAAGACTATGATCATGTCATCGATTATCATATGGGCAAGGCGAACGTTGTTGCTAATGCGCTCAGCCGTAAACCTCTGTCTGGTAAGTATCATTATTGAACATTGAATCTCAATGTTGCCTATTGTATTGAACTCATTGCAAGATCATTATATCGTAGCCCTCGAGCCATTAGTGCTTACTTCCGACTTTGGAAGCATTGTTGCCTCGTAGCTGAGCTTCAGGTTTAGTCTACTATTGTATCGAGAATTAAAACATTGCAAAGTCAAGATCCTGAACTTCAATCCATCATTACTAAATTGTAAAAACATGATGATCCAAACGAGTTAATTCTGAAGGACTGCTATGTTTCCGTGATTGGGTATGTGTGCCCAATGATGAATCTCTCCGCACCGATATTCTAAAGAAAGCTTATTTGAGTTCTTTTTTCAGTTCACCTGGGTTCTATAAAGTTGTACTAGGATCTCCAAGAACTTTGCTGATGGCCAACCATGAAACAAGCCATAGTTGATTTCGTATCCAAGTGTCTTACGTACCAACGTGTTAAGGCTGAGCACCATGTTCCTACCAGTTTACTATAACCTATTAATTTACCATAGTGGAAATAGGAGAGGGTCACTATGGACTTTGTTAGTGGTTGCTGCAAACTCCCACTAAATATGATGCTATTTGGGTTATTGTTGATTATTTCACCAAGATAGCACACTTCTTACCGGTTAGAATGGACTACGTTCTTCCTAAATTAGCTGACTTGTATATGAAAGAAGTTATATGACTCCACAGAATACCAAAATTTATCATCTCCTATTAGGATTCATAGTTTGCTTCTTGATTCTGGAGATCATTGTAGGAAGCTCTGGGCATTAGAGTTAACCTTAGTACCGTTTTTCACCCTCAGTTTGACGGCCAGCCAGAAAGGGTAATTCAGATTCTGGAAGACATGTTACGTGCATGCATTATTAATTTTGGGGGATCTTGGGAAAATCCCTACCTCTCATTGAGTTTGCCTACAACAATAGTTACCAAACTTCCATTAAAATGGCACCATATGAGGTGTTGTATGACAGACATTGCAGAACTCCATTGTGTTGGTCTAAACTCGATGAAGGCAGGGTCTTGGACCCTGACCTACTTCGGGAAACCAGAGAAAGGGTTACCATCATCCATGATTGTCTGAAGGCCGTCTTTGACCGACAAAACGCCTATGATGATCTTAAGCGGAGGGATATACAGTACGAGGTTGGTGAGCAAGCCTTCTTTAAGGTTTCACCGTGAAAGAAGATTATGAGGTTTGGTAAAAATAGGAAGCTAAAGCCCCGATTCATTGGATGCTTTGAGGTTACCAAGAAAGTTGGCCCTGTGGCTTATCAATTGTCATTGCCCTCAGAATTGAGCATGATTCATAATGTATCCCATGTATCGATGCTTCGTAAATACCACTCCGACCCTTTGCATATTTTTGAGCCAGAGTCTATAAAGATTCAACCTGATTTGACCTATTACATGAAACCAATTCAAATTCTTGCAAAAGAAGTTAAGAGACTTTGCAACAAATTTGTTTTGTTAGTCAAGGTGCTTTGGAGGAGCCACACCGTTGAGGAAGCAAACTGGGAACTAGAGGAGACAATAAGGACGCAATACCCTCATCTCTTCGATTGAAGTAAAATTCATGCTAGAATTTTTCTTAAGGGGGGAGAATTGTAACATCGCGAAAATTGGTGTAGTCAAAATTGGTTTCAGTGATTGGAAATCCTACACTAGAAAAGTCCAAATATTGTATTCACTTTGTCTTGTGGTCAATTACCTTGATATTGGACTATATTACAAGTATTGAAGTTTAAAGAATGTTTAGTGGCTACAATATGAAAAAATAAAGCTATGTGACTAGAGGGTAAACAAGGAAAAAAATAATGACTCATGGCTAATTAATCCATGAGGTTTCTTCATGACGAGGAAAGGTAATTGAGGGATTAAAGAAATGATTTACCCTTTTTCCTAAAGTGATGAATATGCAGATTATGAGTCATTACATGGATTAATTATTTAAAAAAATAAGAAAAGGATAATAATTAAAGAATCTGCCATTTTTTGTTATTTTCCTTACGGCATGGTGAGAGAAAGAGAAAGAAGGATATGATCACCTTCTTCCCCAATTCATTCATGCCATTGAAGAATGCTTCAAAGAACATTAGGATTGAATTTTTTAGTCTTTGCAAGTTGGTCAACATTTTCTTCGAACCTATTGCATAATAGGTAAAGTTCATGGCTCTAGCTCTCCCATAGTATTGAATTTATTCAAGTTGAAGCACATGAATACACAAACTGTAGTCCCTAAAGTTAAGAATTTTGTTAATTTAGGATCCCAAAATTGAAATAGGGTTAATCATAAACTCATGGTAATTAATTGATAATTTTTGGGACATTGGAACACTAAAGCCTAACCCTCTAAAGTTTAGGCTTTCACTATCCATAGAAGTTTATGTATTCTCAATAGTTATTGATCAATTTTTGTTAACCCTATGTTTAGATTAAGCGATAGGCATGTATTTTCCATTTTGGCAATGGAACCAAAGAAGGATTAAGCTCGAGTTAGTGACTCAAGGCATATCGTAGCCTCAGAAATGTTCGATAAGTGTAGTCGTAGTCTCGGAGAATAGGCTAGGCACCTTTCTCGGTTCATTGTTATTGAATATTGCATAAATAACATTTTTATCTAAAGGTATTGCATGGAATCTCTTTGGAGACTATATTGGTAAGCATTGGTGTAATCACTAATTTTATTCGAGGTGGACCCGTTTGTTTTGTTTTTTCAATAATAGGCTTTTATATATATCACTACTATCAAAAAGTTATGGGCTTAACTTGTTTTGCCTATTTTCAATTAAAACCAAAGAAAATATGAAAAAGAGACTACTATTATTATTTATTAAGTATTAATAGTCTAACATTATACTAGTATTATATATATGTTGTCATTTTTTATCATATTATGTATTATTGTTATCCATTTGAAAAACTCCTAAACATTATAGTATATTATGTTATGTTATTATTATTACCTCTTAATTACTATCATGGTTGTCTTAATATTACTATATGCTATTAAGCGTTTTTATTGTTATGGTATTTGCTTCTTTTGTTATTTTGTTTGTTATTAGTAATTATTACCTATTATATATATTATATTACTATTTGTTATTATTGTTTTTAAACTAAAAGTAAGAAATATGTAAACAATATAATAAACATAGCCTAATATCAGTTTATATATTTAGTCCATTTACAATTATAACAGGCCCAACGGCCTTATACATTGTATACTTTGCCCAATAAGGCCCTAAACAGAAAAACCTAGTCTAATCCCCCGGTTTTCTTTTGCTGCCGCCCCATCTACCACCGTTAGATCCGGATCGCCGCATCGAATGGTCTAGCAACCAGCAAATGTCTATGCACCCCACGTGCGCATGAACGACGCTTCATCACCCGCGTTGAGGCTACGCACGCTGATTCATCTCCTCGCTCTTCCTCCACGTCGGTCGAAGGACCCAATGGCCTAATTCCACCTCACCGTCGATCCACCATGATGACAGCCACATCGGAGACTTGTTCCCCAAGCTGAACCTCTCTCTGGTCCCCTCCTCTCTAACGCTCGATCACATGCAAGGAAAGAGAATGAAATCAAAACGTTAGGAGTTGCAAACGAATTAGGGGACATGGTAGAAATGCACCAAAATTTCAGAGTCATCCTAACAATGGCAGATTATCAGATGAATCAAAATAAAAATGCAAGGCAGCCAATAGGGAATTTAGATAGCATTTTTCTCTTTTTTAATGCATGTAATTCGATAGGGTATAAAAAGACAATGCCCTAAGAACTTTGTAAGCGATTCTAGATTTTCACAAGGAATAGAACACAGAAAAAACAACCTCGAGCTTTGAGGTATAATCCCTCTCTTTCTTTTTCATTTCCAGTTTCGTCATCATCTAAAAAAAGGGAAATGGAGTTAGGGTTTTTACCTTTGTGCTTGCGCATTCGCCGCACCAGTTCGCCTCTTCTCTTCGAGAACAATCCGTCCAGCCTCTTCGAGCCTGACTGTGGTGAGCCAGAGGGGGTTGAATCTGGGGTTTTGGGTTTTGGTGTCTTCAAAAGGGGATCATTTTACGATGTTTTTGGGTGATTGGGGTTTGGTTTCGGTTTTAAAAGAAGAAAATGGGTTTTTGGGGGTAGTTTTGGTCTCGCTGGCCACCATCGTATGGTGGCCGACATGGTGGTGCGGTGGTTGTTTTTAGGAAAATGCGATGGCGGGTCACCAGAATCTGGGTTCGAGATGAACCCAGATGAACATGGGGGAATTATAAGAGCTTAATAACTCTATTTTTTTCAAAAAAGGTAATAATAAAAAATAAAGGGGTATTTATAACCGTTTCATGTTTTAAAAATGGTAGAATAGCATAATAAGGACCTCCGCCCTGTTTTAATCGCGTATTTAGCCCTTCTGTCTTTCGAAATATCACTAACAGTCCCCCCGCATCTTTGAATTTACCCCCACGCCATTCCGTCTTTTTTATTTACACCTTGGGTCCCTCAAACTTTTCACCGATTTACGTTTTCATCAATGTTTTCCCTTTAAATTCCACCCTCTGTTTTATTTCTTTTCAATTTGGTCTTTTCCAATGTTTAACCCCTAATTTTCATGCATTTTATTTAATAATTTGCCCACGTTGTTGTTGTTTATATTTATGTTTAAATTTTTTGTTTTGATATGTTTGTTAAACGTTCACATGGAATGGTTGCTTTTAGACTATGATTTTATGTGATATTTGTGACATATGTTTATAATATATGCTTTTATGGTATATGGTATATTATATATAATGTATGGTTTTTATATTATGAACGCTGTTTTAGGATGCCTAATATATGTTTTCTATGATACATAGTGTTTTTTATACATAATATGTATTTTCATATAATATATAGCTTTATAAAGTTAGGGTTTTCAAAATATTTATATGTTAAAGTTTATAATATATATATATATAGTTTCTTTGAACACATATATAGCTTTTAAAATATAGTATATATAGCTATGTTTTTTTTCAAAAGGATTATAACATTTACATAGTTTTACAAGGTATATATACATAGTTTTCTTAAAAGTTTATAGCATCTATATATATTTTTTTAAAATGTAATCTTGTTTTCTTAAGGCATATAATACATATAAATTATTTTGTGAAGTTTATATATAGTTTATATGTTTAAATTATAATATAACTTTATGAAGTTTACAAAATATTTCTTTATAATATATAATATTTATTTATGTGCTCTTGTGTTTGGGCCCTTTTTTATATAGTTTGGGCCTTTGCTTTAGGCTTTGTTTTAGGCTTTTGGGCCTTAGGCCCTAGTTTTAATGGGTTTAGGCCTTAGGCCTTGTTTTAGTGGGCTTGGGCCTTGTTTTGGTAGTTTTGGGCTTTAGATTGTTTGACCTAGCTAATAGTTTTTTTTGGGCTTTTTGACTAGATTAAGTGAATTAGCTTATTTAATTTAGATCGTGTGCTCGTTTCATAGGGGAAAGATTCTCAAATTAATTCTAGGTTTTTAGAGCCTTAGTTAGATTAGGGTTCGAATTAATTTAGTGAATTTAAATTTGCTCTGGGCTCATTCGGGTAAATGTTAAATTCATTAAATTAATTGAACGTTTCTTAATTACTTTTAGGTTAAAATTAATTTCAAAATTTAGATGGACATCAAATCTTAGATTAATTATTATAATTTTTAGGTTTTTAGTCTTTAGGGCTAATTAACCTAGAATTAAATATTAGATTTCACTTAGATCATAATTAGATCACTGATTGGGTTTTCCATAATTTGGGCCTTTATAGGTTTGGTCTTGTGTTGGGCCTTTTGTGATTATTTTTGTGCCTTTGTTTGCCATCCTTAATTGTCATTCATACGGCCCATTAATTTTGCATTAATTAATCTAAATCATAAAAGGGAGATAATTATTAATTCTGATATTTGTGTCATAACAGTCTGAGCTTAAAAGATGTTGACCAAATATCTGAATTAATTCTTACCATCCCATGGTAAAGTTAAAAGTTGATAAAATTATTACATCACATCTTAACTACTTGCACCATGCATAAAGGTGACGTGCAGGATTCGAACCATAAATTAACACGATAGTCAAGCTTATTCGATGTCGTTTTAATCTATGGTCCAATGAATCATCAACCTTATTAATTAAATATCCAATTAATTTAAACCCACCAATTTGATAAAGCCCGTTCAATTAAGGTTAATTTTCAATTAAGGTCACCGAATTAAATTCCTTTCAAATTTCGACAATTTCCTTCTATTAAAAGCAACAAATATTTTGGTACCGATTTTCGGGCGTGATGGGGGTGTTAATCCTTTCCCATACGTAACCAACTCCCGAACCCTTTCAAAATGAATCTCTGCTTTTATGGTGTCTGACCTACCTTATCCAAGTGGTCGGTGGTGACTCCCAAGTTTTTTTCTATTTGCAAAATAAATCCCCCTTTTTAAGCTAGGATTTCAAGGTATTAATTTAGGGGATAATTAGTAGCTAACTTCTTCTTTAAAAACGCTTTGATACACCTATGTTAAAAGAAATAAAAAAAACATCGTTACAATATGGCAACTCCGCTGGGGATCGATTTTGTTTTTGAAACAAAAAGAGAGTTAGGCCAAGAAAATATTTGTTGCTTATTAATGATGGAAATTTGTCGTAATTTCAATTGATTCTAGCAAGGTTGACCCCTTTCTTGAAAATGTAACTACAATTGAACGGGCTTTGATAATTGGTGGCCTTTGAATTAATTTTACATTTAATTTCTAAGGAATCACTGACATGTGTTGCACCATTTCATCAAGCTCTATACCTGACCTCTGTCCCTTAAGTGGGAGTGAAACACCACATTCCCACGTGAGTAGCCCTCCTCGGGTCGATAATTCACTTTCGGAATCCACACCTCTTGACACATAAGCAACCCTCCATGTCATTAGGTCGTGCTTTCCCTTGAATCGAAACCAATTAGCAAGCTTGTAATGGGCCAGAATTGGAGCTCTTATTGCCTTAGTAGGTGATAAGATAGGTTCGGGTACCCCAATTAGAACAGAACTCATGTGTGTGAATCTAAGAAGCCCACCCCAATAGAGCCATGCAGATAACCATAGCAAATTAGAATTTCTGTGTTTAGGGTTTTCTTTTATATGCTTGCTCTTCGCTTAACTTACTTAATTTTACCTCTTCTCGTTTGTAAGTTTATTGTTCACCTCATGACTAACCTTTTTCCTCGTTTCCTATCCTTTTTATATTTATTTTGCAAATTATGTCATAATCATGAAGAGCACACTAAGTCTGGGAATAGTTTGAAATTAAAGACTGGGTCGATGGGAGACTTAGTATGGAACAGATCAGCCATGTTAGCCACGACATTCATGAACACCAGGTTTAATGATGTGTCTGATTTGAAGTTAGTATGGAACAGTTGGGATTTTGAAACAAAAAGCACTTTCAGAGAAGAGTATGGTGAAATCGCCTATTTGCTAGAGGTTCCAGTTGATCAAGCACTACTGCAAACTTTGGTAGGTTTTTGGAACTCCGCCTACAGTTGTTTTACGATTAGTAACTTTAACCTCACTCCGACAGTTGAAGAATACCGGGATCTTATAAACTGCAAAAGGATTGATATGGATCGAGTGTATTCTAAGCCAAGTAAGAACAAAGCCTTTCGAGGCAAGCTTGTTGGAATCTCAGACACGTTACTATCTTGGGTCGAGTAGCAGGTCACCACTTGGAACAGTAAGGAGATCTTAAGTGGGAGGGGATCTTGGCCTTGGCATCTGTGCGTCCTGTGGGTCGAGTTTAGCGAAACCTTTTTGCATTATTGATCTATGGATTGGTACTATTTCCTCAAGCATTGGGCCTCGTTGACCTATCAGTTTTGGATCTTTTTGAACGTTTGGGTAGTGGGACTAATCCAGTACCTGTAATTTTGGCCGAAACTTTTTGATCATTGAGGTTCTATCATGAGAATGGTGGAGGGCACTTTTAGGGATGCCCGCAGCTTTTAACGATTTGGTTCTACAACCACCTTTAGACCAATCCCAGTTTGTCCAGGCCCCTTTACGATGTAAAGTTCTCGCCCTTAGAAGAGTTCTTACAAAAGAATGACTGGCCAACCCAAATATCTGAGGAGGTATGGCAGGATGTTCTCTAGAACCTAAAGAATGAGGATATAGTTTGGAGAACACCATGGTTGTTGGCAAAGAACGTTCTCTATAGGTGCAGAGAGCATTCGTGGGTACCACTACTTGGCCTTTGGGGCCATACTGCTTATGCACCTCTGCTAGTTCTGAGACAGTATGGTTCAAAACAGTTCGTGCCAGCCACCAAGGGTTTGAATGAATTCAACATGGATTATGCAAAAGAGAAGGGCTATAAGATGATGGTATACAACGCTTCCTCGACCTAGAATAACGCAATACGAGTTAAGATCATGAATGCTTTGTACATGGTCACTCCTGAATACGAGGCATGGCGATTTAACCGTATCAACGACAACATCCGACGTTTGACGCTCGAGGGAAGGAGATCTTTAGAGGAAAGATTGGCCACACTCCCTACCGAGGCTGATTTAATGAGGAAATAGCTTGAAGAAGAGAAAAAGAAGTACCTCAAGCTCGAGGAGAAAGCTCATCAAGAGAAGTTCGACTTCGAGTTAGAAAAGGCGTAGTTTGAAGGAGTGGTCAAAGACCTACAAAAGAAAGGAGATGAGCTAGAACTCGAACTCAAGATGGAAAAAGAATAGATTCAGTAGCTTAAGAGGTTAAATAGAAGGAAGAGAGCTTTAGAAGGTAGGTCAAACGAGGGGCTAGAGCTTTGGCTTAAGGAGGAGAAAGCACAAGCTGAGAACTATAAGAGGATATTTCTGGAGCACAAAGATCAAGTGCTCACTTTGACCCAAGAAATGAAGAATCTACGAACCTACTATTCAAGACAAATTAAGAAAGAACAACACCAAAACAAAGCCTTGAGAGATCAAGTGAAATGTTTGGAAAAGTCTCTTTTCAAACATAAGGGTTCAACTAGCAAGTTAAAAGCCAACAACTCAAAAAATCGAGCTTTGATGACACGTGTCGAGGAGTTGGAAGCTGAGGTTCAACACTTCAAGGATCATGTAGAAAGCATGAGAGGGGCGATTCAAGTACTCACGACTCTGAGTTTGGAGCAATTACACTTTGCCGCTTATACGATTTGGAGGCAAGAGCAAGAATTGGCATGGTAGGGGGCTCAGATGCAAGAGGTTCCCCAAAAGATACAGTTTCTAGCCGAGGACGCTATTGAGCTTCATATTATGTCGATGATGAACCCGAAGAAGGAGAGATGATTGCATGGATTTTGAGAGAGATTATTGACCTCGATACTACCTTGAAACCATATGTGTAGTTAGCTTTCTCTAGTTATTATAACAGGACAATGTTCCCATCAATGAAAGTCGTTTAACGATGATATTTACCGAATTTAGTGTTGCTCTTTGCATTCATGCATAGTACATTTATTTGCATACCTCATTTAATTACCAAAATTAATTAAAGGACTTTTCATTTCAAATAGCATTTTAATTCTTAAAATTTCAATCATTTCGCAGCAATACAGAACCCGATTACAGTCCCGAACGATGGATGATAGACTAGCTAAGGTAGAACAGGGGCAAAAAGACCTTGAAATACGTTTGGACGAGTTCGGCCAGGATATTAGGGACCAGATAGCTTAGTCACAAGACGCTGTTATCACTCGGATAATTAGCTTGTTAGCAAAGATGAAGAGCAATGAGGGAATTTCCATCGACAGCCTGAATTTTACCGAGCAAGAAGGTGTTTTGTCTCATGCGAAGGTACAACCAGATATGCCAATACCCGGAAAAAGGGTTTACATTAATCTCGTTGGAGTTTCTACTAATCCGGCTGTGGGAGTGTTTGCTATTCACCATGAAGGAGCTCCAACAAATCAGCCCGTTGATTTGGGGGTTGGATACAAGAACAAAGTGCCAGATTTGAGGATGATGGATGAAGTTGAGAAGAGAATTAGGGCTGACATGGAGAAGAAGTATGAGGAGAATTTTTGTCTACTCGAGGAGAGGCTAAAAGTCATTCAAGGGGCGGATGAACATGAAAATGATGCGAGTGATTTGAGTTTAGTGGCCGATTTGACTCTCTCACCCAAATTCAAAGTACCAGACTTTAATAAGTATGACGGGACCACTTGCCCATCAGCCCATATCACCATGTACTGCAAGAAGATGGCTGTTTTTGTGAAGGATGAGAAGTTACTTATCTACTGCTTCCAAGAGAGTTTGACTGGATCTGCGACTCGATGGTACACTATGCTTAGCCGAACCAATATTAAGTCATGGAAGGACTTTCAGAAGGCCTTTGTAGAACACTACAAGCATGTAACGGACATGACCCCAGACGAATCATGCTAGAAGGGATGGAGAAAAGGTTGAATGAGAATCTATGCTAGTATGCCCAGAGATGGCGTGATGTGACTGCTCAAATTTAGCCACCGATCCTTGAACATGAAATCATGCCAATGTTCGTCAATACTTTAAAGGGGACGTTGTTTGATCGCCTGATAAACAACACCACCCAAAGCTTTGCCGACATGGTGAGAATCAGGGAATCGATTGAAGTAGCAATAAAGAGCGAAAGAATCAATAGTGGGGAGAACACTCGTAAGAATTACAAGAAAAGAGATAACGAGGTGAACAACACGAGAGCCTACGTAACCTCAAAGGGTTTCATTATTTCACCACCACGAGTTGTAGTCGGAGGAGGGCAAAGCTCGAACAAGAAGGAGACTAGGGCCCCGAAGAGGGAAAATAAGAAGATGTCATTTACTCCACTCTCGGTATCATATGTCGAACTATACTCGCAACTACACAAGGCTGATTTGGTACGACCATATTAAGTTACTCCTTTCAAACCACCATTCACTGCGTCGTACGATGAAAAAACAAACTGTGATTATCATGGGGGCATCCTATAACATCCCAATATACCAGTTAAATTAACATTATGAAACTCCATATTTAGAGTAGTTGTTTGATTGTTAAAAGATTATAAGGGACTAAATTGAACTCTACAGAACTAGAAAGGTAGGACCGAAATGACTAAATAGTTAAATTATAAAGTTCGAGTGTTGCATGGTAATTTTAAAGTTAAGAATGGATTGATGAGGTGGCTCCATAGCCTTTGAACATGAGGATGATTATCATCTTCTTTTAAAGACAAACAAATATGCTTTGTTCTTCTTCATTTTCCCCTTAGACGAAACAAGTATAGAGAGAGGGGGGAGAAATTCCACCATAGCAATAGCTTGATAAGATCTTTGGTTGAATTTGATGCATATTTGGGAAACGATTATCAAGAGAAGTAAGTCATTCTTATAAATTCCTTTAGAACTAGAAGTTGAGATAGCTTGTTAGAGATGTTGAATCTTACGAATTGGGAAATGACATGCCATTAGATTATGATTGTCAGTTCAAGGTTGTGTTGTTACATGATTGACAGAATGGTAGATAATAGTATCCTTAGAAACCGAAGATGCTAGTTGAAGCTTTGAAATGAATCTTATAGTATATTGACATGTTTGCTTAGATGTTTGAAAATTTATCAATGCTGGAAATTTCATGACTTAACTTGTATATATGTATACATATATGTCTATGTATGTTTAGAAGCAAAGCAAATTGAATTTGTGATAACATGTATGCTGGCCGACTTGTAATAGCCTTATACCTGAATTAGGGGAGTAATTGAGTGAATTTTAATTGTTTGAATGCAACCTAATTCAATGGAATTATGCCATGTTTCGAATAGAACAATCTAGGGACTGGATGGTGGCCATACGACTTGGCTATGTTGGTGTTAGAGGTCATTATGGTGTTAAATTGATAATTACTAGATTTTGATTATTGGATGCATAAAAATTTGAGTTAACACCTGAGAGAATGATGGCTATACTGGCTTAAAGAGAGTTTCTGAGAGCAATTAGGGGCAGTTTTGAATTGTTGAAATCAAGGGGACTATTTTATGTGTATGTTAATGCCCTCTATTGTTGAGCTACATCTTTGGCTAAGAATATAGTGTTATATGAATGTTTTGAATGTATTACATTAAACTTGATTAAATGCAAATGTGTGAGCACATAGACAAGTCAAATGGTGTGGAATTACTCTAATGAATGATTTAACCGTTGTTAATTAGACGACAAAGAATTTGGTCAAGAAGACGAGAGGAAAAAGAGAGTTGAGATCCAAGACCAAGTATAGCTAGAATCATATGTGAGTGTATCCTGTGTTAATTTAATTAAATTGTTGTATAATTGATAAACTATTTGAATGATAAGAAGACCTCATTACCTTCCTTGCTTGAATGTATCTTGGGAACAATGAATCGAATGCCATAAGGGGGGCTTCTTGGATGTTGTGGATTGATTGTACATGCTTGTATACCTAATATGAATCATGAGCAGTTTGAATAAGTAGAGTCACTAGGAGGATGCATATTGTTCTGGTTTAGTCGGTATTGGCATGCCAATAGGAATTACATTTTGAGCTCAACCTGAATTATAGGACTAAGGTCCCTTAAAAGGTACAATTGTACCCCTGATTGATACTAAAATGAATGATTCAATGATCTGAATGTCATTGCCTGCTGATAAAGTGGTCACATTGGTGAGTCTAGAATGTTTTCCAGTTGTTATTGAAATTTCAATTATGATTGCCTGTAATATAAGCATTTTTGAATGATGTCTGACATTAGACCAACCCTTTAGAGGTTGCTTGAAATGCGAATTTTGTGTATGTGACCGTATGTTGGTGAACACATTGTGAAGCCATGTGAAATTATAATTTATGAGATGAGGGATCTTATGTTCTGTCGGATACATTGTGATAGAAAGTACTTCTGTTGGATAGTAAATCTACCTTGATAACTTGATTATGCTTTTACTATGTCGTATTTTAATTCTTGAATTCGCTGCAAGTTTACCTTTCTGACTGCTCACTCTATTTTATATTTCAGTTTTGTACCCTACCAACTTTTGCAAGGAGATCCAGCAAGGTCACCCGAACTTCTAATGTATGTTTGAAACTATGTTTTGGTAACTCCATAGGGTTGGAACTAGTATAGAAGTACATATGTATTAATTCGGGTAGGATTAGTAGACTTGTAAATAATTTGGAAAAGCATGATAATTTGAGATGTTTTGTTTAAACACTTGTGATCGTTTGGATGCCTTGCTATGGGATGATATGAATGCACTAGCTCATTTTAAATGAGTTGATTATGATTTAGAACCATAATGTGATGTTGCTATGTATGAGATTGTTTGATATATCATTTCATGAGTATGTTACCTCTTAGTCGATGTAAAGGAAAGTAGAAACTCAAAGTGGATTAGATAATCATCCAATGGTTAGTTGTTACATGTTTGAACGATTTATGCTTGGATAAAACGTAACTCTATTTGGTACTTGGAGTAAGATACTTGTATAGGAAGTTTCTTCGCGTTATAGTGCTAAGATACAAGGTACGTTGTTAACTATGATATTGTTTCTTTCAAAATCTGATGTCATAATCATACATTGAATACTATGCGGATGTTTGTAGTATTTTCACATACTTGCTTGGGTCACAAATCACTTAACATGCATGGATATTTTGTTTGATTTCTTTAATGCTTCATTGTCCGATTCTTATGTCCTTGTAAACCATTTAATTACTTGAGTGTTGTTTAATTGCTTGACTATATCTTCGGTCTTTTGGTTATTGCCTCTTTTAGTCAATTCCGAACGAATGAATCTCTAACTTGTTAGACAAGTTAGATTGTCTACCTTGATGATGTAAAATACTCATAGGCCGGGTTGCGTATTACAATTTGGTAATCAAAGCTAAGGTTTAGTCGATCCTAAGACTAAATCAGTCTAGGTTATGTGATTTAAGTTCCAACTAGGAGTTGTATAATTGTGCTTATGACCTTGTGTGATTGAATCTCCTTTAAATGCTAATTTCATATGTCTGAGACACATCTGGCCCGGGATAGAAATAGCCCGACTGGCTCCTCCAATGAAGGGGGAAGCGTTAGATTGAATCAGGAACCAATAAATCCTCCGAAGGCTGCAGAACAAAAGCCAGAGGTTCCTCAATTAAATCAAATACAAAAAGAGTGATCTCTTAGTATGACTGAGATGTTTAATCAGTTCATCGCTACAATGAAGCAAAATGACCCCCTATACCTACAGTGAGCCATTCGAAAGCCCCTATTGACAAATTGGCTCAGCACCGAGCCTACACTATTACGGGATCGGATGAAGAGATCCCTAAAGCGGTCGAGTACTTGTTGGAGACCACTATTCGAATCCTAACCAAACAACTTCAATGTTCTGATCCACACAAGTTGGAATATGCTATGGCTTTACTTGCTGATGAAGCCCTGAATTGGTGGGAAACCACAATCCTTACGGCTCTTGAAATTCTATCACCTGGGAATTCTTTCTAAAGGAATTCTAGAAGAAGTATGTCAATGAACAGTATTTAGCTGAAAGAAGAAGACGTTTCTTGCATCTTAAGCAAGGTGGAAGACCTGTAGAGCAATATATCAGCGACTTCTATAAATATTGTAAGTACGGAGCTGAATACATCAAGAGAGAAGAGGAAAAATGTAGAATGTTCATCGAAGGATTGAATGATGAGTTGAGCCCGATGTTCATAGCCCTCAGAATAACTGACTTCCAAAACCTGGTGAATCGAGTAATTGCCACGGAATCTCAGATGAAAGCTGTTGACAAAAGAAGGGGGAACTTTTCCAAGAAGGATAAAAGATTCTGGGGTGATAATAAAACAATGTGGCCTTCTAAGAAACCGAGGGGCCAGGGAAAGAATTGTGAAAGCCAAGTTGCTCCGTCAAGGGATAACTACATTTCGAAGCCTCAAACTATAATTAACTCTTTTTCTCATGCAGTTCCTATCAATAGCTCGGGAAATATGGGTAAAGAACCTCAATCTCGACACTGCAATATCTTTCAAAATTACCACTCTGGTCAATGTAGGAGACAATCAAATGCCTGTTTCCAATGTGGGAGTACGGATCATTATGTCCGAGATTGTCCTTAACCCTTTGGCAAACAGCCTCTAATTCGAATCAAACTACACCTTTTAAGGGAAAATGGTCGAGACAAGCTCAATCGAGAAACTCATAAAGATCTTGAGGTCAGGCTGTCACCACCACTCACCAGTAGTCCTGGGCCCCTGCCCGGTCACATTTAGAGCCGTGATGAAGAAGAGGCACCGGACGCCATAGCATGTACTATTGAACTAAATAATAGTCTTGTATATGCTTTATTTGATCCGGGGTCTACCCATTCTTTTATCCATTTCCCTTTGATTGAAAAGCTGAATATGAATTCCAAAATAATTACTCAGGAACTCCTAGTTTCGAACCCTGTAGGAAAATATTTGACTATAAATGTTATTTTTAGGAATTATCCTTTATATATTCAAAACATACCTTTTCCTATTAACCTTTATGTACTACCTTCTTGTGAATTTGATCTAATTTTGGGATTAGACTGGTTAGGCAGACACTGGGCGTGGGTAGACTGTAATAAGAGAAAATTATACTTACAGGGCTTAGAAAAGAATCAACATCTCTATTTAGTCAAGGGAAAAAAGAGCCGAGTACTTTAATTGCTAATATGCTCAGAAATGTCCAAATCGAGTCTGATATAACTTCAATCCTGACTGTATCTGAATTCCCTGATGTTTTTCCTAAGGAACTTCTGGGATTGTCACCGACTCGAGAAGTTGAATTCAAGATCGAGACTCAACTGGAAGTTAATCCCATATCTATTACTCCTTACCGGATGGCTCCCGTGGAATTAAAAGAACTTCAAAAGCAATTGCAAGAACTGCAAGATAAGGGGTTTATACGACCTAGCTCTTCACCATGGGGAGCCCTAGTTTTGTTAAGAAGAAAGATGGGTCAATGAGGTTGTGCATAGATTATCGACAACTTAATCAAGTCACGATCAAGAATAAGTACCCGCTCCCATGAATTGAAGATTTGTTTGATCAATTGCAAGGTGCATCAGTATTTTTTAAGATTGACCTTAGATCAAGGTATTATCAAATGAAGTTAAAGGAGTCTGACATTTCCAAAATTGCATTTAGGAATTGATATGGTCATTACAAGTTCCTAGTAATGCCATTTGGTCTGACAAACTCCCCTGCTGCGTTTATGGATCTAATGAACCGAGCATTTAAACCTTATTTGGATAATTTTTTGGTAGTCTTCACTGACGATATTCTTGTTTACTCGAAAGATGAAGATGAGCATTCAAGACATCTCAGAATTGTCTTACAAACTCTTAGAGAAAATAGACTCTACACCAAATTTAACAAATGTGAATTTTGGTTACCCGAAGTCTCCTTTCTCGAGCATGTAATTTCAGTCGAAGAAATCAAAGTTGACCCGAAAAAGATACAATTTGTGCTTGATTGGAGATCACCGAGAAATGTAAATGAAGTTAGGAGTTTCCTTGGCTTGGCTGGATATTACCGAAGATTTGTTAAGGGCTTTTCAATCTTAGCTTCACCCTTGACCAAGCTAATTCGTAAAGATATATTGTTTGTTGGACTGAGGAACAACAAAGGAGCTTTGATCAGTTGAAAGAAGTTCTAACCCGAGCCCCAATCTTGATTCAACCAGAATCGGGAAAAAAATACATTGTGTTTAGCATTGCCTCCCATTTGGGTTTAGGACGTGTTTTAATGCAATGAGGCAACGTAGTGGCATATGCTTCCCGACAATTAAAGTCATATGAGCTCAACTATCCAACTCATGATTTGGAGCTTGCTGCGGTGGTTTTTGCCTTAAAAATCTGGCGACATTATCTGTTTGGAGAGAGATGCTATCTGTACAATGATCATAAGAGCCTGAAATATACTCAGAAGAAACTCAACCTCAGACAAAGAAGATGGATTAAACTTCTTAAAGACTATGATTTAATCATAGATTATCATCCGGGGAAAGCCAATGTTGTGGCTGATGCACTCAGTCGCCAACATTTCCGTGGTAAGAGTCTAATCGAATCAACCTTTCCCCTAACCTTAATCGAGTTAAGGCTTATATGTGTCATCTAACATATTTTCATGCAAACTAATGTAGCTTCATCACTCATCAATGCCCACTTTCGATTGGTAGTAAAGAAAGGAATCATAGCTTCTATTCGAATCCAGTCTGAGATTGTGTCAAGAATCTGACTGCTACAACAAGAAGACCCTAAATTACTCAAAATTATGCTCAAACTGAATAGGAATTCTAAATCAGATTTCATTCTAAAAGAATACGGGTTACTTTATTTCAAGAATAGGATGTGTGCTCCTAATGATTCAGAATTCAGAAGAGAAATTCTTCATGAAGCTCACAATAGTTCTTTTTCAATTCATCCTGGACCAGTGAAGATGTATAAGGACCTAAAGAGTCTTTATTGGTGGCTTGGAATGAAGTATGCTATAACAGGCTTTGTGTCAAGATGTTTTGTATGTCAAAAGGTGAAAGCTGAGCATCGGGTCCCTTCAAGACTCTTACAACCCATTGAAATTCTGCAATGGAAATAGGATCAGATTACGATTGATTTTGTTAGTGGTCTACATGTGTCCTCTAAAAACAATGATGCAATCTGGGTAATCGTAAATAGATTTTCTAAGTCTGCTCACTTTCTCCCTCTTCGTTTGAACATGAGTCTGGATCAATTGGCAGAACTGTATATCAGAGAGATAATTAGACTTCATGGCATCCCTACCTCAATAATCTTTGATCGGGATCCTAGATTTACATCTAGATTTTGGAAGACTTTACACAAAGCACTTGGAACTAGGATAAAGCTTAGTACAACATTTCACCCTCAGTCGGATGGACAATCGGAAAGAACTATACAAGTCTTGGAAGACATGCTTCGGGCATATGTTATTGATATGGGGAAGAACTGGGAGAAAGCCTTACCACTAGCTGAATTTTCTTACAACAATAGTTACCAATCTTCCATTCAAATGGCCCCTTTCGAGGCTCTCTATGGAAGAAAGTGCAAGACCCTATTATGTTGGTTCGAATTGGGTGAAAATAAGGCCCTAGGACCACAATTACTTTGGGATACAGAGGAGCAAGTACAAATAATCTGTAGTCATTTTAAGGAAGCTTTTTACCAATAAAGAGCTTATGCTGATCACAAAAGAAAGGATGTTCAACACAGTGTGGGAGATAAAGTGTTTATCAAAGTATCTCCATGGAAGAAGGTATTTAGATTTGGAAAGAAAGAGAGGCTTAGTCCTCGGTTTATAGGACCTTTTGAGATAACCGAAAGAATTGGTCATGTTGCATATCGATTGGCTCTTCTAGAAGAATTCAACAAAATACATAACGTATTCCATGATCAATGATACGGAAATATCGATCTTATCGTTCTCATGTCCTGCAACCGGAGAAAGTTAAATTGAACCAAGACTTGTCATATGTTGAAGAACCAATTCAAATCCTTGACCGTGAAGTTAAATAACTTCAAAATAAAACAATACCTCTTGTCAAGGTTCTGTGGAAACATCATGGAAGTAAGGAAGCAACTTGGGAATTTGAATCTTCTATGAGAGAACTTTATCCTCATCTTTTTATTTTAGGTAAATTCGGGGATGAATTTCCCTTAAGGGGGATTTGTAACGTCCCAATCTACCAGTTAAATTAACATTATGATACTCCATATTTAGAGTAGTTGTTTGATTGTTAAAAGATTATAAAGGACTAAATTGAACTCTACAGAACTAGGAAGGTAGGACCGAAATGACTAAATAGTTAAATTATAAAGTTTGAGTGTTGCATGGTAATTCTAAAGTTAAGAATGGATTTATGAGGTGGCTCTATAGCCTTTGAACATGGGAATAATTATCATATTCTTTTAAAGACAAACAAATATGCTTTGTTCTTCTTCATTTTCCCCTTAGCCGAAACAAGTATAGAGAGAGGGAGGAGAAATTCCACCATAGCAATAGCTTGATAAGATATTCGGTTAAATTTGATGCATATTTGGGAAAAGATTATCAAGAGCAGTAAGTCATTTTTATAAATTCCTTTAGAACTAGAAGTTGAGATAGCTTGCTAGAGATGTTGAACCTTACGAATTGGGAAATGATATGCCATTAGATTATGATTGTTAGTTCAAGGTTGTGTTGTTATATGATTGAGAGAATGGTAGATTATAGTATCCTTAAAAACCGAAGATGCTAGTTGTAGCTTTGAAATGAATGTTATATGTATATTGACATGTTTGCTTAGATGTTTGAAAATTTATCAATGCTAGAAATTTGATGACTTAACTTGTATGTATACATATATGTCTATGTATGTTTAGAAGCAAAGCAAATTGAATTTGTGATAACATGTATGTTGGCCGACTTGTAATAGCCTTATACCTGAATTATGGGAGTAATTGAGTGAATTTCAATTGTTTGAAAGCAACCTAATTCAATGGAATTATGCCATGTTTCGAACAGAACAATCTAGGGACTGGATAGTGGCCATACAACTTGGCTATGTTGGTGTTCGGGGTCATTATGGTGTTAAATTGATATTTACTAGATTTGGATGATTGGATGCATAAAAATTTGAGTTAACACCCGAGAGAGGGATGGCTATACTGGGTTAAAGAAAGCTTCTAAGAGCAATTAGGGGCAATTTTGAATTGTTGAAATCTAGGGGACTGATTTATGTGTATGTTAATGCCCTCTATTGTTGAGCTACATCTTTGGCTAGGAATAAAGTGTTATATGAATGTTTTGAATGTATTACATTAAACTTGATTAAATGCAATTATGTGAGCACATAGACAAGTCAAATGGTGTGGAATTACTCTAATGAATGATTTAACCGTTGTTAATTAGACGACAAAGAATTTGGTCAAGAAGACGAGAGGAAAAAGGGAGTTGTGATCCAAGACCAATTATAGCTGGAATCATAAGTGAGTGTAGCCTGTGTTAATTTAATTAAATTGTTGTATAATTGATAAACTATTTGAATGACAAGAAGGCCTCATTGCCTTGCTTGATTGAATGTATCTTGGGAAATTCTTGAAGGCATTTATCAAGGTAACATGTATGGTAAATGTAAAATTTGAATATGTTATAAAACAATGAATCGAATGCCATAAGGAGGGCTTCCTAGATGTTGTGCATTGATTGTACATGCTTGTATACCAAATATGAATCATGAGCACCTAGTTTGAATAAGTAGAGTCACTAGGAGGATGCGTATAGTTCTGGTTTAGTCGGTATTGGCATGCCAATAGGAATTACAATCTGAGCTTAGCCTGAATTATAGGACTAAGATCCCCTGAAAGGTACAATTATACCCCTGATTGATACTAAAATGAATGATTCAATGATCTGAATGTTATTGCCTGCTTATAAAGTGGTCACATCAGTGAGTCTAGAATGTTTTCCAGTTGTTATTGAAATTTCAATTATGATTGCTTGTAATATAAGCATTTTTGAATGCTGCCTAACATTAGACCAACCCTTAGAGGTTGCTTGAAATGTGAATTTTGTGTATGTGACCGTATGTTGGTGAACACATTGTGAAGCCATGTGAAATTATAATTTATGAGATGAGGGATCTTATGTTTGGTCGGATACATTGTGATAGAAAGTACTTCTGTTGGATAGTAAATCTACCTTGATAACTCGATTATGCTTTTACTATGTCGTATTTTAATTCTTGAATTCGCTACAAGTTTACCTTTCTGACTACTCACTCTGTTTTATATTTCAATTTTGTACCCTACCAACTTTTGCAAGGAGATCCAGCAAGGTCACCCGAACTTATAATGTACGTTTGAAACTATGTTTTGGTATCTCCATAGGGGTGGCACTAGTATAGAAGTACATATGTATTAATCCGGGTAGGATTAGTAGACCTGTAATAATTTAGAAAAGAATGATAATTCAAGGTGTTTTGTTTAAACACTTGTGATCGTTTGGATGCCTAGCTATGGGATGATATGAATGCACTAGCTTATTTTAAATGAGTTGATTATGATTTAGAACCATAATGTGATGTTGCTATGTATGAGATTGTTTGATACATCATTTCTTGAGTATGTTACCTCTTAGTCGATGTAAAGGAAAGTAGAAACTCAAAGTAGATTAGATAATCATCCAATGGTTAGTCGTTACATGTTTGAAAATTTTATGCTTGGATGAAACGTAACTCTATTTGGTACTTGGAGTAGGATACTTGTTTAGGAAGTTTCTTCGCGTTATAGTGCTAAGATACAAGGTACGTTGTTAACTATGATATTGTTTCTTTGAAAATCTGATGCCATAATCATACACTGTACTATGCTGATGTTTGTAGTATTTTCATATACTTGCTTGGGTCACAAGTCACTTAACATGCATGGATATTTTGTTCGATTTCTTTAATACTTCATTGCCCGATTCTTATGTCCTTGTAAACCATGTAATTACTTGAGTGTTGTTTAATTGCTTGACTATATCTTCAATCTTTTGGTTATTGCCTCTTTTAGTCAATTGTGAACGAATGAATCTCTAACTTGTTAGACAAGCTACCTTGAGGATGTAAAATACTCATTGGCCGGGTTGGGTATTACACGTCCCAGGAAATTCAATTGAGAATTGTATTACATTCAAAAAGTTTGTGCAAAACATGATAAATTCCAAGGTGTTGTAGTTAGACGAACGAAATGTAGCCACTAACCTGTTACCAAATCATGGAGGCTGTGGCATAAGTGCAATCAAACAGGATACACTATAAGAGCTAAGACGAACGTGTCCGAGGTCAAATCCCCTCTGAGGTGGGTATTCTGACATTTATGTATCGCGCGCTTATCCGATCAGGGTATGGAAATTGTGCAACAAGGAAGCGGACTGTATTGTAAGTTCCACCAAGAAGAAGAACATGACATTCAGTGTTGCAAGGAGTTTAAGCAAGTGATTCAGAAAATGATGGACAATAAGGAGATTGAATTCTTCGAGAAGGATGAAGAAAGAAAGGAGTTAGATGTATGCACATCAGATACCCCCAAGGTCATGTATGAGGTTGATAGACCTTTTGTCATATCACTTAAGCCAAACCCAGAAAGCTCATCCCAAGAAGAGAGCTCTAAAGTAACTCCAAAAATACGAATTTTGGCTCTGACTCCCTTTCCTTTTAAAGATGCTCAGAAGGTCCGTGGAGCTATACTGCCCACATCTCTATACTAGAGAAGTCAGAACTAAAAGGAGAGGAGAAACCATCTGGTGAAGAACCCGCAAAGAAGGCAGACCTAGTAGAATCAAACACTGAGACGGTAAATGAAGTGGGACATTTTACACGGAGCGGTAGATGTTACTCACCAAAAATGGCAAAAGGGGTAGAGGAGTCGAGAGACAAAGGCAAAGCGGTAACCGCCGAACCCGAAAAGATTTTTGGAGAGGAACCTCCCCCAAAAATTCATGAGCTACTGACAGAGATTCAGACGCAAGAATTCATGAGGTTCCTAAAGCACAATGAATACAGCATCGTTGAGCAGCTCAGAAAATAACAAGCATGAATTTCAGTACTTGAGTTGTTGTTAAGCTTAGAAAAGAACCGTGATGCATTGTTGAAAGCATTGAATCAGACGTTCGTTCCGGACAATATCTCAGTAAGCAAGTTAGATAGAATAGTAGGTCATATTGCTGCAGATAACTACATCACCTTTAGTGACGACGAAATTCCAGACGGAGGCATGGGATCAACTAAGGCTTTGAACATCACTACCCACTGCAAGGGGCATGTCTTGCCGGGAGTGCTTATCGACAATGGGCCCACCTTGAATGTATTACCTATGGCGACTCTGCAAAGACTGCCAATATACTGTTTACACAAGAAACCATGTCAGAACTCTGTTAGGGCATTTGACGGGACCAAAAGGGATGTTATCGGCTAGATAGAAATACCCTTGCTAATTGAGTCTACCGAGTACATTGTTGAGTTTGTGGTAATGGAAATCCAACCCACTTATAATTGTTTACTGGGGAGGCCATGGATCCACTCGGCCGGAGCCGTGCCTTCATCCTTGTACCAAAAGTTGAAATTTGTTATTGACAAAAAGTTGGTAAGTGTGGGAGCTTAACAAGACATCATTGCTTCTGTAACCACCAATGGTCCTTATGTCCAAACCAATGAAGATGTTGTTGAATGCTCCTTCAGGGCCTTAGAATTCATGAATGCTACCTTTGTAGCAGAGGGAAGCAAGATCCCACACCCTAGACTATCAAATTGCACCAAGATGACAGTCTGGCAAACTTTGGGAAGAGGAGCCAAGAAGGGCAAAGGGCTCGAAAAGAGTTTACAAGGATGCTTGCGCGCCAAGAGTTTCATTGGCAAAAAGGATCGGTTTGAGCTCGTTCATAAACCTAATTTTCATCAGATGAAGTTAGAATAGAAGAAGAAAGAAGAACAAAGGAAGGCCAAATTCAAGGGTGAAGACATCCTGTGGGAACCAATGACTTTCCCTCACTTAATGTAACACCCACAATTAAATTCTAGTGAAAATATTGATATTAATATGAATGGTATAATATTAAGCTAGGTGACTAGTTTAGTGTTTTTTTTTGTTTGGGGGCTAAAATGTGAAGTTGAGGGATTAAGGGATTAAATGTAAGTGACCATTATGCTTATTCCACATGTCCTTCTCTCCTTAAGGAATCGGCTAAATGAATAAAAAAAGGAATGGCCTTCTCCTTCCTTGCTCTATACCGAAAGTTAGATAGAGAGAGTGAGTTTTTGAGGGAGAAACTTTGATTGTAAGAAGAACCGGTTATAAGGAAGCTAGATAGAGATTAATTCATCCTTACCTTGCAAAATTATAGAAAGGTAAGTATATATATATATATATCCTTTCCTTAGGAGCTTTGATCAATTGTTTTATAACTATGGAATATTGTTGCTTGGTTGTTGATCGAATTAGTGCTTTGGTGATATCTTGATGATTTGAATGGTTAGTTAGAATTCACTAGTTATATGAACTCTCGTAGGAAGTAGTCAATTGATATGATGAATTGTGGAAGTAGAAATGTGTATGGAATGTTTCTGAATTCATGTTTTAGAATAAACTATCACAAATTTTGATCACCTAGCTGATTCTAATTTTGTTCGAATGAAAGAGGAAAATTGTTGCTAAGGAATGGCCGGATAAAATTACCCTAAACAATGTTCATTTCAGAATTGGGTTTATAAGCTAGTTGATATATTAAATCTAGATTGTAGAAAGCATGAAAATTTGTACTAATTAGTTGAGTAAAAATAAGCTAATTGAATTGTTTTTAAAATGGGGAAGGGCTGCCCTATTTTAACAGGGGATTTTGAGTCTATTTGGGAGCCTAGGAATATGAGTGAAAGGATTTGTCATAAGAATAAGAAGGGCTCTAAGATGGTATTTGAATTTGATTGTTTCAAATTGCTCTATGACTGTGATAAATGAGATCACTTAATCGAGTAGTTGTATGTATTGGATAAATGAATATGTGATTTTTCTTGAATGCTTGAAGGTTGTCTAATGAATGTATAAATATATATTTGATCTAGACCGTGAAGAGATTGATAGAAGGAAAGCCTTAAGTGATCAAGTCGACAATAGACAAAAATGGGTATTGACTCGAGATCAATCTTAGCTTGGAAGAAAACTGTGAGTGTAAATCGTATTGGTTAACTTGGAATTGTCAGTTGATTTTAAGAATTTTGAATTGTTGCTTAAGGCTAAGGTGCCTATGTGTGCTTTTGTTGATAAAGTTATATAAGGTAAGTACATCAAGGTAAATGGTGTTTGATTAATAAATTCAAACATAATGTTAATGTGAATAAATTGGATTGTCGTAGTTAAAAAATAGTAACTATGATTGATTACTTGTATATCTAGATAATGTAAACAATGAAGTAAAGATCTACATTAAGCCTTGATTTGGCATGCCAAAGTTCCCGAGCTCAGCTTGTTATAGACTACGGTCCCTTGATGGTACTACGGTAACCTTGAATATAATTGAACTATGAAAATTTCAATGGTATAGTCTACCATTGCTTGTGAATTGCTTCGAATAGAAGATTGATCCTAGGCTAGTATCTAATCAAGGCTACTAATAACAACAAATAGTTGCTTGAATATAATAGAATGCCGTATACTTGATTTACATGTTTAATCATGATTAAATGAAAGATATATTGATAAATTCTTCACCATGAAGCTTGTTCTAAATTCGACTTCCATAGGAGTTGAGGAATACTTGTTAATGTCTTGTTAATGGACTAGTGAGCGCCGAAACATGAGTTGTCTCAAATGTTGTTTGGCCTTGATAGAATTATCTTGTATAATCAAATTTATGTAGATAAGTAGCATATTTTAATAATTTGCACTCATATTGTCTAGTAAATTACCAAGGCTGAAATTCTAATAGCTCACCTTGATCTTTTCAGGAAAAGTTGATATCTGAGTTAGTTTTGGTGAAGTTGCGCAAGGTCACAAGAAGATATTTGAGAGTATGTTTTGTATTTAGATTATAGACTCCTAGAAGGTGGCACTAGAATATAAATCTAAATTATGCTATTTTGAGTTCCTTTGAATGCTTATATATGGCTTTGAGATCGTGTATGTGATATGGCTGGCCTTGTTGTTTTGTTTGAATATGGTCGATTTTGGTAGTGAATTAGTGGTTGTATGTTTAGATTGGCATAGTTTAGAGCATGCATTAATATGATAGTAGTAACCTTGTTGATAATGCTTAATCTATCTAAATTAAATTCTAATGAATCATGAGTTAAGATACGACTAATTTTAGAAGTTAGGATACGAAATTGGTTAGTAAGAAAATCAGGAATTGCTTAAGAGTAAACATATTGCTTTCAAATCAGGTGGTTGTTTGAGATGCATGCTTATTTGGCCATTATTCTGGAAGATTACTTAGAACTAAAATAGGATACATTGAAGTACTCTAAAGAAAGTTTTCATCTCCCTTGTTCTGATAGCCATGCATGCTTCAAAATCCTTTTATCCAATTCGATCAAAGGTTAGAACAATCATGTGCAATAAGAAAGTTTAGTAAGCCCCTACTTATATTTTGATTTGGGAATAACCTTAGTATCTATATAGATTCTTACATTTGATTTCTTGATCTATTGACATTTTCTCTGGTAGTTCGAATGTTAGCTTGGGTGTTAAGTTAGTTTGTTTTCCTCCTTTAGTTAGGTAATACCTTCTAGGTTCTTTGTGAGGGTATTACACTTAAATAATGTTTTTGTGTCTGGAGGGATAATCAATGTGGAGGAAAAGATACACGGAGCCAGTCTAGAAAGCACCAAGTTCAGCGAGGAGGAAAGGCTCAATGAGGCATTAGAGGGAATGGAAGTCAACATGATAACCAAGGAAGGAAAGAGTGGCAAATACTTGGCCGGAATCCGCCCTTGCTTCCCAGGGGAAACACTCAACAATTGGACTGTTGTAGACCTGCCGGTAGTTTTTAGGTCAGAAACAGAGTAATGCTCAGAACCAACCCTATTTGCTTTTGCCCACGAGCGATAGGGATCTTTTGTAAAGGGCTTATATGTTAATCTGCTTGCTTTCAATTCAATGAAAATGATGCTTTCCGTTTTTTTCTTCTCAAATGGAAAACACCTTGTTTTTTGCATTTATTCATTACATTCATTATTCATTATTTATTTATTATTTTATTTGTTTCATTAATTCCATAAGAGTATTCAGTTCTTGTCCCGATACATATTCGTTTTCAAATTGTTTCAGGGTCCCTATTATTAACTGTATAAATGATTCTGAATCTAATTCCGAGATAGATTTTGAACTACCCTCGTGTTTGGCAGAAATCAAGGAAAGGGATGATGAGATGGAAGTTGAGATCCCAGATGAACTACTCCGATTAATGGAAAGTGAAGATAAGCAAATCTTTCCTCATCAAGAAGAGTTAGAGATTCTCAATTTGGGCACGAAAGACGAAAAAAAAGAAGTGAAGATTGGTACTGCCCTCTCGTCTGAGACCCGGTGTGAATTGATTGAGTTGCTTTCAGAATTGAAGGATGTTTTTGCATGGACTTATCAAGACATGCCAGGTTTGGACACAGATATTGTAGTGCATAAACTATTGTTCAAGCTAGAATATAAGCTGGTCCAAACAAAACTTAGAAGGATAAGACCAGAAATGTTGTTGAAGATTCGAGAAGAGGTAAAGAAACAGTACGATGTTGGCTTTTTAAGAGTCTCTAAATACTCGGAGTGGGTGGCAAACGTAGTCCCTATTCCCAAAAAGGACGGAAAGGTCTGATGTGTGTAGATTATAGAGACCTCAATAAGGCAAGCCCTAAAGATAATTTTCCTCTACCTCAAATTGATACTTTGGTCGATAACACCGCGGGACATTCGTGGTTCTTTTACATGGATGGTTTCTCGGGGTAAAACCAAATCAAAATGCATCCTGACGACATGGAGAAAACTACGTTTGTGACTATGTGGGGAACATTCTGTTATAAGGTGATGCCCTTCGGATTGAAGAACGCAAGAGCAACCTACTAAAGAGCCATGGTAACCCTTTTTCATGACATGATGCACAAGGAGATCGAGGTATATGTAGATGACATGATCGCCAAATCTCAAACAGAGGAGCAGCATATTCAAAACTTGAGAAAGCTCTTCCAAAGGTTAAGAAAGTACCAGTTAAAACTCAACCCAGTGAAATGCACCTTCACTGTCATGTCCGGTAAGCTTTTAGGCTTCGTGGTTAGTCGAAAGGGAACTGAGATTGACCCGGATAAGGTGAAAGCTATCCAAAACCTCCAACCATCTTAGACCCAAAAAGGAGTTTGAGGTTTCTTGGGAAGATTAAGTTATATATCTCGGTTTATTTCTCAGTTAACCGACAAATGCGATCTCGTCTTCATATTGCTCCGAAAGAATAATATGGGAGTGTGGGATGAAGAGTGTCAAGAGGCTCTAGACAAGATCAAGAAGTATTTGACTAATGCTCCAATTCTGGTAGCACCAGTACCAGGTAGGCCATTGATCTTGTATCTAACCGTCTTTGAAAATTCAATGGGTTGTGTTTTGGGCAACACAATGAGTCCAGGAAGAAAGAGAAGGTGATCTACTACCTAAGCAAGAAATTCATCGAATGCAAAACACGGTACCCGTTGATTCAAAAGTTGTGTTGTGCTCTAATATGGGCTACCAAAAGGCTCAGGCAATACATGTTGTATCACACCACGTGGTTGATATCCAAGTTGGATCCTCTGAAGTTTCTGATGGAAGCACCAGCACTAAACATAAGGTTGGCCCGTTGGAAAATGCTATTGTCTGAATTCGACATATTGTATGTGAGTCAGAAGGTAGTGAAAGGGAGCACTATAGTAGACTTCTTGGCAAGCCGCGCTTCAGACGACTACGAATCTTTGAACTTCAATTTCCCCAATGAAGACTTAATGTACATAACAGTTGAAGAAGAGACTACTCTAGAGGATAAGTTGTGGAAGCTTTACTTCGATGGGGCATCCAAAATTAGGCCATGGCATTGGGGCAGTGTTAATCTTTCTAGAAAACGTCTACTATCCCTTCACCAGTAGATTGGAATTCTTTTGCAAAAATAACATAGCCGAGTATAAGGCTTGTGTTATGGGTTTGAATGCAGCCATTGACAGGAAAACCAATTTGCTTCAAGTCTTTGGGGATTCGTCCTTGGTAATCTATCAGTTACGGAAAGAATGGGAAACAAGAGATTCGAAGTTGGTCAAGTATTACGACCTGATCCAAGAGTTAGTCAAAAGCTATGAAAGAATCAGCTTCACCTACCTTCCAAGGGAAGACAATCAAATGGTGGACGCCTTGGCAACATTAGCTGCAATGTTTAAAGCAAGTACCGAAGCCGAAATGAAGTCAGTCGAGATGCAAATTTTTGAAATACCGGCTCATTACTATAGTTTGGAAGAAGAATCAGATGGTAACCCATGGTAGTATGACATCCTTCAGTACATCAAGTTCCAAACCTACCCCAAAGGGGCCAATGAGAATGATAAAAGAACAATTAGAAGAATAGCAGATGGTTATGGTTTGGACGGGGAGATCTTATACAAGAAGGGAATGGACCAAATTCTACTAAGGTGCGTTAATGCTCAAGACGCTAAGAACATCCTAGCCGAAGTTCACGAAGGGTTATGTGGGACGCATGCCAACGGATTCTCGATGGCTCAGAAAATCATGAGGTATGGATACTTCTGGTTGACCATGGAGGGAGATTGCATTGACTATGCGAAGAAATGTCACAAATGTTAGATATATGCTGACAGGATTCATTCCCCACCATTACCTCTACACACCATGAACTCGCCATGGTCGTTCGCTGTGTGGGGGATAGATGTCATTGGCCAGATTCACCCTAAAGCATCCAACGAGCATTGTTTTATTTTGGTTGTCATCGATTATTTCACTAAATGGATAGAAGCAGCCTCATATGCAGTGTTACAAGAGTGACAGTTTGTAAGTTTTTGAAGAAAGAGATTATTTGTCGCTATGGTTTGCTAGAAAGGATTATCACCGATAATGCTTCCAACTTAAACAATAAGATGACGGATGAGGTGTGCGAGCAATTCAAAATAACACACCATAATTCCACCACCTATCACCCCAAGATGAACGGAGCGGTAGAAGCGGCAAACAAAAATATCAAGAAGATCATAGCAAAGACTACGGACACCTTCAAGGACTGGCATGAAAAGTTGCCATTTGCTTTATTCGCCTACCGCACATCTGTACGAACTTCCACGGGGCAACCCCATACTCATTGGTCTATGGTAAAGAGGCGGTGCTACCTATTGAAGTAGAGATTCCATCGCTTTGAATTCTAAATGAGGTAAGGATAAAGAAAGTCGAATGGGTGCAAGCTTGATTCGACCAGTTGAATCTTTTCGAGGAGAAAAGATTGAAAGCTCTTTGCCATGGTCAGATGTACCAAAAAAGGATGATGCGAGCTTACGATAAGAAAGTTCGCCCAAGAGAATTCCGAGAGGGGGGATCTAGTGCTTAAAAGAATCCTACCAACTTAAAAAGATTCTCGCGGGAAATGGATGCCTAATTGGGAAGGACCTTACGTCGTTAAAAGAACCTTTTATGGAGGAGCATTGATCCTAACCGAAATGGATGGAAAGGTGTTGAACAATCCAGTGAATTCAGATTCGGTCAAGAGGTACTATACATGAAAAGAAAAAAAGAAAAAAGAAAAAACAAGAGGAAAATAGAGTGAAAACCCGAAAGGGCGCTTCGCAAAATAAAAATACCTAGAGTGAAAACACAAAAGGGTGCTTTAGGTATCAAAAAAAAGAAGAAAAAAAATCAATCAAAAAAAGAAAAAAAAAGAAAAAAGGGGAGAAGGAGAAAAGAAAAAGAAAAAAATGAAAGCGGGTTCAAGATGAAAACCAGAAAATGGCGTCTTGAAACCAAAGAAGGATTTGTGTTGAAAACCCGAAAAGGGCAGCTCAGATGATCGTCACAAATTAGGCATCTAAGAGAAGGAACCGTCTCAGGAATTAAGAAGTTTTAGTAGAGAATTTCTAGCAAGAGATCTATTTCGGTCAATGGGCTCTCGCGTCATTCATACAGTCAATGATTGGGAAAAAACATCATGCTTTGTCTTCCTTTTCTTCTACGTTTGCCATGAGTTTCAAATCATTCTAGAATTCTGAAATATTAATGAAGTATTATTTCATACCTTTTCATGTCTTTTTTACAAGCATCTTGCAAATAGGTTGACGTAGATTTATGAATAGCAAAAGAGATCTTGGTATTACTATGTTCTAATCTTTTAAACGCAGACGGTGCAAAGAGGTATGTTAAGGCTGAACCAAGAGGAGTTGCCTTGAAAAAATTAAGTCTTGGCCATATCAGGTTTCAAGACTGTCACATGGAAGGAAAAAGATTATGAGGATAAGGCCATCCCTAGGTAAAAACTCAAAAGGGCACCAAAAGGAAAAAAAAGGAAAAAAGAAAAAGAAAAGGAAAAAAGAAAAAGAAAAAAGAAAAAAGAAAAAAGAAAAAAAAGGAAAAAGAGATAAAGAAAAAAGAAAAAGGAAGAAAAGAAAAATGAAGAAGAAAAAGAAAACCAAAGTGAAAACCTGAAAGTGCACTTTGGGAAAAATGAATCTAAGGTGAAAACCTGAAAAGGCGCTTTAGAGCGAGGAGATTTCAGAAGATCGGAATGAAAATGGGGCATAAATGGTAGCACCTAAGTATGAGGCAAAGCACTATTCGTTGCAAAGGTCAAGAAGAAGAAGAAGAAATTAAAGAAGGATTGACCAAGGGAGCGAAGGCTTTTGGAAAATTGATTAAATCCCGTCAGTCATGCATCATATATCGACTAGATATCCCTAATATAGGAGCATGCTAACCAACAACATCATAGTATTTCATCTCCTTTTACAGATATTTAAACGGCAAATTTCAAGGATTTTAGGTGAAGGATTTCAAACTCGCCACGCCAATATTTTTAGAGCAAAGGAGGCAGATACACATAGCTCAAGGATTTTAGGCGAAGGATTTCAAACTCGCCGTATTAGAACTATCGAGCAAAGGAGGCAGATACTCATAGCTCGGGGTTTTCAGAGCGAAGAAGGTGAAGGATTTCAAACTCGCTGTATTAGAACTACCGAGCAGAGGAGGCAAATACTCATAGCTCGGGGTTTTTAGAGCGAAGAAGGCGAAGGATTTCAAACTCGCTGTATTAGAACTACCGAGCAGAGGAGGCAGATACTCATAGCTCGGGGTTTTTAGAGCGAAGAAGGCGAAGGATTTCAAACTCGTTGTATTAGAACTACCGAGCGAATGAGGCAGATACTCACAGCTTAGGGTTTTAGAGCGGAAAGGGCAGATACCCACAGCTCAAGGACTTTAGCGGCAAAGGAGGCAGATACTCATAGCTCCACACTATATGGAGAGGAAGAGCGAACAGTTCTATATAGGAGGAAATCACAGCTCAGAACCTTCAAACAGGGAAGTAGGACAAAATTAGTGTTTATGGTCTTTTCTTTATTCTTGTTCCACAAGCATAAGCAAAGAGGGGCGGCTGTAATCACTAATTTTGTCCGGGGTTGATCCATTTTTCTGTTTTTACAGTAATGGGCTTTTATATATATCACTACTATCAAAAAGTTATAGGCTTAACTTGCTTTGCCTATTTTTAATTAAAACAAAAGAAAATATGAAAAAGAAACTAATATTATTATTTATTAAGTATTAGTAGTCTAACATATTACTAGTATTATATATATGTTGTCATTTATTATTATATTATGTATTATTGTTATCCATTTGAAAAAAACCCTAAACATTACAGTATATTATGTTATGTTATTATTATTACCTATTAATTACTATCATGGTTGTCTTAATATTACTATATGCTATTAAGCGTTTTTATTGTTATGGTATTTGCTTCTTTTGTTATTTTGTTTGTTATTAGTAATTATTACCTATTATATATATATATTATATTACTATTTGTTATTATTGTTTTTAAACTAAAAACAAGAAATATGTAAACAATATAATAAACATAGCCAAATATCAGTTTATATATTCAGTCCATTTACAATTATAACAGGCCCAACGGCCTTATACATTGTATACTTAGCCCAATAAGGCCCTAAACAGAAAAACCCTAGTTTAATCCCCTAGTTTTCTTTTGCAGCCACCCCATCTGCCATCGTTAGATCCGGATCGCCACATCGAACGGTCTAGCAACCAGCACGTTCCCCACGCGCGACAGTTGGAGCTTCCCACGCCCGCGTGAACGACGCTTCATCACCCGCGTTGAGGCCACGCATGCTAATTCATCTCCTGGCTCTGCCTCCACGTCGGCCGAAGGACCCAATGGCCCAGTGCCACCTCACCGTCGATCCACCATGACGACGACCACATCGGAGACTTGTTCCCTGAAACACCCTAAACTGAGCCTAGAATTGATACTCCTATTCAGTAGTCTAGTTAATAAAGTCATGCCTAATAGAAATGAAACTTAGGGGCATAACTTAACACATGGCAAGTCCAGTCAACATCAGCCGTTGACCGTTAGTTGATTAACGATTTTCATCCAACTAAAGCATATTTGGACCAAATTAAAACGTTGGAGGTTGTTTGCTCTAAAAAAAAGAATAGGGGGCCAACTGACAAAACATGCAAACGTTGGGGTTGTTTTCTCCCAAAAAGAATAGTAAGGGGCCAAATAACAAAACATACAAACGTTAGAGGCATTTTTTGTTATTGCCATATAGTAGTAGACAACAGTTAGTTTCGTTTTCAGATTTTAAAGTCTTTTATGTTAATAGATTAGCAAATATAGTAGCACATGTGCTAGCCCATTGGGCTTTAGTGAACGTTATAGAAAGCCATTTCAATATGGATCATCTGAATTGTAATTTGACCAATATAATGTCAGATGTAATTAATGATTAATAGAATATCTTTCTTTCAATAAAAAAAAAGTTTTTTGAATTGAAAAGTTTAAATTAAAAAAAAAACACTTTATAGTAACATTTTACTATTTTCCGAAGCTCGGGCCACTACATCATTGTTCACGTCCTCATATTTATTTTTATTTTTATTTTTATTTTTATTTTTATTTTTATTTGCGGTTTTTCAATATAATCACTAGAACGAATTTAGTCACTAATCTTTCTCTTTTATCTTAACGATGGAACTAGTACACTTAGTGAAGGCCGGACCCACTGCAGCTAACCTATTCTTCTGCGAACCCAGCATTAGCTCTGATGAGAAGGAATCTAATCTACACCAAGCTTCTGCAATAAAAAGGTTTAACCTCTGCCGGAAATCAAAAAGCATTGAGATAAAAGATTAACACAGTGACAGCAACAATGTAGGGTTTGCTCCCACTGTGTATGTACTCTGTGTTTTACTTAAAGTGACTTGTGACCAACAATGATATGTAGCTTTCCCATTCGTTACCTTATCTTTTGGTCCTATTGACTTCTCAAAAGTATAATTGATCCATTGGTTCCCATTTCATTCATTTTTTTACGCTCCCTGGTTTTAAAGGGATTCAGCAAGGCAGTATGGATAGGGGTCTTATCATGATTCATGATTATGCTTGTCGGTGCAGTAAATGGAATTAAATCTCAAGTTAATACACTTAAAAGCAGTGGATATATATGTAGTTGGCCCCGCCCATCTTGTTTTATGCATCAGTTGATTGAATGGCCAAAACGGAAGGGATCACATCACACTCCTCGGTATATCCGTAAAAGCATTATGAATATTTTTATTTGCATATGAATTAATTTTGTATTCATAATTGTGATCTGACATTTAAAATAAATCAATTAACCATAAGAGTTGACGTTCCTTTCTAAGCTGAGGATGATGCTGTGAGTCTAATTAACTTGGCTGCTCAAGAATTTGTGGTTTCTGGAGAAGCCTTTTGGATGGTTGATGCACTTGCAATGTGAAGCGTAATAAGTGCTACGCAATTGTGTAAGTATACACGTCGCAAGTAATAAAGTGATCTGAGTACCGAGTATCGTCTCCACATGGATTGATTTGGGCCACATTGCTTAAGTTACTGCGTTGGAAAAGAAAAACACAAGTAGGTGATTGTAGGAATTATAACTAATGAGTAAACTAAGAGCAATAAACTAAAAGAATAGATGAAATCAAAAGAGAGTGAATAGGCCAGGTTATCGTGAGTTGAGGTATGATAGCCGATTGGATCGTCATGGTAAAAGAGTGCAAGGGCAACTCAGTTGCCGTGGCAACTTGCGCAGCGGGGTTGCCTTGGCAACTAATCGACGGTTGCTTGGGCAACTGGCTAGGCAACTGTTTGGGTGGCTGGGCAGCAGCTTCAAGGTTCGGCGGAGCGTTCTTCAATGGTTTCTTCTTATCCCTAAGTCGAAACTCTAGCTATTTGTGCATGTCTTGATAATACATCCCTGCGTGAATCAAGGGTGAACAACAAATAATCTTGTACTCCTCTTAGCCGTTGAAATCCTTAACTTATTCCTAAGCCGGATTAATCTTCACCATCAATAGATTGAATAAAGACCATACTCATTCGTTTCTTGAATCTAACTCTCCCGATATTAGATAAATAGATGAAGTTACGAGATCCTTTCCCAATTCACTCGCAAACAAGAATAAAAACCAAGAATGGGTAAACCTTGAATTGAAAGTGCAAACTCTTATTACCTAAACAAAATCCAATTGTTTCTCACAACCACAAAACACAATAACCCCAACCAATCAAGTTAGTTCATGGTTGGGTTCAAATGATATACAAAGAAAAATCCCCAAACCATGAATCTAATGGAAGCAAAGAAGAAGAAGAAGAAGAAGAAATCGATCAGCCCCTTGCTCTCCTCTCTCAATCGAACTCTCCCCCTTTGCCCCCCTCTCTTGTCGAAACTCTCTATTCTTGCTCTCTTTGAGTTTAACGGCTTGGTCTCCTTTAAATAAGAGATGGCTAGGTCAAAATTCTTCTTGAGGAGGAAGTTAAGTTGTAATTAAATACTTTAAAAGAATATAATTCTTTATTATATTTAAATTCCTTCTAGATCTTCTCCTATCTTTTTGGGATTTAATTTCTCTTTGACCTTTTCATGGAAATCAAACTCCTTTGGGATTTAACTTTGCTCCACGTCATCTTGGGCTTATCTAGTCATCAATTTCGACTACCATATCATCTTATCCCTTATCAAAAATTGCTCTGGCAACTAGCTCGGCATCTCCTTCATGCATTGCCCTGGCAACTGCGTCGGCATCTCCTTCATGCACTGCCCTGGCAACTGGTTCTAGCCTTATTTAGGCAAGTGATTCTGCATACACACAAAAACACACCAAAGCAGTATCTTTTTCCACAAAAATCACCAAGTTATGTAATCAAGCTCAACGGTGGAAAGAAACATGAATTAATGCATGAATGACTAATTATGCAACTAATATGAGCCTAAGTCTAACAATAATATGAGTAAAAAGGGTAATAAAATAGTACTTTTAAACACTTATCACACCCCCAAACTCGAACTATTGCTTGTCCTCAAGCAATGTAAACTAACAATTACCTACCAAGACTTTAATCATCAAAGACATGCTTCAAACTTGAATTCAAACCTCGGAACCGTGGCACAAATTATGATCACCTTTGTATTTTTCGGATAGCATAAATTACCCAGAATCGAACTATAATGCTCGTGACAATGTGTGTGCGTAGTTGTGTACAAGTTGATTTTCAAGATTCTATGTGAACAATAGGCTTTTATCAATTTAATTACCGGGTCATTTATTTTTATTTTCACTAGAGCCAATTTCGGGCACCTCTAGCAAAGTAAGAAATTTCTCATTTTATTTTAGTCGACTAGAGCCAATTTCGGGCACCTCTAGCGATTCTTTAATGTGCATTAACTACTAGAACCAGTTTCGGACACATCTAGCAAGAAAGTGCATTTACTACTATAGCCAGTTTCGGGCACCTATAGCAAGAAATAACTTTTAATTTTCAATTTTAAATTTACCCAAATTTTAAGCAACCTAAGTTCACTAAGTTTTTTTCAATCAACAAGCCACAACCGTGTAAAAAAATCAGCGTCATAGTAAAATTCTAAGTTCTTTTCATGCAATCCTAAAATTAAAGGTTCTTTCAATTAAGTGCAGTGGCAAAAATTCATCATTGGATATTCAACAAGTCTTAAGCAATTAAATCCAATTAAAGGCATGGCAAGTAACATATGCAACCTATATGTGATTGCTAAAGATGAATGCAACTAATCATGAAACTAACTAGAAACCAATACCCTCCCAAACTCGAGAGAAGCATTATCCTCAATGTACGTAAAAGTGAAACAAAATTTAAAAGAAACTAAATGAAATGAGTTAGTCAGAGAGGTCGTCACCTCGAGTGATAAGTTTCCTTCGTGCCGTTTGCTTGATTCATATCCTGGTCGGTGGTTGAATGCTTGTGGCTGGTACCGCGTGAATAGTATTGTTTTGATTTGATCCATGTTTGCCGAGGCAGGTTCACTTGCCTGGGCATCAGTAGTTTCCGAATCCATTGTTGTTGCCTGGGCATCGCCAGTTTCTATTGCCGTGGCAACTGCTGAGGTAGTTGCCGGGCGGTTGCCGGGGTATCCTCTGTTGCGATTGCCGTGGCATGTAGTCGGCAGTGAATTTCCTTAGCATGGTGGTTGTGAGTCTTGTTGTGGAAAAGAAAAAAACAAAGAAAACCTAAAAACTAAAGAACATTGTAGACAAAAATAAAATATCTCCTAAAATTTCCCAAAATAAATAAAGAACAAAAAAAAGAAAATAAAATAAAGTTCCAAAAATAAAATAAAAATAAAAATTCTTAGAAAGAGCATTTTTCATGAATCTTCTAATGTTACTGCATATATGAGAAAACTTGCGAAGTGTCGTTTTCGATACTTCTTATAGTCGATCCGCACCCTCCATCGAGTGATAATATTGCCCAAAAAGAGTTGGGTCAATATGCTCACAGCTACTCCCATTTGCATTACCATGGTGGATGTGTCTTTTTTTCGTGTTCCCTTGTAGTCCATGCACATCTTCCACCTTACTACTGTTCCTGAAGGCATGAATTTATTATTAGGAAAAATTATATCAAGATCCAACCATTTAATTACCTCATTCTCGTCGTGCTCCACCGTGGTTGGATGCAGCTTTCGTTGTCGTGGCAACTGATGCTCTAGCCAATTGTTGTGGCAATCAGTTGCCAAAATTTGCTGTAAGTAAGGGGAAGAACCAATTTTCTGAAAAGCTTTACGAATCCAAACACATTTTTCTTTTGGCCTCTCAAACATCTCCATCAGTAGACATTTCGATGGCTTCAAATCTACCAACATCGGTTCCTCAAGACATACCTGCAATGGACGAGGTGATTTTTTAAAGAATTCGAAAGGTTCAACCATTACCTGCTCATATTCCATTGGCAAAGTATTATCATCTTGTTGATCTTGCATGTGGTCGTGCAATTGCCATGGCAACTGTAGATGAGAGCAATCTACAGATTCCTACTTTAACATCAACGTTGTAACCTTCTGGGCATCAGGTTCCTCAAAATTTGATGTAGTATTATTGTTCTCAGCTTCACTGAGTGTTGTCACGGCATTGCTCTGTTCAGGCTCCTCAATCATTGCCGAGGCAATTTTTTGCTTAGGCTCATCATGTGTTGGGCAGTCTCTCTCATTGGCATCCTCTTGACTTGGAGGTTCTAGTTGTTCCCCACATATCGGAGAGCTTTCTTTGCATTGCTCCTTATCCTCTTGCCTTGGGACGTCAGTATCCCCAAGAATGGCTTGTTGGTGCATGTTGTCCAAGGCATATGTGGATCTCCTCAATTGATCTTCTGAATCCCCCAAGGTTGCATCTCACTGAGCTATCATCGCATCCATGGACTTTGATAGCTCTCGAATCTTTTCAATTGATCCATCAAGTCTAGCCAAGGAAGCTAGCAACGTTTCCTCCAAGGAATTTGAATGCTCTTGAAAGGGACTATATTGCCATGGCATATCTGTTGCTGTGGCAAAATTGTCATGGTAAAAAAAATTTGAGCTTTTTGATCATACCATGAAGAATTTTGCCGTTGGTTCCATCTATGGTCCTCCATGTAGTCATATGCACCGAAAATGTGAGGGCAATTTTCAAACACATGATGTTCTCCACAACAACTGCACGAGTTTTCCACGGTATATGCTTTTCTCGGTTGGTATAGTTAATCATCGAATGGTGCAAGAAACTCTTGATTGGATTGATTCAAATCTTCCAACATTAACTCTCGAATAGATCGGCTTTTATTTCCCGACATGTTGATGTCCCTTAACTTGTAGCGCACCGTTTTTTTTATAAAACAAACAAAAAGAAAAGTTAGTAAAACTAAGAAAAAATGCAATAAAAAACAACTAACATCAATTGCCAATCCCTGGCAACGGCGCCAAAAACTTGTTGCGCGTAATAAGTGCTACGCAATTGTGCAAGTATACACGTCGCAAGTAATAAAGTGATCAGAGTATTGAGTATCGTCTCCACAGGGATTGGTTTGGGTCACTTTGCTTAAGTTACTGCGTTGGAAAAGAAAAACACAAGTAGGTGATTGTAAGAATTATAACTAATGGGTAAACTAAGAGCAATAAACTAAAAGAATAGATGACATCAAAAGAGAGTGAATAGGCCAGGTTATCGTGAGTTGAGGTGTGATAGCCGATTGGATCATCTTGGTAAAAGAGTGCAAGGGCAACTCAGTTGCCGTGGCAACTTGCGCAGCGGGGTTGCCTTGGCAACTAATCGACGGTTGCCTGGGCAACTGGCTAGGCAACTGTTTGGGCGGCTGGGTAGCAGCTTCAAGGTTCGGCGGAGCGTTCTTCAATGGTTTCTTCTTATCCCTAAGTCGAAACTCTAGCTATTTATGCATGCCTTGATAATACATCCATGCGTGAATCAAGTGTGAACAACAACCAATCTTGCGCTCCTCTTAGCCGTTGAAATCCTTAACTTATTCCTAAGCTAGATTAATCTTCACCATCAATAGATTGAATAAAGACCATACTCATTCGTTTCTTGAATCTAACTCTCCCGATATTAGATAAATAGATGAAGTTACGAGATCCTCTCCCAATTCACTCGCAAACAAGAATAAAAACCAAGAATGAGTAAACCTTGAATTGAAAGTGCAAACTCTTATTACCTAAACAAAATCCAATTGTTTCTCACAACCACAAAATACAATAACCCCAACCAATCAAGTTAGTTCATGGTTGGGTTCAAAAGATATACAAAGAATAATCCCCAAACCATGAATCTAATAGAAGCAAAGAAGAAGAAGAAGAAGAAGAAGAAATCGATCAACCCCTTGCTCTCCTCTCTCAATCGAACTCTCCCCATTTGCCCCTCTCTCTTGTCGAAACTCTCCCTTCTTGCTCTCTTTGAGTTTGACGGCTTGGTCTCCTTTAAATAGGAGATGGCTAGGTCAAAATCCTTCTTGAGGAGGAAGTTAAGTTGGAATTAAATACTTTAAAAGAATATAATTCTTTATTATATTTAAATTCCTTCTAGATCTTATCCTATCTTTTTGGGATTTAATTTCTCTTTGACCTTTTCATGGAAATCAAACTCCTTTGGGATTTAACTTTGCTCCACGTCATCTTGGGCTTATCTAGTCATCAATTTCGACTACCATATCATCTTATCCCTTATCAAAAATTGCCCTGGCAACTAGCTCGACATCTCCTTCATGCATTGCCCTGGCAACTGCGTCGGCATCTCCTTCATGCACTGCCCTGCCAACTGGTTCTAGCCTTGTTTAGGCAAGTGATTCTGCACACACAAAAACACACCAAATCAACATCTTTTTCCACAAAAATCACCAAGTTATGTAATCAAGCTCAACGGTGGAAAGAAACATGAATTAATGCATGAATGACTAATTATGCAACTGATATGAGCCTAAGTCTAACAATAATATGAGTAAAAAGGATAATAAAAATAGTACTTTTGAACACTTATCAGTGGCGAACCAATGAAGTTGGTCCAAATGGTAAGCAGCTTGATATCGTTTAAGTAAATCTCGAGCTCGAGGCCTTGTGTATGTGAAATTCTCCCACCAAAGTCAAGTGTGCTACGCGGAATCAGTCCGGTTTAGTCAGAGAAAAACCCGAGAATCGGGAGGGCAAAAAAAAAGGTGAAGGGCGGCGAGCGTCGGTGGTCCGTTTATGGTTGGCTTGTCTTACGGTGGACCTGAACTTGTAGAATGAGGAGGTGTTGGGTGTGTTCTTACGGTGAATAATGGCATGGTTAGAGAACTTGTTCCATTGTTGCAGTGTTGATGTTTTCTTTGGTGTGAACTGCCTTCTGTATAATCGCCTAGGTGTGGCATTGGTCTGAATGTTTCTGTGTATGGCATCTTCGATTGATGTTTCAAGCTTTTATTACAGAACAAGTAGTCAAACTATAATTTTTATTTGATTAATGCCTACATTTTGTTTTTATTAAAGTAGGTATTTTATCTTTCATTTCATAATCATTTTTAGGTCAGCCATCAATTCTAGCATCCAATGAATATGTGACACGTGACATTCAATTATAATCTTCCTTTATACTTATTCATCTTTAGGAAAATAAAAAGAAAAATCAAAGATAAAATATAAAAAAATAGTTCATTTAAGAAATCAAACAATCAATTTTAAGAATTCGTCTATTTCCCTACATCAATGTCGAACAATGGGCCTTCATCATCTTTTTTTCAAAGTAGAAAAGATACTAAGTTTCAAAATTTTATTTCAAAGCATTTCGATGGTGAAAATTCATTCAAGAAAACAATGAAATTAAGACTCAAACTCTCAAAAATCCGTCTCAAAACACTCTGGTTTTATTTGTAACGATGAGTTGAGTAAAAGAGAAAAAAAATTCAAAGCTCGAAGAATTCATTCAATGAAAGATAATGTGTTTTTTAATGGATGGCCCAAAAATTATTACGAAATGAAACATGAGACATATATTATAACAAAAAATGAAACACTTATTTTTAAAAAAAAAAACAGGTTTTATTATCATTCTTCTTTTTCCTTGGGCGGATGTTTTACTTGGTTGTTGAGTATGATTATATCTTGAGAGACATTAGTTTTGTTTTCCTCTTTGAAGACTTTATATATTTTTAATAAAATTAATTATTGTCTAGTAAAAATTAATAATTAATTTGAAAAGTTTGTCAAATAGTAAAATGAACCGATAACTAATAATGTCTTTTAAAAAAATTTATTATAATGCATAATTTAAATTATAGGCATATATAAGAATTACTTTGAATGTGTAAATTCAATATAATTTAGTATACATATAAACATATATTAATGGGAATTCTCAAAATTTTAGAGACTTAATCAAAGTTTTTAAAATTATATTCGGGGTGTAATGACTTTTTTCAGAAACTTTGATGGCTTCAATGGAATTTCTCCAAAACTTGGGGGCCTGAAGAATTTTTTCAAAATCTTTGAGGACCTTAATGAATTGCCCCTCCTCTATTCATGGAGATGGCACATGCTTAATCAACAACCTGATTTTATACATTTCCCGGGACCAATATGAATCAAATCAACCAACGACCAGACATTTTAATTACAGTGAAAAGAAGCACACCAAACATTTGTGGGGGATAATACATAAATCAAATCAAACATTTTCCAACACTAATGACTCCTCAGCTTTGGGTCACTTCACACAATAAATCTATTTTGTTGTTTTGCATCCTTCCAATTAACCCATAAAAATAAACCAACCTTCTTCTTTCTTGTAAGCCAGCTAGATTTTTGCTTTAAGCCTTGGAAAAAGATGAAATCAACCATAAAATGTTGAATTAATAAATACTTTTATTGGCACAAAATGCCATATAAATACAGACAGAAACATGTCTGCAAACAGAAATCGACATTGCCTATTTCAGGCATCCCACCTTTCACTTCACAAATATTATTGTACAAGGGAAAGCATGCGTGCATGCATATAAAGTAGTATATGGCATTAATACACGTATGGTATATCAAATATTCTGGACAGATGAGCTGTATATGAAACTTTGGGTAGGATTTCAGATGCCGGCTAGGCACTCCGATGGAGGAACCGGGTACCGGGGCTTGTCGGTGCAGTAATATCATGTGGTTCAAACGGACCCATCTGTATCTTCTAGCTTCCATAGCACTGAGGGCTTGATAAGCAGTGCCCTCCCACCAGTTCCCAGGGTTTGAGACACAACTGGCTGGCCCTGGAACAGCGCAACCTTCGATGTCGAAGTCCTTGTAATAAGCCACGAAAGGTGCTTTACTCCAATCAATTTTCTCCAGTCCTCCCCTAGTTGCCCAATTATCGGCTTCCCAAAGCGTCGAGTACACTCCCATAGGCTGAAGCTTTGGTTATGGGATGTTTTTAGCTTCATTGTTCTTGTAAACTCTGATAGGCACTTCATCAACGTAGAACCTGTAAAAGCAGGGACGACACAAGGATCATTTTTTTTAAAGAAGTATTAGTCTCTCTCAACCAATACATAACTTCGTTCCTGTGTAAAAGCATCCGCCCAACGGCCCAAACCCATTAACCTTAATAAAATAATAATCATTGGCCAATTTAACTCAACTAATACCAGTATATCATTAATTAAAGTGACCCCAACTAATACTTGTATCTACAACTGTATAGTGTTTTGTACAAAAAGTTGATATTAACTTTTGTTGATTTGATTGATAGTTTTTTCGCTTTCCCTCCTCTCATTGCATTGCCAATTTACCATACAATTGTCGGCCATTTACAACTTACACAATATGGTGATGGTTCCACATAATTGAGTAAGTATGGAAATCTGATGCAGGATCGAACCAAAGGTTAACCCTTTGTTCCCTGTCACCCTTTCCATGAGCTTAGATGTTGGTTTGGACAGTATACGGCTGGCCGGTTCGGTTTCCCAAGAACTCGAAATCTAGCTCATCTCTTACGGTATTCGTATCCGAATTCATCTGCAACCCGAATTCGAATGAATACCAATTAAGAAGCTGAAAAAGGAAAGTGTTTGAAGAATGAGAAATGAAAGCAATGAACATTACGTAAAAGGCGGTGACTGTTCCGGCAGAATCACCGGCAACGAGCTTGATTTTCATGCTGACACGTCCGAACAAGTACTTACTTTTGGAAGCAAATCCACAGCCTGATAAAAAAAAGTATTGGAACAACATATGATTAGTTAATCATGATTATCCAATACAAAAAAAGGGTTTAGGTTAAAATAATAAAAGTGACCCCCACGAAAAGTGTAAACCTGAATTTCGGTCTAGAATAAGCTGGATGGCCCTCCCTCCATCGATTTGCTTAATATGGGAATCCGACCAAGTGATTCTAAAATCTTGGAGAAAAGTGGTCAGTCGTCCCTGTACGGATGGCGATGAGAGGGAAATTGCAATAATACAAGAGAAAAGCAAAAGGAAGGCATTATTTAAGGCCATGGTGATGTGTAAATTTTATTATAAGAAAGAAAAGGAATTATTATGGAGTTTGATTTAGAGATGAAATGGCTAAGCGTTTATATAGGTGGAAGACTAAAGAGTGAGGCGTCCATGTGTGTATACCGACATTAGGCTTACAACCCCAACTTTTATTTCGGTCTTTGGAAGCTTATCTTATTCATAACTTACTCTTCGAGTTTGAGCTAGCTGCTGATGTTTTTCGTTGATTTCCAGGGACCCAGCATGCAGAACTCAACTTTGATGATGTGGATAGTTTTGATTGGATTTAGGTTTGGGGTATGGACACTTGTTAAAACAAGATTGGTCTATTTCTTTTTCATAACCATTATTATTCAATCTAATGACCGACCGAATAAGAAAGGCTCCCTCACTCCAATTCACTTAATTCATAGTATTTGAAGTCAGTATTCAAATCATAAATATTGTTTAAAAAATTTAACATTTCATCTCATTATTCAATAATAAATTATTAAAATGTCTATTTCCTTCATGTCTTCTGTGATATTTTTTTTTAAACATTTGCTTGATCTTTCATTTTTATTTGAATTACAAGGGTTCTCAAAGTAAGTTTATTTTATTAATAATATTATGTGATTCATTATACTCTTTATGTTAATATCATAATAACTTAGTGTTTGTAATAATTACATACACATACATACATGCCCGTTCTTGAGATTTTAGTAGCCTATGGACGAATGTAAAAATTAGGTCCTAAAGAAAAAAAATTAGACCCTAATAATAAGTATTGAAAAAATGAATTCTAAGAATAAGCTAATAATTTCTCTTCCGTTTGTTTTGTTCTTTGTAGCCGACTCTGCTTCCTTAGATGTATAACAACCATTTATCCAAAGAATATTAAGGATAAGCTCATAATAACAAGTAATAGGAAAAAATAAATATTAATAATATTGAAAAAAATTGAATGAATTAAAGAATCGTGGATGGGTGGTTCGGCTATCTCATACGCATCGGGGAGAGAATAAAGTCGTTGATGCCATAGCAAAACTAGCTCCGATTGGTTGTTTGGATCCTCAGTATTTTGCACAACCTCCCCGGTGTTGGCTGCTGTGTTGTTGGATGATTTGGTTGCCTCGTTGTGATAGTTTTTGAGTTTTGTATGTTTTAGCTTTGTGCTTTGTGTGGTTCCTATTCGAACATATATTTGTTTCTTATCCCCGTGAGTACTCTTTTCCTTCATTTAGGTGTAGAGAGGTTTTTAACGAGGCTTGTGGGGGTAACACCCATTTTCACCTAAAAATAATATTAGAAAAATTCTACTGTAATAATGAGTATTGAGGGAAAAATAGACCCTTAATAACAAATATTAAAAATATATTTTAGGAATAGACCCTTTAATAACAAGCAGTAGAGAAAAAATTGGGCATATGTTAACAAGTATTGCAAAAAATAGACCCATAATAATAAATATTAAAAAAATTGAGTTCTTAATAACAAGTATTGAAAAAATTACCCCAATAACAATTATGAAAAAAATAATAAAGCTCTAATAACAAGTATTAAAAAATTAGAACCTAATAATAAATATTAAAAAATAAATATTTATAGTTATGAATAGTGGACCTGGGCTATCCCCTTATAACCCACTCTCATAGACGGCCCGAGATACATACGAAACTAATTGAATTCGATAACCAGTTGCAGTTGTGACACGGTTTTGTGTGGGTGCCTCCATTTAATGAGTCGATTAATGAAAGTTTTATGGATCACAACATAATTTTTTACAAGGTTTTTTCTTGTGGCCTCCATGGATGGTAAACGGGCGGGACGGGTGCAGATACCCCCTCCTCTATTCTTATATTCATCTAAAATTTTTATATTTACCACTTATCCACTATCCACTGTGGGTACAATTTTTAAATCTACACCCGCTCACGTGAGTACAATCTCAAATTCATTCCCACACCCACTACTCCACCTGAACATCCATCACTCAACTTGTATTCGCCTACAAGCAATCACTAATATCGAATTATGTAAAAATAGACCATATATTTTTGTAAAGAATAGTACAACTTCACATATTTTATTGATTGATCAAATGTATATATGTAATAGATTTACACCGATATAAATTTAACTACGGCTAACTAACTAACGGTCGTTAACTTAACTAAAGCACCAATATAAATTCTATTTAACTAAAGCTAACTAATTAACTATAACAAACTTAACTAAAGCATATTTACACTTATATAAATTCTACTTAACCACACATTATAAAATTACAGCATGATTAATTCAAGCTCAATCTTAAACAATGAATTCAAGCTCGATTATAAACCATCGTTTTTTCAAACTAAATTAATTGAATTCAAAGTCTACAAATTTAAGGATTAATATAGATTTTAAAACAAATCAATATCTTAGTACATAAAATACCATAATAAAAGGCATAATCAAAGTTTACAAGCATAAATGGTCCAAATTTCATATGGTGGGCAGTTAGTGGGCGCGCGGATGTAGGGCGGACGAATGTGGGCGGATACGGTGCGAGTAAGGCCTCAAACCCATCACATACCCATTACTCACAACGGGTATAACTTTTACACCCACACCCGCCCACTCATACTCATCTACACCCTAACTGGGGCGGGTGCGGTGCGAAATCTGCAAAACTATACTCGTCTGCCATCCCTATTCCATGGTACCAAACTTTTATTTTTTCTCTTGTTTTCGGGAGACTTTGTTCGATTCGGTCTGTGGGTTTCATTTATTATTATTTTAATTTTAGGAATAAAAAATATTTCCATATTAATACTTATATTTTGATTGAATTTTAAAAATTTTAAATAAAAAAGAGCAAACTACGCCATTAGTCACCAAATAATCATTAATATTTTTTTATTTTAGTCATCAATATTTTTTGCAAAATCATCATTAACATTACATTTTTTGTCATTGGCCATTAAATAATTAGCCGAGATTGTGACATGACTTGGTATGCTAATAATTTTAGTCCTAAAAAATTATACATGCTATCAATTTAATTCTAATTCAAGATAATTCAAAAAATCATTAATATTTAAAAATCTTATAGATTTGGTTGTTATTTTAATTCAATATAATTTATAATTTAGACAAAATCAATATGAAATATTATATTTAACTTAAATGATAAAGTGTGCAATGTATTTATACTTAGCTTAAATTTTATAATGTAACTAAAATCAATATAATTTATATTATGAGAATTTCAAAGTAATTTTGTCACACCCCAAAAACCGGTATAGTCGGAATTAAGTTTCGGCGATTGGAAATTTTGTACCGGATATGCCCGAATGATGTAATTGCTTAATCTTTGTATCCAATTTTGAAGTAATGGAAGTTAATTAAGCTCAATTGATGTTGTTGTACCTTTTGTAAGGAATGAAAGTCATTTTAGTGACTAAATTGTGAAAGTTTAAAGTTTGGGGGCAAAAGTGCAAACTTTGAAGTTGAAGGGCTACCCTCCTAAATATACCATTTTTAAAGATGAGTCGCCATCTTCCCACATGAATTTCATATGGTAACTGGAATGATATTGGTTGAATTTGGTGGCTAATTATGTAGCCTTAATTAGTGCAAAAAGAAAGAAAAGATGGAAAATAGTATTTTAAGGTTTCCCTACTTGGAGGGTAATCTCCATCGGTTAGCATATTGAAAAAGAAAGTGTATTAGAAACACTTTTAAGTTGTTTTGACCAACTGAGAGCTTATTGCAATTGTTATCATCTTTCTTCATCCTTTTTCCACTAAACTTTGCTAAGCACCTTAAGCATCATCATTGTCATCTTCTTCCTCAAGCTCAAGAAGCACCTCAATCCAATCTTTGATCTTTACTTGAATTCAATATACCATTTGAAAGCTTTTGGATTGGTGAGTAATTCCCCTAAACTAATTTGATGATTCCTACAATCCTTAGAGTGTAATTTTAAGATTAAAGTCTTGGAAGTCTAAGCTAAGCCCATGTGTTTAGAGATTTATTTCTTTGTTTTGATGTTGTCAACAAACTTTGGTAAGCTTGAAAAACATTTTGAATCATTAGTTTTGACTCTAATGCAATCCTCTAATTTTTGAACTAGCTCAAGTATTGGAAGATAAGCCATCTTCACCATCTCTGTTACCAAGCTCTTCCAAAGGCAAGGGGATCGTTATTCGAGAACCTTGATGCTCCTTAGTACTAGGTGAGTGTAGTTGTGTCTCAAGATTGGCTAGGTGCCATCCCGGTTGCATTTGATTTGTGTTTACGTTGTGTCTTCATTTGGGTAGCTCAAGTAGAGTTCACAAGATGTGAACTTCATGTGGTAAGTGTGGCAAGGTCACCCTATTGCTTTTAATGCATTTCGACGTCTTATGATTCATTTGTCATACGTTATATGTGAAAAATGTTTAATGCTAATATTGACATCCATGGGAGTTGATATGATACATAAATGATATGATATGTTTTTTAGAGCCAAGGCTTAATATGCAATCCGATATGATATGGCCTAAGGGCACAAAGGTAAGTTTTATGATGAAATATGTAACCTTGGACACTTGTGGACTTTGGATACAATTGGCATGCCATAGGGTTATTCGAGCTCACCAAGTAAGGGATTGGACTACGGTCCGGGGCTACAACCTATATGTGCAGGAGAAAAGGGTGGTCTGTGTAAGAGACTCTAGAGCTACGGCTCAAGGCTACGACTTATCTTCGATATGTTTTAGTGTACAGGGGGATCCGCGTATCCATAGCTTACTATGTCCAATGAGAAATGGAGAATATGTGTTTTACTTTTGATATATGAAATTATAATACTTGATGTTGAGTATGATTCATATATGTTTAGTGATGTACATATGCCATTCCAGCATGCTTTTATGTCATTCGTGCCATTAAAGAACTTATTATGCATTTGTTATGACTACCTCACTAGGCTATGCAAGCCTAACATTCGTGTCTTATGCATTTTAGGATCTTGAAGGAATATGAGCTTTGATCGTGTGGTTGAAGTTGCAAGTCACTTCCGTCAATCACATGTATGCTTGCATTTTTGTTTTGAACTCCTAGTATGGTGGCATGAGGCTTAGACATGTTAAACTTGCCTATTGTGATATGTGTGTAATGGCCTAAAAGTGTTTAAGTGGTGTATGTAAAAATTGGTATGCTATGCAAGTGGTTAAACTAGTTAAACTTGCTTAAAGGCACTAAAATGTGAAAACATAGCAAATGGGTTCGAAACGCTCTAAAATTTTGCATACTGTTAGAAATATTGTTAAATGACTTACTAGTAAAAATTTGGTAAGGTTCGGACAAGGTTTAGTAGGGTAAAAGACACTTATACCAGCTAAAATCTGTCATTGCAATGCAGGGCGTATCGATACTTCTTAGTGCGTATCGATACAAGTATGCATAATTGGGCTTAGTAAACATGGTGTATCGATACACCCAAGGGTGTACCGATACGGAATTTGGTCTCTGGAATTTGTAAAATGTTACCGTACTGATGCGGCTCTACGACGTACCGATACGGTCGGTCAAAATTAAATTGGGAATTTTGTCAGTTTTCGCGTACCGATACAGGGGATCGGTACAAACCAATATAATTAACGAACTCACTAGGTATACCGATACGGCTTATACCATACCAGTACGGCTAAGCTTTCCAAAACCTCAGACTTTGACCCTCAGACCAGACGTATCGATATGGTGTGACTGCGTATCGGTACGGACCCTCTGTCCCAATTAATATACCTATCTTTCAGCCTTGTCGTACCGGTACGGCCAGTAGGGGTATCGACACGGTTGTCTATTAAGTTAGTTAAAGGTTATAAAAATGAAGTTTCCAGTTTTCACAAATTACTCCTTGAATAATCAAAGCTAAAATTGGATAGGTAAAAGACCTCTGTTAGTAATGAAATTTCACGGGATCATAATTAGTAAGTTTAATTTCAAATTGGTGATATGAATTTCAGTTAAGGACCCTTAATTTGTAAAATCCACGTCTTAGACCCAAGCCTGTAAAAGATTAAAATTTACCCCAAATTTAGTAAATTATTAATAAGTTAGCTTGTAAATTCTTAAGTGAGATTAATAAAATATTCCGAATAAAGTTCCGACCTCCGAATATGTTTTCAGTTACACATTCTGACCCGGTTCTCCAGCAGGCCGAGAATGGGGTGTTACAAAATTTTATTTATATTAAATAAGTTTATTGACCTTTTAAGATTAATGAAATATTAAAGATTTAAGATAATCTAGTTTTTATAAAATTTCAACATTTATATCTCAATAATTAATTCATTAACAAAGTGTTTTGATAAAGGAAAATTCTATAATGATTGTCGCACACTAAAATACACCACTAATTTTAAATTAAAAAAATCTAAAAACTAAAAGATTTTTTTCCTATTTAATGACATTAAAATATGGGTTAATTACATGTTTCGTGTATAAATTATAATCAATTCCTCAATGACATATTTTTCAAAAAAAATTATTCACTTAACACATAGTAGCAAGATTAGTCCTCAACAATGCACTATATTTAATTTCAACCTTAATATTTAGTTTTTAAAAATATATTTGTTTTAAAAATTATAAAAAAATATTTAAACTAATCTTAATTAACTCGTGGCTTAATAAAAATAAAAATTAATTTAATTATGATATTTTTATGTTTCTTCGTCTTTCCCCTTTTTATCTTCTTTTATTAGAGCTTCTTAAAACTCTTAAAGTTATGATTTCAATTAAATGAAACAAAAAAATAAATAGCTATAATTTTTTAAAAAGCCAAAACTTAATTGTTACTGATTCCAATGACATTGATATTTATAAAATTAGGATTCATTATAAACAAGATCCCAATTTTCAACCCTAGTTTTCCATTTCTCTCAATCCTCAAATTCGATTCAGACATAACAAAAAAAATTTTATAGTAGATATTGAGAAAATACCAAGCGACATGAAAATTTAAAAATATTGTTTTATATACAAAAATTTGAAGATAATTTAATGAATAAACACTAACACTAAAAGGGTAGAAACATTAAGTAATAAAGTTTTTTTCTTACAAATTATATTTAATCATAATCCTACCTAGAGGGGGAAGGGGGTGCTCTTAGTGGGTTTAGAACCCATGGTCTAAGAGAAATAAGAGAACAAAGATGAGCAGTTTGGCCAACCGACCAAATATGTTTGCTCAAGTAAATAAAAGTTGTTAACAATAAATAAGATGTAGTCTTAACATTTAAACCTTTAATTGTTTAAATCAGCAATGTGAAAAAGCAAATCACACGATATAAATAAGACTTATAAACTCCATGTAAAGTCAAATTTCATAAAAAATATCATCTTCATCCATGACTCCGTAACCTAGACTTAGGCGATTGAAACTAAATTATAAATCAGATGGTGGGAAAGCATGTGTTGGGTAACCAGTTGGATCCCTTTTTTTTTCAATTGATCTTCAATAACAATAGAACCAAACTAACTTCTGTCGCTTTCGGTTTTTTGAGTCAAATAAGGAGAATACGAAATCCAAAGATTTTGAGGGGAGATTTAATCAAACGAAAAAATATTTGTAAAGTTTTTTAATATATTTTTATAATTTTGAAAATAAAATTCATTTTTTTAATTTCTAAACCTTAAGGAAAAATTGATAGAATATGCAAATATTGAGAGTGGAATTTATTGGATTATTTTTTAAATTAAGATCAATTTGATTGAATGTGTAAGTTTTAGGATTAAAATTGTTATTATATCATATCACATCCAATGCTTAACAGTCAATGACCGAAGTAAAAAGATGTATCATTAAAGGCTATTCTTGTAAAAAAAATAGTATGATGACCAAAATAAAATAGTTTATCCTATTTCATATTGGTAATGTATATCAATGTATAACATTAGTTGTGTATATCGGTGACATTTATTGTAGACTTATCCTTTAATAAAATTAAATTTATTAGTAATAAATTTGATAAACTCTTTAGTTGCTTCACGTAATTAATGCAAAGTAACGTGATTCAAACTAGTAAATAATAAGCATAATTAAAAAATATACAAATTATTTTGATCATTCGAATATTATAATATCAAAATATAAAATATCATAAAAATGAAATAGTGTAGATTAAAAGCCTAGCATTCTTCAATTTTTCATTTTTCCTTTTTTCTTAATAGTTAATATATTGACCATAATAATTGACAGGTAATATTTAATTCGTATTTAAGACACATATGTATGCATGTGGACAATACCTACTTTTTTAATGAAATTTGTATAAATAATAATTTAAGACCTTCAATATCTACTATATTAAATGGCATAGAATAGTTTAAATTGAAGCTTAAAAAACTTCTAAACAAATATTATATATATTAAAATATAATAAAATAATTTAAATTATTATTCATAAAAAATTTAAATAAATAAATATGTAATAGATAATCCCAAATTAAGAAGAACGTGAATAAGCTCAACTTAGATATATTTGGAAGCACCAAACTATCCGATATTTTCAATCCAATTATAGAACAACAAATTTTATATCAAATGTTGGTTTAATAAAATATATGTGCGATTTGATTACCAATAAATACATAACCATAAACCTGTCACATCATACTTAAACTTTGATACAATATTATAAATTATATATTATATTTTGATACAATATTACAAATATATACTTAAAAATTAATTTTAACAACTAATTATCATAGGTGGAATAGCAAAGGCTAGTTAAAAAAAACAATTAGTCATGCATTTGAATCCTAACAATGATACTAGTTGTTTTATTAAAAAATTTGTAAAAGTGTGAAATGATAACACAAGTTCTACCTTAATATATTAATTATACTTTGTAAATAATGTTATTTTGATAATTTTTTAGTTTAATTGACGTCACATCAAAGTCAAATTAAGTCATGACACTAACTTAATCAAGAGATTTAAGTTAGTAGAGATTAATATATATATATATATATATATATATTATTTGAAAGGGTTAAGATCCACTTATACTATGTAAAACTCAATTGCTTTTACACATGTTTTGGACCGTTGGATGAGAGTAATAAATGGCTCAGACTATTTCCTTATCTTTTTTTTTTCAAGTGATAATCTTTACATTTTCTACTGTTAATCTCATCCATCCATTTTACTCATCCAATGACAATGGATTAGTGTAAAACTAAATGAGTTTTACACCATATAACTGATCGCATTCCTATTTGGAATTATATAAATGTAATATGTATAAATTTTTACATATATAATATATAGTCAGTTATTATGCACTTAATTTAAAAATTGATATTTTTAATGCGTAAATTATATTATCTAAATAATCTATAATCTTCCTAATCCTTAAAACACAATTGCATTTAGGTACACTTGAACACACAGCCTTCTAAATATAATAATAATAATAATAATAATAATAATAATAATAATACCGACTAAACTAATGCGTAATCAACTTAAAAGTTGATATTTAAAACTAAAGAAATATAATTAGCATAATTAATTGAATTATATAAAAGTTTTACTTCGCAACGTTGTTTCATTCTATATGAGTAATCAGTTCGGTTTATATAACATTAAAATTTGGTCTATTAGCTTCATCAAAAAGAGTAATCAATTTGATGGTAGGTCTAATTAATTTGGACTATAACTCGCTAATGGAATTGAATTAAAAGATGAACTAATTCTTTAAAAACAAGGTTTGCGGTTGAAAAAACCGCGTTCTAATGCCCCAACACAACAAATACCAACCCTTTGGTTATTACATTGTATGCACATATTTTTGCCTTTTGGTTTTGACTTTTATCTTGGTTGAATGGAATGTGCTTATTGTACTCTGTTTAAGGATAAAGTCACCAATTAACTCACATCATCCTTAACCAAACACCTGTTCTTCTTCCATAAATTTAAAGTAAATTACATGATTGGTTACTCAATTATAAGAAAATTTATTTTATCATTTGTGATTAATATATACTTTAATGACATGTATTATAATCAGATTGGTTGAAGAAAAAACAAAACAAAACTTATTCTTCGGATGGTTGGGCCTGGGTTCAAAACCCAAGTCATCCAAAAAGTCCCACAACTTGTAAATCACTATACCCAATTGTCACTTTTATTTCATGGGTGACAATACATGTTTCCATGGGTGAAGTTGGAACGGAAAAGTTTTTTTTTTTTTGCTTAATTTGGAGCTCAAATTAATTATATTAATGTGTATAAAACATTGCCTTTAAGCAACATATTTCTATATTACGTATTACTTATCATTTTTATCTTTGAATGCGTTTCTAATTTATTACTTTAATTACATGTGTTACGACTCCGAAAATCATCAAAAGTTGACGAACACCTGTTTCAAACAAATAATATACTTTTTAATCTTAAAACGATGCTGAATTTTATTGAAATAAAAGAAGATATAACTTTGACAATGCAACCCCTCAAAGGAAAGAATTTGAGGACTATGTCCACTAAAAACTCAAACAAAGAAAAAATAAAAAGAAAACGATTTAGTAGTATAATTAATTTAAAATCGGACTTAAGCTAAAATTTCATTGTTCCAATTTTCATGTAAAAACATGTATTCTAAACCAGAAAGCAAATGCAAAAATTGGATGTAGTAGTTAAGTAGTTGGGGGATTTTTTTTGAAGGACCAGAGATTGATATAACCGTTTAAAGAAAGTGGTATTTTTTTCAATCAATTAAATAATAATACGTGTTTCTACGACATAATGTCACATGTTACTAACAACATATTTATGAATTCAAAACTAATGTCGATAACAAAATGGAATTTTTTTTTCAACGACTAATTATGTAACTTACCCTGAATAAAACAACATTTTAAATTTAAACCATTGGGCCTTGATGCATATGAACCTTTGCTCTAAAACAAAAAGTTTCAATTCTTAAAAATAAAACGATTTAAACCCAACCCGTAATTAAAATAGTGTAAAATTAATCTGAAATTCAAATGCAAAGCCATTGTGATGCATAATTATTTATATTGTATTAAAAATCAAAGAAGTTGCTGAGAGACGAGAAAAAGGAGAAATAACCATAACATTCACATGTATGTACTATCATTTACTAGGGGACCAGAAAAAAGACTATGAAAAAAGATGATCAATCAAAGAAAATCACATCGGATTGTGCATCAACGCATGTTATTTAACCATCAGTATTTCAAACAAGAGATATTCTAGGCAGGAGAGAATATATATTAAGATTATCTTCTTCTCTTTTCCTTCAGATAGAAGATATGGCGTGATGAGTTGGAACTGCTGAGTAATCCTAAAAAAAAAACAGACAATTTGCAAATTTCATTATCTTCTTGAAGGATTATATTTTTACTGTCGTTTGCTTCTATACCTTGTTTTAACTTAAAAATGTTGATTGGGAAAAGGGCTCAAGAAACGAGGTTATTCATAATGTTGTTCCCTTTTCTGGTTCCTCTTTTTTTTTTACTATAATGTCTGCTCAACTTACAAGTATTTGTCCTTCTGCGATCCATCATTTCAACAAAGTGTGAGACAACGCTTATATTAAGTTGTCCATTCATTCACAGAAACGCCTATTTTGCTCTTCACCAAAATGGTTCGTAGCCACAGTTTCATACTTTGCCTAAGGCATTGCCACTTTTTCCTTGTTTGTATCTTGATTCTAAGCTCGACCCAAGTTAGATAAAAAGTGATAGCGGCCGAACTTTGGAAGAAAAGAAATGATGAAAAGAAAAAGAACGATAATTTTTTTAAGTGGAGCAGTGAAGAACCTTGACACTATTACAATTAATAAACCAAAAGAAATTCAAATAAAATTTACACTTTCTTAAGAACAAATTCCATCCAATATATAGTAATGGCTTGGACTCTTATTTGCTGCAAAATAAAGCTAAATCCCTAAAAATCAGCCTAAAAATCTGTGGCAATTGTGATTCACCAACGTGTGGATTGTGGGTAAACATGAAGGCTAAGTAGTTGAGAAGGCTGGACTTGGTCTTCCACAATTTGTTCCTTATCACGTGCATTTGCTTTCAACTTTCTCCTAGAATAAGTCTTCAAGAGTGGAACCGTATCAATACTTTCCCTCTGAAAATTCGACTTGTCCTCAAGGTGAAATGAAGGAAATTGTCCAGCCATAAGATCATAATTTTCCCAACTAGCTTCTTCAAGTGGTCGTCCTTCCCATTAGACTAATGGTTATAGAGTAGAAACTCCTGCTACTTTAATCCAACGATGCGACAATATTTTGAAGAGGAAGTGCAAGATTTTACCCTCTAATCATGTAAATTAACTAGAAAGCTCTCTCAAGGCGTGTACATGGACAAGAGAAGTAAAGCAGAATATAACAATACAATTCTAGTTCTGTATATTCATTTGACATGCAATTCATATCCAAAACAGCCTCACCTACATTTAAAGATGGATCAATGCTGCGCCCATTGAATCTGCTTAATATCAATACCTTCCTTCACCATCTCATAAAGTGGACTCATTTCCCTTAATTTCTCAACCTGTTTCACAGTAAGCTCAACTGCCTTATCTATCTCCTCCTCAGTAGTAAACCTCTCAATCCCGAACCTAATCGATGTATGTGCCATATCCTCATCCACACCCAATGCTCTCAACACATAAGAAGGCTCCAAACTTGCACTAGTACAAGCACTTCCACTAGACACGGCCACTTCTTTCAACCCCATCAACAAACTCTCCCCTTCAACATACGCAAATGACAAGTTCAAGTTCCCAACATACCTCCTATCCATACTCCCATTCACCACCACCCCATCAATCTTCTCCCTAATCCCATTCAACAACCTCTCTTGCAAACCTTTGATCCTCTTCTCATCATACTCCATTTCCTTCATTGCCAACTCATGCGGCTCCCATCCCGACAACAAGTGGCCTAGGCTCTGTGCCACTCCTTATCCCTCTCTCTTGTCCACCTTCATTCATTTGCGGCTCAACTCTTATCCGTGGCCGTCTTCTCATATACAATGCCCCAACTCCTTTAGGATCATAAATCTTGTGACCACTGAAACTCATCAAACTAACGTTCCATTTCTCTACATCAACCTTAATCTTCCCTAAAGCTTGTGCAGCATCAGTATGAAAAGGGACATTAAATTCCTTACAAATTTTACCAATTTCTTCAAGCGGTTGAACCACACCAATTTCATTATTAACAGCCATAATAGAAACTAACCCGGTATCCAGCCGGATTTCTTTACTTAATCTATCCAAATCAATAAGCCCATCCGACCCAACAGGCAAATAAGTTACCTCGAAACCTTCCTGTTGAAGATGCCGGAAGGAATCCAAAACGCATTTGTGCTCCGTTTGAGTCGTGATAACGTGGCGCTTCTTTTCTTTATAAAAAATGCATAACGCCTTTGACCGAGATGTTAAATTCGGTGGCGCCGGAGGTGAAGACGATTTCTTTAGGAGAAGCTCCGATAAGCGCTGCGAATTGTGCGCGGGCTGTTTCAACGGCGGTTTCAGATTCCCAACCGTAGAGATGAGTACGGGAGTGAGGGTTCCCGTAACGGGAGAGATAAAACGGTAGCATCGAATCTAAAACCCTAGGGTCCACGGGTGTAGTCGCTTGCATGTCGAGGTAAAGAGGACGGCCCGAGATTTTCACACCTTTCATGGTGATTCCTGTCGATTCCTCGTATTTTGTAGAAGCAACAGCGGCCGCAGTGGAGAAGCGGCGGATAATGGCGGCTGCCTTGGTCTTGGTTAGGGTTTGACGAAGAAGCGGCGTGGCCATTTCTCCTTTTCTCTTGGAAATTGGTTTCCCCCTTTTTTCCTTGATATTTTCAACGTTCTAGGAAAGCAAAGTAGAACTAGAAATAGATAAGAACGGGCGAAGAAGTGTTATTTACCAGGCTTAATAGGTAAGTTGGTGCACAAATTATGTATTTTTTAATTAGATGTTTAAATTAATTTTAGAGTTAAACATGTGTTTAATATATCATTTCGCGACTATTTACAGGTTTTTATTAAATTTTACTGTTAAATAATATGTGTTATCTCTTGAAAACTTTAACATTATATTATAAATAAAATAAAAATGTAACCTAAAATTTTCAAATATTTTTAAAATAATCTCAAATCTCTAAACCCCAAATCCGACCACTCTCGTTGGTATTAGCCGCGTTGCCAGGGACGAAATGAAGCGCCCTCCCTTCACCGAACAGTTCACTATTGTTCGTCGTCCGTCCTGCCGTCTTTTGTCGTGAATCATTTGAAGGAACTATTCGATAATTTCGACGTTTCGCACGGCGTCGGTCAATTTTCGACGACGGAGTGGTGGGGAAAATGGTCGTGATGGTCTGGCAACCAATGTGGTAGGCGGTGGCGTGGCAATCAGCGGCGAAATCAACCCAAATCGGGATTTAGCATTTGGGGAGTTAGAGATTTTGAAATTTGGGACTATTTTGTGAAATCTAGAAAACTTAGAGATTTTCTAAAAATTAAGTAATTTTATTTATTTTTAATATAATTTTAGAATTTCCAGGAGTTGACACGTGCCCTTTAACGGTGAGAATTAATGGAGAACTTTAAATGGGTCACGGAATGAAACGTTACACCTATTTTGCCCAAAAAAATAGTTTGGGCACCTAACTGAAAAAATTGCATAGTTTGGTCACCTATTTAGTGGTTAAGCCTTTTGATAAAGCTAAGATCAAGCGCTTTTATTTATGGGTTATATTTTAATATATAAGCTGTATAAAAAATTAAACAATCATTCTATAAAATTTAAAACTTAAATTTAAAACCCTAACACTTAAAACCTAAACCTTAAACTTTAAATTCTAAATTCTAACTATAAACCTTAAATTTACCTCCTATGCACTAATCTCCTAAACTCTAAACCCTAAAATTAAAAGGCTACTTGTGTATTAAAATATTTTCTTTCTTTCTTTTGAACAGATTTATTTATTTTTTAAATTAGGTTATAATTTGATTTTGGTATTCCTGGGTAGGGAAATTGAATGAATTGAAAAGAATATAGTATTTGAATGATTAATAGTTCACAATTTTGAAGATTGTGATCACCTTTAAATTGTTTAAAAGAAATTGTGATAATTGAACCTCTGGAGTGGTCTAGTATAAAAGACGATGTATTTTATTCAGGTGATTTGGGTTCGAGCACCATGTGTGTCTTATTAAAGAATAAAAAAATGAACAGATACTATCTTGTAATCACACCAGCATATTTAAAAAAATTGTGATAATTTAAATTGAATTTTTTTTAATGTAATAGTAAGTATTTTATTCAAATAATAAAAATAATTTTTTTAAAATCTTAAAGTGATTACAAAATAATATTTGTTTACATTTTTAACACTTTAATAAAAAATATATAATTTACAAACAAAATTATTATCACTGGTTAGATTCAATAATGAAAATAATTTTAATACATAACATATAATAATTATCACTTATTTCCATTTACTTGAAAAATAACTTTTACAAAAATATTTATAAAAGTGATTTCAAATTTTTATCAAATAATTTTAAAAAATCATAAAACAAATCATTTTGTCAAAATAAAGCTCAAACCTAATATAAAAAAATTAAGAACTAAATTGAACAAATGAACGACTTAAAAATTCAAAAAAAAAAAAACTGAACTAATATCATCCATGAATTGAATTAATATTTGTTTTTTTAATACAATGATATTTTATATTTTATAATACAATATTGTTACTATTTCAATTAAAATAGATTTTTTTTTCTTAAAGTATTATTTTCCCCTATAATGCTAATAAGACGTTCTTTAAAAAAAAATCGTCAGTATTAAACTGCAATAAAGGTAATTTATATTTTAAGTCAATTTAAACTTGACTTTCCATGTAGGTCAAACACCTTTATTTTATCCTATTATATTATTAAATTTATTGTTAATAAATTAAGTTATTTTGAATGATTTGTTGAATATTTTTGTGTGAAAAAAGTTTACTCAAAATATACACATAGCTCAAAACCTTAAATTTAATTTTATGTAAATTGTTTTAACGAAGTAAACATAAATCAAATATGTTTATAATAAAAATTTGGTGATACAATTTAATGAAATTAAAGAATTGTGAGATATAATAAAATTAACGTTAAATTCTATGATCCAAATTATAAATTACTTTTACAATAGTTAACATTGAGTAATAATAACATTATAAAATCATTAGATCAAATTATACCGAATTAAAATATATGGATTAAGTCACAAACTTAAGTATAGTAGAGGGATGAAAATCATAATAAGACCTTACAACCAAAACGAAAGCGATTTAACTTAAAACGGCGTAGTATACAAACCAAGTTATTACACGCGCCATTAAGAGTGTGAAGACAAAGAGAGAGTGAGAACGCAGGAGATTTAACTAAAAACGGCGTAGTATACAAATTCTATGCCCTTTTAAGGAGCACGAACGAATGCCACCATTTTTGTGTTCCAAACTCTCTGGTTTTCCATTTCGAGATCCAAATCTCATTTTGTCACCCACTCCATAGATTACACAATCTTGAATTCAAGTTTTTTTTTTCTTTCCTTTTGCATTTCGTCCAAATTCCTGGAAAATGTTGCTATTTTCGAAATTTTTACTTAAAAAGCAAAAAGCTTTCCATTGTTCGTTTCTTCCTGATCATTTTGGATTCCAGGTAAGTCTCTATCCGAGATTTTTCATTTTAGTTTTCGAGTTTTAAAACTGGGTTTACTTTATAAAATTCAAGTGGTTGATTTGTTTCGGGTTTTTAATACAATTTTGATCCTGCATTCTTATTCATCTTTTCCTTTGTTATCTCTTCATAAGACGTATTCTTAACATATTTTTGTGTCCTTTTTTAACCTTAAAAACACATAATAGTTAAATTTTATGTCTTGGTTAAAGCTGTAAGAGCGTTGGGTTCCTCTGTTGGATTAAAATCCGTAATAGTGGGTACATATGTATAATGTATATTGCTATTTTAAAGTATGACACAAAATTAAGTGACCAATTATGTTAGGCGTGTCATGGGTATTAAAATGTCATGGAAATAAAAGTGTAGATACCGTAATATATATTTATAATTCAATGAGGGGCAGAGTTATAAATATTTAATAGTTGATTTAATAATCAACTATATAAAGAGGTAGTGGTCCCCAAGAAATAGGTTAACTTGTTTTTCTCTCATTCCCCGTCAGAGAGTTTTACGTCAAAGAAAACCTATCTTCTTGGAAGATCAATACCAAAGATTTGGATTTCAACATCAAGATTCAAGGTTTTCAGTTTATCGATTAATTCAGGTACGCTTCCGCAATTCAGTTCATTCAGTTTATTGTTCTTGATAATTTGACATGATAGATCCTGGGTTTAGATTTCATATTTAGTTATGGTTTAATTATAACAAGTGGCATCAGCGGCGGGTCATGTTGAATCATTGAGAATCAATTTCTTTAATTAATTTTGGATTGATTCTTGAGTTTTGATGTTAAGGTTTTGAGATTTCGGGTGATTTAGAGGTTGATATTCACAATATTATTTTTAACCCAAAACAACGTTTAGGGTTTCAACGAATGTTAACCCTCTCTATTAATGTTTTGTGCTAAAAAAATTTAAGGGACACTTTAGATTTTGAACGACATAGGGCAGGGGATAAGTTTGCAATTTTTTTTAAAGTTAAGTTTAATGTTAATTCATGCGTGAATGTATTAATTATATATAGCACCTTTTGATTATTGAATTTTAATTCGGATTGTAATTTTTTTAGAACCATTAAGATTCTCATATTTTAGGGTTCTAATTGATGGTTAACATGATTGTCTTTAGCTTGAATTGTATATACTATTTAATCCAAATATATATATATATATATATATATATATATATATATATATATTATTTTAAAAATATATTTATTTTAAAAATATATATTCAATTCGGTTTGATCAAAATTTTAGTTTTGATCATTAGTAATTAAAAGAAAAAATAAAGTTGATTTTGGCTTTGTCGTGGTAAATTTACCATGACTTAGAAACTTTATATTCAGTTTATGTCTAATAAATTATGGTTGAATTTTGTTGAATCATGTTTAGTTTTGAACAAAATATTTTGCTTAAATTTGTTTGAAATTATGCTTACTTTAACTAAGTATTAAGCAACTGCTTATCTGTTTCTTGGTGATGGTGCGTTGATTTAACATGAAAGCAATTGATATTTCAGTTTCTTAAATTTTGAATGATAGTGTATATTTGCAAACTCAACTCTCGAAATTATGTTTAAAATTAGGTTTATTGCACGTTAAGGGCCTACATTTTAAATTCAAGTTTGGCCAATTTAGATGCATACTTAAGGGTCTTAATCTTTATGCAAAATTAGTTAGGGATATACATTTTGGTTTCAATTGCTTGGCGTTGAATCACTCCCCTGTTTATGTTTGTTATCGATACATGTTTTGATTTTGGAAAGCATGCCATTAATCTTATGGAATTAATATTCGATTCAGTTTGATCAAAAATATTTAATTTTGATCATTAGATTATTATGGATATTAAAGTCTCATATGATCGCTATATGAATAATTTATTTATCTGATTTTGGCTTTTAAGTTAAAGATTGATTGTTTTGAATTCGACTTTAATTTCGGCAAACGCATGCTTAAGGAATTTTTTAAGAAGCAGTCAAATATTTCATTTTTTCGATTTCTGGTAGCCCCATTCAGACAATCTTTTGTTGGGTTATTTTCGAAACTTAAGTGTTATCAGAAATTTCAGTTTTGACTGTTACATAATTTTAAATTTGGATATCGGTATATTTATATTATATATTTTAAGATAAATTAATTGAAGCATTAAGTCACCAAAGTGGCCTCTATTGTAGAAATTATTTTATTTTAATATATAGAAGGTTTTGTGCATGTAAGTCGGACTATGTTAGTATTAATCGGCCCAAAGGAAGGTTAATAATTAACATTATTACATGTGCAACTGTGGTAATAAACATGTGATAATTATTCAGTTTTATATGTGAGCAATAAATCGGCCCAAAGGAAGATTTCTGTTTGACATGTTCTTATTATCAATGTTTGATCACTGTACCAAGATATCACTTACAAGTTAATATTTTGTCCAAAGATGAAATATTAATGGAGTGTCCGGTATCTTGATATGAGGTTTACCTTTATTCAAATTTATTATTATTTTGGTTATCTTTTAATTTGATTGAAAGATAAAATTAAGACAAATATTTTGAAATAATTAAATTCATATTTTGGTTTCGGATGTCTAATATTTTAATGGATTAATTGAAACATAATGTCACCAAAGTGACCGCTTTTGTGTAGATTAGTTTATTTAAAATATTAAGATAATTATGGATTTTTGTAATTCATACGTTTATTAATTGGCCCAAAGGAAAGTTAATATTTGACATAATTACAACGACAACTGTGGCGATAAATGTGTGACAATTATAAGGTATTTTATGTAAGCAATACATTAGTCTAAAGATTAATCTATTGCTTGACATAGTTTATTGTCAATGTTTGATTGCTACAACAAGAGTACCGCTTACAGTTAATATTACTGTCCAAAGACTTGATATTAATGTTGTGCTTGGTATCTTGAGGGGAACTAGCCATTATTTTGAATTTATTTGTTTACTTATGAATATTTATGTGAGCTTGTTTTTATTTTATTTATTTATTTTTGTTCTATATTTAGGTAATTTATCTTTGCTGTCACAATATCTGTTAAATACATTCTACACTCATGTTTAGTAAAACTAGTTTCAAGGAATAGAAAAGACACTTACATATAGTATTTGGTTGTATGAACACAGACTTTGCACTAAGGGAAGAATAACTTGCACCTCTCACCGCGGTAAGCACCCATAAAAAGGGATTTTGAGAGGAGAAATTGTTCAAATTGTACGAGTCTAATGATCATAAAGAATAACATTCTATAAGTCTTTAGGAGCACAAATCTAAAGAGATTACTTATCTAAGGTTTTCCTTGACGAAATTAAGAAATGTTTTACCCAAAACATTAAGGTTAAGATGACGTCACTTATGCCTTCTTTGATGTCTATGAAGTATAAGGTCAAGGAAATGTGAGAGAGTACATTATGAAAATGTTTAATATTGCTTCAAAATTTAAGGCACATAAGATCGAACTTTCTAACAATTGTTTGTTCTTATGCTTTTAGTACCTCTTTCTATATAGTATAATCAATTCAAAAATAGTTATAATCACAAAAGGAGAAATAGGCTCTAGCTGAGCTCATTTCTCATTGTGTTAAAGAGGAAGAAAAGTTGAAGCATTATAAGAGTAAAAGTACTCATTTGGTTAGTGCTCATTTAGTTAGTGTCTCTAAGAGTAAGGGCAATAAAAGAAAATATTAAAAAAAAGGTTGCTAAGGGTCCAACTCAAAAGAAACAACGATAAGTTACAAAGGTTTGATTCTTTTGTAATAAGTTAGGACACATGTGAAGAAATTAAACTTCAAAACCAAGCAACTACTTCAGTTATTTTGAGTGATCCATGTGTTGTAAGTTTTATGATCCCACAATTAGGAATTATTTAAGGAGAGATCTATAATTTTTTTTTAGGATGTTGAGTTTGGAGGGAGAAATAAGGTTAGATACATTGATTTTGAGGAGGAATTGAATTATAATTTAATTCCTACTATCACTTTTGACGATGTTTAGGTTTTCAAACCTATCATTAATCAAGAAGTGAATCAAGTACCTCAGCAAAACAATGTTGGACAACTCTCATTCAAGATAAGGTAATTGTTTTCAGAAGAACAAACTCAACAACCTCAAAAACAAGTGTCATTAAAGATATCCAAGAGAGAAATGAGAAATACTATTCTGGATTATTACTTTGTATTTCTTCAAGAAATAAGGATAATAATGGAATGATAGAAAATGATTCAATCATTTTTATCAGATCATAAAAGTTATGACTCTCAAAAGTGGATTGATGTCATTCAAGAATAGTATAATTTTATGCAAGACAATAAAGTTTAGGAACTTGTCTCATTACATGAAGGTGCAAACCAATTGGTTGTAAATGGATATTTAAAACCAAGAGGGATGCAAATGATAATGCGGACAAGTATAAGGCATGTCTTGTATTTAAAGGATATACTCTAAAAGAAGACATTGATTTTGTGGAGACTTTCTCTCAAGTTTCATTGAAATACTCTTTCAAGATAATCATGACGCTTGTTTCTTATTTTAATCTTGAGCTACATAAGATGGATGTTAGGCTTGTGTTTTTCAATGACGACATTGAAGAAATGAATTATATGGTACAATCATAGATTTGTGTCTAATGATACAAAATCAATGATATGTAAATTAAATAAATTCATCTATGAGCTTAAGTAGGACTCTCATTAATGAAATTATAAATTTTATATTGATTATTTCATTCGGCTTTGAGATAAATTTGGTTGACAATTGTATATACTACAAGTTCAGTGGGAGTAAACCAAGTGATACTCAAATTGCTAAAGAAGACAAATTTAGTCTTACTCAATGCCCTAAAAGTAACCTTGAAATTTAGAAAATACAAAAGATTCCATATGCATAAGCTATTGAGATTCTAATTTATGCTCAAGTATGTATGCGTTTGGATATTGCGTACATTGTTGGAATGTTAGACAGATATTTAAGCAATCATATTATGGATCATTGAATAGCAGCCAATAGGGTTATGAAATATCTTTAGAGAACAAAAATTACATGCTCACATATCGAAGTTCTGGTAAGTTAGAGATCATCAAGTTTACAGACTTCGATTCTATTAGAATATTGATGCAAAAGAATTTTGTCACATGGGCTGCTAATTATAGATTGAATAGAAAGACCACTTCGGTTATTTTGTGACAATAAATATGCATTCATTTATTCTATGAACAATAGGAACACTTCAAATTTGAAGCACATAAATATTAAATTCCTAGTTGTTAAAGAAAATTCAGAGTGATTGTGTGTCTATAGAGCATGTTGGTACAAACTCCATATTTGCGCGCTTATTAAGAAACTATCACCCTAGGTCTTTCATGAGCACACTACTCATGTGGGTGTAATGTTATATAAAGATATTCAGTTTTAGTGGGAGTTTGTAATTTTGAAAAATGCTCATTTGGTTTAGACACAATTTCGGTTACTTCAGTTTAAAGTTATTTTAAGATTATTTTCTGCAGAAATAAAGTTCTTTTGGTTTATGCACACTCTGAATTCAGTAAAGTTTGATCTCACTAAGGTTTAGGAGGACCAGTTGGAAATAGACATGTTTGGTTTACATTTCATGTAATTTTTCATGCTACGCGTCCATGATTGATCTATGTCATTTGACTATATTTGTATACGTGACCATTGATGGGTCTTGTCATGATTGATACGACAAAGGCTGCTTTGATCCTATATGAATATAGTTGATGGACGAGATTGTTATAGAATACCTATTATATAATAGCAAATTTTTGAGCTCATAAGGTTATACATTTGCCAGGAAACATATGTTACCCAAGTGGGAGATTGTTGGATTAAAATCCGTAATAGTGGGCACATATGTATAATGTATATTGCTATTTTAAAGTATGACACAAAATTAAGTGACCAATTATGTTAGGCGTGTCATGGGTATTAAAATGTCATGAAAATAAAAGTGTAGATACCGTAAGATATATTTATAATTCAATGAGGGGCAGAGTTATAAATATTTAATAGTTGATTTAATAATCAACTATATAAAGAGGTAGTGGTCCCCAAGAAATAGGTTAACTTGTTTTTCTCTCATTCCCCGTCAGAGAGTTTTACGTCAAAGAAAACCTATCTTCTTGGAAGATCAATACCAAAGATTTGGATTTCAACATCAAGATTCAAGGTTTTCAGTCTATCGATTAATTCAGGTACGCTTCCGCAATTCAGTTCATTCAGTTTATTGTTCTTGATAATTTGACATGATAGATCCTGAGTTTAGATTTCATATTTAGTTATGGTTTAATTATAACATCCTCTTGTTTGAATTTGAATGGCGTGTCATTGATATTTTTTCCAATTTTGTCACCCTTCCTCTTGTTCATTCATTATTTATTGTCTTTTTTCTTTGGATTGGATCAGTTGTAATTGTTATTATTAGTGTGTTCGGCGATATTCTATTATGGAAATTTGAATTGAATATATTTATGTACACGGTAAACTACCATTTGAGCTTTTTAGTTCATGGGATGATCTGGATTTTCTTTGCATGTTTTGCATTTTAACGATAGAAACATTGTTTGCTTGAGTTTTCGTTTTATTTATGTCTGTGCGGAAGTCATGTATGACTATATCTAATTACAAAAGAAATTTGATGTTCTGTGGTGTTTCTCGGGCAGGTTTTGTTGAAGGAAGTGCACCATGTTCAGGGTTTCACCTTATAGGAATCAAAGATCCAAAGGGTTGAAGGTAAAGCATGCTCTACAAATATGTCTTCTGGTTGCTATTTGCATTTGGTTGCTTAACCAAGTTAGGCACTCGAGTGAGAAGAAAGCCGAGTATGAGAAATCGGCCAAGGAAGCCATAAAGTTGGGGAGAAAGGACCTTCCTCAAGCAGAGGAAACGATTATTAAGGATGTGCGGGTCAAGGACGAAGATGAGGAAGGAAGCAATATTGGAGAAGAAGATAACAAGCTTGAGGAAACTGAAACTGAAGCTGAAGGAAGAAGGAATGGAGATGAGGATGTGATCGGCAATGATGTGAAGGCAGAAGAGGAAACTGAGCACACAGAAAATTCTACAGATGGAGAGAAGGAAAATGAAGAAAGTCGGAACACTGAGATTGAGGAGAAGGAAAGCGGAGACCTGGAGGGTGAAGAGACTAAAGAGAATGTTAGTGAAGATAAGGGGTTAGAAGAGAGTAAAGAGGACAGTGCAAACAATGTGAGTGAAGTCAGTACAGAGGACGGTGAAAGTAAGGGACTTGAGAAAGAAAACGCCGAGGAGAGTCGAGAGAAGGAAAATAAACATATTGGGGAAGAGAGTAATGCAACGGAAAGCGGCAAGAAAGAGACTGAGAAGAGTGGAGGTGAGATAGAAAATTTAGGTACATCAGATGATCGGGTGCGTGATGGAGTTGACAGGAACAATGAAGAAGCAAGAGAAGAACATTACAAGGGGGATGATGCTTCAAGCAAGGCAATCCATGATACCCAGCATGTATTAGTTGAGAATGAGACTGGTGGTTCAGAAAATTCCAATGAGTTGGAGCAATCGCAAAACAACGGTAAAAATGAATTTGACCAAGAGAAAGGATCGAATAGCAGTGAAGCAGCCAATGTCCATCATAACGAGTAAAACGTGCAGGAGAATGAAACGACTGAAAACAATCAAGAGAGTGGTAATGAGAGCACTGAGGCTTCAGTGACAGATACAAACTCAAATGAGCACCAGAATGGTACAGAGGCAACATCCGATTCAACTCAGAATGAAAATGATCAGCAATTGGAGAAATCTGACTCAGGTGGCAATGGAGTGCAGTTAGATTTAAATGCAATTGCTACTTTGACTGAACACGTGAATGGAGCTAATGGAGGTTCTGCAAGCTCTACCAGTAACTCTGAATCTGTTGAATCAAATGGGCAGACTGAGAAATCTGATGCATGGACAGGATCGGACAGCAATTCTTCATCTTCAGTTACAAGCCAAAATGGAGTTCATACTGACGGATCCAACAATAATTCTGGAGTAGAGGGTACACGGGAAAAACTTCTTTTGTTAAAAACAATTGATAATTCAATCCGGAATGAAGAAGTTCGTTCTTCTGATTCTTCAATTGCCGACAAGAAGACTACATCCTCAAACACTAATGATAATGCTGGTGCAGGTCAGAATGAGAATGGGAGTGGTGGCGATACCAACAATGATGCAAATGTAAATGGGAGAGAAAACAACACTGAAAATCAGAGCAACACTAACGACATTGCGAATGCAAATGAAGATGTTACTGACAAGGAAAATAACATGCCAAATTTAAATGAAAATGCTGCTCAGAACAACAACGATAATGCAGGTCAGAATGAGAATAATGCTTCCCAGAGAAACAATGAGAAAGCAAGTCAGAATGATAACAATGATACTGTTCTGAGAAACAACAACAATGAGAATGCTGGGCAAAATGAGAACAATGCTGCTCAGAGCATTACAGACAACCAGAATGTTGGTCAGGATGAGAATAATGCTTCCCAGAGCAACAACAACAATGAGAATACAAATCAGAATGAGAATAACAATTCTATTAAGATCAATACCAATAACAATGAGAATACAAGTCAGAATGAGAACAGTGATGCTGTTCAGATCAACACCGCCAACGATGAGAATAAGAAAAATGCTGCCCAGAGCATTACTAACAAAGAAAATGTGGGTCAGAATGAGAATAATGCTTCCCAGAACTTAAATAATGATGTCAACAATAATGACAATGAAAGCCAGAATGAGAACAGTGAAGCTGTTCAGGGAGACACAAACAACCAGGAAACCACAAGTCAGGATGAGACTAATACGGCTCAGACCTACAATAATGAAAATGCAGGTCAGAATGGAAACAAAAATTCTGCTCAAAGCAACACCAACAACAATGGGAATTCAGTTGAGAATGAGAACCATAATGCTTCACAGACCCACAAGGATAACAATGCAAGCGATAATTTTAGGACTTTGCCAGGTACCAGAACTGGGGGAAATGATGGTGAGAATGTAGCTGCAGAATGAATATGATGTTCTGTTGTTCACTATATGACTATTATTGCAATCAAAGTTTTGTTTTATTCTTCCTAAGATGAAAAGGCAATTGTGAGTTCCTGGCTACTTGTGCTTTGCTGTGATACTATTACTGGAAGTGTTTGTTTTGTACTTATAGTTCTACTTCTAATGATTAGCACTCCAAGTTTCCATAAGCCACATATGCATTTGTCTAAATTGTGTTCTACTTTCCGGCAGAAATGGAAGTCATAGGTTTTGATTCAACATAATATCTTTATGAAGGCCTTTTGTTTAACAAGGAAAGTTATTTCTGCAAATGTGTCCTACAAGGACCAGTGAGGCTGGCAAAGCAATAAAATCTGATAAGTGCCCTGAGACCTAAAATCTACATGAAAAAACAGACCCTCAACCTTATCTTTATCGTCCGAACTTCCAGTTGGATTGTCCTATGATTATAGGATTTCTTGGTAACATCATTGTTGCTTATGAAAACACCTTCTATCTAACATTATACAGTGAAAAATTGGTCTCTTCCATGAGAAAGCAAGCTCTCCGGTCTTCAGTCATTTGTCATAATCTTTACCACTATTCTTCTCTTTCAATGGGTAGTGTTTAACTCTCTAATCATTTTCTTGTCATATTCTTACTAATTATCCTCCTTTTCTGATAGGTAATCTCAACTCTCGAATCATTCTCATGTAGCTCCATTATCCATACTCTCTTTCGTATTTCCAATATCCAGTTCTACTGCCAATAGCTCCCTCATCGACACCCGGGCCAGGACATTCCATTGATCAGAATTTGGTTCAAAAGCCTTCTATTGTTTGAAAAAAATTAAATACTAAAAAAATATTTTTTTCACTTCAATCTAAGTAGGGGGTGTTCACTGTCCAGTTAAATCGATTAGCTGGCCGAATCGAATTAGTTCGATTAAATAGTCGGCAGCTGAAGTTTTTTCGGTCGGTTAACGGTTAATAAAATTTTCAAAGTTCAATTATCGGTTAATTTGGTTCGAAATCGGTTAGCCGAATTAACCAAATTACCTGAAATCTAAATATTAAATAAATTATATATAACCAAATCCAATAAAACTTTGAAACTCACCTTCAAACCCAAAGAAAAAATACCCAACGTTATCTAAAACAGAAAAAATTTGATACGCATGCCTTTTAATTTTAGGGATTAGGGTTTTAGTTGAGGGTTTAAAGTTTAGGGGTTTAGGTTGTATGATTTATAATTCAATGTTAGTATTTAGAATTTAGTATATAGGGTTTAGTTTTTTAGGGTTAGAGATAAAAATTTAGGATTTAAATTTTTATAGTGTAAATACACAGACTTGTATAAAATTAGTTTCACACAGCTTGTGTATCAAAATTTTACCAATTCTAACAAAACTAAGAAACCAAAACCAAAACCATACATTACCCTTCATTATTGTTTTTGACACTTGTTTAAAAGAAATAATGTTTACATTTGATCTCTAAAAATATTTTTTCTGTGCAGGTTGTATATTCTACTTTAGTTAGGCACGATTGATTCTCTTGATAGCAGTTCAAGTACTTTATTTATTTTGTCAAAGTTCGAGTTAGTTGGTTATTTAACTTAGTGTTTTTCTATTAGTAGACCTTGCTTTCTTTTGTTACTGGTTTTAATATAATGTTTAATTTAAATTCTAATTTTTGTTACCTAGATATTGTTTAAATAAAATGCAAAGTTTGTAAATCAAAAATTATTTTCGAGGATTTTTATTTTGTGAATTAGATTATACTGTCGTTTTAGGATTAGAAAACCCATAAAAAAATTTGGTTCAGTTAATATTTTTTTAAAAAATTTATTCAGTTAACGAAACAACTTTGATTAATTTAATTAATGGCATTTCGAATCAGTCGATGACCGAATTAATTGTTTCAACACCCTAAGAAAATCCGATACTTCTAACTTATATACAATAACACCACGTGACTTAGTTAACAGGCCTTACACGTGGAAAACGTAAGGGTCATCGATTTCACTTGGCGTAGCTTGAAAGAATAACATAATATTTCTTTTTTTTTGTAATAGGTATTTAATTTTTTTTAGTTGAAATAAGTGCTTAAAGTTTTATTTTTAGGTGAAATAGATGCCTAAAGTATTTTTTTGGCTTAAATAGGTGCCTAAAGTTTCATTTTTGATTGAAATAAGTGTAAAGTAGGTGCCTCAGTTGACTTTAAAACAGGCCTAAAATGAAATTTTAAGTGCTTATTTCAGCCAGAAAATACTTTAAGCACATATTGCAAAAAAAAAGACATAGTTTGGACACTTATTTTGCAGTTAAGCCTAATATTAATAATATTTGTTGAAAATATATGGGTAGAAACATATTCTGAATGAGATCCATCCAAGACAAACAAAAATCCTCTGCCCTAACCATGCCCCCTTATATGCCCCATGTTGTCACCAATTTTTCACCGCCCTTATATATATTATGGAAAAAAACTTTGATACACAGGCCGTGTAAACTTTAGTTTACACGTGCCTTTTAGTTTTAGGGGTTAGGGTTTTAGTTTAAGGTTTAGGGGTTTAGAATTTAAGGTTAGTGTTTAGAATTTAGTGTATAGGGTTTAAGGTTTAGGGTTTTAGTTTTTAGGGTTAGGGTTAGGAATTTAAAATTTGAGTTTTTATAGTGTAAATACACATGCTTGTGTAAAATTAATTTTGCGCCTGTGTATCAAAGTTTTACCCATATATTATTACCTTATTAAAATAAAAAAACCAAAAAATATAATAAAAGGGTTCAATTTAATTAAAAAAGGATCAATTGAGCTCTAAAAGTAAACTATTAGGCCCAGACCCAAACTAATCCCATTTGTAGTCCCACATGCAGTCTTAATCCTCAACCGTTAGATCTAAGGTTGGAGATCTAACAGTTTGAATGGAATTAGAAAAAGGGAGGGAGCTAGTCCACTCGCGCCACCACGCGCAGCTACCCTCGGGCGCGTTTGCGAAACGCGCGCGTTCCCCTAGCCGGCAAGATCGTCTGGCTTCCGTCACAGCGGCACCGCGGCTTGTCTGACAGGCCTTCCGCGACCGTCTAGCTCCCATCGACACCCAGCCGCACCGCCGTCTTCACCGCTCATGCGATTCCCAGTGAAGCCCGGCCTCCCCGCATAGCGCGAGCTTCGCCCTTGGGCCGCTCCTACACTACCGCTGCTGCGCCGGCGACCGCGCTCCACCAGACGCCGGACCACCTAGGACCAGGTCGTGCCACTCTTGCCGTTCTCCTCCATCGCCGGTGAACCCTGCGAAGCAAAAGGGGAAGATTAGGGTTAGGGCTTACTTTTTTATTCGAATATGGAAAACGTCATATCAGATTTAATTTAGTATTCAAAATCAAATATTTTAAGACCAAATTTGAATCTGCATCGAATGAAAAGAGAAAGAATCAGCTTAAAGTTGCCTTAAAAATTCAAGTCAAATTAGTTCCAAATTAAATTGTATCTGCATTTAATGGAAAAGTGTAAAATCACCCAAAAATAGGTTTTTTTATTATTTCGAATTTTAAGATTTTTAGGTCAAAAAAATTTATATAAAGGGGTTTAGGTCTTTGTAATTCACACACTATAGAATACAATACACACACAATTCATTGAAGAGATACCGTTTAGTCTGAGAGAAACTCAGAGAATTCTGCGCAATTTGTGCTCAAGTTTTTGTATTGAGATTTGGAGTTGGAATAAAAGTTTGAAGTATTCTTTTGAGGTATTCGTTTATTAGTTTTCTTTATGTGTTTTTGTTATTAAGTAAAAGAGGGTTTCTTTTCTTGTTCGTGTTCTTTAGAAAATTGATATTTGATCTATTTGCTTTGAAAAAGAAATTCATAAAGAGTTTTTTAAACTGAATTATTTACATGTAATTCACCATTTCCATTGATCCTTTAATTTTTTAATTTTCTTTTTATCATTTTTGTAAATTTAATCTTGTAAAAATTTGGAATTTTAACTTTGTAATTTCTTCCTTCTCAATATTGAATTTGGTATATATGTTTGCTTGTCTCTAATTCGTTTAAAAAATATTTGTGTTTATTTATGCTTTGTAAATATGATTGTTTAATTTTAGTTTTTTGCTAGACTGAATCTTTTCATGTAAAAACCTAGATATGCGTATAAATATGATTGTTTAATATGTAGGATTAGGTTAAATAAAGCCCTTAGGGTTAGGTACTAAATTACCTTAGTTAGAGCCTTGTAAGTATGAAAAATAAAATTTTCCTCACATTGAATGTTCATAAAAAACACTTAATCACATTTTAACCTTAATAGATAAAATTTACCTAGACAACATTTTAGGTCAATAATCACTAACTTAGGATAACTAAAAGCTACAGCGCACTAATTCTTTTCTTGCTTGTTTGATAAAAAGTGGAACTTAAGTAATGCGGTGTCCTACCAAAGGGAGGTAACGGATTAGCACCAGAAATGTTGGCCGTGATTAAAGTTTACTCTCCTGGCGGTGGGGCCGTTAAAATGAAATCAAATTCATAAATGGACAATAATTTAAATTTCATACGAACTCACGAATTCCAGCATTAAAACTTTTTGTAAACGGCTAGGTACCAATTTTTGGGCGCTGTGGGGGTGCTAACCCTTCCCCACGCGTAACTGACTCCCAAACTCGTTTTTATTTTCATATACCCAAAATCGTTGTTTTAATAAAACAAAAATAATTTTAATAAAATAACCATTTTAGATGATCCAATCACACCTTTTTAAAAGATTGGTGGCGACTTTGTTGATTTTGGGTTTTCTAAATGTCGAGACCACTCGAAAGAGGGTTGCGACAGCTTGTCGAATCTGTTGGGGATATTTTGTTTTTTTACAAAAAAATAGAGTCAAGCCACAAGCTGGTTATAGTTTTTTAATGTCAGAAGTTGTGAGTTCGTGTAAAATTTAAATTTAATTGTCCATTTATTAATTTGATTATGTTTTACTCATTTAAAACATGGTTTTTAGCTATATACCCGAGCTTTGTCATGATTGTTTAAGTGAGGGAAAAATGCTATTGCTTTCGTGAGAATTGCAATTCTCCGCATAAGCCTAGCAAGTACCTTCGGGGTTCATATGGCCTAGGTATTTGTAAGGATTGCAATCCTTCGCATAAATATAGAAAAATGGGCCCCCTAAATTGAACTTGATTCATTTGAAGCCTATAATGGGTGAGAATCAAGGGCTTTGCTACCCTTAGTAGGGGATAGCAAGGACAACTCAACGACCTTTCTAGAACCAAAACTGTGTGTGAATATAGAAGCCCACCCCAATAGAGCCATGTGAAAAACCTTAGAGTTAGAATTTGATCAAAATTATTTCGTAAGAATAGTTCGTGGAGACATGACCAGAAATGTTAGAATGTGTTGCCCAGTTATTATTCATACAATGAAATTATTTTGGACCTTTTATATTTTATTTTCGTCGTACTAATCTCTTCTTTTTCTTGTGGTGTTGTTCTGCATATGTGTTGCATCACCATTACATACTTAGAAAGGGTTGGTTCTCAAAATATTTGCTCAGTTAGAAAACAACTTTTGAACATAGACGGAAGGTACTTGCAGAAGGAAGAGACCAACGCAAATGTACGTCACTGGTCCGAGGTTAATCAGAAGGAATATGGAGATAGTTTAACTGTTGATCATGTGGTAGAGACGTCTGAGGAGGCTCACATCAGCATCAAATAGAATAAGGTACAAGAGTTGTGAGAGATTTGGGATAATTTTGACTATGCTACCAAGCAGTTATTCTTTGACACTTATGGCGGTATAGCTTATTTTTTATATGTGAAGGTAGATGAGCCATTCCTCATGGCTCTAATACAATTCTAAAATCCTGAGTATTGTTGTTTCACCTTCAACGGGGAGGACATGATGCCCACGTTCGAAGAATATTTTGCACTATTCAATCTGCGCAGGGTGAAGAAGAATTAGGTCTATGTTAAACCACCTAAGAACAAGAATGCACACCTAAGGCTCATGACGTTTGCCAGTATGAGTGACAAATGGGTTAAAGGCTAGATACGGAAGAAATGGGGCATCTTTTTCTTCCTTTGGTTCAGTATTCAGAACATAATCCCCACTCATCCAGATAGAGAAAAGAGGGTAGATCTTTTGGCTATAGCAATATACGGCTTGGTTATATTTCTGAGGGTCTCAGGATATATCGACGTGGCTTTACTAGATTTCTTTGAGCAGTTGAAGAAAGAGGTCAATCCAGTTCCAGCAGTACTATCCGAGACCTTCATTTCTTTGAATGCATACCGAAAGTTAGAGGGTGTGCACCTCTGCTCCAAGTTTGGGCTCTTAGCCATTTCTAAAAATGTCAAACACTTGGTTTGTCTAATGTATTCTCCTTGAACTTATCTTCGCTCCAAGAACTTTTAGCAAAGGAATGGCCAGTATTTAAGAAAAGCAAGTGGATCGTCATTTTCAGAGATCACCGTGATCAAGATATTGTATGGAGGGTTCTGTGGATGGGTCATGCCAAGGTTTTGTACAAGTGTGGAGACTACAATCATCTGATGCTGTTAGGAATGTGGGGTGGAATCGGTTGTGCTCCCTTGCTGGTCTCACGACAATATGGCCCACGGCAGTTTGTTCCCTTCACTGTAGGTCTTGCCTCATCAGATTCGAGTTTTAGGAAGAATTCAGAGAGAAGATCCAAACTATCAACGATTTATGGAAGTATTGCTACCTCATGAAGGTGGAACACGACGATGAGAGCGTGATTACCCCTGATTATGATGTATGGAGACATGTGAGGGTGAATGATAAAATTTTACCACCTACTGGACAAGCTAAGCCAGTAGAAGAACATTTGAAGGTGGTCCCATTTGAAACCGATAGTCTAAGGGCCGAACTCAAAAGAGCCAAGGCCAAGATAGAGTCCCTACAAGAACAACATACGAGACAATTCTATGTGGCAAGCTTGGACGCAAAAAAACATGAGGAAGAGACGAACCAGGTAGTGAAATTTTATAAGGACTTAGAGGAGAAATTTGAGATGTAGAGAGTTAATTTTCTCAAATTTCAGGCAATAGTCAAATATGCAAATTTGAGAAAAAGGCCTGAACAGTGGAGGTAGGAAATGGAGCAAGCTGTGGGAAAGGAGAGAGAGCGCGACAGAAGAGAAATTGAAAACTACAAGCAAGCACTTTTCGATGAAAGAAAGAAGGCTAAACAAGAGTTTAGTAAAGCGAATAACAAACGAGTCCTCGAAAAAGAAAATAAAAATGTGGCTGCATGGAAGAGGAAGGCCCACGACAACAAGAGTCGCGTGTGCGATTTGCAGTCTCTGTGCGATGCAACCAATGAGAAGCTAGAGAAAAGCCAGACCTCTATTGCTGAGTTGCAGGCCAAAGTGGTAGACCTGATTCGTTCATTGCACATACTCCAGAACCATCATACTTATGCTGAGCTCTAGGCTAGTCAGAGTGAGAATGAAAGGCTGAGACAGAAGGTGAGTCTATGCAGACTATAATTCAGGAATGCAAAACAAAGATTTTGATCCTTGAAGACGCCAATGAGGGGGCAATGATTACTGGTTCACTCGACTTAGGGATAATGCCAAGAGGTTTTAGGAACGAGACGAGTTTGATAAGACTGTTATGACTCAGATTCAAGATGTGGCCAAGCATGTGATGATGTTGGCAATGGAAGCTAGAGCTCTTCGCTAGTACATCAGGCTAGTAGGGGAGGTGAGACCAAGGCTCTTGTGGCTAATTGAAGAAGTAAAAGAACTAGGTGCCCGTGCTGAGATGTATGCGTAGACATGTTGAAATTTGTTGTAATAAGGACCTTTAGCGTTTAATAAAAGCTAGTTTTATGAGCAAGTTATTTATGGAATCAATGGCCCTTCGCTTGCATTCATGCATCTTTATTGCTTGCTTTGCATTAGCTTAGTTTATATCAATCCATACATGCACACATAATAAGAAATTAATTTAAATAAGTTACATAAGAGAAAATTCAAAAATACCTAAAACTTCACACAATTACGATACTCGTGCCTAAACCAAAGCAATGGCCATGAAAGATAGATTGACGACCTTGAAAGTCAGCAACAAGAACACTCAGGACAGGTTAGATAAAATAGAAAATGATTTGAAATAGGAAATTGAGCTAACACACAAGAAAACAGTCAGCCAGATTGCAACAATGTTAGGGTTTAAGGATCCAAATAGACGTGAAGATGTAGAAAACATCAATGCCCTACTGCAGTATCCAAGGATTGCTTATCCATAGAGTCAAAAGGGAGTTGTTCCATCCAAAGTCAAATTCCCACCCTATTTTGCAGAATCTTCTACTCGTACCTCAAAGGAGCTAGGAGCTAACAATGAAGAAGCTCACGATTATGAGGTCCCTAACCTAGACGAGGTCGTTGATAAGGCCAGAGCAGACAAAAAGCTAAAGGATCGTTGTGACAAATTGGAAGGAATCATTAAAGCCTTCCAAGAGGGGAACATTCACGGTGGCGTGGGTGCTAGAGACTTGAGCTTGGTAACTGATTTAGTGATTCCTCTAAAGTTTAAGACCCCTGACTTTGAAAAGTACGATGGAACCACTTGTCATACAGTACATCTGACCATGTATTGCCGAAGGATGTTGATGTACTTGGATAATGAAAAACTCTTGATTCATTGCTTCTAAGATAGCCTGACAGAATCTGCATCCCGTTGGTACACACAGCTAAACAGGGAAAATATTCAAACTTGGAGAGATCTATCAAGGGTATTTAGTGAACAACATAAGCACGTTGCCGATATGGTCCTCAATCGGCTCGTTCTACAAGGAATGGAACAAAGGCATAATGAAAGCTTCCGCCAATATGCACACAAATGGCGAGATGTGGCTGCTCAAGTTCAGCCACCGCTGCTGGAAAATGAGATCACCCCTATGTTCGTAGAAACGTTGAAGGGCGCTTTCTATAATCGTATGATGCATTATGCAACTAAGAGTTTTGCGGACATACTGATGAATGGAGAGCTAATCTTAGCAGCTGTCAAGAGTGGGAAAGTTGATGAAGGAGATACAAAAAAATCATATAAGAAAAAAGGTAATGAAGTCAGTGTGACGAGCATTTACAACCCTAACTACTCAAAGGGGTGGTCCTTAATAAGCCCAACATTCCGGCCACAAATCTGGCAGCCCCGAATCCACCCGGCAAGGAGAGAAAATACTAGGGTAACAAGAAGAATTGTTGTTCTCTATTCCTATGACTTATGCTAAACTATTTTTGGAGCTGGTGGAAGCACGTATGGTATTACTCTGGCACATCCCTCATTTCTCGCCCCATTACCCCATGGCATGATGAAAAAGGCACAATGCGAGTATCACGCTAGAAATATGAGGCATACCATCGAAAATTGCACCACCTTCAAGAGGGTAGTGGATAATTTACGGAAGTGGGGCATGCTGTCATTTGATATGTCTGAAGAAAAAGGGAATCCCTTGCCAAATCATCAGAAGACCGGGGTAAACGCAGTAATTGAAGAAGATGGAAGACTAGTCAAGGGATGTGCCTCAGAGGTAAAGGCTCCCTTGAGATGGGTATGGGCCAAAATAGTCGAGGTTAGAATACTGAAAGGAGGAACCCAGAAGTTGGAACGCAACGGTAAACCTTACTGCGAGTATCATGAAGAAGGAGGACGTGAGATTCAGCTTTGTACAGAGTTTCGGCAGTTAATCCAAACTAAGATGGATAACAGAGAGCTCGAGTTCTTTGAGAATGGAAAAACCAATAATGTATTGGAAGTGTATGCATCGGAGGAATCTTCAGCCAAGAAAGATTTAACAAGAATTAAGCCCTTGGTAATTAAAGCCAAGGCAAGAATCGGTGAACCCCTGAAGAGCGTAGCCCCAAGAATAATCATAAAAGAACCAGCCCCTTTTTCCTATAAGGACAGTAAGCAAGTGCATTGGAATTATACCTGCACAATGACAACCCCGAGCAATACATTGGTCGAAAATGGATTAAAAGATGAACCAGTCAATGAGGTGGACCACTTTACAATGAGTGGGAGGTGTTACTCCTCACAAACAACCGAAGATAGAGACGCAGTCCAGAAGAAGATCGCAGCCAATGAACCAGAGAAAGAAGCTGAAAAGGATTTCTTCCTCGAACGCCCCCCGATGTACCATGAACCAATGAAGGAGTCAGAGGCTCAAGATTTCTTGAAAATACTTAAACATAGTGAGTATAGCGTGGTGGAGCAGCTTTACAAGCTCCTATCGCGAATTTCCATGCTGTCACTCTTGCTAAGCTCTGAAGGCCACCGGGACGCTCTGCTGAAAATTTTGAACCAAACATTTATACCAAAAAAATAACGACCAACAAGATGGACATGATGGTTAGCAACATTGTTGTGAATAACTTCATCTCCTTCAGTGACGAAGAAATTCCAGAGGATGGAAGAGGATCGTACAAGGCTCTACATATCTCTACTCCATGCAAGGGGCACTTGCTATCAGGGGTCTTTATCGATAATGGGCCAGCCCTAAATATTCTACCCCTGGCAACCTTGAAGAAATTACCAATTGATGACTCATACATGAAAGCTTATCAGAACACCGTAAGATTATTTGACGAAACCCAAAGAGAGGTGTTAGGAAAAATAAAAGTGCCTCTATAGATCAGGCCATCTACCTTTAACGTTTATTTCCTGGTAATGGACATCAAGCCCACCTACAGTTGCTTTCTTGGGCATCCTTGGATCCATACCGCATGAGCAATCCCTTCCACACTGCACCAGAAGCTGAAATTCATGATTGACGGTCAGCTGGTAATCGTTGGGGTAGAAAAAGACATCATAGCCTTAGTATCAACCGATGCACCATATATTGAGATTGACGAGGGTGCACTAAAGTGTCATTTCAGAACCCTTGAGCTGATCAATGCTACTTTCATCACTGAAGGAAGTAAGATCCCTGAGCCAAGATTATCCGGTTGTGCTAAGATGCAAGTGAAGTAGACCCTAGGAAAATAGGCAAAGATAGGGAAGGGTTTTGGTAAGCAGCTCCAAGTAAGACTATACCCTGTGGTTGTCCCCGAGAAGATAGACCATTTTAGGCTAGGTTTCAAGCCTAGTACTCTACATAGGAGGACAACAATGAAGACAAAGTAGGAGAGAAAGAAGGTCAAGTTAAGTGGAGAGGAGGTTATGTGGGAACCGATGGCATTCCCACCATTGAGGCACGACTTCAGATCAGGAGGTTTCACAAACCTAAATGCTCTGAATGATAAGGAGGAAAAAGTGGGGCATGACTTGGATGAGATTTTTGGGGGCCTGGACATCAATGCAATATTGGACGGGGATGAAGGAAGCAAGTATATGCCTATGATTCGCCCATGCTTTGATCTTACCAATTGGACTACCGAAGAAATTCCTGTAGTCTTTAAATCAACTTCAGAGTAATTTTCAAAACCAACCCTTTTGCCTTAGGCCCGAAGGAATTTAGGGATCTTACGTAAAGGGCCTATGTCAAACCATAATGGTTTTTTATCTTCAATAAAGGAGGTGTTTCCAGTAAAACTTGTGTGGCAAGCATGTTTCCATAGAAAAACAACAAAAAACAAAAAAAAAAACAAAAAGGCAAACACAAACTATGTCATGCATTCATTTGTTTCATCCAACACCATTGTACATATTCGATCCCTTTTCCTTTGTAGGTTTCCAAATACCAATGGTATAAATAACCCCGGATCTGACCCAGAAATAGACTTTTAACTGCCTATGTGTTTGGAAGAGGTCGAAAGCTATGACGACGAGGGGGAATATGACTTGCCTAACGATATGCTCAAGTTAATAGAAAGCGAGGAAAAATAGATTCTACCCCACAATGAAGAATTAGAGGTTTTGAATCTTGGAAAAGAGGAAGAGAAGCGTAAAGTGAAGATTGGCACTACCATCACCGCTGAAACTCGATAGAGTTTGATCAAGCTCATACACGAGTATAAAGACATATTCGCTTGGTCATATCAAGACATGCCTGGACTGAACACATACATTATAGTGCACCAGCTTCCTATAAGGGTAGGATGCAAGCCTGTGCAGTAGAAGCTAAGAAGAATGAAGCCCAAAATGCTTTTTATGATTAGAGACGAGGTGAAAAAGCAATACGACACAGGGTTTCTCGAAGTAGTGAAATAGTCAGAATGGGTAGCTAACATTGTCCCAGCCCCAAAGAAAGATGGGAAGGCACGCATGTCCGTGGACTACCGTGACCTCAATAGGACGAGTCCCAAAGACAATTTCCCACTGCCTCACGTTGACACCTTAGTAGACAACACGCCATGGCATTCCCTCTTCTCCTTTATGGATGGATTCTCTGGGTATAACCAGATCAAAATGTGCCCAAAAGATATGGATAAGACTACCTTCATAACGCTATGAGGGACCTTCTGTTACAAAGTCATGCCTTTTGGTCTAAAGAATACATGGGCAACTTATCAACGAGCCATGGTAACCTTGTTCTACGACATGATGGACAAGGAGATAGAAGTATACGTAGACGACATGATCACCAAATCCTGTATAGAAAATGAGCACATTGTGGACTTAAAAAACTTTTCAAAAGATTGAGGAAATTTCAGTTAATGCTCAACCCCACCAAGTGCACCTTCGGGGTTACATCGAGAAAATTGCTAAGCTTCGTTGTAAGCAAGAAGGGGATCGAGATCATCCCAGATAAGGTCAAGGCCATACAGAAACTCCCTCAACCTCAAACACAAAAAAAGGTTCGAGGCTTCCTATGAAGGTTGAATTACATTGCTCGCTTCATATCTCAATTGACAGAAAAGTGTAACCCCGTGTTCAGATTACTTACAAAGAATAACTCGAGAATATGGAATGAAGAATTCTAGGAGGCCTTAGGAAAAATCAAGAAGCAGTTGATGAACTCTCCCGTATTTGTGCCGCATGTGCCAAGAAAATCTTTGATCCTATACTTAACAGTGAACAGAAACTCAATGGGATGCGTATTGGGGCAGCATGATGAGATCAAAAGAAAGGAAAATGTAATTTATTATCTAAGCAAAAAATTCACTGACTGTGAGACCAGATATGCCCATTTTGAAAAGCTATGCAGCGCTTTGGTATGGGCAACCAAGAGACTCCGACAATACATGTTGACCACACCACGTGGTTAATATCCAGACTGGACCCCTTGAAATTAATGATGGAAGCGCCGACCTTGTTAGGAAGGTTGGCTCGTTGGCAAATTTTACTTTCAGAATTTGATATCCAGTATGTAAGCCCGAAAACGATAAAAGGGAGTGTCATAGCAGATTTCTTGGCAAGTCGTGCCTGCAAGGACTATGAAGCATTGGATTTTAATTTCCATGATAAAGATCTGATATGCATTTCGAATGAGGAAGATAATGATTAGGGGGAATCTTGGGTAATGAATTTTGACAATGCTGTTAATGCGTTAGGCCGAGGCATTGGAGCAGTCTTAGTTTCACCATAGGGGAATTATCACCCTTTCACTAGTTGGTTGGATTTCTTTTGCACCAATAACATGGCTGAGTACGAGGCCTGTATACTTGGTCTACATGCAACTATTGAAAGGAAAATCAAAATTTTAAGAGTCTTTGGGGACTCGACACTAGTCATTTATCAAATTCGGGGAGAATGAGAGACGAAATAAGAAAAGTTGGTTAGGTATCACAAGTTGGTCCTCGAACTAATCAAAGAGTTCGATGAAATTACCTTCAGGTATCTTTCGAGAGAAGATAATCAAATGGCTAATGCTCTTGCCATTATGGCTGCCATGTTCAAAGCGAGTGAAGGTACCGGAATGATGCAAGTCAAGATGTAAATGTTTGATTCTCTGTCTTACTGTTGTGACGTAGAAGAGGAAGCAGATGGTATTTCATGGTATCATGACATCTTGCAGTATATAAAAACCCAAAAGTACCATCTGTAGGCAACCGATAATGATAAGAAAACGATCAAGAAGTTGGCTGCATGATATGTTCTCGATGGAGAAGTACTGTACAAGAAAGGTCGAGATCAGGTACTTTTGAGGTGCATGGATGCTAAGGAATCCCAAATGATCCTATAAGAGGTCCACGAAGGAACATGTGGAACACACCCTAGTGGTTTTACCATGGCTAGGTGAATCATGCTCTTCGGGTATTACTGGTCTACGATGGAAGGAGACTGCATCAGTTACGCTCAAAAATACCATATGTTCCAAGTTTATACAGATAAAATCCACACGCCTCTGCAACCACTCTATGTCATGACAGCCCCTTGGCCTTTCTCAATGTGGGGCATGGATAAAATTGGACAAATCCACCCTAAAGCATCAAACGAGCATAGATTCGTCTTGGTGACCATTGATTACTTTACCAAATGGGTAGAAGCGACCTCGTATGTGAATGTCACTAGATTGACGATATATAGATTCCTAAAGAAAGAGATTATTTTCCACTACTATTTGCCCGAGAAGATTATCACTGATAACACCTTAAATTTGAACAACAAGATGATAACTAGGGTTTGTGAGCAGTTCAAGATTAAGCATCACAATTTAGTAACCTACCGCGTGAAAATGAATGGGGCTGTAGAGGCTGCCAACAAGAACATCAAGAAAATAGTTGCGAAGATGGCTAACACCTACAATGATTGGTATGAGAAGTTGCCATTTGCTTTATATGCTTATAGAACCGCTGTGTGAACTTCCACAGGGCAACACCATTTTCACTAGTATATGGAATGGAGGTTGTCTTACCGATCGAGGTAGAAATTCTATCCATCCGAGTTCTAATAGAGGCATAACTAGAAGAAGCTGAATGGATCCAAGCAAGATATGACCAGTTGAACCTCATTGATGAAAAAAAATTGAAAGCTATCTGCTACGGTCAAATGTATCAAAAGAGAATGGTACGAGCCCACGACAAGAAAGTTCATCCGAGAGAGTTTTGAGAGGGGGATTTGGTGTTAAAGAAAAAATTGCCAATCCAAGCTGATTCCCGAGGAAAATGGGCACCTAATTGGGATGGGTATTACATCGGAACAAAGGCTTTCTCCGAAGGAGCATCAATCTTAGCTGAAATAGATGGAGAAGAGCTCAAGAATCTGGTGAACTCAAATTCGGTTAAGAGATATTATGCCTAAAGAAGAAAACTAAAGTGAAAACTTGAGAGGGTGGCTCAAAAAAGAGAGAAAAAAAGAAAAAGGAAAAAAGAAAAGAAAAAGAGAAAAAAAGAAAAAAAATGAGGGTTCAAGATGAAAACTCGCAAAGGGCGTCTTGAAACCAAAGGTAGATTCGAGGTGAAAACCCGCAAAAGGGCGGCTCTAATTTTTGCAACTGGCCGGGTAACAAATGACTATCTCGGAGACTTGACATTTTGGGAGGAATTTCGTATCTTCATGTGTCATTATAGCGGACGAAATATTCTCGACAAGGGTAGCGTTTAGGGCCGTTTCTGGTACTTTAATTCGGGGAAGTTTTAGCCCTTGATATATGGATACTTATTCTCCAACCCCTTTACTTTGTACATTGTTTTCATGTTTGCCACAATATTAATGAAGTTTATTTTCAAAGACTTTTCACTATTGCATCTTTATTCCTTTGAATAAACATCTTATGTTGGAATAAGAGCCATTTGGTTGACATCATTAAATCATGCAAAAAAAATTTGCTCATTACTCTGAAAATGGTCTAAAAAGTATGAGAACTATGACGTAGTTTGTTGGCTAAGTTCCGAGTCATAAATAAGAGATCTTGCTTGATAAATATGTATGGTTTTGTCGAGGCAATGCTGAATTACCGATATCAATCGACAACACATCAAGTGGAGATTCACCAGTGAGTAAACCAGAAACTCACAAGGAATCGTAAAAAGGGCTTGATTGTATTTCAAGAGATGACCAAGGATCTAGAGTTTTCCTAGAATTGCTTAAAAGGCCTTCACACAATATTGATGTATCAACTACAATGATAATATATCTGGAGACATTTGCGAGGATGGTGAAACATAGACAGTTGAAGAAGTATGTCATTCTAATTGGGAGTACAAGATCACTGGATTGAGTGAGCAAAGATTGGATGTTTTGATGAAGCAAAGAGATTCAAAGAATGACAAAGCAGGGGAAATAGAGATGGCCGCTCCAAGCGGCTAAACGAGTGAATCATGTTAAAAATAAAAAAACTTGACATGAATTCATGTTTTAGACATCCTTAGGAGCATAATCATCATATTTGCATCAGTTATTTTGACAGGTATGCAACAACTTTCCCCGTGAAGATGAAAATTGCATATTCATTTAGGCATAAAGAGAATAGAACCCGTCTATCCATTCAGAGTAAAGAGAATGGAACCCACATATTCATTTAGGCATAAGGAGAATAGAACCCGTCTATTCATTCAGGCATAAGAAGAATGGAACTCGTCTATCCGTTCAAACGTAAGAAGAATGGAACCCGCCTATTCATCCAAGCATAAGGAGAATTGAATCCATCTATTCATTCAGGCATAAATAGAATGGAACCTGTCTATCCGTTCAGACGTAAAGAGAATGAACCCGCCTATTCATTCATGCATAAGGAGAATGGAACCCGCCTATTCATTCAGGCATAAAGAGAATGGAACCCGCCTATTCATTCAAGCATAAAGAGAACAGAACTTGTCTATCCATTCATACGTAAGAAGAATGGAACCCGTCTATCCGTCCAGACGTAAGGAGAATAGAAACCAGCCTATCCGTTCAGGCATAAGGAGAATGGAGACCAGCCTATTCGTTCAGGCGTAAGGAGAATGGAACCAACCTATCCATTTGGGGCGTTAGAAGAAGGGAATCGCCCAGTGAATTGGCGATTGGTGAAAATTAGTGTCTTATTCTTTGCTCTATTCCTATTTTACCGAAATGAGCAAAGAGAGGAAGTTGTTGTCACTATTTTTTCACCACACTTATATATATATATATATTATTACCTTATTAAAATAAAAAAAAACAAAAAATATAATAAAGGGGTCCAATTTAATGAATGGGTCCAATTTAATTAAACACGGATCCATTGAGCTTTAAAAATAAACTATTAGGCCCAGAATAAGACCCAAACTAATCCCATTTGTTGTCCCACATGCAGGCTTAATCCTCAGCCGTTAGTTCTAGGGTTGGAGATCTAACAGTTTGAATGGAATCAAAAAAAAAGAGGGAGCTAGTCCACTCGCGCTGCCACGTGCAGCTACCCTCGAGCGCGTGTGCGCAACGTGCGCGTTTCCCTCAGCCGACATGACCATCCAGCTTCTATCACAGCGACGCCGCGGCTCGTCTGAAAGGCCTTCCACGACCGTCCAACTCCCATCTTCACCCAGCAGTGCCGCTGTCTGAAAGCCCGACCTCCCCGCATAGTGCGAGTTTCGCCCTCGGGCCGCTCCTACACTGCCGCTACTGCACCGACGACCACGCTCAACTAGACGTCGCACCACCTAGGACCATGTCGTGCCACTGCCGCCGTTCTCCTCCATCGTTGACGAACCCCGCAAAGCAAAAGGGGAATATTAAGGTTAGGGTTAGGGCTTACTTTTTGATTTGAATATGGAAAAAGTCAGATTAGATTCGATTCAGTATTCAAAATCAAATATTTTTTCAGACTAAATTTGAATATGCATTGAATGAAAAGGGAAAGAATCAACTCAAAGTTGCCTTAAAAATTCAAATCAAATTAGTTCCAAATTAAATTGTATCTGCATTTAATGGAAAAAGTGAAAATCACCCAAAAATAGGCTTTTTTATTATTTCAAATTTTTGGATTTTAGGTCAAAAACCCTATATAAAGGGGTTCAGGTCTTTGTAATTCACACACCATAGAATACAATACACACACAATTCATTGAAGAGATACTTTTAGTCTAAGAGAAACTCATAGAGAATTCTGCGCAATTTGTGCTTAAGTTTTTGTACTGGATTTGGAGTTGGAATAAAAGTCTAAAGCATTCTTTTGAGGTATTTGTTTATTAGTTTTCTTTATGTGTTCTTTTTTGCTTAAGTAAAAGAGGTTTTTTTTATTCTTGTTCGTGTTCTTTAAAAAATTAATATTTGATCTATTTACTTTGAAAAAGAAATTCATAAAGAGTTTTTTAAACTAAATTATTTACATGTAATTCACCATCTCCATTGATCCTTTAACTTTTTAATTTTCTTTTTATCATTGTTGTAAATTTAATCTTGTAAAAATTTGGAATTTTAACTTTGTAATTTCTTCCTTCTCAATATTGAAATTGATATAGATGTTTGCTTGTCTCTAATTTGTTTAAAAATATTTGTGTTTATTTATGCTTTGTAAATATAATTGTTTAATTTTAGTTTTTTGCTAGACTGGATCTTTTCATGTAAAAAATCTAGATATGAGTATAAATATGTAGGATTTAGGTTAAATAAAGCCCTTAGAGTTAGGTACTAAATTACCTTAGTTAGAACCTTGTAAGTACGAAAAACAAAAATTTTCCTCACATTTAATGTTCATAAAAAACACTTAATCACATTTTAACCTTAATAGAGAGAATTTACCTAGACAACATTTTAGGTCAATAATCACTAACTTAGGATAATTAAAAGCTGCAACGCACTAATTCTTTTCTTGCTTGTTTGGAAAAAAGTGAAACTTAATTAATGCAGTGTCCTACCAAAGAGAGGTAACAGGTTAGTTCCAGAAATGTTGGCGGTGATTAAAGTTTACTCTCCTGGCGGTGGGGCCATTAAAATGAAATCAAATTCATAAATGGACAATAATTTAAATTTCATACGAACTCACGAATTCCGGCATTAAAACTTTTTGTAAACGGCTAGGTACCAATTTTTGGACGTTGTGGGGTGCTAACCTTTCCCCACGCGTAACCGGCTCCCGAACCCGTTTTTGTTTTCGCAGACCAAAAATCGTTGTTTTAATAAAACAAAATGATTTTATTAAAATAACCCGTTTTAGGTGATCCAATCACACCTTTTAAAAGATTGGTGGCGACTCTGTTGACTTTGGTTTTTTTAAACATCGAGGCCACTCGAAAGAGGGTTGCGACACCCCACACTAAAAAATACTTAAAAATTAAATTCTAAACCCTAACCCTAATTTCCATATCCTAAATTCTAAACCATACACCCTAAAAAATACACCATACTTCTAATTCCCTAAACCCTAACCCTAAGCCCTAAACTCACTATTTTAAAGTGGGGCACCAAAAGAAACATGGTTAAGATGCAGGCGATTTCCATCCATCGAAGACAGTTCGACAGCCTATTGAAGCCATATAATACAAGACTTAAGAAAATACTAAGACCCAAGTGTGCAAAATTTGAATCAAGTGCGGAAAATATGTGCAAAGAAGATATAAACAACAACAACATGAATGAGATAAGGAACGCATCATTAAATTGAGGAGAATGTTTTTTTAAAAAGAGAAAAGGTATCTTGTTAAAATCTTCTATAACTAGCTTATGTCGAGTCAGAACCCGAACAACGAAAGGAAAAAAGAATACACCAAAAGTATTGTTAAACATGTCTACACACAATACATAGTACGAATTACAAATATTTTTCACCTGCGAAACACAACATAACATCATTTCGGGGACCTTATGTAGAACATGGAAGCATCAAACAGCACAGGAAGGGGGAAACTAGCATCACCAGCAAGGGTCATCAAATGGAAGCATAACGCAACAAAAACAATGCTCAGTGCAGGAAAGTAAACACCCCAGACTTCAGGGACAAAGTCATGACAGAGGAAAGGCCAGATTATTGAATTTTAAAAACATAAGGAATTATTAAGTATCTAAAACTTAAAATTGATGGTCAAGTCTTAATTTATCTAATATTTAATTTTATAGGAACTTAAATTGCCATTAAACCAGAAAACCTAAAGGGACCAAACTAAAATTTTAAAGAATTTAATTAAAAATATATAATTTTTAATATAATTTTTAAAAAATTTAAGGGATCAAATTAAAATTTTCTGAAAATTAAAAAACTTATTATGGAACTTTTATATTCTTGGGGGCCAAGACCCCGTAGACCTTGCTTATGCCCGGCCCTTGACATACATTGGATATTTGGATATATCAATATACGACCCTCCAGGAGTAATGAAAAAACAGTCAAATACAAAGGCCAAAATAATCAGACAGAACCGACATCAAAAATAAGGAAAATCAGAAGGCTCGAGAGCAGTAATCATGGACATAGAAAAATAACAGCACAAATTAATCGTTATCAGGGCCATCAATATGTTCCATGCCTTCGACCCGCAAATATTTATGTCGTAACACGATTTGTAAATTATTCTAAATAAAATTGAATTTATTAAGCAAAGTATAATTGTACCCGCTTTTTTCATATTCTTATTTTTTTTCTCTAATCTTATTTTTCACCGACTTATCAATGCCTGTAATTATTAGTTTTATCCAGAGTAACTAGTTTTTATAAATAAAACGCTTTATACTTACTATTACTAATTTAATTAAATAAGGGCTCATATAATTAGCCCCTTTTATATATGATTATTATCCAAGTAGTATGAGTATTATTTTGTTCTTATTTATCCCTTTTTTTTTCGCATGTTTTTATTACTATCTTATTATTATTATGGTTATAATTATCATCTATTTTACATTATAAATTGCTAAATAAAAAAAACTCAAAAATCTTATTAGATTATAGCCTTACTATATAGTGTCATTAGTATTATTATTATTATTACTGTTATTACTCTATTGTTATCGTTATCATCATTTATTTTTTGAACATATTATTACTATTATTATTATTATTATAGTATTATTGTTATTTTCGTTATTACTAAATTAAAATAAAAAAAGAATCCAAAAGACTATAAACTAATAAATATAAGCCCAATAATAATAAAAATCTCCCCATTAGAGTCCATTTACAATTTTATAAAACCAAAAAATTGAATACATATTACATGGCCCATTTTTTGGCCCAACAATTAGAAGCCTTAATCTGATAGATGCCTTTCCCTTATGCAGGTCAATCCCCACCGTCAGATCAATTCTTGATCTGACGGTCCAGATGAATCCAGATGGAAGCCCAAAGGTCTACCACACGCGCGTGCGCCACACTACCCGGCTCGTCAATATTCCCACACACGACCTTCGGCTTCCTCCACGCATGCGTGCAATTCACGCACCTGACTCTTCGGCTCTCCAAACTGTTTAGATCGCCACGTCGGCCGTCCCTTCTGGTCCCTTCCTCCTCACGAGCGGCCACGACATGCAAAAGAGAGAGAGCAAAACAAAATCAAAATAACAGAATACAAATAATTTCAGGGGACAAATAAACATTGGCAGAGTATGTAGATGAATGCGACCAAATTCTAAGAGCAGCAATAGGGATTTATATAGCTTTTTTCTGGGTTTGGGGATAAACACGCGACGGTGTTCATCCCCGCTTCAGAGAGAAAAGAGAGAGGGTGAGAGAGAATTTAAGTTAATTTTTTTGTTTTAAAAATTGTGTTTTATATCTGGGCCATTTTAAAAATGGAATAATATCTCCATAAATCTCTCCGCCCTAACTTATTTACGCCCGTAACGGCTTCCACATTTTTAAACTACGCATTTAGTCCCTCTGCATGGGATAATTGCACTTTTAGCCATTCTACGTTTTTTTATCATTTACTCGATCCCTGTGGTTTTAAATCAGTTTGTAATCTTGTCCCCCGTTTTCTTTAAATTCAGCCCTCAATCTAGTTTTCTTTGTACTTTAATCCTAAATCTAGTTTTGAACCCCCTATTTGCCCCCTAGTTGTTTATGCATATCTATTTCCTATAATGTTCAGTTTTATTTTGCTTAGTATTTAGTTAATTTGTTGAGTATGTTGTAAGTTTTTGTGTTCAATGTGGCTTTTATATGTGGTTTATGGCATAATATATAGTTTTTATATAACCTATGTTTTTTTATATAAAATACATAATATATGTTCTTTATAATATATCATATAGTTTCTATATAGTGTATAACATATATAGTTTATAATATATATAATAGATAGTTTTCCTTTTTTTTAAAATATGTAATATATATAATTTTTTATATAATAATATATGTAAGATAAGGTTATTTTGTAATATATAAATAAGGGTTTTCATAAGTTTTTTTTTTATATATTAGAAAGCTTTGTTTACATATATATATATATATATATATATATGATATAATTTTTCTTATAATATATATATAATATATAGATGTTATAATATATATATATATAAAATATAGTTTTGGACATTTTTTCATTTTTATATTTAGTATATAATAGGTAATTAATACCTTTTAAAAGGTGCACATATTTTTCCTTTATATATATATTTGGATAGTTTGGGCTTTACCTTGTGTTGGGCTTTAGGCTTATTTGGTTAAGGTTTTAGTTTAGATTAGGCCAATTAATTTAATTAATTTAGGTCGTGTGCTCGTCTAATAGGGGCACGATCCTTAAATTAATTAAGTTAATTCTAGGCTTAGATTTTTTAGAACCTTAGTTAGATTTAGGTTCGAATTAACTTAGTGAATTTAAATTTATCCTTGGCTTATTGGGATAAATGTTAAATTCATTAAATTGAACATTTCTTAATTACTTTTGAGATAAAATTAATTGCAAGTTTAGATTGACATTAAATTCTAAACCATGTTTTGTTAATTTGATCCATTTTAAATAGTATCAACGGCTTATTGGAATACTAGTTTAAAATCGATTGAATTAATTATCATATCACAAGATAACTCATAATTTGTTAGGGTTTTCTAGCATTTTTAGGGTTAATTAATTTAGGGTTAATACTATAATCATCTAATTAGTAACTAGATCACTAATTGGATCTTCCATAACTTGGGCCTTTTAGGTTAGGGCCTTGGGTGAGCTTTTGTGTGTTTATCTTTAAGCCTTTACTTGCCATCCATTTTATTTGTCATCATATGGCCCATTTAGTTTACAAGTTAATGAATTTAAATCATAAAAAATGAGGTATCTATTAGTTTCAATATTTGTGTCGTAACAGTCCAAACTCAAAAGATGTTGACCAAATATTTGAATTAATTCTTACCGACTCAAGGTAAAATTAAAACTTGACAAAATCATTACATCATATCTTAATTGCTTGCATCACGCATAAATGTGACGTACGGAATTCGAACCATAAACTAACGCGGCAGTCAGGCTTATATGATGTCAGTTTAGTCTATGGCCAGGTGTATCGTCAACCTTATTAATTAAATGTCCAATTAATTCGAACCCACCAACTTGATAAATTCTGTGTAATTAAGGTCAAATTTTCACTTAAGTATGCCGAGTTAAATTCAATTCAAATTCCAACAAATTCCATCAATTTGAAAGCAACAAATATTCAGGTACCAATTTCCGGGCGTGATGGGGGTGCTAATATTTCCCCACGCGTAACCAACTCCCGAACCCTTTCATAATGGATCTCTAGCTTTCTACGGTTTCCGGCCCACCTTATCCAAGTGGCTGGTGGTGTTGTCACTGGATTTTTACCTTATTTATTATTATTATTATTATTATTATAATTATTGCAGTTAAAACCCATTTTTAATTAATTTAGAAGCAAAAAAATATAAAAAAGCCCAAATAACCTTTTTCAATAAGCAAGTTAAACCGAAGATGTCGGATCTAGGGTATTTCAATCGAATAACCCTGATTAAAGTAAAAAAAGGGTTGCCACGCGCAACCACGCGTCTGGCGCGTGCGTTGTACGCGCGCGAGGCAACCCCCAAACGCCAAGGGCGCGGCTACTGCTGTATCAGCGTCACCCGCCTGTACCGCGGCTGCCGCCGTTGAAGCCACCTGACAATCCGTCCCTCCACCTCCGTCCTCTGCCACCGTCGATATTTGCAAAATAAAGAGGGGAAGAGTCAAAACCCTAGGCTCGAATGGGTAGCCAATATTGTTCCAGTCCCAAAGAAAGATGGAAAAGTACGAATGTGTGTTGACTATAGAGATCTTAATAGGGCAAGTCCTAAGGATAATTTTCCATTTCCACATATTGATACCTTGGTAGATAATATAGCGGGCCATTCTATCTTCTCCTTCATGGATGGGTTTTCTAGGTATAACCAGATAAAGATGTGCCTAGAAGATATGAAAAAAAAACAACCTGTGTTACACTTTGGGGAACTTAGAGAAATTGTTTTCAAGGTTGAGAAAATTTCAGCTAAAGCTCAACCCTGCCAAGTGCTCATTTGGGGTTACATCTGGAAAATTGCTGGGTTTTGTTGTGAGTAGAAAGAGAATTGAAGTTGATCTTGATAAGATAAAGGCCATATAGAAACTCTTACCACCACGAACGCAGAAAGAAGTTTGAGGTTTCCTGGGGAGGTTAAATTATATTGTCCGATTCATTTCTCAATTGACAGAAAAGTGTGATCCGATATTCAAATTACTTAAAAAAAATAACTTGGGAACATGGAATGAAGAATGCCAAGCAGCCCTAGAAAAGATCAAGGAGCAACTGACTAGTCCTCCTATATTGGTGCCACCTGTTTTAGGTAAACCACTAATCCTCTACTTAACGGTATATAAAAACTCCATGGGCTGCGTGTTGGGTCAACAAGACGAGATCGGGAGGAAAGAAAAGGTGATATACTAACTTAGCAAGAAATTCACTGACTGCGAAACCAGATACTCTTCAATTGAGAGACAATGTTGTGCATTGGTCTGGACAGCTAAAATACTAAGGCAATACATGCTATACCACACTACTTGGCTAATTTCTAAACTGGATCCATTAAGATATATAATGAAAGCCCCTGCATTGTCTTGAAGGTTAGCTAGATGGCAGATGTTGTTGTCAGAATTTGATATTGAATATGTTAGCCAGAAAGCAATAAAAGGAAGTGCCATAGCTGACTTTCTGGCAAGTCGTGCCTGTGATGACTATAGAGCTTTGAATTTCAATTTCCCTGACAAAGATTTGATGTGTATCTCAGTAGAAAAGGATGAAGCTAAAATGCATCCTTGGATCATGAATTTTGATGGTGCCGCAAATGTTTTAGATGAGGAATCGGAGCAATTCTGGTTTCACCCGAGGGAGATTATTATCCTTTTACTAGTTGTTTAAAATTCTTCTGCACCAATAATATGGCAGAATATGAGGCTTGCATATTAGGGCTGAGGGAGGCCATTGAAAGAAAGATTCAGAAATTGAAAGTTTATGGAGACTCAGCGCTGGTCATTTACCAAATACATGGCGAATGGGAGACGAAGGATGCGAAGTTGATAGAATATTACAAGTTGATCATTGAATTAACTAAAGAATTTGATGAGATTACTTTTAAGCATCTCCTTAGAGAAGATAACCAGATGGCTGATGCTCTGGCTACCCTTGCTACTATGTTCTAAGCAAGTAAAGGTTCTGAGATGATGCCAATCAAACTGCAAATGTTAGATTCCCCAGCCCATTGTTATGATGTGGAAGAAGAAATAGATGGCTTGCCATGGTACCATGAAATCCTGCGGTACATAAAATTCCAACAATACCCATCACAAGCCACAGAAAATGAGAAGAAGATGATCAGAAAGATGGCATCGGGGTATGTACTTGATGGAGAAATCCTCTACAAAAGCATTCAAGACCAAGTGTTTTTAAGATGTGTAGACGCGAAAGAAGCCCAGCTGATTCTAGAGGAAGTTCACGAGGGAGTCTGTGGGACTCACCCCAGTGGCTTCACAATGGCTAAGAAGATTATGTGTTTGGGCTATTATTGGTCAACCATGGAAGGGGATTGTATTGGCTATTCCCGAAAATGCCATAAGTGTCAAATTTATGCTGATAAGGTCCATGTGCCTCCCTAGTCTCTATATGTCATGTCGTCTCCCTAGCCGTTTTCCATATGGGGTATAGATGTTATTGGGCAGATTCACCCAAAAGCTTCAAATGGGCATCGCTTTATTCTGGCAGCTATCGACTACTTCACAAAATGGGTCAAGATAGCCTCATATGCAAATGTCACTAGATCAATAGTCTGCAAAATTTTAAAGAAAGAGATCATTTGCTAGTACGGTTTACCAGAAAGCATAATCATCGATAATGCCTCTAATACGAATAACAGAATGATTACTGGGGTCTGGGAATAGTTTAACATAAAGCATCATAATTCAGTGGTTTATTGCCCAAAGATGAATGGGGCAGTTGAGGCCACAAACAAAAATATTAAGAAGATAGTGGCAAAAATGACCGATACCTATAAAGATTGGCATGAAAAGTTACCATTCGCTCTGTACGCCTACCAGACAACAGTACGAACATCTACTGGGGCAGCAACGTTCTCGTTGGTATATGGAGTAAAGGCTGTACTACCAATTGAAGTTGAAATACCATCGCTACGTGTTTTGATGGAAGCCAATTTGAATGAAGCTGAATGGGTACAAGCAAGATATGTCCAATTGAATTTAATTGAAGAAAAAAGGTTGAGAGCTTTATGTCATGGTCAAATGTATCAAAGAAGAATGATAAGGGCTCATGAAAAGAAAGTTTGCCCCAGAAAGTTCCAAGAAGGTGACCTAGTTTTGAAAAAGAAGCTACTGATTCAAAGTGATCCCCGAGGGAAGTGGGCACCTAATTGGAAAGGACATTATATTGTAACAAAGGTCTTTTCAAGCGGAGCATTAATTTTGGCTAAAATGGATGGTGATGAGTTCAAGAATCCAATGAATTCGGATTCAGTCAAGAAGTACTATGTTTAAAAGAAGAAGAAAAAAGAAAAGAAAAGAAAAAAGAAAAAAGAAAAAAGAAAAAAGAAAAAGAAAAAGAAGAAAAAAGAAAAAAGAGAGAAGAAAATGAGGGTTCAAAATGAAAACCCACAAATGGCATTTTGAAACCAAATGAGGGTCTGAGTTGAAAACCCATAAAGGGCGGCTCAGATAACTGGCAAGGCAGGCCCATTACAGAGTGATCCCCTTGGAACTTGATTCTTCTAAGCATCACCTACATTTTCAAAATCCTCTTGGCATAGATGGCACTCAAGTCAATTCTGGTTACCTTAATTGGACAAGTTTGGACTGTTGATATTTGAATACTTATCTTCCTTTGCTTTCTTGTAAACCTTCTTTTGTTCGCCACAGAATTAATAAGGTTTCATCTCATTGACCTTTTTTTCTTCGCCTACTCTCTATTTCCATGAAGTATCATGCATTGAAATGAAAATTAATAAGTTTGACATCATTAAAACATACAAAAGATTTTTTAGCATTACTCTGAAAGTTTTTAGAAACATAGGGACTATGAAGTGTTCCATGGTCAAGTTTAGAACTTGGGGCATGAGTTTTAAAAGGGGGAATTAACTGGAAAAACATTCAAATTAGATTGCAAAGAATCCTAAGCAAATAGCTTGAAATGCCTTACAAAATCAAGAATTCAGGAAGTCACAAGAAGCACCAAGAATGTTTAGTAAGGCATATGAAGGCTTGAAGCTTACAAGAACATTTGAAGAGGTATTACAGTTAATATTGATGTATCAATACCAATGATAGGGTAAAAGTCAGTCTTTTTAATAAGGAGTACAAGACAACTGGATTAAGTGAAAAATATGCCAAGATCAAAAGTTCTCTATGACACAAAAAAGAACTAAGAATAGAAATGGCGAGGTTGGGACCGCAGATATGACTATATATGATTACTTTGTCAACCATTATGGGATATAGTTGCGATGACCTAATGATTTTCAATGTATTGAGCATCTTATTGGATGTTGCTCTATGGTCTCCTTGTAATGCTATACGAGGGCCCTTAACGTCTAGCAAAAGATTAAGATCGGAGCGGAAGCTACATGAAAGGATGAATGCATTGTTTAATCTTTTACAAGAAATGGTTGGTGGAATTTTAACAACAAGGAATTGATGGAGCCAACTAGAATTGGAGGATGAGATGTTGCTCGTATTCCTGCTCGTTGTGATCCTAATAACATTGTGCAAAGTCTGATTCAGTGAGAAAAAGTGAAAAAGGAACTCATGAGGAGATGAGCTGGAGTAGACGCCAATTATTCTTTACCGAAGTTGAGAAAACGTTTGATCTAGATTCATGGCTTCTTCTGTGTTGCTGCTGTACAGGAAATAAATAAAAAAAAACTTTAAAGAAAAATTGTCATGTATTCATGTTTTAGGCATCCCCAGGGGCATGATCATCATAAATTGCGTTGTGAATTACAATGTTCACAGGTATATTAAGGTTTCGGTAGAAAAACCTGCCTATCCGTTCAAGCATACAGAGAATGGAATTTGCTCATCTATTCGAGCATCAGGAGAATAGAACCTGCTCATCTATTCGAGCATCAGCAGAATAGAACCTGCCTACCCATTCAGGCATATGGAGAACGGAACCCAGCTCATCTATTCGGGCATCAGGGGAATAGAACATGCTCATCTATTCGAGCATCAGGAGAATAGATCTGCCTATCCGTTCAGGCATATGAAGAATGGAGCCTAGCTCATCTATTCGGGCCTTTGGAGAGTAGAACTCGCTCATCTATTCGGGCATTTAGAAAATAGAACCAGCCTATCCCTTCGAGCATCAGAAGAATGGAACCAATGAGTAAATCGGTGAAAATCAGTGCCTTTTGGTCTTTGCTCAATCTTTGTTTCAAAGATGAGCAAAGAAGGGCAGCTGTTGTCACTGGATTTTTACCTCATTTATTATTATTATTATAATTATTATAGTTAAAACCCATTTTTAATTAATTTAGAAGCAAAAAATATAAAAAAGCCCAAATAACCTTTTTTCAATAAGCAAGTTAAATCGGAGATGTCGGATCTAGGGTATTTCAATCGAATATCCCTGATTAAAGTAAAAAAAAGGGTTGCCACGCGCGCGAGGCAACCCCTCAAACCCCAGGGCGCGGCTACTGCTCCATCACTGTCGCCCGCCTACACCGCGGCTGCCGCCGTTGAAGCCACCAGATGATCCGTCCCGCTGCCGCTTTTCCAGCGGCACCGATGCCGTCCTCTGCCACCGCCGCCGATATCTACGAAATAAAGAGGGGAAAAGTCAAAACCCTAGGCTCGAATCTAGGATGAATTCATCCTCAAATCGGATGATTTTTGGGGTTTCAACCGAGGATCAAGCCCCTTGTCTTCAATTTTGGGATTGAATCCCGTTTTTTCCTTGAATTGCAAGCCCTAGCTCTAGTATAAATACCCCCTTTCATGTGTTCTTGACTAATTCACCAAGAAAATCACCATTCAAAAAAATTCTGAAAATTATCTGAAAATTGCTGGAAAATTGTGGGAATTGGTTCGAGTTTGGAGGAGCTTCAGTTCGAATTTTTGAAGAGGAATTAAGCTTTTTTCGGTGGCAACTTGGGTCGGTTCAAGTTCGAATTTTCTTCTTAAATGGTAAAATTTTCTTTTCCTTATACTTTTTTTTCAATTTGATTTTTCTGGTTAACTTCTTGTTTTGTTCATGTTTTTAGGTTACAATTTGGTGTTGGAAATTAAATTTAGTGCTTGATTACGTGTTTTTTTCTCGTTGTTAGGTTGATATTTTTCTTTCTTTTTTAAAAAAATGATAATAATCCTAAAATCATGATATAATTTTTTTTCTATAAACTTGGTGTGATCCATTTTGTTCCAAAAAATAAAAATGTTGTTGTTTAATAAGTTTTTTTAAAAAATAAATAAAAGGGGTGTTTCTTCAAAACGTAAAATATATAAGATTTAATTTTTTGAAAAAATTAAAAGCTTCCAAAAAAGATTTAATAAAGAAATTTTGTAAACCTTAAATAGATACACATTTTAATAAAATTCTTGATAGAGCGTTCCGACAAATAAAGGTTTTAAGAAATGTTTTTTAGAAAAAAAATAAAAAGGGCTTGAAAAGTTTTTTTCAAAAGTAAAAAAAAAACATAAAGATTTTGGAAATAAAAGCATTTAAAAAAACTTTAAAAATCAAGGAATCAACAATGAAAGGGCTTTAAAACATAATGATTTTGAAAATAAAAGGTAAGTAAATATTTGTTAAAAAACATAAAAAGAAAAACTTTCCAAATATTAAAAAAACAATTAAAGTTCTAAAAATCTAAAAAAACATTTCAATTAAAAGAATAAAGAATAAAAATATCTTTAAAATAAGAAAACAAAAAAAGGTTTTTTTAGTGAAAGAAATTAAATTAATCCAAATTTAAAGTTTTGAATTTTCTTATTTTGATAGCCTTTAGTGTTAGATTGAAATTTAGGATTAAGATCTTTTGAGCTTAAATTAGAAACTCGTCTACTTAAAAACTTTCTTCACCTTTTTGAAATAAAACATACTTTAAATATCCTAACTTTAACAAATAAAATAAATTTAGATATTCTTTAGGATTTAAACACTAAACTTTAAAAAATGACAACTCACCTAATTTTTTCTTTGGTTTGTTAAAAAGTGAAAACTAAATTGATGCGGTATCATACCAAACGAAAATGACGGGTTAGCGTAGGAGTGTTGGCGGTGATTAGAGTTCATTTCCCGGGCGATAAGGCCGTTAAAATGGACTTATATTCGTAAAATGGACGAATAAATTAAACCCTTGTGAACTTGCAAATTCCAATTTTGAAAACACTTTTCGAAATCAATAAGGTACCATTTTTTGGGCGTTGTGGGGGTGCTAATCCTTCCCTACACGTAACCGACCCCGAACATGTTTTCTGGTTTTCAAAGGCTAAAAACGTTATTTTAATAAATGAACCGTTTTATTAAAATAGCCATGTTTTTTTAAAGTGATCCAATCACAGTTTTTAAAAGATTGGTGGCGACTCCGTGATTTAAAAGTTTTCAAAAAATGTCGAGCTCGAAAGGGTTGCGACTCCAAATTTTTATCGATTTTCAAAAGAAATTTTTTTCAAAAGAAATCCCTTTAAACCTAATTTCAAAGAAATGATTTTGGGGATAACCCGTAGCGCCAAACTTATGATTCCCCATATATTTGTTTTAATGATGAAAAAAGGTCGCTACAGCTTGGCGACTCCCCTGGGGAACTCAATTTGTTTTTACAAAACAAAAGAGAGTTAGGCTAAAAGAATATTTGTTGCCTTAAAATGATGGAAAATGTTGGAATTTCAATTGATTTTAACAAGGTCGATTCTTTCTTGGAAATGTGACTAAGATTGCATGGGCTTTGATAATTGGTGGACTTTAGATTAATTTTTCATTTAATTTTTAAGGAATCACCGACATGTGTTGCATCATGTTCATCAAGCTCAATACCCGAGCTCCGTCCCTTTAAGTGGGAGTGGAACGACACATACCCACATGAGTAGACCTCCACAGGTCGGTAATTCACTTTCAGAATCCACGTCTCTTGACACGTGAGCAGCCCTCCACGTCACAAGATCGTGCTTTCCTTCGAACCGAAACCAATTCGCAAGCTTGTAATGGGCCAGGATTGGGGTTATTGTTGCCTTAGTATGTAATGAGATAGGTTTGGGTACCTTCGATTAGAACCAAACCATGTGTGAGAATCTAGGAAACCTACACCGTTAGAGCCATGCGAATAACCCTAGCGAACTAGAATTCATGTGGTTAGGTTTGTTTCCTTATTTGCTTGCCTTGTGCTTATTTCATTTTGCATTTATCTCTTCTCATTTCTATTTTATTGTTTATCTTATAGCTAACGCTTCTTTTTGTTTTCTTCATTTTCCTCTTTTACTTTTTTTGCATATCTTATCATATCATGAAGAGCGCATTGAGTTGGAAATAGTTTGAAGTTAAATACTAGATCAATGAGAGACTTAGTCCATAGCAGTGATGAAAAGAATTCTGATGACCAGATATGGTCGGAAGGGGAGCAACTACATGAGAGAGACAGTATTGCCACTAGGTTCAGATCAGCCATGACATTCATGAATACAGAGTTCAATGATGTGTCCGAATTGAAGCCGATTTGGAACAATTGGGATTTTGAAACAAAGAGTACTTTTAGAGAAGAGTATGGTGACATCACATACTAGCTAGAAGTCCCAGTTGATCAAGCACTATTACAAGCCTTGGTGGGTTTTTAGAACTCTACCTACAGTTGCTTTACGATTGATAACTTTGATTTAACTTTGACAATCAAAAAATACCGTGACCTTATAAATTGCAAGAAGATTGACATGAATGAGGTATATTCTAAGCCAAGTAAGAACAAAGCTTTCTATGGTAAGTTAAAAAAGTTCTCAGATATGTTGTCATCTTGGGTCGAGCATCAAGTCACTACTTGGAACTATAAAGAGTATCTTAAGTGGGAGGGGATCTTAGCTTTAGCCTCTATGCATCCTGTGGACCGAGTTCAGCGAAATCTTTTTGCTTTGTTGATCTATGGATTGATACTCTTTCCTCAAGCACTGTGACTTATTGATCCATCAGTTTTGGATCTATTTGATCGTTTGGATAGCAGGACTAATCCAGTACTTGTAATTTTGGCTGAAACTTTTCAATCTTTGAGGTTCTGTCGAGAGCATGGTGGAGGTAACTTTCGAGGATGCCCACAACTTTTGACTATTTGGTTCTATAGCCACCTTTGGACCGATCCTAGTTTTTCTAGGCCCCTCTATGACGGTAAGTTCTCGCCCTTAGAAGAGTTCCTACTAAAGAATGATTGGCCAACTCGAAGATCCGAGGAAGTATGGCAAGATGTCCCCTGAAATTTAAAGGAGGAAGATGTAGTTTGGAGAGCACCGTGGTTGTTGGAAAAGAACATTCTCTATATATGTGGAGAGCATTCATGGGTACCATTACTTGGCCTTTGGGGGCATACCGCATATGCATCTCTTCTAGTTTTGAGACAGTACGGTTCGAAATAGTTTGTACTAGCCACCAAAGGTCTAAATGAGTTCAACGTGGATTATGCAAATGAGAAGGGCTACAAGACGATGGTATACAATGCTTCTTCAACTTGGAACAACGCAAGACGAGTTAGGATTGTAAATGCTCTGTACATGCCCACTCCCGAGTATGAAGCGTGGCAATTTAATCGTGTCAACGACAACATTCCCTACTTGAATCCCGATGGAAAGAGATCTATAGAGGAGAGATTGGCCACACTTCCTACCGAGGACGATTTGATGAGGAAGTAACTTGAAGAAGATCGAAAGAGGTACATCAAGCTCGAGGAGAGAGCCCATCAAGAAAAGTTCGACCTCAAATTAGAGAAGACACAATTTGAAAGAGTGGTTAAAGATCTACAAAGTAAAAGAGATGAGTTGGAACTTGAACTTAAGATAGTGAAAGAAGAGATTCAGAAGCTTTAAAGGTTAAATAAGAGCAAAAGAGTCACGGAAGACGAACCAGGCGAAGGGTTAGAGCTCCGGTTGAAGGAAGAGAAAGCGAGAGCCAAGAATTATAAAAAAATGTTTTACGAGCACATAGATCAAGAGCTCATTTTAACCAAATAAGTGAAGAATCTACGTATCTCCTACTCGAGACAGATCGAGAAGGAACAACACCAAAATGAAGCATTGAAAGATCAAGTGAAGTGTTTGGAAAAATCTCTTTTCAAGCATAAGGGTTCAACTTCCAAGTTGAAGGCCAGCAACTTGGAGAATCAAGTCTTGACGACTCGCATCGATGAGTTGGAAACTGAGGTTCAACAGCTCAAGTATCACGTGGCAAGCCTTAGAGGAGTGATTCAAGTACGCCCGACGCCGAGTTTGGAACAACTGCATTTCACTTCCTACACAATTTGGAGGCAAGAACAGGAGTTGGCACATTGGATAACTCAGGTGCAAGAGGTTGCCCGAAAAGTATAGATTTTGGCAGAAGACGCTACCGAACTCCATGAATATGTAGACGATAATTCTGAGGAAGGAGAGAGGATTCTTTGGATTCTGAAGGAGATCATTGACCTTGACACTACCTTGAAGCCATATGTGTAGTTGGCTCTCTTTAAGTTATTGTAACAAGACAACGTTTCCATTAATAAAAGTTGTTTAACGATGATATTTGCCAAACTCAGTTTTGCTCTTTGTATTCATCCATGATTCTTTTATTTGCATTCTTTGATTAAATGCTAATAATCATCTAATTAGTACATTTGTTTGCATTATTGATTAACTGCCATTTATTAATTGAAAAGCTTTCTGTTTTAGAAAGATTGCATTTTGCTTCTTAAAATTATCATCATTCCACACCCATATCTCATTCACTCACAGTCAAAGAAAATGAAGGAGAGCTTTGCCAAGTTAGAAGCCGACCTAAGTGGCCAGATAGAACGAGCCCAAAAATAATTAAGGGACACCATCATCAAGTCTCAGCATGACATGATGAAGGAAATATCCCAGTTGCTGCAAGCTCGGCTAGGACCAGACTCGAGGGGCAAGAGTACCCTTGAGAATCCTGCCCAAAACTCAGGGGATTGCCCTCATGCCCAGATCATCCAGAACCATATGCTTGTTGATCCCTCTCTTAATCCTCCACAAGGGGCATCTTCCTCTCATATCGGTCTAGCTCCTTAAACTCAACCGGGGGTGACTTTTGAGAATCTCAAAATTATCGGGGATAGCATCCCAGACTTTGATGAGTTGGAGAAGTTAAGCCAAATGAAAGCAAAATTCACTAAGCAATTGGAAGATACTCGGAAAGACCTAGAGGAAAAGTTTTGAGTGAAGGAAGACGAGGATGGCTCTTATGGGTTAAGTGTTAGAGAACTCAGTTTGGTCCCCAATGTGGAAATCCCATATAAGTTCAAGACCCCTGAATTTGAAAAGTTCGATAGAACCACCTTCCCTACTGCTCATATAGTGATGTTTAGCCGGAAGATGGTTGGGTTTACCAATAACGAGAAGCTCCTAATTCACTATTTTTAGGACATCTTAGTGGGATCTGCTTCGAGGTGGTATAATCATCTAATAAGGGCTCAAATTAAGTCGTGGAAGGATCTGGCAAAAGCTTTTACTGATCAATATAAGCATATAAGTGACATGGTTCCCAACTGACTGCTATTGCAAAGTATGGAACAAAAGCGCAACGAGACCCTTCGTGACTACGCTCAAAGATGGCGTGATGTGGCGGCACAAGTTCAACCACTGCTTCACAAGCACGAGATCTCCCCAATGTTTGTAGACACGTTAGAATAGACATTTTATGATCGATTGATCAACAACCCTATTAGCAATTTTACAGAGATGGTTATGACTGGCGAGCGCATCGAAGCAACCATTAAGAGTGGGAGAATTTGTGGAGGAGATCATTCATGCAAACAATACAAGAAAAAGGACCATGACGTGAACAATACAAACACCTTCGAGTAAACAAAGAACTTCACTATCTCCCAGCCCCAGGCCACATCGAGGAATTCCTGAAACTTCAATAAGAGAAAAGATAGGGGACCTATGAAGGAAAGGGATGAGAGTTCCTTCACTCCTTTGCCAATCTCTTACAAAGAGCTATACTCACAATTGTACAAGGCTGATTTAGTTCACCCTTATCATGTTACTCCTTACAACCCACTTTATCCATCATGGTATAACCCCAAGGTTCATTGCGAATATCACGTCGATGTTTCGGGACACTCCATTGAAAATTGCGTAGAAGTTTGTTCAGAACTTAATTTGGACCAGAGTGTTACAGTTGGGAGAATCGAGCACGACCAACAACCCCCTTCCAAATTATAGAGGTCAAAGTGTGAATGCTATCGAAGACAAGAATGCCAGAAAATCTAGAGTGAACGTGTCTAAAGTTCGGTCGCCGTTAAGGTAGGTTTTCCAAAGTTTGTGTATGACACGCCTCATTAACTGGGGAATGGTGATTATGGAAGAAGGTTGTGGCCCATATTGTGAATACCATCAATCGAGAGATCATGAGATTCAAGATTGTGAGTAGTTCCATCATCTGATACAGGCTATGATGGATAAAAAGGAGATTGAGTTTTTTAAAGAATAGAGAGGAAAGAAGGAAGTGGAAGTTTGTGCATCGGAGAGCCAAGAGACCAAGTATAGTGCCAAGAGACCGCTCATCCTCGGTCTCAAGCTAAGTGAGACAAGCGCACTGAAGGCAGCCCTCAAGATCATAATTGCTTCTCTAAGGTTGTTTCCTTTCAAGGATACGAAGTTGGTTCCATGGAACTACACTGCAAGCATCACAATGTCGGGTTCCTCTAGTTTACATGGAGGAGAAGACGTGGAAATAGGGATAAAACCCATTCAAGAAGAACCTTTGCAGCCAAAGGCCAGAAAGGTAAATGATGTGGGGCATCTTACGAGGAGTGGCCGATGCTATGCTCTGGAAAACCAAAAGGCACCGGAGGAACCAAAAGAGAAAGGTAAGGAAGTCAAAGTCAAACCCAAGAAAGTTTTTGAAGATGATCCTCCACCAAAGATCAAAGAGCCGATCACAGAAACTCAATATCAAGAGTTTTTGAGATTCTTGAAGCACAATGAGTATAACATCGTCGACCAACTTCGGAGACAGCCAACTCGAATTTCCCTGCTTGATCTTTTACTAAACTCAGTGAAACATCGTGATGCTTTACTAAAAGTTTTGAATGAGACCTATGTTACAAAGGATATCTCAGTTAGGAGGTTGGATCAAATTGTCAGCCATATCACCGACGTTAATCACATTACCTTTGGTGATGACAAAACTTCAGGGGAAGGTATGAGGTCTACCAAGGCCCTAAACATCACCACTCACTACAAAGGTTATGTGTTATCAGGCGTGCTAATTGATAATGGCTCCATGTTGAATGTTATGCCTTTAGCCACACTGTAAATTGCACTAAAATTGTGGTATACGAGACCCTAGGGAAAAGGAGCAAAAAAAATAAAGGCTTGGGAAAGAATCTACAAGAACGCCTCCGTCGTATCAGGGTGATCCACAAAGTTGACCGCTTCGGATTCGGTTACAAGGCAAATTTCTTACAAAATGGCAAGAATGGAAGATGAAGCAAGACCAAAGGAAGGCTAGGCTTAGATGGGAAGACATTCTATGGGCCCATATCATCTACGGAGACTTTAAGAGTATTTTTATATCTGGCAGAATTCAAAATCCCGAGGTGGATGTCCAAGAGGCAAACCGAGAAGGTTAGATGTGCCTCCAGGAAGAGTTGATCAATGAGGCTTTCGAAGAGATGAATATGGATATGATTAGCGACGAGAGTGAGGCTAATCAATTTCTGGCTCAGATTCACCCTTGCCTACCAGGAGAAGAGATCAACGATTGGACCTTTGGGGACATACCGACATTTTTTAGGAACCAATTAAAGTAATGCTTAGAACAATCCTGTTACTTTTGCCCGAAAGTAACGGACATCCTTTGTAAAAAGGGCAGCTATGTCATATCTATCTATTTTAAATGAGATAGACTATGTCTACATTTTCAATCTCCAAATGGAAAACACAACATTCATTCCATTTCATTTATTACGTATTTATTTATTTATTCATTTGTTTATTTATATATATATATCTATTCATATCATGAGCTATACCTTTCCTTTCCCAATACGCACTTTCAAAATCGTGCAGGCCTCTTAATATAAACTGTATGAATAATGTGGAACCTAATCCTAAAGTAGATTTTGAATGACCCACGTACTTGGCGGAGGTAGAAGAGGAGGATGATGGGATTCCCGATGAGCTGCTAAGAATGATGGCCAGTGAGGAAAGACAATTCCTCCTACACCAAGAGATGATAAAGATTTTAAATTTGGGGACTAATGAAGAGAGGGAAGAAGTAAAGATCGGAGGTACCCTATCACCAAAACTCAAGAAAGAGTTGGTGGGATTCCTTGTAGAATTTAAAGATGTGTTCCCGTGGTCATACCATGATAGGCCAAGCCTAAACACAAATATTGTAACACGTAAGCTCCCCATTAGGTCGGAATGTAAGCCTGTCCAGCAAAAGCTTCAAAGAATGAGAAAAGACATGTTATTGAAAATAAGAGAAGAGGTAAAGAAACAGTTTGAGGCCAAATTTTTGAAGCTTTCTAAGTACCTAGAATGGGTGGCTAACATAGTACCGGTACCGAAAAAGGATGGGAGGGTGCGTATGTGCATAGATTATAGGGACCTTAATAAGGCGAGCCCCAAAGATAATTTCCCTTTGCCTCATATTGATACTCTAGTCGACAATACTGTGGGGGATACTTGGTTTTCCTTTATGGATTGCTTCTCGGGGTACAATCAGATCAAAATGCATCCGAGGATATGGAGAAGATCACTTTTGTGACCATATGGGGCACGTTTTGCTACTAGGTGATGCCTTTTGGGTTGAAGAATGCCGGGGTGACATATTAAAGAGCCATGGTGACCTTTTTCCATGATATGATGCATAAGGAGATTGAGGTCTACATGGATACCATGATAGCCAAGTCTCGGGCCGAGGATGAACACCTCCAAAATTTGCGAAAACTCTTCCAAAGGCTAAAAAAGTATCAGTTGAAGCTCAATCTACCAAATGTACCTTTACAGTAACATTCGGAAAGATCTTGGGTTTTGTGGTAAGTCAGAAAGGCACAGAGATTGGTCATGACAAGGTGAAAGCAATCTAAGATCTTCTGCCACCTAAAACTCAAAAGGAAGACCGAGGATTTTTGGGAAGGTTAAATTACATCTCCCGGTTCATATCTCAGTTGACCGATAAGTGTGACCCCGTCTTTAGACTACTCTAAAAGAATAACCCGGGAATTTGGGTTGAAGAATGTCAAGAAGCGCTAGAAAAGATCAAGAAGTATCTGACCAATCCTCCAATCTTAGTGGCACTAGTACCAGATATATCGTTGATTTTGTACTTGGTAGTTTTTTAAAACTCTATGGGATGTGTGTTGGGACAACAGGCAAGAAAAAAGGGTGATCTATTACTTGAGCAAGAAATTCACCGAGTGTGAGATGCGATACCCATTGATCCAAAGGTTATGTTGCGCTTTGGTATGGACTGCTAAGCGACTCTGGTAGTACATGTTGTATAACACAACTTATTTGATTTCCTGAATAGATCCGTTCAAATTTTTGATGGAAGCACCAGCTTTGACCGGGAAAGTGGCCCGTTGGCAAATGCTTTTGTTAGAATTCGACATCGTTTATGTGTGTCAGAAGGCGGTAAAAGAAAGTGTAGTGGCAGATCTTTTAACCAACCGTGCCTCGGACAACTATGAGCCGTTGGATTTTAGTTTTCCGAATGAAGAGTTGATTTGTGATTTGTCCGAAGGGACATCCACTATCGTGAATCAAGGATGAAGGCTTTATTTTTTATGGGGCAACTAATGCCTTAGGACACGGAATAAAGGCAGTTTTGGTCTCCCTCGACAATGTCTACTACCCTTCCACAAGTAGGTTGGAATTCTTTTGCACCAATAATATAACCGAGCATGAGGCTTGTCTCATGGGAATCCGAGCGGCGATAGAGAGAAAGGTCAAGGTGTTTGGGTTTTCAAAGATTCTTCTTTAGTGATTTATCAGCTTTAGAAAGAATGGGAGACTAGAGATCCAAAGTTGATCAAGTACTACAACTTGATCCAAGATCTGGTCAAGGATTTTGAAGAAGTCAGTTTCACCTACTTGCCAAGAGAGAATAGTCAGATGGCCGACGCCCTAGCAACTTTGGTCGCCGTATTCGAAGCAAGCCGGGTAGCCAAGATGGGGCCAATTGAAATACAAACCTTTGAGGTACCAACCCATTGCTATAGTTTGGAATAAGAGGAGTACGGTAATCCATGGTATTTTGACATCCTTCAATACATCAAGTTGTAGACTTATCCAAAGGGGGCTGATGATAATGACAAAAGGACTATCTTAAGGTTAACATCAAGATACATCATTGATAGGGAAATCTTGTACAAAAGAAGCAAAGATCAGATACTGTTGAGGTGTGTCAGTACCCGGGAGGCCGAAACCATTTTAGCAGAGGTCCACAGAGGCTTATGTGGAACCCACGCCAGCAGATTCTCGATGGCAAGAAAAATCATGAAATATTGTTATTTCTAGTCAACTATGGAGGGAAATTGCATCAGTTACATGAAGAAATGTCACAAATGTCAAATATATACCGATAAGATACACTCCTCGCTGGTGCCTCTCTACACCATGAATTCACTATGGCCTTTTGCTACTTGGGGAATGGACGTCATCAGTTAGATACAACCAAAGACTACCAACGAGCATTGCTTCATCCTAGTGGCTATCAATTACTTCACCAAGTTGGGGGAAGCTGCCTCACACGCTAATATCACAAGAGCGAAGGTTTACAAATTTCTCAAGAAAGAAATTATGTGTCACTATGGTCTGCCCAAAAGAATCATCACTGATAATGCTTCCAATTTGAAAAACAAGATGATGACCGAGGTGTGTGAACAACTCAAGATTGTGCACCATAATTCTACCGTTTATCGCCCCAAGATGAACGGAGCAGTACTGGCAAAAAATAAGAATATTAAGAAGATCATAGCAAAAACTAAGGAGACATTTAAGGATTGGCATGAGAGGCTCCCTTTTGCTTTGTTTGCCTATCGGACATCCGTGAGAACTTCCATCGGGGCAACGCCGTATTCCTTAGTATACGACACTGAAGCAGTACTACCCACCGAAGTGGAAATCCCGTTACTTCAAATTTTAAACAATGTAAATTTGGATAAAGCCTAATGGATGCAAGCCATGTTTGATCAATTGAACCTCATCGACGAGAAAATGTTGAAAGGTATTTCTCATAATCAGATGTATCAAAAGCAATTGATACGAGCTTATAACAAAAAAGTTCGCTCGAGGGAGTTTCAGGAGGGAGACCTGGTGCTCAAAAAAGATCTTGTTGAATCAAAGAGACTTCCGAGGAAAATGGATGCAAAATTGGGAGGGGCCTTATGTCATGAAAAATGCCTTTTGGGGGGAACGTTAATTCTAACAGAGATGGATGAGAAAAAATTAAGTGACCCAATAAACTCGAACTTCGTCAAGAAGTATTACGCGTAAGAAGAAAAGAAAAGAAAAAAAGAAAAAAGAAAAAAAAAGGAAAAAGGAAAGAAAAGAAGAAAAAAAAGAAAATAATTCTCTAAAGTGAAAACCTGAAAAGGAACTTTAGAACAAAAGGTTCAAGAACTAAAAAACGAGGCATTAAGGGTGAAACCGAGTGAGGGAGAAAGCACCGCCATCACGAAGAAGAAAAAACGGGAAGCACGAGTAAAAAGGGGGCAAGATGAGAAATTGCCCGAGAAAGTTTAAAATTGTTATCATTCATGTATATTGTCTAGTTCGGCATCCCTAGGTTAGGAGCATGCTAACTTATATCATCACAGTTTTTCATGTCTTTTCACAGATATCCAAAGGAAGATCAGAAACCCTCTGAGAAGAAGAGTCGGAGACAAAGTAAAATTCGGATAGGGTTTTAGGTGAAGGACTTCAAAATTCGCCACATCAAGATTTTGAAGCAAAAGAGGCAAATACCTCTAGCTCAAGAACTTTCAGACAATAAAAACTCATCCCTACAGGTTTAAGAAGAATGAAATCTTCATGACGAGAGTGGCCATCTTTTTCCTACCATTTCAAAGGAACACAACGATGTATTTGTCTTTGTCACTCTAGGAAATGAGTTCACCTACCATTTGAGGACATCTGACTTGCTCGCTGCCATTTTAGACAAACATGTCATCTTCGTCGGTTTTGTCTTCTGTCATTTCAAGAAAACGAGTTATTTGGATTCATTCGTTACTATTTCAGACGAATGAATAGCTTACCATCTGGCCCGTCCATTGCCGCTCTGAAAGGACGTATCAATGCTACCCAGTCTATTTTTGTCGCTTCGGAAGGACATGCTAGCGTTACCCAGTTTGTTTTCTGCCTTTCGGGAAAGAAAAGTTATTTGGATTCATTCACATCCTTTTCGGAAGAATGAGTCGTTTGAAGGTTAGTTGGATCGTCTATTTTTTGTTTCGGAAGGAAATGCCAGCACCACAATGTTTGCTTTCTGCCATTTCAGGAAAACAAAGTTATTTGGATTTGTTCGTTGCTGTTCTAGAGGAATAAGTCGTTTGCTAACTGGTCTGTTCGTTGCCGCTTCGGAAGGACATGCCAGAGCTACCTAGTGGTTTTCGCCACTTCGGGAAAACAAGTTACTTGGATTCGCTCGTTGCCACTTTAGAAGAGCAAATCGTCTGACAGGGAAGTAAGACAAAATTCGTGCTTATGGTCTTTGCTTTATTCTTGTTCCACAAGTATAACCAAAGAGAAGCAGCTGTAATCACTAATTTTGTCCGGGGTAATCCATTTTCATAAATAAAAGGCCTTATACTAACTACTACTAGTTTAATTAAATAAGGGCTCATATAATCAGTCCCTTTTATATATGATTATTATCCAAGTAGTATGAGTATTATTTTTTCCTTATTTATCCCTTTTTATTATCTTGTTTTTATTACTATCTTATTATTATTATTATTATTATTATGGTTATAATTATCATCTATTTTACATTATAAGTTGCTAAATTAAAGAAAAACCCCAAAAATATTATTAGATTATAGCCTTACTATATGGTGTCATTAGTATTATTATTATTGTTGTTGTTACCCTATTGTTATCGTTATCATCATTTATTTTTTGAACATATTATTACTATTATTATTATAGTATTATTGTTATTTTCGTTATTACTAAATTAAAATTAGAAAAGAATCCAAAAAACTATAAACTAATAGATATAAGCCCAATAATAATAAAAATCTGCCCAATAGAGTCCATTTACAATTTTATAAAACCCAAAAAGTGAATACATATTACATGTCCCTTTTTTGGGCCTAACAATTAGAAGCCCTAATCTGATAGATGCTTTTCCCTTACGCAGATCAATCCCCACAGTCAGAACTAGATGAATCCAGATGGAAGCCCAAAGGTCCACCACGCGCGCGTGCGCCATACTGCCCGGCTCATCAACATCCCCACGCGCGACCTTCGGCTTCTTCCACCCACGCGTGCAATTCACGCACCCGACTCTTCAACTTCCCAGACCGTTCAGATCACCACGTTGGTCATCCCTTCTGGTCCCCTCCTCCTCACGAATGGCCACGACATGCAAAAGAGATAGAGCAAAACAAAATCAAAATAACAGAATACAAACAATTTCAGGGGACAAATAAACATTGGCAGAGTATGTAGATGAATGCGGCCAAATTCTAAGAGCAACCAATAGGGATTTAGATAGCCTTTTTTCTTTTATACAAATCAATGTAATATTCGGTTATATAATCAAAAGCCAAACAATTTTAACCCTAATCACAAAATGAAAGGGGAAAAAACTTCAAAGCAATACAAACACAACCTTCTAAGGTATATCCTCCTTCTTTATTTTGAAGTCTTGCATGCATAAATAGGGTTAGAGTTTTATTTTTACCTCTCCGGCATTTCGACTTCCTCGTCCCTTTGTTTCTGTCGGTGATAAGCCCTCCGATTTCCTCCGGGGATGTATAGGGTGAATTGGTATACTAAAGGGGGTGGAAACCTTATTTTGAGTCTGGGTTTTTAGTTTTTTAAAAGAAAATGGATCAAGTTTTAAGAAAACTGATGGTGGATTTGGATCACAAAAAGTGTTTATTTTCTACATTTTTGGGTTCAGCCGACGTGGCGGCGTACGACAGAGAAGTTGCCGGTTTCTAAAAATATGGCCAGAATCTGGGTTTGGGGATAAAGACGCGGCGGTGTTCATCCCGCTTTGGAGAGAAAAAAGACGGGTTGGGATAGCATTTAAGTTAAAAAAGTTTTTTTTTTTGTTTTAAAAATTATGTTTTATATCCAGGTCGTTTTAAAAATGGGATAATATCTCCATAAATCCCTCCGCCCTAACTTATTTAAGCCCGTAACGGCTTCTGCGTTTTTAAACTACGCGTTTAGTCCCCCCGCATGGGATAATTGCACCTTTAGCCATTCCGTGTTTTTTATCGCTTACCCGATCCCTGTGGTTTTAAATCAGTTTGTAATCTTTTCTCTCGTTTTTCTTTAAATTCAGGCCTCAAATCTTGTTTTCTTTGCACTTTAATCCTAAATGATTAGTTTATGGTGTTTGTGATCAAATGATTAGTTTTTAGTTTTTAATTAAATAAATCAATTGTTTATCCATTCTTGGTTTGTTATTAATTCCAAATGAACTTGAGAGAGGGACTTGGATGAATCTATTTATCTAGACTCAGGAGAGTTAGATTCATGAAACGAGTGGATACGGTTTCCATTTAAACAACCGTTAGTGGAAGATAATTCACCTTAGAGATAAGGAGTCAATTTCAATGACTAAGAAGAGTGCATTAATCGATTATGCCTACCCAAGGTTAACACAGAGATGTGTCACCAAGGCATGCACAATCATTAGTTCTTCGGTTAGAGATTATTCGAAGGCATTGAAGAACACTCTGTCGAACATCGATATGGCAATTAATTGCCATGGAAACTTATCTGAAAACTATGCCTTTACGCGCAATAACCTAGCCTAATCTCTCACATCGGTTTTCTCTTTCATTTATTCAATTCTTCTTATACTTAGTTATTTTTACCTGTTTATTGTCACCATTTATCACTGTCAATTTAGTTCTTTCTTAGTGCGAGAAGCTAAAAGTCAAAGTTTCACCAATTCCTGCGGAGACAATCTTAATCTATACTATTACTTGCGACGTGTATACTTGCACCATTTGTGTTGCACTTACATCAAGCAACAAGTTTTTGGCGCTGTTGTCGGGGATTGGCAATGATGACATTTTTTAATTTCTTGCACTTTTATTTTACATTGCTATTTAATTCAAGGGGTTGACCTCATTTTGCAGGTTTTGCACTTGTGTATGACCAAAGCAAGACCTACTGCACAAGAGTACCCACTTGAACCAGAGATAAAATGAGTTCTTCGTAAAAGAATGAGAGAGTTAAGAGCTATGACAGATCCACCTTTTGATCCAGTCAGCAATCAGAATGCCTTCGAGAATCAGCATGCCCTTGGCAATCAACATGCCCTCAACAATTGAAATTCATATGACAACCAGAATGCCACGATATGAGACAATGTAGTTCTAGCAGAGCAACCTGTTCGTGTACGAAACATACCTATCCGAGATCATCTACTTCCAGATCTTGACGATCTCAAACTAGAAATTGTCACTCCTAAGATCCAAGCTACACAATTTGAGTTGAATCCGATTATATTCAGCATGCACAACTCAATTGTGCAATTTGGTGGTTCACCTTATGAAGATGTTGGACAATAGCTTTCTTAGAAGTTTATAGCTATTTTCATCAGCGAGGAGACCATGAAGATGTCCTAAAGATAAATCTGTTTCCCTATTTACTAAGGGATAGGGCGAGAACATGGTTGAACGATGTACAACCAAGATCATTGAAATCGTGGGTAGAACTATATCGTAGTTTCGTGTTGAAGTATAATAATCTTAATATGAATGCTAGACTTCGTAATGACATTACTTATTTTCATCAAGCAGATGACGAATCCATGTACAAGGCTTGGGGTTGATACAAGGAGCTTTTACGCAAATGTCCTATGCACGAATTTATAGATTGAACACAAGTGATAATATTTTACAGCGTAGTAAATGCACTGACTAGGATGATGTTAGATGTCTCAGAAAATGGCACTCTTCTGGACAAATAACCTGAGGAAGCCTTAGAGATCTTAGACAGACTTGTCAATAATAATTACTTGTTCCCAACCACTAAGAAGGGACCAGTAAGAAGAAATATCATGACAATTGAGCTTGATTCATCGGATGCTGTTTCAGCACAACTTGCTACATTAACCAACATGGTTAAGAATTTGTAGCAGCCTAACAATACACATGAATTCAAGGTAGCTGATTCATTTTGTGTTTTATGCAATACTAATCATGATTCTTTTGAATGTCCATAGATTCCATAGTCATGTTATTATGTTGGGAATTAAAATCAGAACGACAATCTATATTCCAAAACATATAACCCAGAATGGCGGCAACACCCAAATTTTTTTGGAGTAGCTAGAACGACTCCAACAATCTACCTCGCCAGAACAAAAAATCATCAAGCTTTCAACAGAACTTGTCGCAGCAACAATCATCATCAATGCATCTTTTGGAAACAACTTTGAATGTTTTTATGCTTAAGACTGAGTCTCATATGGATGAGACTAGTACTTTTATGAAAAATACTAACTCTTTTATAAACAAGGCTGAGATCACAATGGAGAGTCAATGAGCAATATTGAAATCATTGGAGATGGATGTTGGGAAATTTTCCCAAGTCCTATGCACAAGGCTACAAGGAAGTTTGCCTAGCGACACTAAGGTTGCACGAGGCATAGGTCATGAACAATGTTAAGTGATCACCCATCGAACTGGATCGAAGGTGAGCAATGATTTGATTCAACCCGAGAAGAGTAATCAGCCATCAGAGCAGTCCTCTATTGAGAAAGATGAGCCTAGCTGTTATTTGGGTCATTATAGACCGATTCACCAAATATGCTCATTTCATTCTGATAATGATAGACTTCAGTTTGCCTAAGCTAGCTGAATTGTACATCCGAGAAGTTATCCGCTTATATGAAGTTCCTATGTCCATTATTTCCGATCGTGATCCACGCTTTGCATCTCGGTTTTGGAGGACCCTACAAGAGGCTTTGGGAATGCAAGTGCACCTAAGCACTACTTTCCATCCTCAGACCGATGATCAATCCGAAAGGGTTATTTAGATTCTGGAAGATAAGCTCCGAGCATGTAATTAACTTCAGGAATACGTGGGAGAAATCCCTGCCTTTGGTGGAATTTGCTTACAATAATAGCTACCAATCCTCGATTCAAATGGCACCCTGTGAAGCCCTTTACGGGAGGAGATGTATAACCCCTTTCTGTTGGATCGAGTTTGGTGAACGTAAGGTGTTAGGCCATGAGGCCATGACCTACTTTGGGAAACCGAAAAAAGGGTGACCATTATCCATGATCGGCTTAAAGCTACATTTGACCGACAAAAAGCTTATGTTGATCTAAAAAGAAGAGATATTTAGTATGAGGTTGGGGAGAAAGCCTTCCTTAAAGTATCACCATGGAAAAAGATCATTCGTTTTGGCAAAAAGGGGAAACTGAGTCCTCATTTCATTGGACCGTTCGAGGTGGTCAAGAAAATTGGACTTGTTGCTTACCGGCTAGCTCTTCCTAAAGAGTTAAGTCGAATTCATAATGTCTTTCACGTATCTATGCTATGGAAGTACCGGTCAGATCCTTCTTATGTAATCGAGCTAGAGTCTGTAGATATTCAGTCTAATCTGACGTACGAGGAAGAACCTATGCAGATCCTTGCATGAGAAATTAAAAGACTTCATAATAAGTCTGTACCCAAAGTGAAAGTCCTTAGGAGAAGTAATTTGGTTGAAGAAGCAATATGGGAACCAGAAGAGACGATACAGAGACAGCACCCCATCTGTTCATCTAGAGAGAAAATTCGAGGACAAATTTTTATAAGGGGGAGTTGTCACATCCTGAAAACTGGTCTAGCCAGAATAAGGCTCCGGTGATCGAAAATTCTATATCGGATTTACTGAAAGTGTAATTTCTTGATCCTTGTACCCAATTTTGTAATCAATGAAAGTGGTGGGCATTAAATTGATCCAAGGACCTCTTTGTAAGAAATTCAAAGTTGAAATGCTAAAAATAAGTCAAGCGTATCGATACGATAAGACCAGTATCGATACGGTCTAACGACCATAACTAACTAACCTGTTTTAACTTAGGCATATTGGTAGGGCTGGACCGGTATCAATACGGTTTGAACCAGGCGTTTCGATACAGCAAAGAACTGTATCGATACGGCTTAACTACCATAACGAACTTACCTATTTTAGCCTAGCTGTATCGATACGGCCATAAGGTGTATCGGTACGGGTCCCCTATTCGAAGTTGTTTTAATAGCCAAATTAAAAGAAATGGAAAGCAAGGTGCTGACTCACCTCCTTGCTTGCCCCTCCCACATGAAACACCTCAGAAAAGATGACTAATTGTCATCAAATTGTGAATTGAAAGAGAAATGACTTCTCAATTGGGTTAAGCAAACCCTTGGTTATAGGAAACCTTCCTATTGGTCTCTTAGAAAGGTAGGTAATTATTAAGGACATAGTTTCTTATAATGAAGTAAAAAGAAAGCTTTATCCCTTATTTTTGCCTCTACCGAAACTAAAACCCACCCTTGTCTGAAATCAAGCTAACACCACCATTGTTTTCTTCAACCTTAAGCAAGCATACACCTCCCTTATTGACTACCTTAGGCTCAAGCTTTCTTTGATTCGAAACCTCCGTAGCAAAGCTATGATCGGGTAAGTAAAAGCCTTCATTCAATTTTTGAATCCTATGTACGATTGGAGTTTAATTTCAAAATGAAATTCTAAGCCTAATCCTTGAATAAGTATTATATCGTTATATTGCCAATAATGATTCTTTGTGTTTCTTCCTAGATCAAGAGTTGGAGTGAATCAATCCATCATCCCCAACTAAGCCTATGAGCAAAGGAATCGAAATTTGGGAATCCTAAAAGCTTCCCAGTACTAGGTGAGTGTAGTTGTGTCAAGGGATAAGCTAGGCACCATCCCGTTGCATTTGTTTTGTGATTATGTTTGCATTTTGATTAAGGCCTCAAGTATAGCAAGCATATGTTTGGATGTTATTGGTAAGAAAGGCAAGTCTTCATATTGTTTTAACAAGTCTACGAGTATATACATGTCATTTGATACGTTTTGATCATACCATGATATGTTACCCGATATGATGTGGTTACGCTACGATATGAATTTGGAGCTAAGGCTCAATTTATGATTTGATATGGTTTAACCTATGGGCATAATGGTAACTTTGATGATGATATGTGAACTTGGATATTTATGGACATTGGATACAATTGGCATTCCATAGGGTTATTCGAGCTCACCAAGTAAGCGATTGGACTATAGTCTGGGGCTACGGCCTATATGTATAGTGAAATAAGGATGGATTGTGTAAGGGACTATCCGGAGCTACAACTCAAGGCTACGACCTATTTTCGATATGTGTGTTGTACAGGGGAATCCGTGTATCCATTGCTTACTATGTCCAAGGAAATAATGTGTGATTATGATATGTATTTTGTATATGGAAATGAGTTACTTGAATCAAGCATGAGATACAAGTATGATTTGTGTACTATATATGTAATTCAAGCATGTCATTATGATGTTCTTATTACTTGTTAAATATTTGCATTAGTTATGACTACCTTACTAGGCTATGTAAGCCTAACATCCATGTGTCTCATGCAGTCCAGGATTTTGAAGTATTCCAGCCTTCGATCGTGTCGTTGCGGTTGCAAGTCACTCCTACAAATTATATGTATGCTCATCTTTTGTCTTGAACTCCTAGTAAGGTGGCATATGGTCTAAACATGTTATGTATGTTCTTTTTGGTATGTGTGTAATAGCCTAATAGTGCCTAGGTGTTGTATATGTAAATTGGTGTAAGTTGGAATGACCAAACTAGTTAAATGTGCCTAAAAGCGCTAAAAGGTAAAAACTAGGTAAATGAATCTGAAATGCTCTAAAATTTTATATGCTATTAAAAGTATGGATATTTGACTTGCTGGAAAAATTTGGTTAAGTTCGGACATCGTTCAACGAGTTAAAATGATTAATAACCAGCTAAAATCTATCATTATAGGGCAAGCATATCGGTACAGGTGATGGTGTATCGATACGGCCTTGCATAATTGGACTAAGTAAAACAGGGCGTATCGATACGCGAAGGGGTTGTATTGATACGGATTTGGACAGTACGGTTAGAAAATTAAATTGTATCAATACGGCTGTAGGCTGTACCGAAACGGGTCAACCTTAGTCAATGCGTATCGATGAGGGCTAGGTGTATCGATACGGGCATGTTATCTTCGAATCTGGGAAATAAAAATTGGCTTAGTGTACCGATAAGGCCCCAAGGGTATCGGTATAGAGTTAGTTAATTCTATTAAAAGATATAGAAACCAATTTTAAGAAGTTTATAAAATGGTCACTAAAACTTGTATGGCCTAATTGGATAGGTAAACGACCGTCTTTAGCAATGAAACTTCACAGGTTAATAATTGGTAATTTTAATTGTAGTCTAGTAAAAATAAATCCCAATAAGGAATCTTAATTTGTAAAAATTATGATTTAGTCCCTAAGTTCGAAAAAGGTTAAAATTGATCCCGAATTGTGTAAGTATTAATAAGATAATTCTGTTAAGCCTTAAAAGATATTAATAAATGATCCGAATAAGTTTTCATACTCCGATTAAGCTTCCGAATCTCCGATATGTTCTCCGGTAACACTTTTCGACCCGGTTCTCTACCAGGCCAAGAATGGGGTGTTACAAAATGTCACCTAAGTTAAGAATAATATATTTATAGCACCATGATATAAACATAACCAATTCATTACATCCATATTCTTTCTAATAATTCATATCACATTTTATGTTGTCCAAACTCATAACCAAACATTAAAGTCATAATATAGATTACCACATGTCATTTCCATCAATAACACTTATTCATATCATAGTATCAATTGAAAACACATTCAACACAATGCAAGTTATCATGCTTAATTCATATGCCACCAACTAGGAGTTTGTCAAAAATAAACTTATCGAGCCTATCCTGAAACTCAAACTACACTCACCGATTACTCTGAATTTCTAATTTGAACTTGAATTTCCTAGCTCTTCTTGCTTGTTCATCGATTCTAACATGTAAGCTTGATCAAACATGAAATCCAAGTATGAAATCATCAAAACTTGTATCATAAATAACTAAGAGTTCATTCCCTAAATATAAAAGAGATTAAGCTTTGTACTTACACTGTCTAAAATTCATGGAAAATTTACCAATAGATTTAGAACCAATATAATTTCAGGGATCGATCATTAATTTCACAAAACCCCTTTTCTTTAAGAATTAGGGTTCATATACATTTGTAATCCTATCTCAAATTAATACTAAAAAGAAAAGTATGGAACATGAACTTATCCAATTGCTTAAAGACAAAACTATCCATTTTGCCATATTATTTCCAAATTAGGCCCCAAAATTCTATATTTTCTGGAGTAGCACCATTACAATGAACTCGCCGTACAAGCAGGACGAGTTTCAAAATAATATTAATTTTTTATTCAAACTCGTTGTAGGAGCATGACGAGTTTCGATTTTTTTAAATATCTAGTTTAAATCCCAATCAGGTGATTAACCTAATCCTAAACCAAACTCGTCATGCAAGCACGACAAGTTCCCTATGGCTTAACGATGTTCCAGGTCTAAACATAACGACGTTTGGATTGTATTGAACTCACCGCGTATGGACGATGATTTTTTTAGGATTAATTTAATTTTTTTAAAGTGCTGTAAAGATATGGTTATAAATTATGTCAGTGACATTTAAAATTTTTTAAAAATGATAAAAATTTTGAAAAAGTTATTTATTAAAAAATAAATTTGTGAAATTTGTAAAGTATCTAAAATCTTTAATCATATTTTAATACACAAATATTTTAAGAAGTAAGTTGTATAATGTTTTAAACAAAATGTTGAAGTTTAATTTAATTATTTAATTTGAAAAATTAATCTCAATATTATAACACTTTATGTAAATTATGCAGTGGTAAAAAGTTAGAGTGAAGTGAAATGAAGTTTCATACTAAGATTTATGTTAAAATATGGGTACTTGTGGCTCTTGGATGTCCTGCTTTTTGCATGTTCATCATTAATTTCATGGATCGAAAATAAAACAACAGATTTATGTTAGAGATTGACAATTTGGCATTCTGTGACATGAAAATCTACAATTTTCATAGAGTCTAGGTTTTCCAGTATGCTCTCGTTAACGCATGTCATCCATAGATTTATGAAACTTTGTGGCTCTTGGATGTCCTGCTTTTTGCCTTTGCAGACTTTGGTCAGGTAAAATTATGGGCCATGTATGCTCAGCATTCCATCTTATTTCGCTGCCGATTGGTGGGAATTCTATTTCGTAGATCTTAAATACTGAATGAAGCCAGTATGCAACATCCACATATACCTTGTAATCGAGCCTGGCAGCGGAGCATGTAGCGATGACATGCTCGCATAGACTTTTGAGTGCTTGAAAGTACCCACAATCACACAACTTGAGTGCTTGAAAGTACCCACAATCGCACAACACGAGAATAGTTGTCATTACGCGACATTGGTAGCACATGCAACCCATTGGATTTAACAACGTTGTCCTGAATTTCTCTTCGTATCTTTGGGTGGAATATAAAGCCTTGTTGCTGCATAACGGCAACTTCATTCCCCAAGGTTGCGAACAACTTGTCCAAACGAAAGTACTTAGCTTTCATGATGACTATCACTGGCAAATTTTGAATCCCCTTCAAGGAAGAATTGATTGCCTCGGCGAAGTTGGTTTTCATGTGGCCATATCTAAAACTGCCATCTTATGTATTGGTCCATTTTTCCTTGGGACTTTTTGCAACGTACTTGTAGCCCTCGAAATTCCTCCCCCACAAGTCTTCAAGCATGTTAAAATTTATGTTGAACTAGTTCGTAACCTAAGAAACAATAGAGTGTACAAATAAGTTATAGGGAAAGTAGTGATAAATACAATAAATTTTAATACGTACTCATACATATAATGAGCATGCGTTCATTGTCCTTCTTATACTAGCCATGGTAGTTTGAGGCAAATGGCGTATGTAAAAATAGTGTTCAATGTTTGGAGATTGAAAATGACTGCCCAAAGATTCGATCACTGACTTTATCCTACCTCCTCGATCTGAAATCAAGCAAACTCGATCATTTCGAATAATGTAAGTGCGAATGCAATTGGTATTATTTTGTGATTGTCGTCTTGAACAACATTTAATAGCAAAACTTAGTTGTATCTTCCAAACAAGAATGTGCTATCGATCTGCACAACAAGCTTACAGTTCTTGTACGCATTAATACACTAGAGAAATGTCCAGAAAATTCATTGGAATTGGCAGACATCAAGAACCACGCGATTTTCCTTGTATTATGGTTTAGATCCAAATCTACGATCGTTCTGCAGTTGTATTTCTTCATGATATTAATGCAAATTGGAAGCTCGTTGTAAGAAGTGTCTCATTCCCCATGCAAATTCATGATTGACTTGTCTTTCCCCTCCAAGTCTTTTTGTATGATAGTATATTCGTATACTGACGTAACATGCGCCCTCAACATAGAAATAATGACTTTAGGGCTTGCCTGGATAATTTTTTGGACGCTCCCAGCAATGAGGTTTGAATCCAAGTTTGGATGATCCTGCTTGTAACCGAAGGCACAAAAAGCATGAGGGTCATTGTAGACTATGATCTCCCAGATGTTGTCTTTCTTTTTCTTCTTTTGGACTCGGACCTTCCAATTGCATCCTTGTGTCGCTTTCTGTTTACATTCACATATTTATTTCTCTAATGTCGAGTACATCACCTTAGAGCGCAGAGATATAAGAAGAAACACCAAGATTATTATCCCTCATTAAAGAGATGAAATCATATGTTGCTGCTTGAGTTGCAAATCGGTTTTCATTATCAACTACTAATTTTCCACTAAAATCTGCATACAAATGGAAAATTTTCGCTCCACACTCAGTATGCGTGTCGACCATTGCTTTTAAATTGAATTGATTTTCAATTCTCATCATAGCGTATGTCACTGGAAGGAAGGATTTCCAGAACTTGTAATACAGAGCTTGTAGTGGTCTGTTACGCCCGACAAGTACTAGCCGTTTGACCTTCGATTGTAGCGATGCAATAGAAATTGAGCGAATGAATTTGTTAGAAACAAAGTTTTTGGACTTAAATTTCTCTCTGGTATTATCTCCCATATAATTGCCATCGTAGTATACGATTGTTGAGATTGGTGCCATTGTAAAATGATGTTTGTTTGGTTTTGTGAAAAACTTGAATTGAAAGAGAGATTAGTGGGTTTGTTTGAGTGTTGTACAAAATGACAAAAATGTAAGTTGTTGTTATACAAATTAATGGGTTTTCGAACTCGCCATGCATAAACGGTGAATTCCCTTATTGATTGAAATGTAATGGTCAACAAGATTCGTGTTGGAAATGTAAACATTCATGCAGTGTAATTTCAATTATGAGCAAATTGGGTGACATGATAAGCAAAACTCGTCGTGCCTAGACGGTGAGTTCAACCTAACTCGTCGTCCATGCACATCGAGTTTTGCTTCTCAAGTCACCCAATTTGCTCAACAATGTTGTTCATACTGAGACACAACGCGACGAGTATAACTCGGCTTACATGCAAAGTGAGTTTAGGTTCAAATTCCAAACTATCAATAACTGGTAACATGATGTTCGATTATTTAAAAGTTGCATTTAAAAAATTTATATTTTCTCCATCTCATAATGCATTCAAAATCGTGTTCGTTTTATGTATTGGTGGTGCCTAGTTGAACGAACAATGTTTTCTTTACAACATTAAACAAGCAGAGGGAAGATCATGGTGTCAAGGCCAACAAATTTGTTACATGGAGCAGTCCAAGCCACCCATTGTGCAAAAACCGTGACAGCTACATATCCCATATTGACTTACTGTGTAGCACCCATTGTATCTCACCATATTTTGTGTATCTCTAGGGTTAAAGACGAAAATAGCACATGTTACCAAACTGTGTAGCACAAACAATAATGTCCTTTTGAATCTCCTCCAGAGCTGCATGTCAAGCAAGTTTATTAAATTTAGGCTAAAGGGTCACTTTTGCCCCTGTAGTAGTCTCAATTTATCGATTTCGCCCCTTTGGTATTTTTGCATCAATTTAGCCCCTGAAGTAGTTGAATTGCATCACTGTTTGCCCCTTGACTAACAGAAGCCAACATTGACCGTTACAGTTCTAACGTGGAGGTCAATAGTGATGATGTGGCAGTCCACGTGTGATGATGCAGCAGTCTTTGTGTGAAGATGACGCGGAAGAGGGGCAAAATTGATTTTCTGACCTAGTTTGAGGGCAAAATTGATTTTCTGGTTGAGTAAGAGGGCAAAATTAATTTTTAGGTAAAAAATACGGATTTAAGAAAATATTAAAAATAATAAAATGATTTAAAAATAATTAAACATTTAAATTTTTTTATTAATATATGGCTAAAAATAAAAAAAATAAAAATCTAAAAATAAGTAAAAATTATAAAATCAAAATATCAGAAACTATTAAATTATATATTATTCAAAAAACAAAACTTAAAAATAAATTCTACCCTTTAATCCTAATTTCTAAATTTCAAAGCCTAAAAAATTCAAACTCTAAATTGCAAACCTTAAATCTTAAACCTTGATTGAAAATTTTATCAATATAAAATGAGTATGAATCATAAAAGTATTTGTATAAATTTAATCAAGTAAAGGGTTTAAATTTTAGGGTTTAAGGTTTGTGATTTAGAAATTAGATTTAGAGTGTAAAGTTTAATTTTTTTAGTATTAAGAGGTAGGAGCACCAAAGAGGGTAGAAGATTTTGGTTCGATTAAGAGAATCACACTAACCCTATTTTAGGATTCTTTCTTCCTTACCTTTTTTGAAGAGAAAGAAAATCAAAATCATCCAAATTTTTTTGATAGAAGGTTTTATATCTTTTTAATACTTTATAAATATTTCAAATTTTAATTACTGAATAATTTATAATTTATTAGCTTATGATATTTTAATTTTATAATTTATACGTATTTTTAAATATTTTTAATTATTTTATTTTGTCATATATTAATAAAAAATTATTTTTATTATTTTTATGTTATTTTAGTATTTTACTCATATTTTTGCATAAAAATTAATTTTGCCCTCGTACTCAACCAGAACATCAATTTTGCCCTCGAACTCGCTTGAACAATCAATTTTGCCCATCTACCACATCATCGTAAACTGCCACATCAGCATACGTCAGTAGCGTAACGGTCAACGTTGGCTTCCATCAGTCAAAGGCCAAACGGTGATGCAATTCGACTACTTCAGGGTTTAAATTGATGCAAAAATACCATAAAGGCGAAATCGATAAATTGGGACTACTACGGGGGAAAAGTGTCCATTTAGCCTTAAATTTATAAAATTTTGTATGTATTTTAACTTTATTAATTTTTTAATTGTTGCCTACTATGTGGATTGTATTTTTTTGTTTTAAATTATTAGTTAAGTTTAATTGCAAATAAGTCATCTATATTAACTCTTATAAGAGTGTTTAGGTGCGTTTTACGCTGTCTCTGGATGTTTTTCGACTAAATATTTTACGTTAACATTAAGTACAAGTGTTTATCTATACGACGGAGTGTCTGTCGTTCGGGCCAACATTCAAAAATAGCTCCAAAACATGTACTGAAAATCCTACCAAGATTACTCCCACATTGGTGTTTAGGAGCATTTTACGTCGTCTCCAGATGTTTTTTGGGCCAAATTTTTTATGTTAATATGAAGTAAAAGTGTTTATATATGTGACGACATGTCCGCCGTTCGGTCCAACATTCAAAACCCGCTCCGAAACATGCGTTGAAAACCCTACCAAGATTACTCCCATATATGTGTTTAGGCGCGTTTTACGCTGTCTCTGGATGTTTTTCGACTGAATTTTTTACGTTAACATTAAGTACAAGTGTTTATCTATACGACGGAGTGTCTGTCGTTCGGGCCAACATTCAAAAATAGCTCCAAAACATGTGCTGAAAATCCTACCAAGATTACTCCCACATTGGTGTTTAGGCGCGTTTTACGCCGTCTCCAGATGTTTTTTGGGCCAATTTTTTTATGTTAATATGAAGTAAAAGTGTTTATATATGCGACGAAATGTCCGCCGTTCGGTCCAACATTCGAAACCCGCTCCGAAACATGCGTTGAAAACCCTACCAAGATTACTCCCATATAAGTGTTTAGGCACATTTTACGCCGTCTCCGGATGTTGTTTGGTCCGAATTTTTTACGTTAACATGAAGTACAAGTGTTTACCTATACGACGATGTCTTCTTCATTCGGTCCAACATTCAAAAACTGCTCTGAAAGATGCGTTGAAAACCCTACCAAGATTACTCCCACATGGGTGTTTAGGTACGTTTTACGTCGTCTCCGGATGTTTTTTGGGCCAAATTTTTACGTTTACATGAAGTAGAAGTGTTTATCTATACGACGGTGTGTCTGCCATTTGTTATAACATTCAAAAACCGCTCTAAAACATGTGTTGAAAACCCTACAAAGATGACTCCCATAGTGTGTTTAGGCATATTTTATGCATTCTCCTAATGTTTTTTAGGCTGAATTTTTTACGTTAACATGAAGTACAGTGTTCATCTATACGACGTCGTGGCTACTGTTTTGGTCCAACATTCAAAAACTGTTCCGAAACATGCTTTGAAAACCCTACCAAGATGAATCTCATAGGGGTGTTTAGGCGTGTTTTATGCCGTCTCCAGATGTTTTTTGGGCCAAATTTTTTACGTTAACATAAAGTACAAGTGTTTATATATATGATGACGTGTCCTCCGTTTGGTCCAACATTTAAAAACTGCTCTAAAACATGTGTTGAAAACCCTACCAAGATGATTCCCATAGTGTAACACCCTAAAATTGGCCTAGAAATGTTACCACAATCTAAACTATAGGCTATTGAATTCATAAGTTAATCAATTTAAAGAAGAAAGAACATTGGCCATCCTTAAGATCAAATAAGTGAAATTAGAACCAAATTGAATTGAAATTAAAACTAGAAGGCTTAAATGAAAGGATGGAAATGTGAACATGAAAAACTCTAGAGTTTGCATGCAAATGGGATTAAGATTAAGGGCCTTGACACATGTTCTCAATTGATGAGAACATGTGCCAATTGAGGATGACTCACGGCAACATGGGGTAAGGAATAACAAAAATATTGTCATCCTCCTCCTAAAGTCATCACCTTGGCCGATTGCTTGAGAGAGAAAAGGGGAGAGAAGAAGCTTCATGCATCACCTTCAATTCATGCTTTTTTGATTGAGCCTTGATCAAATTTAGCTTGGAGAAGGTATAATGCTTGATTCCAATTTGTTATAGAATGTTTGAATGAGTGATTGATGATGTTCTTGTTGTGAAAATTGAATTGGATGATTTTTATGTATGTTAAGCTTCAATTAGAACTTGAACATTGAATGCTAGTAGCTAAATTGCTAATGAAATGTGTATATGGTTGAAAACAGTCTTGATTAGGGACTGTTTTACTAGTGAAAATATGTGAATAGGCTAAATGTATATAGAACCCTGTTTTGATCATGTTGGTAGATGAAATGAAGATTGAATTGAATAGATAACTTGCTGGAAATGTAAAAGAACCTAATTGGACTAGTTAAATTAGGTAATGGACTGCTCAATTGGTAAATTGGATGTGCAATGTTGATCAAATAGATCAAATTGGGTTCAACATGATAATGCCATGTTTTAAGTTCATTGCAAGGTGAATTAGATTGACCTATACATGTAAGAACATGAAAATGAATGGAATTTCCATGTTAGAACCTTGTTAAAATGAGTTAAGAAACTAGAAGTTCAACCTAGTGTAATCTGCCCAGAATGCTCTGTTCTGGGCAGTAACTTTGAAAAATCACTATAAATTGTATAAAATGAATTTAAGACTGAAATTTTTATGGACAACACCTTGATATGTATAAATTCATTATGAGAAAACAGAACTGAATTATGGGTTGTAGAATAAAATGTAGAGAAGAAACACTAGGGACAGTGCAAACTGTCCAGTGTAACAAATTACCCCGTCTTTAAGTTAAAAACTGTATTAATTGGAAAAGAAATAAAATCCAAGCCTTATATGGTTATAAAGGAAATTACGTTATCTTTCCAACGGTATAAACCAATTGAAATTCCGACGCACTTAATGAAAGTTATGCATGATTAAGTGACTAGAGTGCAAGCTGCCTGGCAGCAGCAGTATAGGTAATTGTACACTCTTTTGTGGCAATTTGTAAACTGTTTTGCAAACAGTTTTAGGACATTGATTCTACCTTGTTTTACATGAACTAGAGTATAGATAAGTGTAGTTAAGTATAGTGGAGAATGTATATGAGCATGCTGCCAGATTTGTGTATGTTATGTGCTTGTAACATTGCCTTGATTGAATGATCATATGATCTTGTTTTGACATGTATTTGTTGTGTAATGTGATAGAACCAGGAGTAAACTTGGTGGAAGAGGATAGAATGGATCATCCTAAAGCCAAGAACAAATGAGTGTGGATCCAAGACTAGCTAGCTTGGAGTATTGTGAGTGTAGTTATCTCTAGGGTTAGGACTAGGTCCTAACCAATGCATACTTGTTTACATTCTTGAAATGTTAAATGAACCTAATAAGGACTTGACATAATAAGGGAAGAATGACTAGTAATGCATGAAATTTGATCACATCTTGAATACATGTTTTATTTGAACGCTAAGCATGTTTAAATGGTACATTGGTGCTTGTATGTGTCATGATGCATGTGATTGAATGCTAAAGACTTGCTTGAGATATCATCTCATCTTGATGAAATGAAACATGAAAATTACATGAAATGTGAGCTATGGCTCAAATGGCCTAAAATGAAATGAACTTGCTTGACATGATCTTGATCTTGAAACACTTGTATAAATGGTAAATCGAACAACCTTGGTAGCTAGTTAGACTAGGTAGAAGGGCATGCCTTAGAGTTTAGAGCTCATTGTGTCAAGGTGGACTACGGTCCAGGGCTAAGGCCCCTATTTGGCGACAGACGGAGGGTACGTATGTGGTCTTTGGCGACAGTAAGAGGGTTGACCAGCACTACGGTGCATCTTGTGGCAACGGTTGGTTGGAGACTCGATTACCTATAAAAACTAAGTACCATGGGGGTTGTTTAATTGATAACAAATGTAATAACAATCCTAAAACACACGTGACTTGTCTTGAAAGCTATGAATAGTATGTTACTTGTCATGTAAGCATGACTTTCTTGATTACTTGTTTTGTAAGCATGATGTGCTTGATTCTTGATATGAATACATGAAGTATGATTCCATGTTCTTGTTCCTTGATAGTCGAATGCTTGAATCCTTAGCTAAGATTATCTTAATGCTTGAAAGCCTTAGCTAGGATTATCTTAATGCTTGAAATCCTTAGCTAGGACTATACGTGATTAAATGACACAAAACTTGATATAACAAATGGTTAGAACTAGTTACTACCTCACTAAGTACATTCTTGTACTTATCACTCTCGTTTTCATTCTTCCCAACTTACATGATAAAGGATACGAGTGTTGCTTGATCTTGAAGCCTGATTACTTGAGCTCGAAGCAAGACACAAGCATAGTTAAAGTATGGTTTCATACTTGTTTTGTATATCTCCTAGATTGGTGGCACTAGATTGTATAGACTTTAGCTTGATCATGCATTTTGGTATTTGTATATATTGTTCTTGTATGAGCCTACTATGTCATGATCTTGGATGACATTATGAAACATGTAATGAACTTAAAGTACTTGTAATGTAAATAATGTTGCTGCGCATATGATGATAGATTGAAATGATCTAATGTTTGATATAGTTTATCTTGGAGCATTCAAATGCCTTGTTTATGTATACGTGTATGCTTGAAATGAAAGTAGTATGATCGAACCATGCTTGCTTGTATTCCAATCGAATGCCTTGGGAACTATATGGTCACTTGTGTGTGTATATACCTTGATGTATACGTTTTGGTATTAGCATGATGATGGCCGAATGGTTAGGTGTAGAGAATGACTTGAATGAAAGCTAGTTACATGCAATTTGAATGTTCAAGAATCATGTTAGTAATTTAGGGGTAAGATGTACATGTATAAATCTAAGGAACATTGAATTGAAATGGAAGCTTTTCACACCTAGGGTCATTCAATGATAGGGTGTAAAATGAAGTAAATTGTATTGATAACGTAGTAATGTATAATGTAACTATAATAGGAAACAATTTAGTGACTTGTTCGAATGCCTAAAATGACTTGAAGTCAATGTGAGTTTTCTTGTTAGTTAAGTAAGTATACTTAGTTGCTTGTTAGTTAAGTAACCCATCTAATAAGGATGAGTTATCAATGTCTTGCTTTGTATTGTATTGCTTGTATTGCTTGCCTTGTCCTTGTTCTTGCTTAAGTAACGCTCCCGAGTCAGGTTACTACTAACCTGGGGTAGGGGTGTTTAGGTGTGTTTCACGCCATCTCCAAATGTTTTTGGGCCAAATTTTTTACGTTAACATGAAGTAAAAGTGTTTATCTATACAATGGCGTGTTCGCAATTCCGTCCAACATTCAAAAACCGCTTTGAAACATGCATTGAAACCTCTACATGAAACCTCAAAAAATGCTGTTGAAAGTTAAGAAAAGTGAAAATTATAGGGGGAACTCATCCTGCATACCCGGCGAGTTAGGGTAACTCGTCGAGAATGCATGGTGAGTTCCCCCTGTCATTTCAACTTTTCCAGACTTTCAGCAGCATTTTTCAGAGAAGAATTTGACACATATAACTAGTCCATCCTCACTGCGAGTTTAGCCGTATTTTTATCTATAAATAATAGTGAAACAAAACCTTTTCTTCCATACCACACATCTCTTTCATATTTTTTATATGTATCAATTTGACGATGTTCATGGTACTACATTAATTATGTTGTACATTGATCGGAATGAGGCTGCCAGAAATCATAATGGAAGCTCAAAAACTCTAATTGTTGTCGCATTGTCTCATATTACGAAGTTTTGCTTACAACATTAGTCTTCCGTGAAACTGCATGGTCTTACATTATTTGGGATGCAACCCAAATGTTATCGCTGGCCACCAGTGCAAAATGTTGCACTTATTTTTATTCCATGCAACACTTGTATGCTTCCATTATGACATATACGAGTATTGTATGTCATATTCCATGTTGACTGACCCCATTTTGCATGAACAACCCTTCACATATCAAACAATTGGACAGTCATATCCCAAAATGTAGTACTGAGTTAATATGTTGTATACTATAACAAAGTATTTACATGTACTCAATCATATGTATTCAAGTTGGGGGAGTAATATATAATAAGTTGTTAATTTTTTAGTGTTCTAAATGTAGTACTTCACTATATCCGATCGATTGCTACACCCAACATAGTTCGTTACGTGAAAAAAATAAACAAACATAACAAATTTTGTCAACTAAACTCAAATCATTATTAAATCATGAATTAATTCATTGGGTCCGAAATTTATTAAAAGACAAATATCTTAAATTATGAAACAAAACTATTGGGTATGAAACATAACAATTTTTTTCAACTCAACTCAAATTAATAAGTAAACCTCTGTGTACTCTGCAAAGCTTGGTCCCAAGTCGGGGACCCATCTGACGGTGGATATGAGTCCACATCAAAAGCTTCAACGTCCACATTAGGCTATAATAGATTTTTGGGTTTGGGTTCAAGTTTCGGTTCTGGTTCAGCCTCTCTTCTTAAGCGTCTACCCCTATCTCTACCTCTCCTTCCCTCGGATCTGCCTCTAGATGACCCCACACCCGATTGTGACTCACTCGATGCTTCTTAGGCTTGTCGGTTTTGAAAAAAAAGAAGATAAGATTCTCATTAGACTTCGGTTGTCAACTTCGGTTTGTTGTTTGCCACAAACCACTGATGGTACTCAGAATTTGAGAAATCGAAATCATTCGGTCGAATGGGATCACGATCTGGCAACTTGCGTTACCAGTCATACCATCATGCTAGGTATGAAGAATATTTGTTTGGCCAATTCTTTTCACTCTTACCCCGTAAGTCCACTTGTTCCATGTGATCCATATTGATCGACTTCTCCTGCACGGGCTGGTGGTATCCAAACTGCCAAAAAAACTGATTGACATAAAACAGTTTGGCAATCGCAGAATGTAACAACAACATTACCGAACACCAATTTTTGGCGTCTTCGTAGACATCGTATAGAATCACCTCGCGAATATAAGCATCCTCATATGACATCCATCGGAACTGCAATAATACGCACATAACTAGAAAATTGGATCAAAATAAATTCAAATTTGTAAATTTCAATCAAAAGCAAATTTGCATTACTTGCTCTTCGCAGTACATATCAATCTTCATTCTAACTTTAAGGATTATTTTTACTTGCAACGCATTCTTTTTGAATGTTTGGCTTCATCTGCACAATAAAAATACGAACATCATGCTTCTCATTATTAACATCTAAAATTATTATATGGCTGAATATTATTACCTTGAAGCGAGTGGGAATTCAGACGGAGGATCGCAAATAGGTGCTAGAAATGGAAGCCTGTACCAGGTCCATGAATGTAGCATCACAACACACCCACCAATATCGGCGTTTAAGAATCTTTCATTAACGATTGACTATTTGGCTACCTTACACAACTCGCTGTACAAGAAACCTAATATTGTTGACCCCAACTAAATTTTCTTGCTCAGAACGACATCTGCAAGAACAAGAGATACTGCGTGTGCACGTGAGAACTCGATTTATCCGACATTAGCATATCACCAAGAAAGAGCAATATATAGGCTCGCGCATTCAATTTATGCCAAAGTGGAATTTTCATCAACTTGAAAATTATTCTTCAGCCCTGTCAGCTTCACGCGTTTACCATCAATAGCATGCGTCGGTGGTGTCTTTCCCCAAATACTTGAAGTAGTAATCAGTAGGAAAATACCTATTCTGGGCGATGATTGGACTGCCCGAAATCGAGACACTGAGATGCATAGCTACATTTTCGAGGGTGATTGTGCACTCCCTGCACGACATGTAGAAGGTATGCGTCTCCGGTCTCCAACGCTCCACCAACCCATTAATCAACGCCGGCATGACTTCAAAGTCACGAATCTTTGGCGCGTACCTAAAACCGACTACCTCCATAAATCCCCTCATATATAGGCTTGGCGGATCGTTCCATATCAAGCAAGGCCAAAATTTTGCCTCCTCGTTCTACAAACACAAAATTTAAATTAAATTAGTACTTTATCATTTATAAACAATAAATTAAAAGTTACAAAAAACCATAAGCTCTTACCAATGATTCCATGTTCTTTGTGATGTGGGAACCTTCAAGTCTTAATAACGTCATTTTTTTCAATAGTTATACGCAATTAAGTGCCTAAACATCACAAATCAATCGAATTTCAAAATATTTTCAATTAAAATAATTACAACACAACACAATTTACTATTCAGATTAAAAAAAGTATTCATATATACAAAAATTCGTATAAAAATAAATCATAATAAAAAAATAATCATAATCTAAAAAAGTCAACGAATGTTACCTTTAACCTTCCAAATTTTGTGTGAGCTTGCTTTTTTCGGTGGTATAAGAAAATCACACGGCTTGACAAACTCCTTTGCTTTGCTCTAACAGAAGAGGTTGAAAAAATTTTGTGTGTTCTAATCCTAAACAAAACTACCTATTTATAGGAAACTAAAAAATCCTAATTTGAAAAAACCTAAACAAACTCGTTATGTTTTTACGTAAATGTTGTAACGGCCTGTTAAGCTAGAGGAAACTCGTTGTGCTTGCACGGGAGTTCAGTTTAGGATTAAGTTAATTACATGATTAAAATTTCAATTTAAAAAAATGAAACTCGTCGTGCTTCTACGGTAAGTTTGAATAAAAAATAATATTGTTTTGGAACTCGTCATGCTTGTGCGGCGAGTTCACTGTAATGGTAATAGTCCGAAAAATATAGAATTTTGAGTTCTAATTTAGTACTAATAGGATCTAATGGTCCGATTTTTGTCTTTAAGCCCTTATCCAATATGTGATTAGAATTGAAATCTAATGACTTGAATATGATAAATTTGCTTAGAACTCTCTCAAAGCTTGATGAAGATTTAAAAACGGTGACAACCTAAGGTTGAAGATGCTGACTTTCTTTCCCTGTATCCCCTTCGAATCATCCGGAAAACAAGGCTAATGTCATTGTTTTCTTTTATTTTTAACTTTTATTAATCCTTACTATTGATTAAAAACTCCCTTGATTATTCATCAGTATGGCCACTTATTTAGTCTAATTAGTTGACACCTACTTTCATTCGTCATCTTTTCTCACTAACAAACAAATGGCTTATTTGCCATGCAATTCTTTTCTTCTGTTATCTTCTCAATTTGTTCCTCAACTCATAATACACTTTTAAACTTTCCAATTTGGTCTTAGATTGTTACAACTTCAATTTGATCTTAATTAAATCAAAATTAATAGAATCAAATAGTTCGAGGACTAAATATAATTATCGAAAAAACAATTTTGATTAAAAAATTTTAATTAACTACTAGACTGGTTTTTAGGACATTATAGAGTCTACTTAACCCGCCAGTTAACTGTATTGATTGACAACCAGCGATAGTCACACTCATTATATTTTACAAAGTCTAGACTTGACACTCTCGTAAAAAATTCACTAATTAATTGTGAGGTGAGATCTAAAAGAGAGGAAGATAGAACGAGAACCCATCTTTGCCTCTCCTCTCTCTATAACTATTTTTGACCGCGTCTCACCGCTTAAATCAAAAGAGTTGAACTGCTTGAGCGCTAGCAATCACCGCTATCTCATTTTTGCTCATCAGCAATTCTTAAATTATTTTAAAAAAGAAAATTGATCTAATAAGTTGAACACTAAATTCTAAAAAAAACAAAATTTTAGATATTAAAAAAATGATTAAAATAGTTGTTCCATGATGAAGATCCGTAATACTTAATCTTAATTAATCTACCAGCCAAAAAGTAAATAAAAAGTGAAAAATGTAAGGCCATTTACATTTGTTGTCATGTGGTTCGTAATTTATGCACCCTTAGCCTGATAGCCAAGCATTCATGCTTTTATCTAAAAATAGATACCTGACATCTCTAATAAATACCAATTGGAGAATTCAAGTTTATGTAACTTTAAATTCAATAAGTAATTCTAGTGAAAAAATAATGTTATTTATCTTAAGAGATCTGAGTTTGATCCACATTGCTTACAAGGTGTGTGACCTTATAATCACTTTAATACTATTAAAAAAAATATGCAACTTGAAATTGATTTATTTTTGGAGCCATTTTCAATTAAAGAAACATCGTCTTTTTAACTTGAATGCAAAGAAATTAGCTAAGTTGAAACATTTCATTTAATATATTTAGATAAGTTCACGTTTTATTCTTTTTTTTTTTTTATCTTTGCAAGTAAATGGTTATCAAAGTTTAGATTTAATTGGATTGACTTGGGATCAATCATTTTTGGATTGAATCGGATTGTGAGCATGTTGTGAAGATTCTGAATGATCGAATATTGTCTCGCTGTCAAACATCTCTTGTTCAACCCATCTGAGAATTTTTGGATTGGCAGTGGGTAGTTAAATTGTTGATCATTGCACGTGAGAGAAACAAAGTGGTGAACGCTCTAGCACGTTTCGCGTGGAGTCTTCTGTTTGGTTTTCATGAGTTCACTGAGCCTCTGTTATGAATAGTAATATACCGATAGATGTTAGATCAACAACCTATTAGATCGGCGACAGTTTTAGGCAAACTATTAACAATTCAGAACAACACTTGAATTCGGAAGGTTCTTGTTAAGTAGGTTGACTTTGTATCTCAGCCACGTCAGCCTTGACCTGTAATAAACTATTAGAACAAGGCCTTATATATTAGGGATTTGGTGTATTGGGATGGGCATGAAAAACCTGATGCAATTTGTTGTTTTCTTTTCTCTATTGTAATCCTCATCTCTTCTTGATTGGCTTCGACAGAAATCAATTATTTAATTTCTCCATTTTCTATTCACAACAGCCTCCTAGTTCTATTTTGAATATATTTCAACTAGATTCGCCGGATTAGTTTGCCGGTTTAGGTTTTTTTCTATTCGAGATTTTTTCGTTTATTTATTATAAATACTACTGAGGACACTTGGTAGCATTTCCTTATTAATCAAAAAATAGTTTAGATTTATTAAGAAATGATTGTTATTGTAAATATTAGATATAACTAAACTGAATTTCGGATTTTAAATCAACACATTTTTAATATCTTTAATAAACTAAAAAATATATATAAACCAAACTACTCAAAATGTGAAAACTAAGTCGCCATGTTAGCAAAATAGTTTTGCATAATTGCAGGGGGTGGAAATGGAAATCTGCTACAAATTAAGTTATAGAGGTGCCAAAGGAGCACACCTTTGGTTCTTGAGCAATTCAACCACCTTTCTCATGAAAGGCCTGTTAATGGGGAAGGAGGAAGTACATGTAAGAGCCACATTCAAAACTGTCTCAATCTCCTTGTAATCAGATGGCGAAGGGTTCATCCTTGGATCAACAATCTCGGCTAGCTTTTTGCAGTCGCCATCGACTCCTTCGGGAGACGACGACGACGATGATAGAGCAACCTCGGTCACCCACCTAACTATATCTTTGTTCACACCAAATGAAGGATCGTTTGGCCTTTTTCCGGTAATCAATTCTAGCAGCACCACGCCAAAGGAATACACGTCACTCTTTTCCGTCACTTTAAGCGTGTATCCATATTCTGTAACACATTAAAATTTTGTTATTGATTTGAAGAAAAATATTAGAAAAACAAAAAATGGAAAGATTGGGGGCTGTCTGACCTGGGGCAATATAGCCATGGGTTCCGGCGACGCGTGACATGGCCGTGTCACCGTTTCCGGCTTCCATGCGCAACGTTTTAGCCAACCCAAAATCCGCCACGCGTGGTCGCATCTCCTCGTCCAACAAAATATTGCTACTCTTCACGTCCCGGTGCAGGATAGCCGGCACGCAGTCGTGGTGCAAATAAGCCAGCCCCTGAGCGGCGCCGATTGCTATCGTGAACCGCTTGGGCCAATCCAGTAAACCCGCGCTCTTGTTCCCATGCAACACGTCACCTAAACTCCCGTTCTCCATGTATTCGTAAACCAGAATCATCAACTCTTCACTGCTGCAACACATTATCAATTTCACGATGTTACCATGTCGGATCCGACCCAATGTCTCGGCCTCGGATCTAAAAACCGCATCCATCTCAGGTTTTACTTCCCATAGTCTCTTGACTGCCACGGTTTGACCCGTTTTAAGTTCAACCTTATATACTCGACCCGAACCACCGGTTCCAATTATATTCTCATCCTTTAGAAACGGCAAAATTTCCTCCTCAGTAAACCCAACTCGTTGGAATGCGGTGACTGTATATGGGCGTCGGGCTTTGTTTCCGAACTTGGAACGGGTTTTCAAAAACCATACGAGTAACCCGACCAAAAGGAGAAAGCAAGTCGCTAGAATAGCCACAACGCAAGAGATGGAGGGTCCGCTTTTAGGGCATGTAGGAAGTGGTTTCAAACTCGGGCTACACAGATCCGGATTACCCAATAAACCCGAAATGAAATACTCGTGATCAAAACCCGATGGCACTTTACCGTTCAACTTATTCCACGAAAGGTTAAATTGGTTTAACCTCAGCTTCGTTAAATCCTCTGGAATTTCACCGCTCAGTAAATTGCTGGACAAATCAAGGTAAGTTAAAGCCGGCAAGCCAGCAAGGGTAGGTGGAATTTCACCGCTGAAACGGTTTCTCGCCAAGTTCAACTCTGTTAACTCGGTCCACAAACTCACAGAGCTTGGTATCTTCCCAGTTAATTCATTATCTTGCAAATCAAGCTTTAGCAAGTTCAAATCAGTGATGCAATACGGCAGTTCACCAGAAAATCTATTTCGGCCAAGACTAATCCGTGTCAAATTAACCAACCGACAAATTTCGTTGGAAATCTTGCCGGAAAAATTATTACCGGAAAGCCGAAGAGAGTCCAGCTGCTGAAGGGATGAGATTAAAGGAGAAATCGAACCTTCGAAATGATTGTTTTCTAATTCAAGGAACTGAATTAAAGGGAGACCCCAGAATTTTTCAGGCACGTAACCAGAAAGTGAATTATCAGCCATCCGAACATAATCCAACGAGTGACAGTCGGCGTAGGATTCCGGTATGTTCCCCGAGAACTGATTCTTTAAAACAACAATGCGTCGAAGCTTCTTTTTATAACAAAGAAATGGCGGCAATTTCCCGGTAAAGTTGTTCATAGAAACATCGAAATCTTCTAAGGGAGAAAATTTGCCGAGGTTGGACGGTAACTCTCCGGTGAAACTGTTGTTAAAGAGCTTTAACTGGCTAAGATACTGATTGGAAGCTAAAACTTCCGGAATTTCTCCGGTGAAATAGTTGTCGTTGAGATTCAATGTCTCGAGAGACAATGCAGCAACTTTCGCCGGTAATTTGCCGGAGATACCGTTCTGTGACACGTCGAACTCGCGCAGAGCTGTCATGTTAGCTAAACTCTCAGGCAATTCACCTGTTAGATAATTCTGGAAAAGTTCAAGCTGCTCCAAATTCTTTAACATTGATAAACTTTCTGGAATTTTACCACTCAAAAAGTTCTTAGATAAATCGAGATTCTTTAAAGAAACTAGATTTCCAAACGAAACTGGAATTTCTCCGACGAGACTCGAGTTTGCTAACCATAAACCTTCAAGTTTCGACAAGCTCCCAAGCTCGCTAGGCAAATTACTTTCTTTATAAGGATTGTAACAGAGTTCCAAGTGGGTTAACTCAGTCAGATTACCTAAAAAAGAAGGAATCTCACCATTGAGTAAGTTCCCGTAAAGCGATAGAACTTTGAGAGACTGAATCCGTGCGAAGCTAAGGGGAATATCGCCGGTGAAGTTGTTGTTAGAAAGTTTAAGAACTTTCAAGTTATCCGACGAGAAATCCGGTAACTCTCCGACGAACAAGTTCTCTGAGAGATCAATCTCCTGGAGATGAGAACAGGGGGAGAGAGCCTGAGAAGAAAGTGAACCGTTGAGGGTATTCCCAGCAAGGGAGAGAGAACGCAGGGTCCGAATTAGACAAAACCCGAACGGGAAACCACCTGAGATTCCCAACCTAGAAAGATCAATCGAAACAACAGTTTGGTTCTGAGTTTTGCAGGTAATGCCGGTCCAATTACAGGGGCTTTGACCGGGCTTCGAAGAAAAAACCCAGTCGCGGAGATTTCCATCCGGGTCAACAATCTGAGAATCCTTGACCCGAATCAGGATTTGAGAGTCCCCATCAAATGAGAACACCGAAGGAAGATCAAGAGAAAAGCAGAGAACGAAGAAGATGAAAGTTTTGAAATTAGAGTTCTTCATTTCAAAGCAAAAGGAAAAAACACTGGAAAGGGAGCATGGGCTTGAGACGGGGTTTTGTGAGCGGTTGGGGACGGAAACTGCTGCATGAAGATGGCGAGAAATACGAGGTAAACAAGTTTAAAAGTGGGATTACGATTTTAGAAATTTCTCAAATACGTTCACATGGAAAGCAACGTTGGAAACTACACAGCTGTTCAAGGCTTTTCTTGGTATTGAAAACGACACCTCTTATATTAAATTCGAGAAATGAAGGGTTTGAAATGGAAAATATGTAATTCTCAGTCCCTTGTTCAGACTGTGAGAATGAATATTTATTACTACCACTTATTTTTTAATGTGTATTATTTTTTTTCAAAAAAAAAAGAATGTGTATTGTATTTAATTAAATTTTCACTTATTTTTTAATTCAAATTTATATTATGATAAATTGTTTAGAAACTCATTTAATAATTAATTTCTTTCTTGTATTAATACTATTTAATAATTTATAATTATACCAACTTAGAATTATACGATTGATGTAGCTGATAAATATCACCTTTTATGGAAACTTGAAATTTTATAGAAACGGTTACCATTTAATACTTACACATTACAATTGAAGTAGCTAAATAAGTATTACATTTTCTCATGATTTCCTACCAAATCTAGTTATAGTTAAGATTAGATATCATAATAAAGAATTAAAAGTATTATAATAAAGAATTAAAAAGTAACTTATAATACAAACAACCATTGGGTATAGTACAGTGAGACATTAAATTTTTTAATAAGGTCAAGGATTTAAATTTTGATATTCTGAATGTGACATATTAATTTTAGAGGGTTGCCCCTATAATGGGCCTTTATAATATTTGATTTAGATTAGTCTGTCAACAAATTAGATATTAGTGATTGAATCAATAAAAGTTATTGATAAGATACATACATGCATGCAATTGCACGAAATTAATATTTCATATATAATGTTACACATTTGGTCAAAGTTCATGTGTACCTTTAATATTTATCTCATCTAATTATTAATGTGTGCAATATTAGATACATGCATAACATAAATTATACATTATATTAAAAAAAAGGATATACATTCTTTTTTATTGAAAAGGAGGATATTATCGTGTGTCTTGTTAAAAACCTCCCTAATTTAGGTGGAGGAAAAATAGTGCACATTGTAACATTACAGGAATAACAAGGTTATCTTGACGGACAAGAGAAAACCAGACCGCGGGACATAAGATAGTCAAGTAATTCCTTGCCCCAAAACATGAGAAACTCGGCTAAGACGATGGTATGGAGGACCATCCTGGTCACGGACAAATAACAGTCGAATCGACTCTGACTCATCGTCAAAAATCAACAATTGAAGGGGGACAGCTTCGACATGTTGGTAAGATTACTGCAAAATCAAACTGTTTGCACTTACTGGATAATAATAATAGAATTAACAAGGCAGATAAAGAAACTGCATCGTGCTATAAACCACTGCCTTAGAAAACGATTTTGCCTCGATGTGTGTAATCGTTGCAGTAGATGGTCGTCCCCCGAGGTTAACATGGTAGCTCTGATAATTGCACACCCAAAGATCGGACTGGACAATGGTAAAATTGCTCTTCTCAAGAAAAGAATAATAGTGTACTTTGAAAAGCAGTAAAACTCGAGATACCCTAGAATCCTGAAAAGCCCCTATATTTATAGGCTATACATAGGAGTTAAACACGACAAATTGAACCAGTCTTAAACACTAATTTCTGCGTTTAACGACTAATCAAACTGTTAAAATTCAGGCATTAGTTAATTAGGTGATAAAAACATGAATTAATCAGCAGATTGATTCTGATTTTGTTCTAATTAACAGACTAATTTATAGCTTGATTAAAATGTTCCAGTTTTAATAATTCGCCTATAAATTTGGTTCAAGAAGTCAAATTTTCAGAAAACAATTCTAAAGAAATTATTTCGAATTTTCTCCAAAAATATAGAACACGCGCGGACGTATCAAAGACACGTGTTACCACGACCACAACCATGAACTAAGTCGAGCTGGCCGGCGACGGCGGTGCACGTGTGCTGGAGAGTTGTTTAACCACATTCAACAATGAAGGGTAAGGAAGATTCTTTAAATACCCTTCCCAAGGGATATACCCTCCCAATGTGGGATATAACCAACATTGCCCACAAATTCAGAAAAATTCTTGAAAAGAGAATTTTTATTAAAACCGAGATAAGAGCAATTGCGAGATTAGATGCTTAATCACTAGTGAACGTATCTGGAACTAGTACATAGTGATGATGAATAATTCTTCTCTTACATAAGTGAACGAATCGTGAACTTTCTAATATTAGGGAGAACTCATAACACACAGCTAACCTCTTCATCCACTGAAGTTCTCGATGTGTCTACAAAGAGTATATATAGATGTGTATATATGTGTAGCCCTCTTTCCTAAAGATTCTAATAAGTGTACTAGAAAAACGGCTCAACGTTTTCCATAGAAGGTGGCTAACTCTTCTCACTTACGTAGGTTATTTCATCAAGTTTGTCTCTCTAATACCACCCAAAACATGAGCTATGAAATAATTAAGAGCTTTTATAACAGCTCAACCTCGCAAAAGGTAAGGTGAATTTCTTCAAGTTCATATTAAAATGAACCACCCAAACTTTGGGATAAGAAATCATTAAGAATAAATATTCAACCTCATAATTGGTGAATTTAACATGTCTTTCTCACTAGGAACACCCAAACTCTTAGGTTTGAATTCATTAAGAGTTTTAAGAAAACTCATCCTCTTTGGCGATAAGTTCACCTAGTATTTCATAATTAGGACTACACACTTAACTCTGGGTTATGAACTTATTAAGAATAGATATTCAACCAAAAATTGGTAAATTCAACAAGTCTTTCTCACTAAGACCACCCAAAGACTGGGTTATTAATTTATTAAGAGCAATTAAGTTCATTATGTGCATGTACATTATTCATCATAGGATAGACAAGTGAAATGTACACTATGAGTCTTTCTATGGCTTCGTTTGACCACGTCGAACTTAGAACGAACGATAAACTTTATGAGCCACCCAACAAATTTATGAGCCACCCAGCTTCTTGTCCTGCTAAGTCAAGAGCAATAAACTCTGACTCCATGGTAGAACGAACGATACAAGTCTGCTTAGCAGACTTCCACAAGATCGTTGCACCACCTAAGGTAAAGACACACCCACTCATAAAGCTTACTTCATCATTATCGGTAACCTAGTTGGCGTTACAATATTCTTCTAAAACCAAAGAATAGCCAACAAACTCAAGTTTCCAATCCATAGTACTCTTAAGATACTTAAGTAAGTATCTTAGAGCAATCTAGTGTTCACCACTAGGATTATGAGTATATCTACTCAACCTACTCACAGCACATGCAATATCAGGTCGAGTATAGTTCATTAAGAACATAAGGCTTCCAATAATTTTGGCATACTTTAGTTGGGAACATTACTTTCTTTATTTTTAAGGAGTCGTATACTAGAATCATAAAAAGTTCTAACAGAGATGACATCAAAACTGTCAAATTTCTTTAACACATTCTCAATATAGTGTATTTGATCCAAAGAAAATCTCTTTTCAATTTTGGTAACCTTAACTTCTAAGATCACATCAACCTCTCCTAAGTCTATCATCTCAAATTTAAAGGACAAGAAAATTTTTGTTTTGTTAATGGATTCAATGCTAGTACTAAATATCAACATGCCATCAACATACAAGCTTATGATGACACAATCAATACCAAACATTTTCGAATACACGCATACATCTGCTCTATTTACAATAAAACCAAAACTCGAAATGGTTTTGTAAAATTTCTCGTACCACTATTTTGGAGCTTGTTTAAGGCCATAAAGAGACTTTTTATGTTTACACACTTTGCTTTCATTGTCAGGTGTCTAAAAACCTAGTGGTTGCTCAATATAGATCTCATCGTCCAGATCTCTATTAAAAAATGTAGTCTTTATATCCATTTGATGTGTGTGCAACTTATGAGTGGACGATACCGCAAACAAGGCACGGATTATTGAGATTTTTGTGACATGAGAGTATGTGTCAATAATACAATCTTGCCTTATACTTTTGGATTGACCCATCAGGTCTAAGTTTCATTCTAAAGACCCACTTAGAGTTAATAGGTCTGAATCCTCTAGGCAATTCAACCAACTCCTACGCGTTATTAGACATTACTAACTCTAGTTTATCATTTATTGCCACTCTCTAGAAACTAGCGTCAATTAAACTTGTAGCTTCATAATACGACTTTGGATCCTCATCTAAAACGAAAGTCTGAGATATAAGAACATAGATAAAGTCAACATCATTTATTTTAGAGATAAAGGAAGTTAGGAAATTTGGACCAAATGGTAGAGGCTACCCTTTGTCTTTTACTTCTTCTAGGCTCTAATTCTATCTCTAGAGAATCTTTGGCAAGATCAGAAGAAAGTTGAGGCACAACCTTCTAATTGTGTTTCAAAAATTAAACTAGAGAAGTCATATAGATACATGAACCTGTATGCGGCACTATTTGAAGCATACTCGATAAACACTACATCAACGATTTTAAGACCGATGGTTGACTTCTTAAAATCAGGCAAACCAATATTTTCTAGATACCTCTACACTTTCAGATATTGCAAATTAGGTGCATAACATTTCCATAACTCGTATGGGGTACAATCTAATTTCTTATGAGGTACTCGATTTAATATGTGATTTGCTGACAGAATGGCTTCCCCCACATGTTATTGGATAACCCAAAACTTAATAACAATGAGGTCATCATCTTCTTTAAAGTTCTATTTTTCCTTTCACCTATACCATTATGTTAAGGAAAATAAGGGCAGAGGTTTCATGAATTATGACATTCTTTTCACACACCTCTTTAGAAAATTAGACCCGTATTCACCATTTCTATCATATCTAAGCCATTTTATTCTTATATCAAGCTAATTTTCAATGTCTACCTTATAAATAAGAAAGAAGTTTTTAGCTCCATCTTTAGTTCTAAGGGGATATACCTTTGTATATATTGATTAATCATCTAAAAAGATTATGTAGTAGTGTTTACCTTTCTTACTTTTATAGTTTCTAAATTCTGCTAGATCAGAATGAATAAGTTCTAAAAATTCTATTTTTCTTTTAGAAATTGTCTTAAAAGAAGGTTTAGCATGCTTTTCTTCTACACAAATCTCACAATTGTTAAAGCTTTTCTCGTTTAGATTAGAGAGTAAATTCATTTTTATGAGTTTTTTTAAATAATGAATATTTACGTGTCCTAATATAGCATGACACATATCTAGAGTCTCGGCAATATAAACATAAGTGATGGTTTTATTACTTTCATTAAATTGGGTTTTGATTACAAATAAACATCCGTTTAAAAAGCCATTCCTAACAAAAACTCCATTTTGGGAAAGTACAAGTTTATCTGCTTCAAAAACCAGTTTAATGCTGCCTTGTTGAGTAATCTACCACTAATAAAATTTCTACGCAGGGTAGGTACATACAGAACATTTTGCAAAGCTAAAGTTTTACCAGATGTCAGGTTTAGTAAAACATTCCCTTTGCCTAGCACTTCTGAACTATTGAAGTTCTTAATGTGCACTTGTTCAACATTCTTCACATCTTCGAACTCAGTAAACAACTCTCGTTTGGCACAAAAATGTCTAGAAGTGTTAGTGTCTACAACCTACTCATCATTGTTCTCCACTAGGTTGACTTCAGAAACCACTGCTGCTATGATTTCTTCAGCATTCTTAGCAACGCTAAGTTGTGGTTTATTTTCATTATGGTAGCCAGACCATTGTTGGCACTAGTAAGCTTTGTGTCCAGCCTATCCACACACATAACAATTGACAGGCCTTTGTGGAGCCTTATCATTCACATGCTTCTTGAAGTTGACAGCCTAATGGGTTTTGACCTTCTACTTCTGGCCACCTCGTCTTATGGGCTTATTAAACTTGGACCCTGAGGTAGATCTAGATTGAACTAGATTAGCCTTAACAGAAAGATTATTATATCCTTAATTTGGTTGGCTTCTTCTATCTTCATGTGGCTCACAAGCTCTTCAATTGTAAACACCCTCTTCTTGTGTTTCAAAAAGTTGTGGTAGTCGGACCAGGACTTGGGCAGATTCTCTATGAGGATATTTGCTTGCAGGACTTCACATCTTCATGCCCTCGGCCAGGATGTCAAAAACCAGCTTCTTGTAATCATGGACTTGATCTATGATTGGCTTGTCATCAGACATATGGAATTTGAGCCACTCGCTGACCACATACTTCTTTATTTCGGTATTATCAGCTCCATACTTCTTTTCTAGTGTGTCCCAAATAGCCTTCACACTTCTCTTCTTAGGAAACATATCAAACAGTTTATTCGACATGTGAATTAAGAGAAAGCCACGAACATTTTGGTTGTCCTTCTCATATTTGTCGATGGACGCTTGAGCAGGAGTAGGAACATCTATACTCTGCTGGACTGCACTTGTAGGGGTAGGAGTGTTGTCACCACCAACAGCGTCTAAGGATGATGGAATCGTTAATGACTGAGACGATGGCTTGAGCAACACATAGTCAAGATCATGTTGCTCGAAGAATATGATTATTTGTTGGGACCACCTCCGATAATTGATCCTATTGAGTGCATCAAGCTTTGACAGATCCGGAACAAGCTTTGGCACCGGGTTTGACATTTTGTATTATAGAAAAAAATTAAATTATTGGTCAGATTTCTGTAAAATCAAATTATTAGCATTGATTAAATAAACATAACTAACAAGGCAAATAAAGAAATTGTGTCGTAGTATAAACCACTACCTTAGAAACGATTTTGCCTCGATGTGTGTAAACACTGTAGCGGGCGGTCGTCCCCCAAGGTTAACACGGTAGCTCCGATAATTGTACACCCAAATGTAAGAGTGGACAATGGTGGAATTGCTCTTCTTAAAAAAAGAATAACATAGTACTTTGAAAAGAAGTAAAACTCGAGATACCCTAGAATTCTGAAAGCCCACTCTATTTATAGGCCATACACAAGGGTTAAACGTTCTAGTTTTAACAATTCGCCTATAAATTTGGTTCAAAAATTCAAATTTTCAGAAAATGTTCAAGAATTCAAATTTTCGGAAAACGATTCTAAAGAAATTATTTTGAATTTTCTCCAAAAAGAAATTTTAAAATTTCTAAAGAAGACTCTTTAAATACCCTTCCCAAGGGATGTACCATCCCAATGTAGGATATAACCAATAGGACAAACCTTCGGCAACCATATTTCGTTCATCTTTGTTATAAATATCAATTAGAATATACATTTGACAAAAATGCTATTCAATAAAAGGATATACATTCTAATCAATTTTTATAAATATCAATTAGAATATTATATTGAACTTTTAATAATTAAACATTATGCAAAAATGTTATTCAATGAAAATATTATGAAGAAACGAGCAAGCACATTTGGTCAGTTGGCCAAGTTGCTTATCTTTGTTCCCTTATATTCCCTTAGGTCATGAGTTCTAGACCCATTACGAGCACCAATTTCCTTCCCATAGAATCTCATTTCCCTCCCCTTTAAGTAGGATTAGGTTTAGGATTAAAATTTATATAAAAAATATTATGCCGAAATGACTACAAATAATACAAAATAAAATTGATACATTTTATTAAAAAAATAAAAATGAATAGAACGTGATTTCGAAATAATTTGAGTTTAAAAATAAAAAAACCCAAATACCCTACACAAACATGCATGTCTAATTATTTATATAACATTTGAGTGATGGAAATTTTGGAAT